>JAFEMH010000667.1:0-667816 GCA_022495995.1 Adenophora triphylla var. japonica | reverse complement strand
TGCTACGCCTTGCGGGAAGACTTTCTGAGATGTTTTCGAGGTGGGCTGCGGAAGGACGTTCTGTTAGTACACGGTTAGAAAAAAAGTGTTTTTAATGAGTGCGGGAGCGAAGCGCAATGGTCGAGAAAATTCGGGGACTAAATTGGCATTTGAAAGCTTTTTGGACAAATTGGAATTTATTGGAAATTTAAGGACTAAACAAGGGGGAAATATATGGAAATTTGGGACGAATTTGATATATAAGAATTCACAGGATTAAATGAAAGATAAAATCCTAAAGAAGCGGAATTGCATGATAGAAGTCATTAAGAAAGTGATCAAAATACGACTGCAAAATAATTGGAATTCAGGCCCAGAAGCGAATAATTATACCAAAATGATAAGGCCATTTGCACAAAGACTATGGCGAGGTGACGGGGGAGGTGGCGGCCGGCTTCTTGTTGGGGGTGGCCGAGAGTTCTAGGCCATTCCGAGGCCATTTAAGGGCAGTTTGGGCAGCAACGGGTTAGGCGGGGAGAAATTCAATTTTGGGCCAAAGCGATGTGAGGTGCCGATCGGCCTTTTGCCTTTTCCCACATCCCTTTCGTAAACAGTTCTCCCCAATTCCTTTCACTACCTCACTAAACCCCACTCCAGCCTCACACTTTGGAACCACCGCGGAATTATTCCACGGAAAACTCAAGACAAAACTTTGAGGAGTTTCCTCCATCAGCCAAAATTGAGACTAAACTCGAGTTTTCCTAGTCCTAAATATTTTATCAAGCACGTTCTTCGAATCTTCATGAGATTCGATCCAAAAGCACTTGCCATCATTAGGTAAGTCTTACATTTATTTTTCTGTCTTTATTGTCTTTATTATTATTGTTTGCATGCTTAGTATATTTTAATTGCTTTATTTCTTTGCTTATGCAATATATGCTTTAGCAATTTAGGGTTGTTTTAATATATTTAATTGTGCATAGCCAAGGGATGATCCTAAGGGGTTTCATCAAAAAGAAACCCAATGGAATCTAGGAAGCTGTTTCTTTCCTTCCACCTGTAGTAATAATGTTCATCCCATGATCAACAATTCCCCAAGGATGAACATTGGAATTAGTGCACCTTCCGAAGGCCTAATTTCGCTCAAAAGGTTTCTAGGGTGTGATCATCAATAAATTCTTCACCTCTCCCCTCCTCCTTATGCAGTGATCCCGCTTCTTCTATATCTATTCCCGTAAACACCGCTTACAAAAGCCAATTGACCCCGCATGCTAGAAAGGAGCCGTGGATTAGTCGGGCAATAGAAGTGTGATAACGTTTCTTCTTCTGTTGTAACTTGACCCCCGAACCCAATTAGCTTGTTTTAGCCTTTTTTCAAAGCTTTGGAAGACTATATCAAAGTGAGCGTGGCGAACTCTCAAAATTAAACTAATATTTTTAATATATGGTTTAAAGCGAGTGTCACTTAAATGAATATCCCATTTTCGATACCGACTTTATATAATTAATTATTTCAAACCTCCGAATGCGCGTTGCATCGGGACGGGTAAGTGTTGGGTGGCGACTTTACAGCTGAGCACCTGGAACATTTGAAATCTTTTCAAACTAAGTGGAGTCGAGACTTTTTTTGATTTTCTTGTATGGTGTTTGTATTTTTACTTCCTTTTTCTTTTTTCTCTTATTCTTAAATTCTATTGCATTTGGCATGCATGCACTCTTCATAAAAAAAAATCTTTCTCTTTTTTTTCCTTAAAAAAAAAGAAATTAGAGCTTTTTACCTCACAGCTACCACTAGAAGTCCAAGTGTCATGACTTGCCTGGACACCCTTTTACCCTTCGGAGAAGCCAAAGTGCGGGAAGTGTGGTGATCATGTCAGCCTCCCTTCCGACGTCTCACTTGGCCATCCACTCATTGGTGCGCTTCGGAACACACTGCACGGTGGGAGCCTAAAACCTAACCCTTGCGTCACCCACTTTTTCTAGGAATACACTCCCCATGTGACAATAGGTTGGTTTGACTAGCTTTTATGTAGACAATTAATAAGGTCTTTATGTTAAGTCACTACGAATCAATGATAAGTCACAAGAGTCTATAGAAAAGGCACTAAAAATTTGATTTTCCTTTTTAAAAAAAGGACGTACCATGTAAAGTTTGAATGCTAGATCTTGTCTTATCATAGCAGTACGTAGTTACTTTCCCATATATATATCATATTAAATGTCTATATGAGACGGTTTAGTCGTTAGGATCCACCACTTTAGGACCTTTAGTTGAGTTGCACGAAAAAGGGGTATCCCTTCCAACCAAGAGTAGAGTTCTATAAAAAATTAAAGGGCTTTTTTGTAAATAAAATGCTTAACCATTCCTCATTTTAGGACCTTCCGAGGAGTCCGCTCCTCATTTTTAGGACCCTTCGAGGTCCGCTCTTCTATTTTTTCAGGACCTTAGAATTCCACCCTTCCATTTTTAGGACACTTCCAGAGGTCCGCTCTTCATTTTTAGGACCCTACAGGAAATCCGCTCCTCCATTTTTTTGGACCCTTCCGAGGTCCGCTCCTCATTTTTTGGACCTTGGGAGTCCGCTCCCTCCATTTCAGAACCTTCCAGGAGGTCCGCTCTTCATTTTTAGGACCCTCCGAAGGTCCGCTGCCTCATTTTAGAGACCTTTAGAGTCCGCTCCTCATTTTTGGACCTTCCGAGGTCCGCTCCTCAGTTTTTGGAGCCTTCCGGAGGTCCATTCACTCATTTCTAGGACCCTCCGAAAGGTCCACTCCTCATTTTTAAGACCTTCCGAGGTCCACTCTTCATTTTAGGACCCTCAGTCCGCTCTTCTCATTTTTAGGACCCTCAAGGGTCCGCTCCCTCACCCACAGGGACCTTCAGAGGTCCGCTCCTCACTTTTTTACCACCAGACCTTCCGAGGTCCGCTCTTCATTTTTAGGACCCTCCGAGGTCCGCTCCCTTCATTTTTAGGACCCCTCTGGGGATCCGCTCCTCATTTTTAGGACCTTCCGAAGTCCGCTCCTCATTGGACCTTCCGAGGTCCAAGCTCACTCATTTTTGGACCTTCCGAGAGGTGCGCTCCTCATTTTTAGGGATGCCTTAGAGGTCCGGCTCCTCATTTTTAGGACCCTCCAGGAGGAATCCGCTCCTCATTTCTAGGACCCTCAGAGGTCCCACTCCTCATTTTTAAGACAGCTTCGGGGGTCCACTCTTCCATTTTCCAGGACCCTCCAGGAGGTCCGCTCCTCATTTTTTAGGACCTCCAGAGGTCCTCGCTCCTCATTTTTAGGGACCTTAGGGGTCCGCTCCTCATTACGTTGGGACCCTCCGAAGGTCCACTCTTCCATTTCTAGGACCCTCAAGGTCCCGCTCCTCATTTCTAGGACCCTCAGGAGTCCACCCTCAGCATTTCTAGGGCCCTCCGAGGTCCGCTTTTTACTTCTTGGACCCTTCAAGGTCCACACCCTCTTACTTGCGGACCGCCCTAGGTCCGGTCTCTCTATCTTGGACCGTTCAAGGTCCACTCTCTTGACCCTTCGTGGTGCTTCTTCCTATACTATGTCCACTCTCCCAATCTTGGACCATTCCAAGGTTCACTTCTCCATATCTTGAACCGTTCAAGGTCCGCTCCTGCTTCTCTTGGACCATTCCAAGGTCCCAGCTCTCTCAAATATCTTGGACAGCCGTTCAAAGGTCCCGCTCCTCTTCTCTTGGACCATTCAAGGTTCACTTCTCATATCTTGGACCGTTCAAGATCTGCTCCTCTGTCTCTGCTGGACCATTCCAAGGTCCCACTTCTCATATCTTGAGACCGTTCAGAGGTCAAAGCTCCTCTTCTCTTGGACCATTCCAAGGTTCACTTCTCATATCTTTGGACCCGTTCAAGATCTTGCTCCTCTTCTCTTGGACCCTTCAGCAGGTTCACTCCTCTTCTCTTGGACCCTTTAAGGTCCACTCCTGCTTATCTTGGACCATTCAGAGGTCCAGCTCTTCTTCTCTTGGACCGCTTCAGAGGTCGCAGCTCCTGCAATTTAGGACCCTTCGAAGGTCCACTCTCTCTTACTCTAGGACCATTAAAGGTCCCACCTTTACCACACTGAGACTCTTCGAGGTCCACCCTCGTCTCTTTGGACCATCCATGGTCGACTCTCTACCCTTGCAGACCCCCATGGTCTACAAGTTCAGGACCCTTCAAAGTTCTACCTCTCATCTCTTGAACCTTCCATAGATCTGCTCCCTTAGCCTTAAAACCATCCATAGTTTAAGATCCTGCTTATCTCTAGCACCCTTACAACCAAAGACCAACCAAAGGCCAATCCTCACCCAAGACCAGAATTAACTCACCTTAGATCAGAAGCCTCTCTCGACCCATATAGATCAAACCACCATCTAGGGCCTACCTAAGCCAACTTTACCAAGTCCGATTAGCTCGTCTAGATCACCCTCACTTATATTTGACCAAGGATCAAGTCATCTTCCTCTCCCTTTTTCACCAAACGGACTCTTTTACATTGCAACATCCCTCTCTCTTTCTCTAAACTTAACCCTGGTTGTATCATCAATCGGGGCCCTCTCGAACTACGGTGACCTGAGACTCGTATCTTAAATGGTAAGGAGATTCACGTAGGCAACTTCAGCCAACGTCAAACTTCTCAAATTGTAGGAGATCAACTATTTTCTCGGGAGATGCCTTAAGATTAATTGTAAGAGTCTAATTCCAACTCATTAGTTTGACTACTGCCGTATGTTCTTACGAATTCTACATCATGTCTATGGAGAAAAGCATTGAAGCCCTCAAAGAAGTCTCAAACATGAGGTTGGGAGTGATCAACCTCCTCAAAGACATGCATGAAATGGAGCAATACCATTTGTCCTACATCCAAGAATGCTTTGAGAAGAATTCCTCCTCCTGTTCGAATTCCAGGGTCCCTATCAATCCACATGCTTGTAAATGGTCCCACTTATGGTTGAACACATCAGGGAATTTTCTCAAGTTAGGGATAGCCTGCTGTGGCTACCAACCAACTTAAAGACATCAATGCCGAGAAGAGAAGATCAACAAGGAACATTTTGATGACTTAGGAATGCACTGTGGGTGAGTTCTTCGACATTGAACTTTGGTGGGGAAAGAATTTGATCCCGAGCCGCTCGAGAACTACAAGCCTATTAATCCCAGAAAGGAAGACTTAGATACATCCAAGTTTTGTAGATACCACAAGTACGTTGGGCATACCCGCGACAACCTGCCGAGAACTGAAATGCTTGATTCAAGGATTGATCAACCATGGCCTCATTGATGAAGAAGCCCTCGTACTTCAAGGAAGGATTTAGATTCATTCAGTCTTGTAGGTTCTAGTGCGTCTTTCTTACTTCCACTTTGGGCATTGACATGTAATGTCCACTTTAGATTAGTTGCTTCAATAATAAAAGAGTCTTTCTTTCTTTTCTCTCTAGACTTGAGACATAATCTCGCATTACTTTCAAGAAGATTGTTTTACTCATAATTATCACTTGGTTGCTAATCTCACTGAAAAAACTCACCGGCTAATAAAGTAAACAATGAATGAATGCTTTGATTGGAGTAAACAACTCACCATTCCTTCTTCATATACACCATCTCTATACATCCCTCTCTCATACACCCTTCCATACTCCACCATATACTTTCCATACACTATCGCCGCATCTCTCTCCTTGTACACTCCCCCTATACTCCCTCGAGCATACACTTCCCCAAATACACTCTCTCCCACTTAAACATCCTTTTCATATGATCATTTATTTTAAACCCCCACTTAACCTCCTTTCCATATGGTCAAGACAAACACAAAGACCGTTGTTGCTCATCATCAGAAAATAGCTGCTCACGCCACTCGCAATTTAAAGAAGATGCAAGGAGTTGTTCCTATCCTTCACAAGTGCCGCATGAATATCAACTTGGGGCTCACCAACCCCCCAATCTCGCGTCTCCTCTGATTTTCCATTTTGATCGATAAGCTTTCATTGAATATGCTCACATATCTTTCTCATGGTCCGAATACATTTTGCCTTACTCAATGAGTCGGTTAAATGAGTTTGCATTTATTTTAAACACTCTTTTGAGAATGCCATCCAGTAGCGATTGAAGCTTAAACCTCTCACCATAGGAAGCCATAACCTTATCCTCACTAAATAATACCCTTTCATTTCAAGATCGACAAGTTTTGAGACCCTAAGGAAGAAGCCCATACTAGGGGCTCCCTCGACTCACAAAGGAAGTAATCACCTCCAAGCCCAAGAAAGGCGGAATGCGAAAGAAACTCATACAAGGGGCTCCTCGAAGGGACCACCTCCAAGCCCAAGAAGGAAAAGGTAAAATCATCCTAAGGCATACACTAGGGGCTATCGCGAGCAAACAAATCCACGAAGACTTTTCTCGATAAGAGGGTGTTTAAAAAAAAAAAAAAAAAAAAAAAAAAAAAAACTTCATCACCCCGAAGTGAACTGCAAAGGTTGTGAAAACAAGATATCGAGTGAAGGTCCTATCGTGATCAAGTTACCTGCTGAAATCACAACAAACTCGCGAGAAGAAGCAACAAAAATTCCCTCTTGGACAAATCCCGTAAACCAATTCCAAAGTCCATCCTCTCACTTTTAGAGGATTCCATCACCGCCCTTGACCTTATCAAAATCAAAGTTAACCTCACTCTTAGAGGTTCTGAAGAAGCAAGAACAAGAATCCCTTCACCTTAGAAATTCCAAACACATCCCTCAAGCCAACCTCTCAAAGAATGGCCCCGACCTCTCACTTTAAGAGGTCATGTTAAGCATCATCCAATGGTCGATCGCAACCCAAAGACCAGTTACAACCGCTACCGGATGGCATTCTCAAAAGACTATTTAAAAGAAATGCGTATTCAGATTTTTGAGTCACTTGTTATCCTACGTGAGCATATTACATATTCTCTCAAAAGTTTGGGAACTTGTCCTATTCTTGAAATTCGTTCATTCGACTCCTCAAACATCTTGCAAAAGTCTCGCTGGGCTTGGCATCAGTGCCTCTCGGGCCGGCACTCCGGTAAAAGCAAGGAGACACGCGCAGGGACTACTCCTCGGCTTGCGAGAACAAAGGAACAAAGAATCTTCACTTGAAGGAATGAAAAAATCTTTGGGTTATAATCGCTCAATTCCCACCTTTTCTTCCACCCCAATCTTTTTTCTATTTTTCATGAAGGAGATCAATGCAGCGGCAGCCCGCACCACAATTACCACCGAACAGAGCAAAGAAGCAACAACGGAACATCCCATTCTCCTTCTAAAGACGGCCCAATTCGACCTTTCTAATCAAAACGGTCATTATTTGTTTACTCATATAATTGGAATTTGATAAACCAATCAGTACAAGGTCCATTCACGAGCAATCAAGATATAATTCCGAATAAAATAATTCTTCAAATGTCTCGACAAGTCTTCTTTTTCTACATCATGGGAAAATAGAGCCAAACACTGCCTTTCCGTCTCATGCGGGGCTTCCATACACTTTTCCACACCTTGTGATGCTTATACTCTCCCAAAAGAGTCAAACCCAAAAGCGAAAGTGTCATACACGAACTCGGGATCCATTCCCACCTTCGAAAAATGCGCCCGCACATATACATTTCCGAGTCTTGTCCAAATGATCGATTGGCCATTGTTTGAAACTGAGGGTCGCCCCGTGGCCGCAAGATGACTTTGTCTCCAAATAGGGATGCATTGAATCTCTCCTAAGCCGGGGCTTTTGTTAAGCCGTGTCTCTCTCAGGTTTGCTCGCATCATCAACTGGGGCCGCCATTCCTTCAAGTTTGCTTTGCATCATCAACCGGGCTTCAGCCATTCATCATCGGCTGGGACTTCGCCAAGGTCACTTCATCAAACATTGGGGCTCCCTCAACAAAAATGGGTCGACTATGTGCTCTAACAAAAATCGGAGCTCCAATGAAGTCATATCTAGCATGAAGGGCATCCCTTGTCATCAAGATCAGCATGTGGCAAACTCTTTGAGTTAGTTAGAAACATGATTAATCATAAGGCCTCTTTATCAAATAAACATACCTTCAAAATACTGTCCTCCTTGGTACCTTTGTTTACAAAAATCACTCTTTGGTCTCCACAAATTTTCAAACTCTATCAAAAACGTATCTGTGACTCTCAAGATGACTCGGCCCTTTTCTCTGGACATCAAACTTACCTAATCCCACCTTCTATCATCGAAACACACTCGGCCTCGCCTAGTTTAAACCCATAACCTTTCTGCTCAAACTGTCTTGTTCAGACTTACCACAAATGTAAAACCCTAGCTCCAAGCCTAGGTAACAAAAATCTTTCTAAACCCTAGCCTCAAGCAAGCCTAGGTGACAAATAAATTTCTAAACCCTAGCCTCAAGCCTAGGTGACAAAACCCTAGCCTCAAGCCTAGGTGACAAAATCTTTTCTAAAGCCTAGCCCTAAGCCTAGGTAACAGAAATCTTTCTAAACCCTAGCCCTAAGCCTAGGTAACAAATATCTTTCTAAACCCTAGCCTCAAGCCTAGGTGACAAATATATTTCTAAACCCTAGCCTCAAGCTTAGGTGACAAATACCTTTCTAAACCCTAACCTCATGTCTAGGTGACAAATGCCTCTCTAAAACCCTAGCCTTAAGCCTAGGAGACAAGACTCCTCTCTAAGCCTTAGCAATGATTATCCCAATCTTTTAATCGCTTGGTTCTTCGGCTCGGGAAGCCATAATAATCCCAATCAATTCACACAACTATTCTTCATAAATAAATAGTAGCCTAAGTCCTTTGGCAGCTACAAGTTTCCCGCATTTCAAAGGGTCCGTCCCGTACTTTCAAAGGGTCCGTCCCGCATCTTCAAGGGGTGACTCCCGCAGAGGTCAAATTTTTCACAAGGGGTGACTCCCGCAGAGGTCAAATTTTTCAAGGGGTGACTCCCGCAGAGGTCAAATTTTTCACAAGGGGTGACTCCCGCAGAGGTCAAATTTTTCACAAGGGGTGACTCCCGCAGAGGTCAAATTTTTCACAAGGGGTGACTCCCGCAGAGGTCAAATTTTTCACAAGGGGTGACTCCCGCAGAGGTCAAATTTTTCACAAGGGGTGACTCCGCAGAGGTCAAATTTTTCACAAGGGGTGACTCCCGCAGAGGTCAAATTTTTCACAAGGGGTGACTCCCGCAGAGGTCAAATTTTTCACAAGGGGTGACTCCCGCAGAGGTCAAATTCTTCGCGAGGGGTGACTCCCGCAGAGGTCAAATTTTTCGCGAGGATGACTCCGCAGAGGTCAAATTTTTCACAAGGGAGTGACTCCCGCAGAGGTCAAATTTTTCACGAGGGGTGACTCCCGCAGAGGTCAAATTTTTCACGAGGGTGACTCCCGCAGAGGTCAAATTTTTCACGAGGGGTGACTCCCGCGAGAGGTCAAATTTTTCACGAGGGGTGACTCCGCAGAGGTCAAATTTTTCACGAGGGGTGACTCATGAGAGGTCAAATTTTTCAAGGGGTGACTCCCGCAGAGGTCAAATTTTTCACAAGGGGTGACTCCCGCAGAGGTCAAATTTTTCACAAGGGGTGACTCCCGCAGAGGTCAAAATTTTTCACAAGGGTGACTCGCAGAAGTCAAATTTTCACAAAACTTTTGGGTGATTCCCTTGCAGTTACACCCGGTGACTTTCACGCAGTCACGCATCTTTGGGTGATTCTCACACAATTATATTTTCGGTTTAAGACGCCGCACGTCCGCCGTTCTTGGGTACTAATACCCATTCATTTCTATCCCCGACAGTTTTTTGAACTACGACTTGGCTTGATTCCTTTTGGGATACGTAGGTAGCCCGACGTGGGTCCAGCCGCTTGACCTACCTGGTCATCTTTTTTGCGACTCAGATCGAGTCCCAACCTCACATTCGCAAGGTCACTTTCCTTACCTCCTGAAATCCCTTTTTTCAGGACGGATCCTATTCTTTTATCGTCGACCCTACTTGTCTTACAAGAAGCGTCGCGAGGCTACTGTTAGTACCCGGTCCGAAAAAGTGTTTTAATGAGTCAGTGGATGAAGCGCAATTCGAGAAAATTCAGGGACTAAATTGGCATTTGAAAGCTTTTGGACCAAATTGGAATTTATTGGAAATTTAAGGACTAAACAGGAAATATGGAAATTTGGGACGAATTTGATATATAAAAATTCCTGGGATTAAATGAAAGATAAAATCCTAAAGAGCGAATTGCAATAGAAGTCATTAAAGTGATCAAAATGCGACTGCAAAATAGTGGAACGAAACGAATAATTATACCAAAATGATAAGGCCATTTGCACAAAGACTATGGCCGAGGGACAGGGAGGTGGCCGGCCACTTCTTGTTGGGGCTGGCCGAGAGTTCTAGGCCATTCAAGGCCATTTAAGGGCCGGCTGGGCAGCAAGGTTAGGCCAGGAGAAATTCAATTTGGGCCAAAGCAGTAATTGGCCGATCGGCCTTTTGCCTTTTCCCACATCCCTTTCGTAAAACGTTCTCCCCAATTCCTTTCACTATATAAACCCCACTCCGCCTCACACTTTGAACACGGAATTATTCCACGGAAAACTCAAGACAAAACTTGAGGTTTCCTCCATAGAAAACTTGAGACTAAACTCGAGTTTTCTAAGTCTAAATATTTTATCAAGCACGTTCTTCGAATCTTCATAGATTCGATCCAAAAGCCTTGCCATCATTAGGTAAGTCTTCTGTTTATTTTTTCTGTCTTTATTGTCTTTATTATTATTGTTTGCATGCTTAGTATATTTTAATTGCTTTATTTCTTGCTTATGCAATATATGCTAGATTTAGGGTTGTTTTAATATATTTAATTGTGCATAGCCGAGGATGATCTAAGGTTTCGTCCAAAGAAACCCAATGGATCTAGGAACTATTTCTTTCCTTCCACCTTAGTAATAATTATCCCATGATCAACAATTCCCCAAGGATGAACATTGATTAGTGCACCTTCCGAAGGCCTAACTCAAAGGTTCTAGGGTGTGATCATCAATAAATTCTTTCTCTCCCCTCCTCCTTATGCATGATCCCGCTTCTTCTATCTATTCCCGTAAACACCGCACACAACCAACACCCCACATGCTAGAAAGACCGATTCGTCGGGCAATAGAAGTGATAACGTTTCTTCTTCTGTTGTAACTTGACCCCCGAACCCAATTAACTTTGTTTTAGCCTTTTTCAAAGCTTTGGGCTATATCAAAGTGGCGTGGCGACTCTCAAAATTAAACTAATATTTTAATATGGTTTAAAGCGAGTGTCACTAAATGAATATCCCATTTCGATCCGACTTTATATAATTAATTATTTCAAACCTCCGAATGCGCGTTGCATCGGGACGGGGTATTCACAGTTCCCGAGGTTGATCTGACTTGTAGCAGGGTGAGGAGCTTGGTCTCCTTCGCTGTTGCCCTTGGCCTTGGCGGCGCTTGAGGGTATAAGCTTTCGACCGGGCAGATGTGGTTGCCGGGGCCGGTACTCGGAAGTAGTGATGAGCTCGAGCTCGCTTGGCCAAAGCCTCGTTTACCATGAGCAAAAAGCCGAGGGTGACCTTGGTATTAGACCGACGATAAGGACCTGGATCCTTGGTATCATCGGGATATCTCGGAATAGATGATGTTGACGAAGTCGTTGTCGATCCACTTGATCGCAGGGATTCTTCGTCGTGTCAACCAAGAACTTCCAATTGCCTGATAGCCGCTTATGCTGGACGTTGAGCTTGAAAATTTCCATGGTATTGGAACCTTGGTCGTAGGTGACCTGATCGGAAGGAGTTCCGTCCTCAAAATCGAGCATGTGAATGCAGAGGTTCGCTGCGGGTACCGCTCGCGTCCTCGACTCCTGGAGAGTCCAGATTCATCGTCATCTCGATCGCTCAATCCAAGTGTAGGGACGTATTATTGCGTCGGTTGCGTTCTTTGGGCCTAGGAAAACATCATGCTCTTCGTTGGAGAAGAGGGGTGCAGCGGGTAGTTCCTCGTGGAGGACATCCCATACGACTTCCATGCATTCATCACGAGAATGGCGGTGCTTGTTGACCTTTATCACAAAAATCTCTTCACTGGGCGGGGCAGAAAGTTGGTTTGGAGAATGTCGACAAATCTCCGATTGGAGATCGGGGTTTATGTGCCCGTATCATGGCGATATTCAGCGTTTCCTTCCAATCGCCTCCAAATGTTGGAAACGACAGTTGAACTTGATGTACCTGATCGGCTCGAGTGGTCCGCCGCTCGAGTACGTTTACATAGTTAACATCTCCGACTCGAGGGATTGATGAGATTTGCCGAGTAGCCCCTTGGTTGATTCGAAGGAGGTAACCCCGGTGCCCGAGTGCGGACACGCTTGGCTCTTGTCTCGGCTTCGTTTCTATGAGGAAACTATCCCCTCGGATGACTTCAAGATCTCCTGCCGGTTAATGAACTTAACATGCGATGGAGAGTGGAAGCTATGGCTTTCATGTGGTGTAGCCAAGGGCGTCCCAAAAGAGCTGTGAACTCGGATGGAATGTCCATCACGTGGCATTTTGCTGGCACCATTTGGGTTTCGAACCGAGTTCCAGAGTCACCGTCCCAGGGATGGGACGAGACGAGTTGTCGTAGGCCTTGATAGTCCGAGCCGACGGAATCGAGATGGCTTTCATGGATGCGGAGAGCTCGCATCATGCTTTGAGAGGGAGGACATTAACGGCTGACCCGTTATCTACTAATACTCCTGGGAGTGATATGGTGTTGAGTTTGAGAGTGATGTACGAGCTTCGTTGTGCCCCGAGGCATCTCTCGATAGGTCTTCGTCACGTAACGTGATCATATCGCCATACAAACGGGAGTCGTAGATCTCGTCTCTATCCGTAGAAGGAGAGTCATCCACCCATCCGTTTCTGTCTTCCTCTTGCGAGGTAAAGCCTTTGCTGGAACCTCGGGAGTGTGTTGAGGCCGCCCGTGGCGCGCCGCCCTTGGTTAGCACATTGATCGAGTGCGATTGCCAAGGCCGACCTTGATCTTCCTTTGCGGTTCGAGCTCGGAAGCCGGACAAATTGAATCTTGGCTGATCCCGCGGGGTTAGGCTTCGGCGGCAGGTAAGATTACCAAGATCTCGAGGTATTCCAGGTGTCCTGTGGTCTGAATTCGGTTTCGCTGGGACTTTTCGGCTTTCCCACCCCCGTGCCGCTCTAAAGCCGCATGACCCGGAGGCAAAGAGGACTCGGCCCGGAGTACAAGACGTAGTAGTCGAACCTCCCGAGGGTTCTCCAAGTGTACCTACACCGGTATCCCTGGCCAGTATCTTTCTCTCGATTCTTGTTGAGAGGATTTCTTCTTTTATTTTCTGAGGATTGCTCCTGGACAGCTTTCTCGGGACTCATACTCTGTGCAAAGCGGAGCGGTCGCAAACATCGTAGCCGATGTGGACATTAGAGGAGGATCCAGGTTGAGAGAGGCGGAGAAACCGGTTCTATGGCACTCTTCTTGGGCACCCACTCAATGGAATTCACGCTGTTATTGTTCGGAAAAGGGTTTCCGATCGTATTGGGCCCACGGGGCGCTCCAACTTGCCTTCTTCTATCGGGTTACTGGATTTTGTATCGTAACCCCAAACAATTGTCGGTGGTGTGGCCGTGATAATGATGGAAGGCGCAGATTTGCTCTTGTCCGCATTGGCTACGGGAATTTTGGGTTTGTAATTGGCAACGGGCTTAAGGAGACCCTCCTTGATTAACCCTTCCAAAGCATCTTGCTCGGTGGCATGTCCAACTTGTCGAAGTGTACGGCAGTCGCTTCGAGTAGAATTGTTGCTTTGTGGGACTGGGTTTCGTTACCCGACCGTTGTCCCCGATGGACGTAGTTGACGGACGTATCTTTCCCTTTGCCGGGGCCGGTGCGGGATTGAATGCAACCGCCGAGCGGTATACTCGTATGGCCGTGCAAGAGCCAACTTTTCCTTGAGATCCTTCTCGAACCGTGAGCGGCATTGACCATGGCCCGGAGATCTCGGGAAGAAATTGTGACTGATGAGAGTTCTGATGGACGGTCTTAAGCAGGACTTGAAGATCCGCATCTATTCGTCTTTGGAGAGTGGCTCCATGATCTCGGAGAGTTTCCAGCTCCATCTCTTGTAGAATTCCCCAACACTTTCATCCGCTTTCTGCTCAGTGGTGATTAAGTCCTCGCGACTTGTTTCCCACTCTAAGTTGGATCTGTACCATTCCAGGAAGATGTTACTGATCTGTTCCCAGGTGTGGCGATCCGCAGGCTTGACCCTCAGAAACCATCGTAACGCTGAACTTTTAAGTGTATGCTGGAAGTGGTCGGCCATTTGCTGGAGGGTTGCTCCTTTTGCTCTCATGCCGAGAACGTAGGTGTCGACATGCGTTTGAGGACATTCGGTTCCGTCGAATCGGTCCATCTCCGGCATTCTGAACTTGGCAGGGAGAGGCGTGACCATTCCCGGATCAGTGGATTTGAGCGTTTCCTGCTTTGAGCTGCTCATGGTGGCTTTCAGGTCTTTCATCTGCTCGACCATCCAGGCTAAGGTTGGGTCCAGCGGTGGACTGTGAGGCTCGGCGCCGGGTGCTACCACGTGAGCGGTAGTGATTGGAGGTGGAAGGCTTGATATATGTGGATATATGGGAGCATTTTCTGAACTGTATCGGGGTTTGTCCCCGGTGTTTAGGGATTCATGTATTGGCATCCTGAGATGGTCCAGCGGTGCGCTGGTGATATTGAGTGATAGGAGTAGCACTGGGCTGACCAAAAATGGCAGGGTTGCCCTGAGAGGTGGCAACATGGAGCCTAGGTCGGCTGTTTCCTTGGTTGGAAGGCATCCCGTAAGTTGGCGGGGGAGGAACCTGGTTGAAGGTTTGGTGAACTGGTTTCGGGGAATCGTCATCCTCGACTGCAACAAAAGTACCGTCTCGACCGGGGGATAGCCGCTATACCACGCTCATTCGTAAGCCGTACCACGAAATTCGCCGATCTTCTTTCGCCTCGTGAACCTCACAAGCCCGGATGGCTTCTTCCAATGTCATATCCGTTACCGGTGGCGGGGGTCCTTCCCCGTCACGATTTATCGGTGAGCTAGACATGTCGGAAATTCTGCCGAGGGAACCGAGGGAACCGAAGAACCGTCTCGACGCCGCTGCCGTTACGGTGATCCTGGCAAGGCGCTGACCCGGAAATCTGAACCACTTTCTGCTCACTGCAGGGAACGAAAGGAAGGGTTTAGGCTTCGGAAAAGGGTATTTGGCTCAAGGTTTTCGGGCTTGTGCAATGTGCAGTTACCGATTAATGTTTACTTAAAGCACATTTTCTCAGAGTCCTAATCGGTTGGAAAAGAGCGAGTCTTCTTTTTCGCCACTAATCCTAGAGCTCTAATCAGTGGATCTCGTCACTACGCTTATAAGCCCCTCGTTTCCATTGTAGATCATCTTTCTCAGGACGGACTATCCCGAGCGAGGTCTGATAAGGCAAGCGAGTTCCACCGACAAAGGAAAAAAGTGAACTTAAGGCTAGCTGATCACGCAAACTTTCAACGTGTGTGATGTACGGGCCACGGTCGAAGTCAACGTCCTTAAGTTATATGTGTTCATATAATTTGTATATTTTGTTGTAGAAGTAGCATTACATAATGATAATTACGATTCGTCCTTATGAAGGACTTCGGAAGGAACGGTACGGATAATTTTCTTATTTTCAATAAGAAGTTTTATATTCATTTAATGATATGCCTTATTGTAATGCATATGTCATTGAATGGTCTTCATATCCTTGAAGATAAGAAACAAAATAATGTTGAAGATATCTATAATATAAATGGAAATCTAAACCGAACAATATGAACAACGCGTTCATATGGCATTGTCGGATTGGTCAGATAAATAAGAAACATATATCTAAACTCCACTAAGATGGACTTTTAGACTCATATGACGATGAATCATTTGAGGAATGTGGATCTTATTTATTGGGATTATTGACCAAACCACCCTACACTAAAGTAGTGGGAGGGCTAGTGACTTATTGGTCATTGTACATGAGATGTATGTGGACTATTAAGCAGTATTGCTAGGGGAGGATTTTGGTATTTCATCACATTTCACTAAAGACTTATCTAGATATGACTATGTCTATCTGATGAAGTCCAAAGGTGAATCGTTTGAGATGTTTCGAACATTTCAAGATGAAGTACAAAACAACTTGGTAAAACTATTAAGCACTTCGATTAGATCAAGGTGATGGATATTTGAGCCAAGAGTGTGACAATCATCTCAAAACTATGAAATCGTTTCAGAGTTGACTCCACTCAGAACACCACATTGTATGATGTGTCTGAAAGGAGGAATTGAATCTTGTAGGACATGGTTCGTTCGATGATGTGTCAATTAGACTTTCCTATTTCCTATTTCCTTTTGAGGATATGCATTACAAATAATGTGGTTACACTGAATTGAGTCCCTACTAAATCGGTTCCTAAGGCCCCACATGAGATGTGGCATGGAAGAAAACTTAGTTTGTCTTTCATGAAGATTTGGGGTTGAGCATCTTATGTAAAGAGACTTGTCTCTTATAAGTTAGCACCAAATCTGACTAGGTTATTTTCGGAAATTAATCTTACAACCACAAAGAGAACAAAATGTTTGTTACTCTATACGATTTGTTTCTTGAGAAATAGTTTCTCAATAAAGAATCTAATGGGAGTAAAATTAATCTTGAAGAAATTTCAAGAACCTGAAAATGACATAGATCCAAGAGTAGAGACGGAACCAAGTTCACAAAGGAGTTGTGAAACCGGTTCAAGATGCACAAGTCCATCGTAGATCGGATAGGTTACAATCCGAACCCAAGAAATATTGATTTCTCGTATCGGAAAGTAATAAGGTGGAAGTCATTGAGAATGATGATCCTACTTCCTATCTTGAGGCGATGTCCACTCCTAATTTGGATAAATGGTTAGGAACCATGGAATCCAAATTACAATCCATGTTTGACAATCAAGTTTGGAACTTGATTGGGCTACCTGAAGGTGTAAAAACTAAAGGGGCAAGTAGGTCTTCAAGACCGACATGGATGTGAAGATGTATACTTTCATGACCAAGGATTGTAGCAAAGGTATTTAGGTTAATTCATAAGTATTGACTATGATGGAACCCTTTTTGCCAGTTACAATGTCGAAGTCTATTAGAATCTCAAATTGCCATGATCACATATTATGACTATGTGATATGACAAATGGATGTCAAACGACTTTCTTAAGGATGTGTATAGTACACAACCCGAGAGTCTTGTCGATCCAAGAAATTCTAATAAAGTATGTATGTTGCAAACATCCATAAGATGGGTTAAAGCAAGCTTCAAGGAATTGGAATCTTCATTTTGATGAATCGGTCAAAAATTTGGCTTCATCAAGTACGAAGATGAATCTTGTGTATGCATGAAATTCAGTGGGAGCGTAGTATTATTTCTATTGTCTTATTACAATGATATCTTACTCATTGGAAAAACGAAGTTCCGACACTTAAGACTGTCAAGTCTTGGTCAAGGAAAGGTTTCTCAATGAAAGATATGGGTAAAGCCGCTTACATCCTTGGCATCAAGATCTATAGAGATAGATCTAAAAGGATAAATTGGTTTGAGTCAAAGTATTCACATTGACAAGGTTCTTAGAAGAGTCTAAGAAGAGTAGCTTGTCAATGGGTCATGGTGTTTCTCTTAGTAATACTCATTGTCCTATGACAACTGATGAGCACAAGGGAATGAATGAAGTTCCATATGCTTCGGCATTTGGATCTGTCATGTATGCCATGATTTGTACTAGACCCAACGTCTCATATGCTTTAAGCATGATGAGTCAATACCAATCTGATCCTGATGTAAACCATTGGATGTCAGTCAAGATGATCCTTAAGTACTTAAAAATAACTAAGGATACATTCTTGGGATTTGAAAGGTTGGAAGATAATCTTGTTGTAAGAGTTACATAGATGCTAGCTTCCAAACTGACAAAGTTAATTTAAAATCGCAATTAGGATTTGTGTTTATGCTTATTGAAGGTACGGTTTTGTTGGAATAATTCCAAACAGAAAATCATAGCCGATTCTACGACTAAGGCCAATTTTAGCAACATATGATGTGGCTAAAAGAGGCAGTTTGGATCAAAAGTTCATTAGTGTTTTGGAAATGTTCCAAGTATCACTAATCGGTGAAACTTTTTGTTATGACAATAGTGGTGCCACTTGTGCAAACAATGGAACCAAGGTCACAACAGCGATCCAAACACTCACTTAGACGTTCTTCGAGGAATTTATAAAGAATGAGAAGACGTTAAGATATACAAAGTATCAACCGATGATGACATAAGGGATTCACTTATAAAGACCCTCGCACAGGCGGAAGCATGATGGTCATGTTAGATCCATGAGTATTCGATACATAAATGGAGCCTAGTGCAAGTGGGAGACTGTTGGTGTAATGCCCTAGGCTTTAGTTATGTTTAACTGAAAACCGTTATGTATCATCTTTATCATTAAGCATATTATTTGATTATTATATATTTTGCATATTTATTGTAATAATCTCCGTCCCTAATTATTAAGAGAATAATTAGTATAATTGTCAATGGATAATCATATGATGATTATATGCATAGAGATGCACATTGAAATTATGGGTACTTGTTAGAGAACAAGTGACTGGACTTGACCCGTATGAGATTTATGTCATGGTCAAATGTCATAATTAAATCTCATATGGTCACTTCATTTAGTCCCTAGACCTGAGATTATCATGACCTTACATATGATGAAAGTCATGTTTGATTTTAGTCAAACGATATCTTAACACGATATTTATAAAGGCTAATTTTGGCATGATCGGATTCATGATGGAAAGGATGATAAGTCAAGATGGAATTTGTCCCTCGAAAGAGAGATGTTTTGCTTGGGCCCCTCGATGTGTGATAATGATGAAAGCGTGTGGCCACACCCCAATACGATTGGACTATCATTATACTCAAGATCGAGAAAGCATTGAACAAATACAAGTTGACGAGGAGCATGATTTGTGTTCAATATAACATCGTGAGACAAAGGGAAAAATGGAAGTGTACCATTGGAAACGTGAACTCTTACGTTATATTATTTGGGTAGACATAATGGCTTGCTAGAGTCCGCTTATGTCTTATGAGGGTCGATATGATAGAGCTCATTGCCAACATAATATAATCTTATTGGGTCACACACAACTAGAATGAATTGGTTAAACCAAAGGAAGAATGATTGAGAGTTCCTGATTTGCCTTAAGTTGTAGCGTGACAACTTATGCCAGAAAGGCTGATTGCCTTAAGTTGTCACATGACAACTTATGCCAGAAAGGCGGATTGCCTTAAGTTGTAGCGCGACAACTTAAAGCCACAGAGGCTGTTTACAGCTGGTTTCCTAATTTGATTAGGGCACAAACTCTAATACTAATGTAGTATAAATATGAGTCTGTGAGCAGCCAAAACGGAGCCGAATTTTCTCAAGAAAATCATAACAAAAGTTCTTTCAATATTCTTCCAAGGGTTTAAGGATCTAGCAATCCTCAAGAACCAATCTTGGTTCATTCTTACGTGTGGATACAACAATATAGGGTCTTCGCTCATTTGACGATCAAGGCCTAGAGTTCCAATCCAAAGATTGAAAAAGGTTTTTGAAGATCGAAGATTGTGATTCAAAATCATACCAATAAATTGTTCGATAGCTCAAGACCGGAAAGCAATTAAGGTTGGTAAATTCTATCTCATAGGAATTCAATTTAATCGTATAGATCGGATCTTAGGGCTTTGGGTTTTGTGTTAATTTGATGCTTAATTCCGCTGCGCATGGACCCATAAAACCCAACAAGTCTTTCGCCAAAAATGAAAGACTCCAGGAGTTTTCTAATTTCTATTACTTTGGGGGATTCTAACACGGTGAAAGCTATGTTTGATCTCGGGGCTAGCATTAATTTGTTACCTTGTTACATGTATCTTGAGTTGGGATTACCTGAGCTATAACCCACTATGATGGCCCTACAACTTGCCAACCGGTCCATTAAAAGACCATTGGGCATCGTAGAGGATGTTTTAGTTCAGGTTGGTTCATTGATCATTCCGGTGGATTTTGTGGTTCTAGAGATGCCTCGCGGTGAAGGAAGTCGCCGTGTCTCGCCAATATTGCTTGGGCGACCGTTCATGGCAACGACCAACACCGTGATAAATGTTGGTAATGGCACTCTTTCTATGACTGTGGCAAATGAAAAGATTGAAATAAATGTTTTTGATGTAATGAAAAATCCGGTGGGTCATGATGAGTCTTGCATGTTTGTGGATGAGTTTGATGTGGTTGATGACTATGTGAGTGAGATTTCATGGCATGAGAGAGATTGTGAGGAGTTAGAGTCTTTGATGTCAATGGGCGTGAGAAACTAAGGGATAATGCGGATGCTCAACTGATGGCTGTGGACAAGGCCAACGAGCACCATCCTAGTGATGGCCCGTTTCACCCCCTAGGCCACTTCAATGAGAAGTTGGCACCCTCTATTAATATTCCCCCGGTCCTTGAGCTGAAAACTCTCCCTGCAAATTTAAAATATGCATTCTTAGGAGAGGGAGAGACTTTGCCTGTTATAATTGCATCTGATTTGACCACAGAACAAGAGGCCCAGTTGATTGCTGTTTTGTGTGAGTATAGAGAGGCCCAGTTGATTGCTGTTTTGTGTGAGTATAGAGAGGCCCAGTTGAGTGCATGCACAAAATTCATCTCTTGGATGGTGCAAAAACCGTCTCGAGAGAGACAGAGAAGGTTAAATCCTCACATGGAGAAAGCTGGGAGAAAAGGGTCCTTAAGTTGTTAGATGCGGGTATTATTTACCCGGTGGCTGAGAGTGAATGGGTAAGCCCGGTACAAGTTGTACCAAAAAGATCGGGCATTACTGTTGTTCAAAATGAGAAGGGTGAGGATGTGCCAATGAGGGAAGTGACCGGTCTTTGGATGTGTATTGATTTGAGAAAATTAAATGTTGCAACCAAGAAAGATCACTTTCCATTGCCTTTTATTGATCAAATGTTAGAGAGGTTGGCGGGTCATTCTTACTACTATTTTCTTGATGGTTTTTCGGGGTACAATCATCTCATAGCCCCTGAAGACCAATCCAAAACCACCTTCACATGTCCTTTTGGCACGTATGCATTTAGGAGGATGCCTTTTGGGCTTTATAATGCACCTGCGACATTTCAAAGGTGTATGACCTCCATTTTTTCTGATATGATTGAGAGGTGTGTTGAGGTATTCATGGATGACTTTTCTGTTGTTGGGGATAGTTTTGAGGGTTGTTTAAAGAATTTGGCCTCTGTTTTGAAAAGGTGTTGTGAAACCAACTTGACTTTGAGTTGGGAAAAGTGTCATTTTCTTGTGAAACATGGAATTGTGTTGAGGCACATTGTGTCGAGTAGGGGGATTGAGGTTGATAGAGCAAAAATTGATGTGATTGCTAAATTACGTCCCCCAAATTCGGTTAAGGGTGTGCGAAGTTTCCTTGTGCACGCAGGTTTCTATAGGCGATTCATAAAAGACTTTTCAAAAATTTGTAAGCCTTTATGTAATCTGCTTGCCAAGGATACGGAGTTCATCTTTGATCAAGAGTGTGTTGATGCTTTCAATTTGCTTAAAAAGAAGTTGACTTGTGCCCCCATTCTTTCTAGTCCCAATTGGTCTCACCCTTTTGAGATCATGTGTGATGCCTCGGATTTTGCTATTGGGGCTATTTTGGGACAAAGGATAGATAAATTACCTTCCGTCATCCATTATGCAAGCAGAACACTCAATGATGCACTACTAAATTACACCACCACTGAAAAAGAATTTTTGGCTGTTGTGTTTGCTTTGGAAAAATTTCGTTCTTACTTGCTTGGGTGGAAGGTAATTATTTATTCTGATCATGCTACATTGAGATATTTGCTTAATAAGAAGGATGCTAAGCCTCGTTTGTTGAGGTAGATGTTGTTGTTACAGGAGTTTGATGTTGAGATTCGGGATAAAAAGGGGACTGAAAATGTGGTGGCGGATCATTTATCAAGGGAGGACTATTCGTATCTTAATGTCGAAGAAAGTATGATTCCGGTTAATGAAAATTTTTTGGATGAACAACTTCTTGCTGTACATGTCCAAGAGCCTTGGTATGCTGGTTTTGTTAATTACTTGGTGTCTAATATGATTCGCCAGATTTCACTTATGACCAAAAACGTAAGTTTAGGTCTGATGTGAAACACTACATTTGGGATGATCCTTATTTGTGGAAAATTTGCCCGGACAAAATTGTTAGGAGATGTGTCCCGGACCATGAGCAAAGTAGTGTGTTGAGATTTTGTCATGAAGTGGCCAAAAAAACTGCTAGGAAAGTGCTTCAATCGGGTCTTTATTGGCCCACTTTGTTTAAAGATGCTCAAGAGTTTTGCATTAGATGTGATAGATGTCAATGGTCCGGGAACATAGGAAAGAGAGATGAGATGCCTTTACAACATAATCTGATAGTTGATATTTTTGATGTTTGGGGCATTGATTTTATGGGTCCATTTCCCCCGTCCCATGGCTATTTGTACATACTTGTGGCTATTGATTACGTCTCAAAATGGGTGGAGGCAATTGCCACCCGGACTAATGATGCTAATGTTGTTTGCAAGTTTGTTCGTGAGAATATTTTCAGTAGGTATGGCATGCCACGAGCAATCATTAGTGACCAAGGGATGCACTTCACAAACCGGATGTTCAAGCGGTTGTTGAAAAAGTATGGGGTAGTTCACAAATTAGCCACGGCCTATCATCCTCAAACTTCGGGCCAGGTAGAGGTGAGCAATCGCCAAATCAAAGGGGTGCTTGAGAAAACAGTGCGCCCGAATCGCAAGGATTGGTCTCTGAAATTATGTGATGCATTGTCGGCATATCGGACAGCATACAAGACCCCTATTGGCATGAGTTCGTATCGTATCGTGTATGGAAAGGAGTGCCATCTCCCGGCTGAAATGGAACATAGAGCTTATTGGGCAACCAAAGAGCTCAACATGGATTTGGCTCTAGCGGGAGAAAAGAGGTTGCTTGATTTGGATGAGCTTGAAGAGCTTCGGCAAGACAGTTATGAGAGTGCAAAGTAGTATAAAGAGAGGACCAAACGATACCATGACAAAAATTTGAAACCCAAGTTCATAAGGCCGAGTATGAAGGTTCTTCTCTTTAACTCTCGTTTAAAGCTCTTTCCGGGCAAGTTGAGTTCTAGATGGTCAGGTCCATATGATGTGGTGCATGTGTATCCGCACGGAGCAGTTGAACTCAAGAATCCAAAAGATGGGAATGTGCTTAAAGTGAATGGTCACCGAGTGAAACCGTATTATGAAGGGGTGTCCATTTTGGAAGACATCAATGAGATTGATGTGATCGAGTTGGTGGACCCGGAGGAGGCCACCTAATTTATGTGGGGCATGATGTCGAGCTTAACGGCTATAACCAAAGCGCTGATTGGGAGGCAACCCAACGTAGGTAACAGTTACTGCTTTCGGTATTTTCCTTTCAAGTTATTATCATCTTTGCATTTAAGTTATGTTGTGTTTTTCTTGATTTATGCCATGAGGACATAGCATTCTTTAAGTGTGGGGGTGGTGGTATTTAAAAAAAAATTGTTTTTTTCGTCTTTTATTTCGTGAACGTGTCGAACTACGGTGACCTGAGCCTATTCTTGTAGGGTAGTCCGCCCACATTAATGGGGACGTAGACAACAAAAGTGCGGTCAAAATGTGAGTCAATTTTAGTGTATCAATAGATATTATGCTTTGTGTGTTGTTTTGTGGTGATGTGCAGACAAGGAACCAACCAAAATTCCACTGTTGAGCTGGACGACCACCTAGGATGGGTTGGGCGATCGCCCATGTTGATTTGCAAAATTTGTGGAACATCCTGTATTGATGGGCGACCGCTCAAATGTTGTGGGCGACCGCTCAGGTCATATTTCGTGAGTGGGCAAATTTTCTGTGCAGGTGGGCGACCGCCCAAGGTTAATGTGGGCGACCGCCCAGGTCAATTTCTGGCGTATCATTTTTAAGCCCTAAGCCGCCTCTTCCCTTTCTCTCTCTAAAAAGACATCGTGCCTGCCCTTTCTCTCTCTTCAATTTTCGCCCAACTCTCTTCCTCTCTCTAAAATTCCTTGCCCAAACACCCAAAAGCTTAAATCTTTGCCTTCCAAATCGTCTTCCCCACCATCTTTAAACCTCAAAACCACTAGCTTAACACCCAATTCACCATTGTTGAGAAGAAATTTTGAGAAATTGCAAAGAGAAGGATAAGGTGGAAAGGTGGGATTTTGAAGCTAAAAGGTGAGGGATTTGTATGGGAATCAGTGTGCAAAAGAGTGGACCTTCTTCTCCAGTCATCCTCAAAACTTTTGGCGAAATTCTGGCAATCTCCGGTGACTGCTCCGGCGAATTTTCCGGGCAAGTAAGATTTCAACATCATTTTCTTTAGTGCCTAGTTTGTGGAAGTTTTTGGGTTTTGGAATCATAATGTCAAGATAAAGGAATCCCGCTGTCCAGGAAGTTGCTTTTGATGCAACCAAATTTGTAGGAAGCAAAGCGAAAATCTTTTTTGATAAATATGAAAATAAGGGCTTCGCAGTTGAAAATGAGTTCAAGACCAAGGAGCTTGAGTTAGATGAAATTTTTCAAAGATATGGTTGGGGTAATTTGGCGAGTCGACCGGTTAATGAGGGGTCGGCATTGTTAGTAAAGGAATTCTATGCGAATGCATTTGAGGCAGGGGATGAGAGAAAGATGGCTTTTGTGAGGGGCAAGTATGTGGGTTACACTGGTGAGGATATTAATAATTTTTATGGGATGAGGTCTCCCAGGTGGGAGAATAATTCATGTGCTTACTATTCTAATGCCTAGATAATGGAGAGGAATGTGGCGGGTAATCTCGATAGGTTGGCCCCATCAATTGTGGATATTGACTTGACAATGTTGAGAAATGGGTATGTGAAGAAGGCACGGGATTTGAGTTTTAGGATGAGGGCCTTACATAGGTTCATTTGTGAGCGCATCATGCCCACGTCTCACTATAATGATGTGCATTGGAGGCGAGCCTTACTGATGAATGTAGTGTTGACCGGTCAAAACTTCAATACCGGTCTGGCAATATCTATGGAAATTGTAAATACCTACAAAGCTATGGTGCGGTTTAATTTCAATTTTCCACTATTGGTTTCTGGGTTGATTGAGCGGGCGGGAGTTAATTTTGCACGTCAATGCATTGTAAGGGATATTGTATCAACAGGGACTGCTGTAAGTAAAAGGTCCCTCACAATAAAGGGACATGCCCCGCATCAAGGAGAGGGTTCATCTAGAGGAAGAAGAGAGAGATCTGTAGAGGAAGAGATGGAGGAACAAGTGTTTTCCCCTACTGAGGCCGCATATTACATGGCGGGTCACATGGATTCTTTGGAAGGGAGATTGAGGAGCTCCGAGGACAGTATGTCAATTTTCATCAGAGATTAGCAAGTATGGAAGAGAGCCAGAGGCAAATGCAGTCTTAGGTTACTGAGGACCTTTTCGCTACTAGTATGTGGAGGCAGCGTATGGAGAATGAGCAGACGGCAATCTTTTGCGAGATTAGGGACAGACTTCCACCTCCTCCATCACCGCAGCATACTTCATACCATCCACCGCAGTACCGGGACCCGCAGGAGATGATGGGGTGGCCTTCTTTGGATGAGCAGCCATCGTCCTCACAGCAGCAGCAGCAGCACAACTCAGACACGAGCAGGAGTGGCTCGTTTGGTCCTTGGGACCATTATTATCGGTGATTTTGGTTGGAGGTACCTCTATCCCTTATTTTATTTTGTGTTTGCATTAGGGACAACGCAACTTTTCGTTTGGGGGGTGGGGTACAGTTTATCATGGTTTATGCTGTTTTCATCACCATATGTACATGTGTAGATGTTTCTATGTTTCAAAAAAAAAGTAATAATAATAAAAAAATGAAAAGAAAAGAATAGAGAGGCTAAGTGAAAACCGGAAATGGCACTTAGGCAAAAGGTGAGGACTTGAGTAGCTATCATCCTTTGTTCACCGGATTGGAGTCATAAGGGGGGTTTGGAGCTCGGGTAGGATCACAATTGGAGATGGAGGTTTGGTTTAGTGGTGTTAGGGTAGAAATCCTCGTTTACTTTGGAGTGATAAGGGGTGTTGGTGAATAGTACGAGGTAAGTCTTTGTTGAGAACCCTTAATCTAACATTGACTTTTGATGAGGGAGTTGCATGGTTGTAGTGTGAGATAGTGTGGGGGAATTTTTAGGACGTTTTAGTTTCCCCCCCCCACTACATTGTGTGGGCCCTAGTTTGGATGATCATTGTTATTATGGGAGTTGATATCAAACTAGGGTCATTTATCTTTCTTTTAGGAGTCTTATGGAGACGGAGTTTTGTATACTCCGGTAGTTCATCAATGATTGACTTGTGTTGGCGCGTAGAGGAGACTAGGGATCATTTTCTCCCACACATCTGTTTTAGACCTGTTTTAGATTGGAGTTAGGATATTACTCAAGAACGAGTAATGGTCTAAGTGTGGGGGAATTTGATGAGTTGGTTTTGATACATATTATTTACCTATGTCTCCGGACATTTTACATCCATTTTAATGTATTTAGAATAGTTTTGATGTAATTTAGAGAAATTTTGGGAGTTTGAGAGTTTAGTGATTTTTATTGTGATTTAGAGGCATTTTTAATATTTATTTGCCTAATGTAATAGTTTAGGGAAATTAGTGGCAAAGATTCATTGAAGACCAAAGCCAACCAAGAGAATTGAGGAAGATTGAGGACTGTTTAGGCATTAGAAGCAAATTGGCTCGAGGACCTGGGAGTAATTTTGGAGAAAGTTAGAAAGAAAGAAAAGCTGGAGAAACGTCTGTTGTGATGGGCGACCGCCGAGGGTAATATGGGCGACCGCCCAAGCTGGAGTTCACAAAGCATTGAAGCCGCTGTACACATGGGCAGCTGAGCAGGTCAAGGTGGGCGACCGCCCAGGTGTGATTTACACTGAAGACAAGTTAATGTGCAAGTGGGCGGCCGCTCAGCCCCCACATGCCCATGTCCCATTTTCAGAATTTCCGTTTCCTTTTCTAAGGAGCATTTTATGCTCATTCCCAATTTAACACCCTTGCTGGCCCTAGGATAAATAGTAACTGCAGGGGATTAATATTTTTTATGCTTTATTTTCTCTTTAGTTTTCAAGGTTTGAAGAATTGAATAATTTCATCTCTTCAATCATTGGTTTAGGTTTATGTTTCTTTATTCAATTTTTGTAATTCTTAGTATAAGCATGAGTAGCTAAATTTCTATTAGTTCGCGGATTGGTTGTAGCCCTTTTATGCTAAACTTTTAATTCTCTTTTAATTGTGGTTTTAGTTCATCCTAATATTTTTAATTAGTATTTGGTACAATTCTTGCACTTGCGTGGATAATTGTGCATGAACACTATTAGGGTGATTGGACTCGATTGACGATCTTGCGTGAATCGATTGAGTGTAGGTTTCATCAATTCTTTTGTTCTTAATGAATTGAGCTTTTGTTGGTTTGATCTTGCATGATAATTGATAATTGCTCAATAAAATAATTGCAACCTGGCCATCTAACCGTCCCAATTCTTATAAAAGTGAAAAAATCCTAGAACCCAATTAATATTTTTATCATTGCAAAGCATAAAGAGATAATATGTGGTGAACCCAATCCGTGGGCTAGTTGTTTTAATCATTGAATTACTTATTTGAATCTGCTTATTTGTTATTTTAGTTGTTTAATTTCCTTTGGTGATTAGTTTTTAATAAATCAAAATCAAAACCCCTTTCTGGTTACATTTCGCATTAATTAAATCAACTTGTTGAAACACTCAAGTCTCTGTGGTTCGACCCTTACTTGTACCTGCTACTTCGGTACTTGTACTTGCAAGTTTTTTATTACACAGTGGAAATTTCATCCATCACTAAGCCGGGGATGTAAGTGTTTGCGCCTTGGGAGGATGGATTGTATGTTGTGACGGTATTTGTGCCTTAGGATGTGTGTTTGTAGGCGTTTGCGCCTTGGAGTTTGTTTGTGGAGGCGTTTGCGCCTTGAGATTCGTGTTTTGGGGGCATTTTTGCCTTGGGGTTTGGGCTTATGATGATGGCCGACGTTCTATCTGCTGGGGATATATGATCTTGTACAGGTTTGCAAGAATTCTCGTTTAACTTTTGTCTGCTCGGGAAGGGGTTCGGGCTTCCTTTGATGGCCGGGAAAGGCGAGGAGTATCTAAGTGGAGTTTCTTTGAAGGTGTCTATTCCCTAAGTGAGACTGTTTAGGGGTGTCTACCGTATGTGAGACTGTTCTAAGGCGTCTGGACCTAAATTGAGACTTAGTTTAGGAGTATGACCCAAAGCTTAGACTATTCTAAGGCGTTTGGACCTAAGTTGCGACCTAGTTTAGGAGTATGACCCTAAGTTGAGACTATTCTAAGGCGTCTGGACCTAAATTGAGACCTAGTTCAGGAGTATGACCCTAGGTTGAGACTATTCTAAGGCGTCTGGACCTAAGTTGTGACCTAGTTCAGGATTATGACCCTAGGTTGAGACTATTCTAAGGCGTCTGGACCTAAATTGAGACTTAGTTTAGGAGTATGACCCTAAGTTGAGACTAATCTAAGGCGTCTGGACATAAGTTGAGTTTGATGGTGTATTTTATGAGTCATGTAAGAACTTTGTTTGTGGGAATTTTTAGAAAGGAATCATGCCATGCTGGGATTCTTCTTTGATGTAGCATTTATTACGGGTGTATCTTGCATTTGAAGTTTATTGACATACCTTCGCTGTGTTTACCTGCAGGAGGAGGTGCCTGTGACCGAAGTCGCTGAAATGTTGAGGACGCGCTGACGTTTTTGACCGAAGTCGCTGAAATGATGAGGACGCGATGGCGCCTTTGTCCAAACTTGCGGTGAGGGCGAGGTGGCGCCTCTGTCTGAACTTGCGGTGAGGGCGAAGTAGCGCCTCTATCTGAACATGGTGTGAGGGCGAGGTGGTGCCTCTGTCTGAACTTGGTGTGAGGCAGAGGTGGAGCCTCTGTCTGAACTTGCGGTGAGGGCGAGGTGGCGCCTCTGTCTGAACTTGCGCTGAGGGCGAGGTGGCGCCTCTGTCTGGACTTGCGGTGAGGGCGAGGTGGCGCCTCTGTCTGAACTTCGTATGAGGGTGAGGTGGCGCCTCTGTCTGAACTAGCGGTGAGGGCAAGGTGGCGCCTCTGTCTGAACTTGTGGTGAGGGCGAGGTGGCGCCTCAGATCAAATTTGTTGAAATGTTTGAGGCCGTGGGGCGCCTCTGACCGAGTTGTTGAGGTGTTGAGGACGTTAGGTACCTCTGAACGAGTTGTTGAAATGTTGAGGACGTTGGGCGCGTCTGACCGAGTTGTTGAAATGTTGAGGACGTGGTGCGGCCTCTGGCTGAGATGATGAGGAAATGGTGCCGCCTCTGGCTGAGATAGTGAGGACGTGGTGCGGCCTCTGGCTGAGATGATGAGGAAATGGTGCCACCTCTGGCTGAGAGAGTGAGGACGTGGTGCGGCCTCTGGCTGAGGAAATGTTTGAGGATGTGGGGCACCTCAGGTACTGGACAAGGAGAGGAGGGATGGCTCGTCTTCTCTTTCCTTCTTTGTTCTAACTTCTGCGGATGTTTTAAAGTATCCAATCGAGGAAGGTGCTGAGTTCACCGAGGATGATGAGGTGGCTGGCGGAGGCGCCGAGATGCCAGAGTCTTTACCAGGCGGTGGTGTCGATGACTTAGAGTAGGACTCTCATCTTCTTTTTTTTCTTTTCTTTTCTGTGGACTATCTGCTTTT
The DNA here is from genome assembly GCA_022495995.1 of Adenophora triphylla var. japonica. NCBI lineage: Eukaryota > Viridiplantae > Streptophyta > Magnoliopsida > Asterales > Campanulaceae > Adenophora > Adenophora triphylla. The sequence continues at coordinate 637,890 of JAFEMH010000667.1, read as the reverse complement.
TCGTTGCAGGCATGGTGATATGAGATCTTCCGGTGCCAGCCGTGGGACTGGGTGGATGAGGCCATTATTCGGTTATCCCGCCATGATGTGCTGGGCTCGTTCTTTGAGGAAGAGGAGGACGGGAGAGGGACAGTCTGGAGAGGTTTTCGCTGTACCCTTGGACTCGGTATGATGAGGATGAGCTGGAGGGTGCCCCCTAGGTGATGCGGCAGTGGAGGCTTCTGCGGGGTCTTACTTGTGACTCCCTGTACTTGGGGGAGAGGTTATTCTGGCAGCATGGCGCAGGTGCGCCTCCTATGGCTTCGAGGGATCTGCCCGTCCATATGATGAGTCCTCTTGATATGGACGTGCTGAAGTATGAGAGGTACCGGGCTGGCGTGAGCGCCGAGGAGTTCATCCTGTATGGCGAGGAGTATGCGGCCTTTGTTAGACGGAAGCTGAGGATGCCACAGGTGTTGGCGAGGGAAAGACAGACTGGCTCGTCACGTCCTCTAGATGTTCCGATGCCTTGGACAGACTTCACGTATGTTCGCGGGGACTCTTCAAGGAGGAGGGTGTCGGTGCCCATCCCAGAGCATGGTCCTGCTGTTTATCTGGTTGACCCGGATGCTCCGGTGAGTGTGCTTACTCTTTTCCGTCTTGGCATCTTTTCTGTATTTTTCTCTTTTGTCGAGTATTATTGTATCGATTTTGCTGAGTGTTTCTTTGGTTGTTTGCTTGCGCAGGTTTCGGGGCCGTCCTTTGATACACTGACCCGTCGGTTTGTGGGGATGAGGTCTTTTGCAAGGAAGTTCGCGGGGAAGCTGTCTTGTAGGTCTTTGCGGCACGCGGCGGCATTCGAGCCAGTGCCTTCGAGGAGGTCTGTGGATACTCCTTCTTCGAGGGCTGAGCCAGGGCCACAATTGGAGGAGCCGGTTCGGGAACGGCATAGCTTTGATGTGGGGACGTCTTCGGGGGCTCAGAGGCCGCAGACCCTTCATCAGTTCTTTCCTCCGCCGGAGGCACAGGGTGAGGGTTCGTCCTCTCATCCCTTCTTTGATCCTTTCACCGGGTTGGACCCTTCGGAGTAATTTGAGTACCCGCAAGAGGAGGGGGTGCCGTATTCTGATGACAAGGATGTGACTGCCGAGTTTTCCGAGATGCCGGATTTCTCTTTTGTGGAGGATGATGATGATGAGTCAGATTAGGGCTCTTTTTCTTTCCCTCTTTCCGTTGTTTTTTTTTTGTTTTGTAGAGCAATAGACATTTTGTACCTGTAATAAAACACTTGTATTTGCGCAGCAAAGTATTTTATTTTAAGATGTAATGACGTATTTGTGATTCCCGGGATTGACCTAGGAATTGTTGCTAGCTTATTATTATTTTTGGGCATGTCGCATGAGCTGGGAATGCATTTGTGGTTAGTGGAGGATGAGGCCGCTTTGGCAGGTTTTCTAAGCAGTTGGGGGCTGAAGCAGCTTTGACAGTTTCATGAGCGGCGACGGGAGTGATGTCTCCTGGGACGCGTTCTCTTTGTGCTTGATAGCCACTCTTTTCGAGGTTAGCTACCTCAGGATATGTGATGGTGCTCTGTTGGATGTGGCAGGCCATTGTTGGGCGGGCGAGTATATCGTTCCTTTGGTTTTGGGGGAAACCTTCCACGGTGTAGATCGTCTGGTGATGAGGGACCGATTCATACGGGGGAAGCCCCTGCTTTGCTTGCATTATGGTTGCGAGAGAGGCTTCAAGCCATGCCTGAGTCTCCGGCGTCTCTAAATTCGTGGACGTTTGCTCGGCGACTTCTTGTCTTGGACATGGATCAGTCTGCTTGGGAGAGATGGATGGCACATCTTGGTACGCATCAGATCCGTTGGTGGGTTTCCCTTTAGGGGATTGAGACTAGGAGGGCCTGTCAGGAAGGTTCCTATGTTGTCAGAATTTCAGGTTTGTCATGGTCCTCTTTCATCGCTTGTTTCCAAGTAGTTCGGGACGAGGCAGGAGCCTTTGCTGGGCTGGGAAGGCATTGCCACTATGAAGGTAGCCTCCTTCTGCGTGACAGATCCAGATGCCTTTCTGTATTTTCTGAGGGTATGGAAGTATTCCGCTTTCCCTCCTGTGGTGCTCCTTCGACGTCGGGAGAGTGTTGTGTTGACCACTGAGTACCTGGATGAGCAGCATGTCGGGCAGACCCAATTGGTTTTGGGTAGCAGGCGCAAAGCGGTTCTGGGGCAAGATTGCCATTTCAGCGAATGAAGCTCTGCGAGCTACTAGATTGTTTGACTCGATGAGGAGGACTCCTGATCTCGAAATGAGGGAGACAGAACTCGCTCATGTGGAATGAAAGAAGACTCGTTGGGGACAAGGGAAGAAAGGAAAGAGTGACGACGGGCCAAATGCGAGTAGCATGGAATGACCTTCTGAAACACTGAATATCCATTCATTGTCATTGCAGACACATTAATTGTTAAATGCTTTATGTTGTCTTTTAGCATGTTGTGAGTTTGAGAGTAGACCGTGCTTGAACTCATCAAGAAGTGTTTTAACTGTGATGATTTGTGATTTACTTTTAAAGCATTGTCGAGATGCAAAATCTCTTGTTTGCTTCTTGTCTGAGCCTTGGTGGCATCAATTTTTGGAATTTTGTGTATTCCTTAGACCGAACAAATGAAGGCTGCCTACGTTCCCCTTGAGGGGCTCAGGTCTACGTAGTTCGACTCTCTTTTTGTGAGAGAAATGACTTGTAATGTACACTCGCAAGGCCGTATTTATTTTTGAAAAGGTGGGAACGGGTCCCCTTTTATATGAATGCCTTTTTTTGACGTAGGCACAAAAAACATGCTTTTGGGTTTGACTCTTTTGAGAGAGTATGAGAAATGAAAAGCTTGTAAAAGTGTATGGAAGCCCTTACTGACAGAAAATCAGTGTTTAGCTCTATTTTCCTATTTTGTAGAAAAAGAAGACTTGTCGAGACATTTGAAAACTTGATTTGTTCACAATGATCACATGTTTGCTTAAAACCCTTTATTGATGTTCGGGTTATTCAACAATTAAACTTGATATTCTTTGATTAATCACGAGGAGAGAGTCAACCGGTATCAAGGATCGAGTTGGTCTGGTGTGACAAAAGGTTTGTGTATAGGAGAGGTCATTGGTGAGACCGGGTTTGTGGATTTGTATGTGTTTATGACCGGACCATTTCTGGTTGCCTATGTTCCCCTTAAGACAAGGAGCTCAGGTCGACGTAGTTCAGGGTCGAACCATGTTTGGCTTTGGGGCAAGGGTAATGAATATTTGTGCAGCCTTTCACGAAAAGGCTCAGAAAGTTGAATGATGAGGCACGGGCCTTGAGGTGATTCCTTGATAAGTCGTATTTGACGGCAGTTTCAATGAATCCATTGCTTCTTGATCGTTACTCTCTCGGGGAGAGGAAGAATTTGAATATCACTTAAGGACTTATGATGCGTTTTTGCCTTCGCCTTCTTCTATTGAGCTTCTGACTAGCGGTGTTGGATCCTTGGCCTCATTTTTTTTTGAAGCTCTTGCTTGAGCTTTTTTTTTTAAGCTTCTGCTTGAGCTTTTTTTTTTGGAGCATCTGCTTGAGCTTTTTTGTTTTTTTGAAGCATATGAGGGCGAAGGCAAGCCCCTGCTTGAAATTTCTTGATGCGCACGAGGGCGAAGGCAAGCCCCTAGGTTGTTGTCGACATGGGGTCAATCTTTTAATGCTGAGTGACCTTTTGTTGTCTTTTGATGTTGCCGTCGTCGTTGACATGGTCAAGGTGATGGTGGGGACATGTTTTGGAAAGTGTATGGCTTGATAGAGGCCTTTGTGTGGGGTATGGTAAGGTGTATGGGGAGCTATCGATTGACTTTCTCACACAATTAATCAAAGCATTAATCATTTGTGGAATTACTTGTTGAGCAATGCAAGTGATCACATAGAACAAAACCATTTCATTAAATGTAATGTGGGGTGCAAAATAGTGTCTCAAGTCTAGCAAGAAAAGAAAGAAAACTTGCGTATAGAAAATTGAAGACTTAATTACAATGTCCGAGGAGGACTTGATTGAATGAGAAAAGTACTAGAACCTACGAGGTTTGACTGTATGATTTTTTGTGTTGAGGGGGGAGAAGAAGATTCGATTTTCTTTAGGTGAAGCATCGACGGAGAATTCTACGTTTTGTGTCTCTGTAGGCTCTTCAGCAGTTCCCAAATTCATTTTGGTTAGAACCTTCTCAGCAGCTTGGGCCCGATTTTTCTCTCGTTTGACAACATGCTTAAAGATTGGTTTAATGTATTGTTCATTTAATGTGTCTGCGTTTTTATCAAGTGAATCATTATTAACTGTTTTGATTAGTTAATTTATCATTTGTTAAAGTGGCAATGAGGGGATACTAAGAAAGGTCAATCTTTTATTCAATGCATAAGGAAGCGCAAATTTTGTTACAAGCGCATAATCTTTAGGCATAAGGCCGTCAGACGACTCGAGAGACTTAAACTTAAATACGACAGACTCGGGGTCTTTTATTTTTGAAGCTAGACTCTAGGAGATGGGGGGGGGTTAGTCCAAGCTTCTCGTCCTATCTCTTCTTGCTGGCTCTGGGTCCGCGTTTGTGAAAGTTACGCCGCTTTTGACGCTGCCGCTTGGTCGGCCTGTCTCGAACTGCTTTATCTTTGGGGAGCATTCAATCCATCCCTTGGTGTGTCATGATTCCGAAAAGGATTTTTGGGGAATAACCATCCTTGGATTCTTTCTTCCGAATTCTTTATTGCGGAAGCCCCAGGTCCCGTCTTCACATCCCCAATCATCACAAAAATTTGCAGAGGACTTCTCCACCATGATTACCCCATCATTTTTAGGGAAAGGGTTTCCGACTGTGTTGGGACCACGGGGGCGTTCCCACTTTCCCTCTTCGATTAGCCCTTGGACCACTTGCTTCAGCACGAAGCAATCGTCGGTGGTGTGACCGTGGTAGTTGTGGAAGGCGCAGTGGTTGCTCATACTCATGTTAGGTTTGAGAGTATTTGGCTGGAAATTCTCGAGAGGTTTGAGGATATTCCGCTTCACCAGTGCTTCGAATACTTGGCCGAGGGGCATTTCGAGGTTGTCGAAATGACGAAACTGTGTTAGGCGAGGAGGATCGTTGTTCCTCGAGGGTGCTTGATCGCGGTTTACTTGGGCTCCTTTCTGGACGTAGTGGACTGCTCTGGCGGCTTCTTTTCCTTTGCCTGGAGGTGGATTGGTTGACGGGATTAGAGGCCATAAAGCTGTTGGAGCAAATGCAGGCTGTCCGAAGTAATGGGTCGAAAAAGTTATGTGGGGGAAACCTGGTGAATTCTGGGCATATTGAGAGAAGGAAGTGAACACGGGAGGATTTTGAATGTTATTTGGATCTGTTTGAGATGGTCCAGCGCTGCGCTGATGATATTGAGCTTGCGGCGCAGGTTCGGGAAATTGATTGTGCTGCGGTTGACAGATCGGAGCTGCTTGACTGAGGCCCGAGTGAAGCTCTGCGTGGGAGCTATTTTGCATTGCTAGGTTCCCGTAGCTTTGTGAAGGAGGGACCTGCTGATAGATTTGGGAAACCGGGGGAACAGGTATTTCTTCATCTTCTATGAGGACAAAGGTTCCATCGAGTTGGGGAACCGCGATGGTTCTGCGACAGTGTATGGCATATTCGATCCAAGCCTGCTGCTCTTCTTGGCGTTTCTCGAGAGCCTTGAAAGCTTGCCAAACTTCTTCCATCGTTTGGAAATTTCCCGGGGGTGGGGTTTCGTTTCCCTCACTGTTATTTGTCGACCTTGCCATGGGGAGTTGATGGACTGCCCTGGTGGCTGTACTGGGAAGGCTATTGGACCTTGCGGCTTTGACACTGGAAGAATGGTTCCCGGTTACTCTCGATCACTCTCGATTCGCTGGAGGGGGTGACGGGTAAGGTTTAGACATGGGAAGGTCTCTTTGGATAAAAGGGGGGAAAGCTCATGTGACATGCAGTTTTCGTTTTTTATTTATGATTTTTTTTGTTGTTTTAATTTACTTAAAATAGTGTTTTCTCAGAATCCTACGTTGGTTGGAAAAGATTACTCTTCTTTTTCGCAACTATGCTAGATCCTGGGTCAGTGGAGACCATCTGTGTGGCTATAAGCCCCTCGTTTTGTACATGTATTTCGACATCCCGGGGTGGACAGCCCCGGGCAAGGGTCCTATAGGGCAAGCGGTTTCCACCGGCCTAAAAGAAAAATCGAACATAAGGACTGAGCCTGTCATGTTCGTTTTAATGCGTCGGCCATGTGAATAGTGAGCCGAGCCGGCACCTGAGTCAAGATCTGGTCGAGAGTTCGGCATGACCTCTCTTTACCTTTCTTGCGCAAGGGATCTGTGACGTTAGGCATTGACTAGGTCATATTGTCATGGCTAACGTATTAAAGGCTTTGATGACATGGTGTCATGTGGGCATGGAGGTATATCCGGGACGGAGCATCGTCTGGGTGTAGCTTCGAAAATCAAGATCGGGTCAAGATTTTAGCATGACCTCTCATCGTCTTGCTTGCGCAAGGGATCTTGAGTTTCGAGCTTTGACTCTAAAAATGACCGGCATGGGATATGTATCCAGGCTGTATGACACGAACTGGGTAAAAACCAACCGAGTTTGGACAGAGTGTGATTCAAACGTGCATGGTTGACACTGGCTAGGATGGGATGTTTGGAATGATCCCGTGCGCGTCCGAAAGGCGTCAGGAATACCAATCAGACTGCAACTGAGACCACCCCGGGTTAAGGGTTGTAGTGTGCAGTGTACCGAGGCAGCAAGTGTGCGTAGCGTGCGGTGTACCGAGGCAGCAGTGCGAGTAGTGTGCGATCACTAAAATTCTTTTTCTGAGTAAACAGAAGTTTTTTTTTTTGAAGAATTTTAAATGTATGTACACAGATGTATATTGATGCATTTTTTTGTATTTTTTTTTTTGTAAATAAAAATTAAACCACATGCACACACACACAACAATTAAAGAAAGGGGTAAAATGAAAGTTTGACCCTCATCATCATTTTAAAAATCTTTTGTTTTTTTGTTTAAAAGTTTTTAAAACAACATTTCCCCATCGGAGTCGCCAACTGAAATTACCCGAATCCAGCTCACGCGCGGGCGCCCCGGCATCTGGCATTTGGTCAGTCGGGACCGAGTATCGCTGCGTTTTTGCTTGTAGAGTTGCCACGCCATTTTGATTTAGCCCAAAATATTGAGAAAAGGCTTAGTTTAAAAACTGTTGTTGTGTGATGATATTTTTGAGTTCGAAGGTCAGATTACTCCTCAGGAAGGGCATAGTAAATGTGCACCCGAGTTGCTTCGTAAAATGAGTCTTTCGGTACCCCTTCTTTCTTTTAAAAGTTGTGTGTGTGTGTGTATGTTCTTTTTTTAAAAATGCATGCTGTATATAATGCCTATATTGTTCGCTATGTATTGAAATGTATTGGAATGGAAGGAAGCCTTACCAATGTTGGTTCGTGTCTGTCTTCCGCTGTGTGTGTGTGTGTGTGTATGTGCTTTTTTAAAAATGCATGTTGGTTCGTGTAAGTACCCAAATCTGGCTCATGCCTTTCGGTTAAGTTTTCCGGCAATTCCCCGGACTTTCCTAAAGTCCGGGAGCAATTCCGGAACTGTTCCGAACCTTCCGAGGGATGAAGGGACTGCTTTAAAATAAAAGAGCATGTTTTCCTTGTATTTGGTATCCTTCTAGAAGTGCCACCTTGCATGATTCTAGAAACATGCTGAGTCATACAGGATAATGCCGCACGGCTGCATTAGGAGGGAACTCCTGGCCGCACGGCTTCATTAGCCTTATCCAGACTGCCTATAAATAGAGCCCTCATCTACCCATTTTAACAAAAAACAAGAACAAGATACCACATTCAGCACCAAAAACTCTATTCAAACACTGCTGCGAAAATCTAGGAAGTTGAAGAGTGCCAAGAGCCACCTCCCTCCTCCTTGAAGCCTTCCAAGTTGGTCCTTCCGCTAGGCAAGATCCAAAGAAGAAGAGGTCACCACCATTGGTAACCTCTCACCCCCTTACCTTGCATTATACTTGTTCTATGTGATATAATTGCTCCTTGCATTTACATATTGCTATTATCTTGCTTGGGACTTGGTATTAGTTGTTAAAGATCCTATCTTTATTCATATAAATCATATCCCCCTCCCCCTTTGCATCCTTTTCATGAAATAAGCATCCTTTGCCCATAAAAAATGTAATCTTTGCGTTAAAGGTGCATCCTTTGCACCTAAAAGTCCCTTTTTTACATAAAAATGATATCTTTATGCATCCTTTGCATATAAAAATGTAATCTTTACATTCAAATTGCATCCTTTGCACCCTAAAACTCATTTTCACACATAAAAATGCATCATTTGCATAAAAGATCATTTCTTTGCATCAAAGATGCATCCTTTGCCTAAAAATGCTATTTTCCTATAAAAAGATGCATCATTAAAAAGCATCATTTGCAATCAAGAAGCATCATTTGCAATCAAAAGCATCCTTTGCACCCAAAAATGTCATCTTTTCATTAAAAATGTCATTTTTAACATGCATCCCCCTAGTCCCCAATTGGTACTTGATGCAACCTTCGGAACGGACCGGTGTAAAGATCCTATCTTTACATCGTTTCTTCCATTAAAGGTGTTGCAATCTCTTTAGAAAGGGATAAACCTTGAACCTATATCTCTGATTATCGCTTGAGACGAGCATGATAGCTCCAATATAAGCTCAATCGTCTCAAGGCATAGGATTGATGGGCTAAGGACACTCCTTTTCTAAAGAACCCCATTTTGGACTATAAAAGAGAGTCCTTCTCTCGATCACGCAAAGACCCAAGGTCAAATAGCGATGATCACAAGTCCAAGATGAGGACGGGATCAAAGTCCCAAACACACAAAAATCCAAGGAATCCCGAGCGACAACCAATTAAATGGTTTGTACGTCCGAAAGACAACTTAGGACATTCCCCCCCCCCCTCTTTTCAACACATGCACACAAGAAAGCACGCAAGCAAGCAAGCACGAAAAATGGAATCTAGGGAGACTTGTTACGGCAAGGCACCTTGGGTGAACGACGATCCGTTCTTCCCAAGGGGTAACTTAACCTCCGAACCCTAAAATCCTTTTTTTCAAAGTTTTGAGGAAATCAAAATGGCGTGACGACTCCGTTTTTCAAATTAAACCGGATGTTTTCAAACTCGCGTGAATCCAATCTAAAATAAATAAAAAAATAGAATTTGGGCACACATTCACAGTTTGGCGACTCCGCTGGGGACATCCCAAAGGAGAAAAGCTTTCATTTTCAAAGTAAACGATACCCGGTATATAGGTGGAAACCATTTAACCTTCCTGTATCGCTCCCTAACCTGGGGCTTGGGATAAACGGTGGTTTAACAATCCCACGTACCGGTATCTCTTTTCGAAAAAAAAAAAAACTAAAAAGAAAGCTTTTTTCCTTTGAGCGGGTTAGACTCCCGTCACGGATTCCAATTATCGTGCTTGCTTTCTTTCCTCGCATTGCATTGCATCATTTGCATCTTGGGAATTGTGCATACTCTGAACAGGAAGCCTTCTCAAGGCTAAAAGGTGCCTAAAATGTTCGGGAAGCAACCTGAAAGTGCAAAGGAGTGGAACCTGGAAAATTGATCCATGCAGTCGTACGGCTCAATCCTCCTTGGATTCTGACCGGGCGGCCTCAGTGGCAATTCCACCAGGAAAAATTGAGGTTAATCTGGCAGCCTTGGCAGCTTGGGGCTATTCAGTTCCAAGACTGACTGGGGCTCCTAGAAGATTTACGTGCCTTAACTGTTGCATTTTCCCCCATCCCAAAAAATCATTCCTTTAAAACACATTTCTGAAAAATCTCTGTTTTAACTCAAAAAGGAATATTTTTAGGAGGCCGCACACTACGTGCACCTTATATATCATGTACACTTTGCACGCACGTCCCTTTAAACTCGGGGTGGTTTTTCAGCTGCAGTCACGAACAGGCTTACGATGCTCCCGGGCGCGCACGAAATCACCCCAAACTCCCCATGGCAGCCAGTGTCGACCAATGCACAGTCCGTGTCAACACGTTTAAAAAAAACCGTGACTTTTTGGTTGGTTTTTGGTCTAGTCCGTGTCATATAGCCCAGTTGCATATTCCCGTAAAGGTCAAGCCTTAGTCCATAACGGAAGTCAAGATCTTTTGCTCAAGCGAAACTCTGCCGAAATTTCGACAAGGAAAAATCGGTAGAATCTTGACTCCGACATTGACTTTGACCTTGACCCGCACGGAATGCGTAAGAGTCGAGACCAAGTCCATGCCAAAAATCCAAAAGATCTTTCGCTCAAGCGAAGCTCTGCCAAAATTCCGACAAGGAAAAATTGGCAAGATCTTGACCCGGCATTGACTTTGATTTTGACTCACGCACTGCGTTTGCAACGAAGTTCAATGTGACACTGTGTCATCCGGCTTTTGCCGCCCGACCCATGCCTATTATCTTCTCGGACATTACCGAAAAGTCAAAACGTCAATCGCGCAAGCGAAACTCTGCCGAAATTCCGTTAAGGCTGAAAGACGAGACTTTCCCGGTATTGCCTTGACTATAATTCGCACCGCTCGTGCGTTAAAAGTTCCTATGACCCGCTAGACCCGTTAGGAGCGTTTTTCTCTCTCGGTCGGTGGGATCCGCGTGCCCTATAGGACCCTCGCCCGGGGCTGTCCACCCTGGGAGGTCGAAATACAGGTGGAATACGAGGGGCTTATAGACGTAGTGACGGAATCCACTGATCCAGGATCTAGAGTAGTTGCGAAAAAGAAGGGCAAAACCCCTTTTCCAACCAAATAGAAATTAATAAAAGACACTGTTTTAAGTAAACTGGAAGATTCTTAATTTGCATATTGCTTGAGCCTTCAGCCTAAACACCTACCCTGAGTCTAAACCTCTCCTATCCCTTTCCCGCAGTGAGAAAGAAGTGGGTGAGAACACCGGTACAGCAGTTTGTCGGCACAGAGATCTCAGATAACCCGTCAAAATCTTCAAGTCTCAGTCTTTCCAGTGTCAAAATGGCCAACAATGGCAATGACCAAGTAGTCGGAGAAGTCATCCAAGTTCAACCCAGACCTCATATCTGGTACGATGTGTGCGATTGTGAAGACTGTCTGGAATATGAGTATCAAGAATGGATTAATGAAGACGCTCCTTCAAGAAAGAAGAAGAAAAGGAAGTCCATGCAACAGAAATTAAAGAAAAGGTACGAAGCCGGGGACAAGAGCGTTGGAACTTTAGGGGAGCCTTCAGGCAAGTTTGACTACTACATCAGTTATGCCAAGGAACCTACCAAGGAACCCGTCATTCAAAACGCAGTCCAGCCTGATACCCCCGTAGTCAGTGACCCTCTCGAGGCAGAAAGTTCTGAATTTGTTGCCATTGTGAAGTTCAATGAGAAGCTAGCAGATTTGGAAGCAGAATACAGAAGACCCATAGAATACGTGGCCAATCAAGGAAGAATCAAGGTCCCTTCTGAAGAAGACTTCATCAGCATTATCCAGGCCAACCCTCCTGTTGGCTATACTGACAAGGTCGTGGTATCAAAGATCAGTAAAGAGAAAATGAGTTATCAGCAGTGTATTGATAAGATGAGCCAGACTCTTCAGTCAATGAGTCCGGCTTGTCACGAGGCAGAGCTCGCCGAGAGATTGCATCGAGCTACTCTAGCTCCTCTCACCATCTTTCCAAGGTACCGGCCTATCAATGATTTCCGGCAAGTTTTTGATCAGTTTGAAGTCTCCAACTTTCTGAAGAATGCTGACAAGACTGCTACTCCCCAGTGCAACAGCAGGAAAGAGTAAACCCCAGTCCAACCCACGTCAAACACTTCGAGTCAATAAGTAGTGTAGGGTCCGGAGTCAGTAGGGTCAAGAGTCAGTTGAGTCAGGAATCTTTGAATTCCAGTCCTCTGAGTCATCCGAAGGCCTCACGCCTGAGGAATATGAACATGTAATCAATGTCATCTTTCCCCTTGCTTTGAATGAAATGACAGATCTTTCTGAGTATCCTCTTATTGCCAACTTAACAAATGATAAATTAACTCAAAACTTAACAACAGTTAATAATGAATCATTTGAACAAGATGCAAACACACTAAACGAACAATACATTAAAGAAATCTTTAAGCAGGTTACAGAAAAAGAGGAAAACCGGGCCCAAGCTGCCTAGGAGGTTTTGACAAGTGTTAACTTGGGTACTGTCGAGGAACCTAGAGAGACACAGATTGGAAGCTTCTTCCAGGAGGTTGAAAGGGACAGACTGGTTAATCTGCTCAGAGAATACATGGACGTCTTTGTATGGTCGTACAAGGATATGCCGGGGCTAGATAGTTCGATAGTAGAGCACAGAATCCCTCTAGCACCAGATGCTAAGCCAGTAAAGCAAAAACTGAGAAAAATTAAGCCAGAGTGGTCTCTACAGGTCAAAGAAGAAATTGAGAAGCTACTGCGGGTAGGATTCATCAGAGTCATCGAATATCCGACATGGTTGTCCAATATTGTGACCGTAACCAAGGCCAATGGGAAGGTGCGCTGCTGTGTAGATTTACGGGATCTAAACAAGGCCAACCCCAAAGACGATTACCCCTTGCCAAACATAGACATCCTGGTGGACTCCACTGCCAACTACGAAGTCAAATCCTTCGTTGACGACTTTTCAGGCTACAACCAGATCAAGATGGCCGAAGAAGACCAAGAAAAGACAGCCTTCACCACACCGTGGGGAACTTACTGCTATACAGTAATGCCATTTGGGCTTAAGAACGTCGGGGCTACTTATCAAAGGGCGGCGACCGCTCTTTTTCATGACATGATCCACAAGGAGATTGAGGTCTACGTCGACGACATGATAATCCATTCCAAAGGCGAGGATGGGCAACACTTTGTTGACCTGCGAAAGTTCTTTGAAAGGCTGAGACAACATTCCATGAGACTAAACCCTGCTAAATGCACCTTCGGAGTGACAAGAGGAAAAGTGCTTGGGTATATGGTCACGGAGCGAGGTATCGAAAGATCAAAGCCATTATGGACATGAGGCCACCTCAAACTCAAACAGAAGTCAAAAGCTTTATGGGCAAACTGCAGTACATCAGCCGTTTAGTCAACCAGTTGACCACTATGTGCGAACCCATTTTCAAGCTCATGAAGAAGAATGTAGACACAGAGTGGACCGAAGAATGCCAGGATGCCTTTGACCAGATCAAGGCATACTTAGTACATCCTCCGATACTATGCCCCCCACATAGACAGAAACCTCTTCTGCTCTATCTCACTGTCACTGATACGGCAGTTGGGGCTATGCTTGCTCAGGAGAAGAAAGACTCTCGGGTAGAAAATGCCATTTACTTTGTCGGAAGGCTGCAGGGAAGTGAGCTCAATTACTCGGCATGTGAAAAGACTTGTGCGGGAGGCGAGTGCAGGTAGTCGGTAAGCTGAAGCATTATATGCAAGCCCACCCTGTGAACTTGGTCTCGAAAATGGACCCCATCAAGTACATCTTCGATAAGCCTTCCCTCTCGATGCGTCTAGCAAAATGGTCCTTCTTCTTAGCTGAATACAACATCAACTACGTAACCAGAAAGGCCATCAAGGGTCAAGCATTGTCGGACCATCTGGCAACTTTTACCAGTACTGAGGACCGTGGGCCTGAACCCCAATTCCCAGATGAAGGGATCTTTGTAGTCGAGCCTGGAATCGATGGCAGCTTTTCTTTGATGGAGCCACTAACAAAAGAGGAAATGGCGTAGGGATGCTACTGGTCGATCCGAAAGATGAGCATACGCCCATAGCCCTTAAGTTGAACTTCCCTGCCACGAACAATGTTGCCGAGTACGAAGCCTGCATTACTGGTTTAGAAGCCGCCTTAGAAAGGAATGTCAAGGAGCTCGAAGTTTATGGAGACTCGCTCGATCATCAACCAGGTCTCCAACAAATGGAAGACGGTGGACCCTAATCTTCGCCGGTATCATGCCCATATGGAGGAGTTGATCGGACAGTTCAGAGAAGTGACTTTCCACCACTTGCCAAGGGAAAAGAACAGATTTGCAGATGCCCTAGCTACTCTAGCCTCACTGGTAGAGATTCCCGAGGGACAAGCCGTAAAACCCTTCAGTGGGTAGAAGAGAAGCCCCGCTTGTTGTGAAGTAGACTTGGGACTGAGCCTATCAAGAAACCCCGGTACAATCAAATTTACCAGTTCCTCAAAGATGGAGAGTCGGCTTTCGAGACGAAGAAGGTAGACCAAAAGAAGGTGTCAAAGCCAAGAGCTTGCAAGCCCTGAAAAGGTTGGCCTCCTATTATGTCATTTTAGGAGGCAACCTGTACAAAAAGCGGTACCAAGGACCACTCCTCTTGTGCGTCACTCAAGAAAGGGCCAGAGAGTTGATGATCGAAGTCCACAATGGTCCCTGCGGTCCTCATATGAATGCTAGAGCCCTGATGCAAGTGATCCTCATAATGGGTTACTACTGGATTTCCATGGAGACAGACTGTATCCAGCATATCCGAGCGTGTGACAAATGCCAACGGTTTGCCAACCTCAACCATCTCCCGCCTCATGACCTGTACTGCATGACGACTCCTTAGCCGTTTGCAACTTGGGGTATTGACGTGATAGGGAAGATAGCCCCGGCAGGAAGCAATGGGCATGAATTTGTGTTAGTAGCCATCGACTACTTCACCAAGTGGGTAGAGGCCAAGTCTTACAAGGTCCTCACTTCCAAGAAGGTGGCCCAGTTTATCAAGGAAAATATAATGTGTAGATATGGGGTGCCCAATGAGATCATTTCTGATAATGGGTCGCACTTTGAAGGAGACTACGATAGGTTACTATCAGAATTCAGAATCACTCGCCACAAGTCGTCCCCGTACAGACCTCAGACTAACGGAGCTGTGGAAGCTGCTAATAAGACGCTCGAACGGATCATCCGGAAAATGGCCACCCATGGTCGTGATTGGCCCGAAAAGCTGCACCTGGCACTCTGGGGCTACAGAACGTCTGTCAGAATAGCCACAGGAGAAACTCCTTTTGCCCTAACCTACGGGATGGAAGCAGTGTTACCAGTGGAGTTGGAAATCCCATCATTAAGGGTCCTCCTGGAAAACAGTGTCAACGAAGTAGAGTGGCTGCGTAGCTGGCATGATGAGTTGGCCCTGCTCGATGAAAGAAGGCTAAAAGCCATGGAGCACACCCGAGCCTACCAGAGGCGAATGGCCAGAGCATTTGACAAAAAATTCAAGGCCAGGGACATCAAAGAGGGTGACTTAGTGTTGAAAGTGAAGCCCCCTACCAGAGACAACCCCCTGGGAAAATGGGAACCCGTTTGGATCAGCCCGTATGTGGTGCAGAAGATACTATCGGGAGGAGCCATGAAGCTTGCAGACCTGGACGGCAATCCCTTTGTCCACCCAGTCAACGGTGATAAGCTCCGAAGGTACTATGTCTAAAATAAAAAAAAGAAAATAAAAAAAAAGAAAAAAATCTTAGTGCAAAAAAGAGTAATACCCAGCTAGGCTGAAAACCCAAAAAGGGCGGTCTAGGCAAAAAACAGGGTTGCACATATAAAAAAAAATCTTAGTGCAAAAAGAGTAATGCCCAGCTAGGCTGAAAGCCCAAAAAGGGCGGTCTAGGCAAAAAATAGGTCTGCACATAAAAAAAAAATTCAATAGTTCATCAGAATGAACTACGAAGACCTGAGCCCCTTAGTCTTTCTTGTAAAAGGGGAACGTAGGCAGCCATTTATGTTTCGGTCTAAACAATAAAAAAAAGGGCGATTAAGTCTCCATGAAATGCGTCCTAAACAATAAATAAAGGGCATTCAAGTTTTCATAAAACGGGTCCTAATCAATAATAAGACATCTGAAATTTCCATGAAATTGTGTCTTGATTAATTTCTAAGATAATATCTCTTGTTCATTACAAGTTAAAAACTTCTTGATGAGTTCAAGCACGGTCTACTCTTGACTCTGCTAACCTGCTACAAAGATCTAAAATACAATAAAATGCCTAATAAACTACTGTGTTTGCAAAATGGCAATAAGGGAATCCTAAGAAAAGATCTATCAGCTGTCATTCACTGAGTCTTCCTTGGTCTTCTTCCCTTTACCTCGACCCCGTCGAGTTTTCTTTCTCTTCTTCTCCATGATGTCGATCTCCCTCATCCCGATCTCTGGTATCCTCACTGGAGCCTCCATTAAACCCGTGTCATTAAGTTCCCTCTCAACACGAGCACGAGTCCGCACTTCCTCCCTCTGAGCCTCAGTCAAGGGAGCGACTTCAGAAAGCCTCTTATATCGAGCCTCCATATCTTTGATAAGGTCACCGGACTGGTTATGGTGACTCGCCTTAGCTTCAGTCTCCCTCAGAGTCCTACTCGAGTCACAGTCAGCCCCCAATAAAGCCTGACGTCTCTCTCCCAATATGACCTGAGTCGCTCCCATCTCCCTCTCGTACCAATCCAAGTAGACCGTAGTCAAAATGGTACTCTTCCTGCTCCTGAGGATAGCCCTGGGTGGGAAAGCGGTGTATGTCCAAGCCCTCGAGAAGAATGAAAAGCATGATGGATCCCTCATATCTAATGGCACCACCTCCATGGTACGGATGTCCTACCAATCGCCCAACGGCTCCTGTAAGGCCCTGAACTGCCTGGATACCAAGCAGGGTATGTAGAAGGATGACCAGCATAACCCTGGAACCCTCACTATATAGGACTCCTGAAATGTCCTCCTGGTCTGCAACCTCCAGTGAGGTACCCACCAGCGAATATCCGAAGTGGATAAACTAGCCATCATCAGCTCCCAGTCACCCTGGTCCTGCTGCCTAGGCAAACCCCTCCGGGAAATCACCCAAGGGCACTGAGTCAGCAAAGCCCCTGGCAAAGCCCCGAGCCTCTCCTGCAGCCACAAAGTCAACATGGCTGAACTCCCAGACCTCATGAAACGGTCTCCTCTAGCCATCCTATCGATGCCGTGCAGGGTCTCACCCAAAACCAATGGGACAATGTCCTTCCCAGCCCTGCAATCCCTAACCATGTCCAAGAGACCACCATGACAGATCCCCACGGACTCAGCAGTAAACAGAGATGAGAATATGCAGAGGATAAAGGGATCCATAGCCACCGTGGTCGTAGCCATATCCGGAGATCCAAACCTGCCCAGGATATCAGAAAGGTCAATCCTGTCCGGAGCTATCATCATCTCCTCAGCCTCTCCCAGAGATATCTGCAGAAAAGATGCAAGCTTTGCCGCCACCGGCACATCTTTGATCAGAGGAATCGATATAGCCTCAATTTCTGGACCCCCAATCAAGGCTCGGAAGTCTTCATAGGTTGGGACAATCTCATTGTAAGAAAAGCAGTAAATGTGTCTCCGGACATCCCAAAACTTTGCTGCTGCCCTCAAAAGGTCCCAATCGGGCGGGAGATCCCTCAAATGCCATAAAGATTTGATCTTGAAGGTAGAATCGAACAGCCCCTTGTGAGATTGAAAGTTATATCTCACCCAAGATTGAAGATCGGACAAAAAGCGGTCTCTTTTCCCCCTTTGCAATCTGACAGGCTTCTCCATTGCAAGATGATTAAAGTTGACTTCTTTAGGCCAAATATGTGCCCTGAGAACAGTTGGGACAAGTCTAGAGTGAAAAAGAAATGAAATGGCCAAGCCTTGATTTTATTTTGAAAAAGACCAGTCCAGACAGAACTGTGAGCCGCACGGCCTCTTTTGCTCCAGAGACCAGACCGCACGGCTTCATTTGCCTGATGTGGAAAACAAATCTGTAGCAACCAAGTTGCTGCCCAAAGGGAGTTTTTACCCCACTTTTCCAACAAAAACCTGTACAAAAACATATCCAAACACTAACCATGCAATTATGTGTCATCACAAATCATTTTGGCCCAGTTTCAGCCCCAATTCCAAGCAAAAAACCGCCCCGAGGCTCAAGTAATATGTAAATTCATAAAGCATAAATTTAAAAAGCAAATAAAACATTAATACATTGTTTTCGCCCCATCGACATCCAAATAAAGCAAAAAATAAACAAAATGTGCATAAAACTGTTCATTGTTTGTTTTTTCCTCCTAAATCGATTCTAGAGACCTCCTAGGCCTCTGATTCCTCCTCATCACTACTCAGCTCATAGACGCTCGTCTCCCTCATCAAATCCTTACTGTCGCTCACATCAGAAAGATGAACATTCACATGTTCATATTCCGCCAGATGCTCCAGGATGCCGGCATTGGGTCCCCGTCCCCGAGGCAAGGCACTGGAGGAGTACTCTGAAGCCGATGAGGTGGATGTTGTACCCCCTACGTGCCTCCTTTTGCGCACAGGCTCCTGCACGTTCGATGCAGCCTTTGAAGCGCAAGCCAGCTTCTTCAAAAGGGACCGGCATACATCTTTCCAGCCCCTATTCTGCCTGACCAAGCCGTCATAAGTGCGGGCTGGAACCTGAGAAAAAGAGAAGGAAATCTCAGAAAAATCTTGAAATTGCAAAAAAGCAAAGAAGTCTAAAAAAGGGAAAAGACCCTAAAAGTGTACTCACGGTCTTTGTACGGCGGCAGAGTATACTGGGGCTCCCTAGTATCGGGGACAGGTATCCTGAACCTCCTCGGTACCCCATTGACTACATAAGAGAGATGAGCAGGAGGCATCGGCGGGTCAGTAGGCTCGGCCTCCCCATACCCCTGAGTGACAGCCAGCTTCACTAGCTTCTGTGGCGTCCTCAATCGCTGCTCCACAAAAGTAGCATAAGGGGTAGCCATGTCAAAATACTCCTCAGCTGCTACACCTGCCTGATATCTCTCTATGTCATCCACCGACCAATCCCTGGGCTGCAGCATCCGTGCTGGAGGATCATGAGGGGTAATGGCATCCAATGGAGGGATATGGCCTTGCTGCCTAGAGAAACGTTCCCCCAGATAGATGACATCACATGTCAGCCCGGTCAACCATCGCCTCTGCCTTGTTGCCTCCACGGCCTCTCCTAGCAAAATCTCTGGATACCTCCCCCAAGGGTAAAAGTCCACTCCGTCGTGCCCATCCCTGTTGATGACTGGCCTCACCATCTTGTAATCAAAGGTGATCCGGGTCTTCCCGGTGAACTTGTCTCTCGCATCTCCCCTCCAGCGTATCATAGCCGGGAAGATCCCCGGATCACTCTGTTGGTTCCAAGGAAAGAACCCAATCACCTCACAGAACCAGACCTGCATGTTCAAAACATCAAAAGGGGTCATTTTCTCTCATAAAAGTCTCAAGACAAGAAAAGAGAAAGGAAAGAAGGTGAGAATACCTCAAGAGCAAAGGAGAAGCAGTCCATCGAGGCAGCCTTATTCCGGCTGTACATGTCTAAGGAGAAGTAAAGCTTCGCCAATCTGGCCTCACCCCAAGAGACCATCCCAATCCCATCTACATCCTCCAAGGAGTCAAGAAGGCAAGTCATAGCCAGCGTCCCAGAATTGGCAAAAATGGTGACTGACAGCATCAACCACACAAAAGCCCTCGCAAGCTGGTAGGCAGTCACCTCATTAGCAGCAAATTCCTGCATGCAGTTCTGGACTGCCACCTCGACATTCCTGGTCTCCATCCCGAGCCCCTTAGGAATAAGCTCAAACCCAACCAAAGCTCTAAACTCCTCCGCCGTGATATGGTTCCTCCAGGTCACAGGCCTCCCGGTGAATTGTAAGCCAGTGATAGCAATGAAATCTGCAGGCGTCACTGTCAGCTCCCCCCAGCTAAGGTGAAAGCTGTGGGTGGTGTCCCACCAGAACTCCGAGAGGGCCTGGATCAAGCCCTTGCTCTTCGAGGTAATGTGAATACCTCTGCCGATAGCCTCAATAAATAAATCCAGGCCGGTAGCCCTCACTAGCTGCTTGGGGTTCACCCCATCCTTCTCAAAATCGGGCATCCTCTGCCACAGCCTCACTGCAATCTCGGAAGGTCCCCTAGACTTGTTCTCCTGTAGACAAGCACAGCAAAAGAAATGTGTCAGTCCTTCACCTCATTTCAAAAGCATGCATATATTCAAAAGTGCACATATTTTCAAAAGAAAAGCATTCATAAAAAAAAATTTCTAGCATCCTATGCATAGAAAACGTGTCTTTCATCATTTCAAACGCATCGTGTCAAGCACATTGCTATCCTAAGCACAAAATCACAGTTTTCAAAATTATTTGCACATAAGCATTAATTTTTTCTCAAAAAATGGCATGCATGAATCCTTTTCATCATCCAAAACCCCGTTTTAGCATCCATGATCAAAAATTGACCTAGTTCTAGCACATGCAAGGACTCCGTCACATCTTAGACAATTATTTTCTCAATTTATTTTCAAAAAATGGGTCATTCTCATTATTTCTTAAGAAAATTTCACATGCATGATCGTTAATCTTCTTAGCCTCATAGGTTAATCATTAATATTCCAAAATCATCATCAAAAATCCTAGGAAAATTTGAGAAATTCCTAAAACTCGAGTCGAGCCCTAGAATCAATCAAAATTCAATCAAAATCGATGGAATTGAGCAAATTAAGAATGCTTACCCCAACCGATTGAGGATTCATCGATTTGTGCTCCCTCCTGCCCGGATAGAGCTCCGATGGAGGCGTAGGGAAGTCATACTTCCTCTCCGTGCGGATGAGCTCTTTCCTCCTCCTTCGAGCGGCCTCGGAGATGTTCCTCCTTGCTTGCCTTGGCATAGGATTCCCCTCCGGATCCAATTCAATCAATAGAAGCAAGGGATTGAAGGATTTTTTGAAGAAATTCTCTCCCTCCTCTCTCTCTTCCTCGGCAATAGATGGGCGGCAACAATGCTCAATGCCCATTCAAATCTGATTTTAAATAATCTGGAAAAATCAGACTTCTGGTCGTGCGGCCTCTTTTGCCCCCGTCTCATGCCGGGCGACTTCTTTTGCCCTGAGCAGAAATTACAATTTTGCCCCTGGACTTCTCACTTGGACATATAATTCCTGTTATCCTTTAACTAGGATAACTTCGTCTTCCAAAAGATATCCGTTATCTCCTAAGCAAATAGACTTTCCTCCCCAGTCGCCTCCTTTACTTCCGTTATAGCGGAATGATGCTAGGTGACAACCTCCAAATTGTCAGAACTCCAAACTTTAGCTACCTCTATCACGAATAGAGAAGTACGCTCAAGTTCTCCAAACTTTAGCTACCTCTATCACGAATAGAGAAATACGCTCAAGTTCTCCAAACTTTAGCTACCTCTATCACGAATAGATAAGTACGCTCAAGTTCTCCAAACTTTAGCTACCTCTATCACAGATTGAGAAGTACGCTCAAGTTCTCCAAACTTTAGCTACCTCTATCACAGATTGAGAAGTACGCTCAAGTTCTCCAAACTTCAGCTACCTCTATCACGAATAGAGAAGTACGCTCAAGTTCTCCAAACTTAAGCTACCTCTATCACGAATAGAGAAGTACGCTCAAGTTCTCCAAACTTCAGCTACCTCTATCATGAATAGAGAAGTACGCTCAAGTTCTCCAAACTTAAGCTATCTCTATCACGAATAGAGAAGTACGCTCAAGTTCTCCAAACTTAAGCTACCTCTATCGCAGATTGAGAAGTACGCTCAAGTTTTCCAAACTTCAGCTACCTCTATCTCCTCGATAGTGACATAATCTTTAGTCACCTCAGGTGACAACCTCCAGTAATTGTCAATCAGGTGACAACCTCCATTAATTGTCAAAACCTCAAGGATCCTAGACATCGTTCCTAACTATCTAGTGATGCTTGAACTACGATCAAGGCTTGATTCCTCTGGGATACGTAGGTAGCCTTTCATAAAAGGTCTAGCCATCCGACCACTTTGGTCACCCTGTTCCTTCGTCACTCCTCAGTGGTGAAGTAGCCCCTCATAGAGGTCCATATATCCGACCACATCGGTCACTTCTAGCATATCCCCAGTAGGATCAATCGCCTGATTTCCTAGATCACTTTCTCCTCTATTTTCCCAGCAAGAGACCAGTTTTCTCTTCACCATTCCCCTGCGGATCTTTTTCCGAACTACGATTATGGCTTGATTCCCACTTGGGATACGTAGGTAGCCTTCCAAAGGTTCAACCACTCGACCACCTTGGTCACCCAATCCGTCTCGGCATTCGCCAGATCGGATCCTTTTCTATCGACAACCCCACTCGCCCTGCAAGTGACGTTGCCGAGGGGCTTCTGTAAGTACCCAAATCTGGCTCATGCCTTTCGGTTAAGTTTTCCGGCAATTCCCCGGACTTTCCTAAAGTTCGGGAGCAATTCCGGAACTGTTCCAAACCTTCCGAGGGATGAAGGGACTGCTTTAAAATAAAAGAGCACGTTTTCCTTGTATTTGGTATCCTTCTAGAAGTGCCACCTTGCATGATTCTAGAAACATGCTGAGTCATACAGGATAATGCCGCACGGCTGCATTAGGAGGAAACTCCTGGCCACACAGCTTCATTAGACTTATCCAGACTGTCTATAAATAGAGCCCTCCTCTACCCATTTTAACAAAAAACAAGAACAAGATACCACATTCAGCACCAAAAACTCTATTCAAACACTGCTGTGAAAATCTAGGAAGTTGAAGAGTGCCAAGAGCCACCTCCCTCCTCCTTGAAGCCTTCCAAGTTGGTCCTTCCGCTAGGCAAGATCCAAAGAAGAAGAGGTCACCACCATTGGTAACCTCTCACCCCCCTTACCTTGCATTATACTTGTTCTATGTGATATAATTGCTCCTTGCATTTACATATTGCTATTATCTTGCTTGGGACTTGGTATTAGTTGTTAAAGATCCTATCTTTATTCATATAAATCATATCCCCCTCCCCCTTTGCATCCTTTGCATAAAATAAGCATCCTTTGCTCATAAAAAAATGTAATCTTTGCGTTAAAGGTGCATCCTTTGCACCTAAAAGTCCCTTTTTTACATAAAAATGATATCTTTATGCATCCTTTGCATATAAAAATGAAATCTTTACATTCAAATTGCATCCTTTGCACCCTAAAACTCATTTTCACACATAAAAATGCATCCTTTGCATAAAAGATCATTTCTTTGCATCAAAGACGCATCCTTTGCCTAAAAATGCTATTTTCCTATAAAAAGATGCATCCTTTGCATAAAAATCCTTTCTTTACATTAAAAAGCATCATTTGCAATCAAGAAGCATCATTTGCAATCAAAAGCATCCTTTGCACCCAAAAATGTCATCTTTTCACTAAAAATGTCATTTTTAACATGCATCCCCCTAGTCCCCAATTGGTACTTGATACAACCTTCGGAACGGACCGGTGTAAAGATCCTATCTTTACATCGTTTCTTCCATTAAAGGTGCCGCAATCTCTTTAGAAAGGGATAAACCTTGAACCTATATCTCCGATTATCGCTTGAGACGAGCATGATAGCTCCAATATAAGCTCAATCGTCTCAAGGCGTAGGATTGATGGGCTAAGGACACTCCTTTTCTAAAGAACCCCATTTTGGACTATAAAAGAGAGTCCTTCTCTCGATCACGCAAAGACCCAAGGTCAAATAGCGATGATCACAAGTCCAAGATGAGGACGGGATCAAAGTCCCGAACACATAAAAATCCAAGGAATCCCGAGCGACAACCAATTAAATGGTTTGTACGTCCGGAAGACAACTTGGGACATTCCCCCCCCCCCTCTTTTCAATACATGCACACAAGAAAGCACGCAAGCAAGCACGAAAAATGGAATCTAGGGACACTTGCTACGGCAAGGCACCTTGGGTGAACGACGATCCGTTCTTCCCAAGGGGTAACTTAATCTCCGAACCCTAAAATCCTTTTTTTCAAAGTTTTGAGGAAATCAAAATAGTGTGGCGACTCCGTTTTTCAAATTAAACCGGATGTTTTCAAACTCGCGTGAATCCAATCTAAAACAAAAACAAAAAAATAGAATTTGGGCACACATTCACACCGGTGTCTACGGACAGAGTTTCGACGTGCCTCGGGATTGTCAGGTGTGTACTCGCGCAGAGTTTTGTCATGTGTTGGGATCGTCGGTTGCACTCGGGCAGAGTTCCGACGTGCGTCGGGATCGTCGATTGTGCACGAAAAGGGCCGGGACACCTCGGGATGGACCGGAATGCCTCAGGATGGATTGGCAGGGCTTCGAGATGGATCGGCAAGGCTTCAGGATGCCTTGGAAGTGCCTCGGGGCAGTTCGGGAGCGTCTCGAGAGCGCTCGGCAGTGCTCGGTAGAGCTTCGGAGTACCACGAGGGGCCTCGGAATGCTCTGGAGGGAACCGAAAGGGACCGGGATTGCCCCGAAGGGTCTTAGAGAGGAAGCCTGAAGGCTGGGGGAGAGAGGAGAAGAGGAATGTGTGAAAATATGAGGGGGAGCCCTCTATTTATAGGGTCCAGATTCTGGCAATGTTTGTCGCACGACACTGGAAACCATTACCAATTTTTTTATTTTCCTGGATTTAAGGGAATATTGTGAACTTTAAGGGGATTTTGTAATAATTATGTCTGGGGGAAGGATGTGTCGCACGACACAAGGCACCATCCCCATATTTTCCAAAATTCCTTAAAACTCCTTTTGTACTTTTTAATCCCAGAATGGCCCCCCTTTGGTTTGGTTGGTGGTTTTTGGGATTTTTGAAGGCTAAGGGTGTTCAAGATCACGTTTGTGTGAGTCTGAGGTGTTTTCCGTGTGTCGGATGGGGAGCGATCCAGATTGGGGTACTTATAAAAACGTTATTCCATTTGGAAATAACGGGAAATTTTTAGGAGAAAACCTTATTCCATTTGGAGATAACTGGAATTTTTGGGAGAAAGCGTTATTCCATTTGGAGATAACGGGAATTTTTGGGAGAAAACGTTATTCCATTTGGAGATAACGGAAAATTTTGAGAAAACGTTATTCCATTTGGAGATAACGAAAATTTTTGGTTAAATGGAAAGTCCAGGGGTAAAAATGTAAATTCAGTCTAAAGCGAATGAAGCCCGGCATGAATCCTAATTTCACCAGATTGTTTAAACAGAAGGGGGACGGGCAGCAACGCAATTGTTGATGTTGTTCTGTCGAGGAGAGAGGAGAGAAAAGAGGGAGAATCATCAAGGCTTTCACTCTCTAGCTTCATATTGCTTGAAATGGACCAAGAAGGAAACATCTTGCCTCGTCAAGCACGTCGGACTTTGTCGCAAGTCGCGAGGATGAGGCGGAGGGAGTTTGTTAGGACCGAGCAGAAGTATGACTTCGCGGCGCCCTCTTCTGAGTTCTATCCCGGTAAAAAGGAGCACAAGTCTATGAAACCTCAATCGATTGGGGTAAGCATTCTCGATTTACTTGATTTCATCAATTTTGATTGATTAGGGCTAGACTCGAATTTTGGGAATTTTTTGGATTTTTCTTGTGATTTTGTTGATGATTTTATGGATTTGATAATTAAC
The DNA here is from genome assembly GCA_022495995.1 of Adenophora triphylla var. japonica. Taxonomy (NCBI): domain Eukaryota; kingdom Viridiplantae; phylum Streptophyta; class Magnoliopsida; order Asterales; family Campanulaceae; genus Adenophora; species Adenophora triphylla. The sequence goes on along the minus strand of JAFEMH010000667.1, from coordinate 612,440 downwards.
CTACGGGGCTAAGGATATGGATAATCATGCATGTGCAATTTATTCGAAGAAATATGAGAATGACTCATTTTTTGAAAATAAAGTGAGAAAAATAATGCCTAAAATGTGATGGGGTTCTTGCATGTGCTAGAACTAGATCAACTTCTGATCATGGATGTGAAAACAAGATTTTGGACGATGAAAATGATTCGTGCATGCCATTTTGAAAGATTAAAACCTATATACAAAGCATTTTGTGAAAACTGGAATTTTTGTGCTTGGGAGAGCATGTGCTCGGGGTGACGTGTTTCAAATGATGAAAGACACGTGTTCTAGGCAAATGATGCTAGAAAACTTCTTATGAATACTTTTCTTTGGCCATGTTTGCATTATTTTGTGCATGTATGCATGTTTCTGAGATAAGCTGAAGGACTAACGTGCTTTTACTGTGCTTACCTATAGGAGAGCAAGTCACAGGGACCCGCTGAGATAGCAGTGAAATTGTGGGAGAGGATACCCAACTTTGAGAAGGATGGCCACAATCCTAGGCAGATAGTGGTGGCGACGGGTCTCCATTCTTTTGTCGAGGCTATCGGCTGAGGCATTCATGTGACCTCCAAGAGCAAGGGGCTAGTCCAAGCTCTTTCTGAGTTTTTATGGGACACCACTCACAGCTTCCATCTGGGCTGGGGAGAGGTCACGGTGACTCCCACCAACTTTATAGCTATTACTGGCCTGAGGTTCACTGATCGGCCTGTGACCTGGAGGGATCACATTTCTGAGGCTGAGTTCAGGGACTATGTGGGGTTTGACCTCTGTCCGAAGGGGCTAGGGATGGAGACTCAGTTTGTTGATGTTAAGGTTTTGAGGTGTATGGAGGGGTTTGCGACCAATGAGGTGACTTCCCACCAGCTCGCGAAAGCTTTTTTGTGGTTGGCTCTACCTGTCACCATTTTTGCCAATTCTGGGACGTTGGCGATGGTTTGCCTGTTGGACTCTTTAGTTGATTTGGCTACGGTTGGGGAGGTCTCTTGGGGTGAGGCCGGATTTGGCAGAGCTTTATTTCTCTCTGGATTTGTACAGCCGAAACAAGGCTGCTTTGATGGACTGCTTTTCTTTTGCCCTGGAGGTATTCTCATTCTCTTTCTCTCTTTTCCTTTTGTTCTTAAGATTTTATGAGAGAAATGACCCTTATGTTCTGACATGCAGGTTTGGTTTTGCGAGGTGATTGGGTTCTTTCCTTGGAACCAGCAGACTAAGCAGAGTGATCCTGCTATCTTCCCGGCTATGGTGTGCTGGAGAGGCGAAGCTAGGTACAAGTTCACCGGGAAGACCCGGATCACCTTTGACTACATGATGGTGAAGCCCATCAACAACAGGGACGGTTATGAGGAAGTGAGCTTCTATCCCTGGGGGAGATATCTGGAGGCTCTTATGGGAGATTCCGTGGTGGTGGCCAGGCAGAGGAGGTGGTTGACAGGCTTGAACTGTGACATTATCTATTTGGGGGACCGATTCTCCAGGCAGCACGGTCATGTCCCTCCTTTGGGCGCGATTACCCCTCAGGACCCTCCTCTTTTCATGCTGCAACCCAGGCACTGGTCAGAGGATGAGAGGGATAGGTATAAGGTTGGCTTGGCTGAGGAATATTTTGACTATGCCACCCCATATGCCACCTTTGTGGAGGAACATTTGAGGACACCACAGAGGTTGGTGAAGATAACTGCTGCCCAGGGTTATGGGGAGGCAGAGCCGACTGATCCACCTGTTCCTCCAGCTCACCTTTCTTATGTGGCCAATGGGGTGCCGAGGAGGCTGATGGTGCCTATTCCAGACACGAGGGATGCTGAGTATACTTTACCGGCTGACAGCACTGTAAGTAACTCTGGGTCCCTTTTCTTATTCAACTTTTCTATTTTCTACGATTTTGAACTTCTTTGGGATTTTCTGAGCTTTTCCTTTTTCTCACAAGTCCCCGCTCGCACATATGACACTCTGGTGCAGCATAACAGGGGCTGGAAGGAGCTGACTCGGTCTCTCTTGAGGAAGCTGGCTTGCGCGTCAAGGGCTGCGGGAAATGCGCAGGAGCTTGAGCGTAAGAGGAGGCAAGTCGGGAGCACAGCTTCTTCATCATCAGCCTCAGGGTACCCCTCATCCTCTACTAGTGTCGTGCCTCGGGGGCAAGGGCCTAACACTGATATCTTAGAGCAGCTGGTGGAGTACGAGCATGTGCCCGTCAACCTGACCGCCGTGAGCGATGATGAAGACCTGTTGAGGGACCCCGAGCTCTATGACCTGAGCAGCGATGACGATGAGTCAGAGGCTTAGGGCTCTTTTGATGCACACTTAGGGAAGGAGAGAAAAAAAAACAAATGAACAAATGATGAACAATTTGTATTTATTTTTTATTTGGGGGCCAATGAGGCAAAGACAATGTAATGATCCCTTTTTTTTTTCTTTTTTTATTGGTATTTTATTATTTTGCAAATTACTTGAGCCTCGGGGAAACTTTTTTGCATGGAAATGGGGCGGAAATTGAGCCAGAATGGTTTATGATGGTATATGAATGTATGAATGGTGTTTGGGAATGTTTTTATGCAGGTTTTGTTGAAAAAGTGGGGTGAAAATCCCACTTAGGCAGCAGCTTTGGCAGCTGCAGATTTTTTTTTCTGCAGAAGCAAATGAAGTCGCCCGGCTAGGACCTGGGCAAATGAGGCCGCACGGCTTGGAGCCTTGTCTGAACTGATTTTCTACAAATAAAACCAAGGGAGGGCCTTTTAATTTCATTTTCAACTTTGGCTTGTCCCAACTGATTCCAAAGCACATTTTTGACCAAAAATCGTCGAGTCCGATCGCTGCCATGGAAAAACCATTCCGATTGCAAAAGGGGAAAAGGGATCGTTTTCTGTCCGACCTCCAGTCTTGGATGAGACACAACTTTCAATCTCATAAGGGGCTGTTTGACGACACCTTCAAGATCAAGTCTTTATGCCATTTAAAGGATCTCCCACCCAATTGGGACCATTTGAGATTAGCAGCAAGATTTTGGGACGTCCGGAGACATGTTTACTGTTTTTCCTACAACGAGCTTGTTCCAACCTTCGAGGATTTTTGGGCCTTGATTGGGGGTCCAGAAATTGAGGCTATTTCGATTCCTTTGACCGGGGATTTGCTAGTGATCGTAAAGTTGGCATCTTTTCTGCAAATTTCTCTGGAAGAAGCCGAAGGGATGATGATAGCACCTGACAGAATTGACATTTCTGATGTTCCGAGTAGATTTGGGTTTTCGGGTACTGCTACGACCACAGTGTCTATGGGAGCGGACAATGGCTCGGCTGTCTACCTCGGATATCCATTGATGGGTGCCTCACTGAAGGTTGCAGACTCGTAGGACATTTCAGGAGTCCTACCTAGTGAGGGTTTCGGGGCTATCTTTGTCGTCTTTCTACATTCCCTGCTTAGTGTCTAGACAGTTCAGGACCTTGTAGGAACCGTTAGATGACTGGGAGGACATTCGCACCATAGAGGTGGCACCTTTTGACATGAGAGGTCCAGACAGCTTCTCCTTTTTCTCGAGAGCGTGGACATATGTCGCTTTTCTGCCCAGGGCCATTCTCAAGAACAAGAAGAGTACCATCTTGACCACGGCTTACTTGGATTGGTACGAGAGGGAGATGGGGGCGACTCAGATTGTTTTGGGAGAGAGGCGCTAGGCTTTATTGGGTGCTGACAGTGACTCTAGCAGGACTCTGAGGGAGACCGAGGCAAAGGCTAGTCGCCATAACTAGTCGGGCGATCTTATTAGAGACATGGATGCCCGGTATGAGAGACTATCGGAGGTTTCTCCTCTCACCGAGGCTCAACGGGAGGAGGTAAAACTCGTGCCAGGGTAGAGAAGGCACTTATTAACACGGGTTTAATGGAGGCTCCAGTGAGGATTCCTGAGATAGGGATGAGAGAGACCGACATCATTGAGAAGAAAAGGAAGAACACTCGACGAGGTCGAGGTCGAGGAAAGAAGAACAAGGAAGACTTTGTTGCTGACAACTAAGAGACCTATTTCAAGCATCTTCTTATTGCCTTTTGCAAACACATTAGCTGATTAGGTCTTTTATTGTATATTTTAGTCTTTGTAGCAGGTTAGGAGAGTCAAGAGTAGACCGTGCTTGAACTCATCAAGAAGTTTTTAATTTGTAAATAACAAGAGATATTATCTTAGAATTTGTTCAAGACACATTTCATGGGAATTCAAATGTCTTATTTATTGTTTAGACCGAACCATTTCTGGTTGCCTACGTTCCCCTTTTACAAGAAAGGCTAAGGGGCTCAGGTCTTCGTAGTTCATTCTGGTGAACTTTTGGATTTTTGTTTTGTTTATATATATATATTTGCAACCCTGTTTTCTGCCTAGACCGCCCTTTTCAGGGTTTTCAGCCTAGCTGGGCATTACTCTTTTTGCACTATTTTTTTTTTATGTGCGACCCTGTTTTCTGCCTAGACCGCCCTTTTCAGGGTTTTCAGCCTAGCTGGGTATTACTCTTTTTGCACTATTTTCTTTTTTTTTTTATGTGCGACCCTGTTTTTTTCTGCCTAGACCGTCCTTTTCAAGGTTTTCAGCCTAGCTGGGTATTACTCTTTTTGCACTATTTTCTTTTTCTTTTTTTATGTACGACCTTGTTTTATGCATAGACCGCCCTTTTCAGGGTTTTCAGCCTAGCTGGTGTGAATGAGGGCCCATCGCAGATGTGAACCGTTTCTTATAGGGTCGCCGCTTCACCTCAGTTTGAAGACACCGGTTTATTTAAACGGAGTCGCCATGCCATTTTGATTTCCTCAAAACTTTGAAAAAAAGGATTAGGGTCCGGAGGTTAATTTACTCCTTGGGAAGAACGGATCGCGTTCACCCAAGGAGCCTTGCGAAAGCAAGTCTTCCTAGACTCGAAGTTTGTGCTTGTTTTGTGTGTTCGTGTGTGAGATGTGATTTGAAAAAGGAGGGAATGTGCCAAGTTATCTGCCGGACGTATAAACCATGTGAGAAGGTTATCGCTCGGGATTACTTGGATTTGATGTATTCGGGATTTTTATCCCGTGCTCATCTTGGACTTGTGATCATCATTATGTGACATTTTTACCCTCCCGTTGGAATAATCAACCATAGTAGGCGTGAAAGACTTGGTGTATCTTATACCAACGTTCTTCGGGAATAGGTCATATTTGATCAAGATAGAGGGACACCTTTTTATAGTCCAAGAATGAGACTCTTTAGAAAGGAAGAGTCTTTGCCCATCAATCCTACATCTTGAGACGATTGAGCTTCGTAGAGATATTTATGCTTGTCTCAAGTGATGATCGGAAATGTAGGGACTAAGATTCATCCGCTTCTAAAGGGACTTCGACTATTGCATATTAGTGGCCAAAATGATGTAAAGATGATGTCTTTACACCGATCCACACCACGGGATGCTTCAAGTACCAAAGGGACTAGGGGGAGGGGTATAAAGATTGGATCTTTATACTCATCCTATGTCTTTCGTGCCTTGAAAAGGTTACTAGACAATCCTTGGAGAGTGATCCAACCAAAAGGGACATGGGGGATGACTTTGGAAAGTAAAGATTGCATTTTTATGAAATAAGTGTAATGAACACTATGAAAGCTAAAGACATGAATGTAAAGGGAAGACCTTTGAGGCTGTCCTATGTCCTTTAAGAACCTTATGAGGTGGATAATCCTTGGAAGCAAGGTTAAAGGAGGGGGGAGACATTATAAGAGTAAAGATGACATTTTTATGCAGTAAAAGGGAGCTATTTCACATCATCATATGATGAATCCTCCCTAGAACAAGCCACATGTGGACTCTTGTTCATCCTTGGGATGGGATTCCCCATGAATCATTTGTGTTAGGGGAAAGGGGAAGATGATGTTTACATGACAAAGATAGGATCTTTATAGCAGTATATCAAATTTAATGACAAGTAAAGGCAAAGTAAATGACAAGTAATGAATATAACAATATAATAAAAGGTATTTCAAGGATAAAGGAAGGAGAGATTACCAATGGTGGTTTTCTCTATCTCCCTTGGGGTTTTTCCTAATGTAGAAAGAGTTTTGGATGGATTTTATGGAGGAGGGAGGTGGCTTTTTGGGAGTTTCAGTTTCTGTATTTTCGTGGAATAATTTTGGCAAAGTAACAATGACTCAAAATTGTATATAAAATGGGTAGAGGAGGCCTCTATTTATAGGCTGATTTGTGTTTCCTAATGAAGCCGTGCGGCATTAACCTTTGCCAAAAGAAGTCATCCGGCGTTATCCGTCGATGACTCAGCCTGCTTCTAGATTCATGCAAGGTGGCAGCTGGAAGCTTCATTCCAGCGAGGGACTGCTTAGAATTTTAATTCCTAGCAGGTCCTTCCCCCTTGGAAGGTTTGGAAAAATTCCAGAATTGCCCCTGAACTTTAGGAAAGTTTGGAGAATTGCCGGGAAACTTAACCGGAAGGCATGAGCCAGATTTGGGTACTTACAGAAACCCGTCGGTAAAGACACTTGCAGGGCGAGTGGGGTTGTCGATAAAAAGAATCCAATCTGGCAAACTGCCGAGACGGATTGGGTGACCAAGGAGGTCGAGTGGCTGAACCTTTGGAAGGCTACCTACGTATCCCGGAGGAATCAAGCCATGATCGTAGTTCGGGATCCACTGGGGAATGGCGAAGAGAAACTGGCCTCTTGCTAGGGAGATGGAAAGAAAGTGACCTAGGAGGTTAAATGGCTGATCCTACTGGGGATATGCCAAATGAAGGGAGTGACCAATGTGATCGGATATTTGGGCCTTTATAAAAGGCTCATGCACCACTGAGGAGTGATGAATAAAAGGGGTGACCAATGTGGTCGGATGGCTGGACCTTTATGAAAGGCTCATGCACCACTGAGGAGTGATGAATGAAAAGGATGACCAATGTGGTCAGATGGCTGGACCTTTATGAAAGGCTTATGCACCACTGAGGAGTGATGAATGAAAGGGGTGACCAATGTGGTCGGATGGCTGGACCTTTATGAAAGGCTCATGCACCACTGAGGAGTGATGAATGAAAGGGGTGACCAATGTTGTTGGATGGCTGGACCTTTATGAAAGGCTACCTACGTATCTCGGAGGAATCAAGCCGTGGTCGTAGTTCAAGGTTCACTAGATAGTTAGGAACAGGTCTAGGATCCTTGGAATTTTGACGATTTAATGGAGGAGTCACCTTATTTGATTTGACAATTAATGGAGGTTATCACCTTAGGAAGCTATAGCTTACGTCGCTATCACGGGGATAGAGGTAGCTACAGTTGGAAAAAACTAAAGCTTACGTCGCTATCGAGGAGATAGAGGTAGCTAAAGTTTGAAAAACTAAAGCTTACGTCGCTATCTAGGAGATAGAGGTAGCTAAAGTTTGGAAGACTAAAGCTTACGTCGCTATCTGGGAGATAGAGGTAGCTAAAGTTTGAAAGACTAAAGCTTACGTCGCTATCTAGAAGATAGAGGTAGCTAAAGTTTGAAAGACTAAAGCTTACGTCGCTTATCTAGTAGATAGAGGTAGCTAAAGTTTGAAAGACTAAAGCTTACGTCGCTATCTAGGAGATAGAGGTAGCTAAAGTTTGATTCTGACAATTCGGAGACTGTCACCTGGCGTTATCCCATTTGGCGATAATGACAGGTTTCACGGAGGATACGTTATCCCATTCGGTGATAACGGAAGGCTTCCCGGAGGATACGTTATCTCATTCGGTGATAACGAAAGGTTTCTCGGAGGATACATTATCCCATTTGGTGATAACGAAAGATTTTTCATAAAAGACTTCGTCATCCCATTTGGCGATAACGGATATTTTTGGGAGAAAACGTTATTCCATTTGGAGATAACGGGAAATTTAGGAGAAAGTGTTATTCCATTTGGAGATAACGGGAAATTTAGAGCGTTATTCCATTTGGAGATAACGAGAAATTCTTAAAAATAAACGCTATTCCATTTGGAGATAACGGGGAATTCTACGTTAAATGGAAAGTCCAGGGGAAAAAATGTAAATTCAGCCCAGAGCGAATGAAGCCGCCCGGTGTGAGATGGGGAAAAAGAAGTCGTCCGTCTTTAAACCTGATTTCACCAGATTGACTTAAACAGAATTAGAACGGGCGGTGGCGCCATTGTTGTTGTTTCTGTCGAAGAAAGGGGAGAGAAGGGAGAGAGAGAAATCGAATTTTTTTCAAATCCCTAGCTTCTATTTGCTCAAGATGGATCAAGAAGGGAATGTCTTGCCTCGACAAGCGCATAGAAACTTGTCGCAAGCCGCGAGGAGGAGGAGGAGGGAATTCGTTAGGACCGAGCGGAAGTATGACTTCACGACGCCTACTTCCGAGTTCTATCCTAGCAAGAGGGAGCACAAATCAATGAAGCCTCAATCGATTGGGGTAAGCACTCTTGATTTGCTTGATTTCACCAATTTTGGTTGATTTTTGATTGATTTAGGGCTTGATTCGATTTTTTGGGAATTTTTGCATTTTTCTTGCGATTTTATTGACGCTTTCAGGGATTTGATAATTAACCTATGCGGCTATGAACATAAATAAACATGCATGTGCAATTTATTTGAAAAAAAAAATATGAGAATGACTCATTTTTCGAAAATAAAGTAAGTAAAATAATGCCTAAAATGTGACGGAGTTCTTGCATGTGCTAGAACTAGGTCAACTTCTGATCATGGATGGGAAAACAAGATTTTGTATGATGAAAAGGATTCATGCATGTCATTTTGAATGATTAAAACCTATATACAAAGAATTTTGTGAAAATTGGAAATTTTGTGCTTGGGAGAGCATGTGCTCGGGGTGACGTGTTTCAAATGATGAAAGACACGTGTTCTAGGCAAATGATGCTAGAAATCTCTTATGAATGCTTTTCTTTGGAAATATGTGCACTTTTTTTTGTGAATGTATGCATGCTTTTGAGATAAACTGAAGAACTAATGAACTTTTGCCGTGTTTTCCTACAGGAGAGCAAGTCAAGGGGACCCGCTGAGGTGGCGGTGAAGTTGTGGGATAGGATGCCCAACTTCGAAAAGGATGGCGTGAATCCTAAACAGCTGGTGGTGCCGACTGGCCTCCATTCCTTTGTCGAGGCTATCAGCAGAGGTGTTCATGTGACCTCTAAGAGCAAGGGGCTGGTCCAGGCCCTTTCAGAGTTTTGGTGGGACACCACTCACGACTTTCATCTGAGCTGGGGAGAGGTCACAGTGACTCCCGCCGACTTTACTGCCATTACTGGCTTGAGATTCACCGATAGGCATGTGACCTGGAGGGATCACATTTCTGAGGCCGAGTTCAGAGCTTTGGTGGGTTTTGACCTCTGTTCGAAGGGGCTTGCGATGGAGACGAGATTTATTGAGGTTGAGATTTTGAGGTGCATAGAGGAGTTTGCAGCCAGAGAGGTGACTGCCCACCAGCTCGCTAGAGCTTTCTTGTGGTTGGCTTTGTCTGTCACCATTTTTGCTAACTCTGGGACATTGACAATGATTTGCTTGCTGGACTCTTTGGAGGACCTGGATGTGGTTGGGGAGGTCTCTTGGGGCGAGGCTGGATTGGCTGAGCTCTATTTTTCTTTGGACTTGTACAGCCGGAATAAGGCTGCTTCTATGGACTGTTTTTCTTTCGCTCTTGAGGTACTCTCGTCTTCTTTTCTTTCTTTTACTTTTCTATCTTCAAATTTTATGGGAGAAATGACCCTTATGTTTTGACATGCAGGTCTAGTTCTGCGAGGTGATTGGGTTCTTTCCTTGGAACCAACAGAGTGATCCAGCTATCTTCCCGACTATGGTGCACTGGAGGGGAGAAGCTAGGGATAAGTTCACCGGGAAAACTCGGATCACCTTCGATTATAAGATGGTGAAGCCCGTCATTAATAGGGACGGTCATGAGGGGGGGTGGACTTCTATCCCTAGGGGAGGTACCCAGAGGCTTTGATGGGGGATGCCGTGGTGGTGACCTGGCAGAGGAGATGGCTGACAGGCTTGACCTGTGAAATCATTTATCTGGGGGACCGCTTCTCCAGGCAGCATGGTCATGTCCCTCCATTGGTCGCGATTACCCCTCATGATCCTCCTCCGTTCATACTGCAGCCCCGGCATTGGTCAGATGATGAGGTGGGTAGGTACAAGGCTGGTCTGGCAGCTGAGGAGTATTTTGATCTCGCTACCCCGTATGCCACCTTTGTGGAGCAGCGTTTGAGGACGCCATAGAGGTTGGTGAAGATGACGAGGATCTGTTAAGGGACCCTGAGATCTATGAGATGAGTAGTGATGATGATGAATCGGAGGCTTAGGGTTCCTTAGGTTCGAACTAGGAGGAAGAGAGAGAAAACAAGGAACAAACTATGCACAATTTGTATTTTATTATTTTATTTAGGTGCCAAGGAGGCAAAAACAATGTAATGGTCTTTTATTTTATTTTCTTATTGATGTTTTATAATTTTGCATATAACTTGAGCCTCGGGGCAGCTTTTTTGCTTGGAAATGGGGCGGAAATTGAGCCGGAATGGTTTATAATGGTATGTGAATGCATGGATGGTGTTTGGACATGTTTTTATGCATGTTTTGTTGAGAAAGTGGGGTGAGAACTCCACTTGGCCAGCAGCTTTGGCTGCTGTAGATTTTTTTCTGCAGAAGCGAAAGAAGCCGTCCGGCTAAGACCTGGGAAAAAGAAGCCGTGCGGCTTGGATCCATGTCTGAACTAGTTTTTTTCAAATAAAATCAAGGACGGGTCTTTTCATTTCATTTTCACCCTAGACTTGTCCCAACTGATCCCAAAGCACATTTTTGACCAAAAATCACTGAGTCCGATCACTTGCCATGGAAAAACCAGTCAGATTGCAGAAGGGGAAAAGGGATCATTTTCTGTCCGACCTCCAATCCTGGATGAGATACAACTTTCAATCTCATAAGGGGCTGTTCGATAACACCTTCAAGATCAAGTCTTTATGGCATTTGAAGGACCTCCCGTCCGATTGGGACCATTTGAGAGCAGCAGCGAGGTTTTGGGACGTCCGGAGACATGTTTACTGCTTTTCCTACAACGAGCTCGTTCCAACCTTGGAAGATTTTCGGGCATTGATTAGGGGTCCGGAAATTGAGGCCATCTCGATTCCTTTGATCGGGGACTTGCCGGTGACCATAAAGTTGGCATCTTTTCTGCAAATTTCTCCGGAAGAAGCCGAAGGGATGATGATAGCCCCTGACAGGATCGACATTTCTGATATCCCGAGTTGGTTCGGGTCTTCGGGTACTGCTGCGACCACAGTATCCATGGACGCCTTTGTCCTCTGTGTATTTTCCTTCCTATTTACTGCTGAGTCCTTCGGGGTCTGTCATAGTGGCCTTTTGGACATGGTCAGAGATTGCAGGGCTGGGAAAGACATTGTCCCACTGATTTTGGGAGAGACTCTGCATGGTGTTGACAGGTTAGCTAGGGGGGACCATTTCATGCGGTCTGGGAGCCCAGCTGTATTGACTTTATGGCTGCAGGAGAGGCTTGGGGCTTTGCCAGGGGCTTTGCCTACTCAGTGCCCTTGGGTGATTTCCCGAAAGGGTGCACCGAGGCAACAGGATCAGGGTAGTTGGGAGCTGATGATGGCTCGGCTATCAACCTCGGACATCCACTGGTGGGTTCCTCACTGGAGATTGCAGACTCGGAGGACGTTTCAGGAGTCCTACATAGTGAGGGTACCGGGGCTTTCTTGGTCATCTTTATACATTCCATGCCTAGTATCCAGGCAGTTTGGGACCTTGCAGGAGCCATTGGATGATTGGGAGGACATTCGTACTATGGAGGCAGCGCCTTTTGACATGAGGGATCCAAATAGCTTCTCGTTTTTCTTGAGAGCGTGGACATATGTTGCTTTTTCGCCCAGGGCCATTCTCAATAGTAGGAAGAGTACTATCTTGACTACGGCTTACCTGGATTGGTACGAGAGGGAAATGGGGGCGACTCAGATCGTTCTGGGAGAGAGGGGTCAGGCTTTATTGGGTGTTGACTGTGACTCGAGCAAGACTCTGAGGGAGACTGAGGCAAGGGCTAGTCGCCATAACCAGTTGGGTGATCTTATTAGAGACATGGAAGCCCGGTATGAGAGACTATCGGAGGTTTCTCCCCCACTGAGGCTCAGCGGGAGGAGATACGGACTCGTGCCAGGGTGGAGAAGCACTTATTGACACGGGTTTGATGGAGGCTCCAGTAAGGATTCCTGAGATAGGGATGAGGGAGACCGATATCATCGAGAAGAAAAGGAAGAACACTCGACGGGGTCGAGGTAAAGGAAAGAAGGGCAAGGAAGACTCCGTTGAGGACAACTGAGGGACCTATTCCGAGCATCTACTTATTGCCTTTTGCAAACACATTAGTTTATTAGGCCTTTTTTGTATATTTTTAGTTCTTGTAGCAGGTTAGTAGAGTCAAGAGTAGACCGTGCTTGAACTCATCAAGGAGTTTTTGATTTGAAAATAACAAAGATATTTATCTTAGAAATTTTCAAGACACATTTCAGGGAAACTTTGAATGTCTTATTCATTGTTTAGACCGAACCATTTCTGGCTACCTACGTTCCCCTTTTACAAGAAAGGCTAATGGGCTCAGGTCTTCATAGTTCATTCTAGTGAACTATTGGGATTTTTGCTTTGTTTTGTTTTGTTTTTTTTTTTTTTTTTTTTTTTTTTTTTTTTTTTTACGTGCAACCCTGTTTTCTGCCTAGACCGCCCTTTTTAGGGTTTTCAGCCTAGTGGGGTATTACTCTTTTTGCACTATCTTTCTTTTTTATTTTTTATAGGTGCAACCCTGTTTTTTGCCTAGACCACCCTTTTTCAGGGTTTTCCAGCCTAGCTGGGTATTACTCTTTTTGCACTATTTTTTTCTTTTTTTTTATTAATATTTTTTTTTATTTATTTTAGACATAGTACCGGCGAAGCTTGTCACCGTTGACTGGGTGAACAAAAGGATTGCCATCCAGGTCTGCGAGCTTCATTGCTCCTCCCGATAGTATCTTCTGTACCACGTACGGGGCAATCCAAACGGGTTCCCACTTTCCCAGAGGGTTGTCTCTGGTAGGGGGCTTTACTTTCAGAACCAAATCACCTTCTTTGATGTCTCTGGTCTTGACCTTTTTGTCGAATGCCCTGGCCATTCGCCTCTGGTAGGCTCGGGTATGTTCCATGGCCTTTAGTCTCCTTTCATCAAGTAGGGCCATCTCATCATGCCGGCTGCGCAACCATTCTACTTCATTGACACTGTTTTCCAGGAGGACCCTTAGTGATGGGATTTCCAACTCTACTGGCAGTACTGCTTCCATCCCGTAGGTCACGGCGAAAGGGGTTTCTCCCGTGGCTATTCTAACAGACGTTATGTAGCCCCAAAGTGTCAGATGCAACTTTTTGGGCCAATCACAATCGCGGGTGGTCATCTTTCGGATAATTCTTTCGAGTGTCATATTGGCAGCTTCTACTGCTCCATTGGTCTGAGGCCTGTACGGGGATGATTTGTGACGAGTGACTCTGAATTCTGACAGCAGTCTGTCGCAGTCTCCTTTAAAGTGCGTCCCGTTATCGGAGATGATCTCATTTGGCACCCCATATCTGTACATGATGTTTTCTTTGACAAACTAGGCCACTTTCTTGGAAGTGAGGACCTTATAGGACTTTGCTTCTACCCATTTCGTGAAGTAGTCTACTGCCACTAACACAAATTCATGCCCATTGCTTCCAGCCGGGGCTATCTTCGCTATTATGTCAATACCCCAAGTTGCAAACGGCCAAGGAGTCGTCATGCAGTATAGGTCGTGAGGCGGAAAGTGATTGAGGTTGGAAAACCGTTGGCATTTGTCGCACTCTCGAACATGCTGAACACAGTTTGTTTCCATGGAAATCTAATAGTAACCCATTCTGAGGATCACTTACATTAATGCTCTGGCATTCATATGAGGACCGCATGGACCATTATGGACTTCACTCATTAGCTCTGTTGCCTTTTCTTTGGTGACACACAGGAGAAGTGGTCCTTGGTACCGTTTCTTGTACAGATCGTCCCCTAGGATGACATAGTGAGAGGCCAGCCGCTTCAAGGCTTGCAAGCTTTTGGCTTTGATGCCTTCCCTCGGTCTACCTTCTTCATCTCTAAAATCTGACTCCCCATCTCTGAGGAGCTGGTAAATTTGACTGTACCAAGGTTCCTTGACAGGCTCAGGTCCCAAGTCTATCTCGCAATAGAAAGTCGGGGCTTCCCTTCTACCCACTCTGAATGGTTTTATTGCCTTTCCCTCCGAGATTTCTACCAATGAAGCTAGAGTAGCTAAGGCATCTGCAAATCTGTTCTTGTCCCTTGGCAAGTAGTGGAAGGTCACTTCTCTGAACTGCTCAGTCAATTCTTCCATGTAGGCATGGTCACTTCCCTGAACTGCTCATCCTTCGAATCTACCAACAACATTCCTATGCCATTCCCCCTTTTGTTAGCAGCTCCGTCAAAGAAGAGTTGCCATCAGTTCTCGGGCTCAACAACGAAGATCCCTTCATCTGGAAACTGGGGTTCAGGCCCTCGGTCTTCATTGCTAGGAAAATTTGCCAAGTGGTCTGACAGTGCTTGACCCTTGATTGCCTTTCTAGCCACATAATTGATGTCATACTCCGCCAGGAAGAATGACCATTTTGCTAGGCACATCGAAAGGGAAGGTTTGTCGAAGATATACTTGATGGGGTCCATTTTTGAGACAAAGTTCACAGAGTGGGCCTGCATGTAGTGCTTCAGTTTACCGACTACCCAGACTAATCCTGCACACGTCTTTTCACACGCCGAGTAATTGAGCTCACTCCCTTGCAGCTTTCGACTGACAAATTAGATGGCATTTTCTACTCGAGAGTCTTTCTTTTCCTAAGCCAGCATAGCCCCAACTGCCGTGTCAGTGACAGTGAGATAGCGCAGAAGAGGTTTTTGTCCATGTGGGGGGCATAGTACCGGGGGATTTACTAGCTATGCCTTGATTTGGTCAAAGGCATCCTGGCATTCCTCAATCCATTCTGTATCAACATTCTTCTTCATTAGCTTGAAGATGGGCTCACACATGGTAGTCAGCTGATTGACGAAACGGCTGATGTACTGCAACTTACCCATAAAGCTTTTTGACTTCTGTCTGGGTTTGGGGTGGCTTCATGTCCATTATGGCTTTCATCTTTTGGGGATTGGCTTCAATGCCTCGTTCTTTGACTATGTACCCAAACAATTTTCCCCTTGTCACTCCAAAGGTGCATTTTGCAGGGTTCAGTCTCATGGAATGTTGTCTTAACCTCTCAAAGAACTTTTGCAGGTCGACAAAGTGTTGCCCATCCACACCTTTAGAGTGGATAATCATGTCATCGACATAGACCTCAATTTATTTGTGGATCATGTCATGAAAGAGTGCAGTCGCTGCCCATTGATACGTAGCCCCGGCATTCTTTAACCCAAAAGGCATCACAGTGTAGCAGTACATCCCCCATGGAGTGGTGAAGGCTGTCTTTTCTTGGTCCTCTTCGGCCATCTTAATCTGGTTATAGCCATCGAAACCATCAACGAAGGATTTGACTTCGTAGTTGGCTGTGGCATCTACCAGAATGTCGATGTTCGGCAACGGTAGTTGTCCTTGGGACTACCTTGTCCAAATCTCGGAAATCCACACAGTAGCGCACCTTCCCATTGGCCTTTCACAGTCACGATATTTGACAACCAGGTTTGGTATTCAATGACCCTGATGAATCCTACCCGCAGTAGCTTCTCAATCTCTTCCTTGACCTGCAGAGACCACTTTGGCTTAATCTTTCTTAACTTCTGTTTTACCGGCTTGGCATCGGGTGCTAGAGGGATCATGTGCTCCACAATACTCCCTGAGCAGATTGACTAGTCTGTCCCGTTTAGCCCCTTGGAAGAAGTCCTCGATCTGTGTCTCTTTAGGCTCTTCGATATTACTTAAGTTAACACTCGTCAAAGCCTCCTCGACAGCTTGGGCCCGGTTTTCCTCTTTATCGGTAACCTGCTTAAGGATTTCT
Organism: Adenophora triphylla var. japonica; assembly: GCA_022495995.1. Classification (NCBI taxonomy): domain Eukaryota; kingdom Viridiplantae; phylum Streptophyta; class Magnoliopsida; order Asterales; family Campanulaceae; genus Adenophora; species Adenophora triphylla. Next base: position 596,377 of record JAFEMH010000667.1, on the reverse strand, counting down.
TTAATATATTGTTCATTTAGTGTGTTTGCATGTTCGTAATTTTCAGGCGTGAGGCCTTCAGATGACTCAGAGGACTAGAATTCAAAGACTCCTGACTCAAGCGACTCTTAACCCTAATGACTCTTGACCCTACACTATTATTGATCACATCCATTTGCATCTCTGGGGTAATGGGACCAGTTGCACTTTCGGAATCTGAGAGACAGCTTTCTCCGTCATCAAAGTCTTCTGGTTCATTCACTCTTCTTTCCACATTTTTCCAAACTGGGGGTTGGGACTGATCTTCTTGAACAGTAAAAGCCATCATGAACACATTATGCTCACCATGAGTGATGAAGGGTTCCGGGGCAGGTTTATCAGATTTGGGCGGCAGTATAGTGGGTGGCACATTGGTAGTTGGTACCATGACTTAGGGATCTTTCGAAGGGAAGTAGGTGTAAACTTGACCCGGTCCCGTGTTTCCATAAGACGGACCGGAGGCATAGGGGTTGGATTCGCCAGGGTAAGGGAAGGAGTAAGGGGTCTCATGAAGTCCCGTTGGCAAGGCCGGGGTGGAAGATCTGCTGTGGTAGGGCAGAGTTTAAGAAGATCACTGGATTGATTCTGGGGTCTAGAAATCATCTAGGATGGTCCATACTGAGGGGGATTGAATCCCATGGGATAATGCAGAGACTGAGTGACTGGGGTGGCCGTGGCATTTGTTCTCTGTTGGTAGTGAACAAAGTTGGGTCTTATCTGAGGAGGCAAGGGTGCTGGAGCCCTGATGGCCTGGGATGTTGGAAAGGACTGGGAAGGAGCAGTCCTTGGTAAGGGATCATATGTGGATGGAGGAGGGCACTGGTTATAGGACGAAGGGGCTGAAATCACTGTTTTCGGAGTTTCATCTTCCGCCATGACCAAGGAACCGTTGGCTTCGACCACTATCTGGACCCCATGACGACGGAGAGCATCGATGAGCATGGCTTGCTGTTCCTCATGGACCTTGCGACTGTTCTACAAGGCTAAGGCTAGCTCTTCCTCCCTAGTCACCGTGCTACCCAAACCACTGATGTTTTCTGTCAAATCTGCCATTCTGACTCTCTGGGCTGACGATTCTAACGAACTATCGGAGCCTGAAACTTCTGCACTGACAAGCCGCTGACCCGGTATTCTCACTCAATTTTTCCTCGCTGCGGGAAAGGGATATGCAAGGTTTAGACTCGGGGTAGGTGTTTAGGCTGAAGGCTCAAGCAATATGCAATTAAGAATCTTTCAGTTTACTTAAAACAGTGTCTTTTATTTATTTCTATTTGGTTGGAAAAGGGGTTGCCCTTCTTTTTCGCAACTACTCTAGATCCTGGATCAGTGGGTTCCGTCACTATGTCCATAAGCCCCTCGTTTTCCACCTGTATTTCGACCTTCCAGGGTGGACAGCCCCGGGCGAGGGTCCTATAGGGCACGCGGATCCCACCGACCGAGAGAGAAGAATGGTCCTAGGGTCTAGTGGATCATAGGAATTTTTAACGCGCGAGCGATGCGGATTATAGTCAATGTCAATGCCGTGAAAGTCAAGTCTTTTAGCCTCAACGAAATTTCGGCAGAGTTTCGCTTACGCGATAGACGTTTTGACTTCGGCATTGTCCAAGGAAAATAATAGGCATGGGTCGGACGTTAAAAGTCGAATGACACGGCGTCACATTGAGCGTTGTTGCATACTTTGTGTAAGTCAAAAGCAAAGTCAATGCCGAGGTCAAGATCTTGCCAATTTTTGTCTAACGAAATTTTGGCATGGCTTCGCTTGCACGTGGAATCTTGATTTTTGGGCACGGGCTCGGGTTTGACTCTTACATACCCCGTGCGGGTCAAAGTCAAAGTCAATGCCGGGGTCAAGATTTTGCCAATTTTTGCCTAACGGAATTTCAACATGGCTTCGCTTGCGCGAGGGATCTTGACTTTTGGCATGGGCTCGGGTTTGACTTTTACGGGTGTATACAACGAGGCTGTATGACACGGTCTAGATCAAAAACCAACCAAAAAGTCACGGTTTTAAAAGTGTGATACGGACTAGTGCATTGGTCGACACTGGCTGCCATGGGGAGTTTGGGATGATTCCGTGCGCGCCCGGGAGCGTCGTAACACTGTCCATGACTGCAGCTGAACAACCATCCCGGGTTGAAGGACGTGCGTGCAAAAGTGTACAGGATATATAGTGCGCGTAGTGTGCAGTCTCCTAAAAAAATCATTTTTTGTTAAAATAGAATTTTCATCATGTGTTTTAAAAGAATATTTTTCGGGACGGGGAAAATGCAACACATAGGCACGTAAATTTTCTGGAACCTGGACAGACTTAGGACTGAATAGCCCCCAAGCTTCCATGGCTTCCATAATAACCTCAGAAAAGTTTCCTGATGTAACTGCGAATGAAGCCGCCTGGCTATGATCCAGGCAGATCAAGCCGTCCGGCTAGATCCAACAGTTTTCCAAGTTCCAATTTGCTTCATTTCCAGACTGTTTCTCCGGGCATTTTTGGCAACTTTCAGCTTCAGAATGGCCCCTGTTCATTATTTCAGAGTATGCACAAACCAAAAAAGAATACAAAGATGCATGAAAAAAGGAAAAAAGCACAAGCACAAAAATCGGATCCGGGACGGAAGGCTAACCCTCGTAAATGTTTCCAACGCTTCTTATGAGAAAAAGAAGTTTGGAAACATTTACTTGTCCCCAGCAGAGTCGCCAAACTGTGAATGTGGGCCCCCGGGATTGAACCGTTTTATAGGGTCGCCGTTTCACCTCAGTTTGAAGACACCGATTTTATTGAAAAAACGGAGTCGCCACACCATTTTGATTTCCTCAAAACTTTGAAAAAAAAGATAAGGGTCCGGAGGTTAAGTTACTCCTTGGGAAGAACGTATTGCGTTCACCCAAGGAGCCTTGCAAAAGCAAGTTTTCCTAGATCCGAAGGTTGTGCTTGTTTATGCGCTCGTGTGTGTGTGTCTGTGTGTGTGTGTGATTTGAAAAGGGAAGGGAATGTGCCAAGTTTATCTTCCGGACATATAAACCATATAAGAAGGTTATAGCTCGGAATTCCTTGGATTTGATGTTTTCGGGATTTTGATCCCGTGCTCATTTTGGACTTGTGATCATCATTATGGGACCTTTTTACCCTCCCGTTGGATTAATTAACCATGGTAGGCGTAAGAGCCTTGGTATGTATTAAACCAACGTTCTTTGGGGATTTGGTCATATGTGATCGAGAGAGGGACATTTATGTTTGTCTCAAGTGATTATCGGAGATGTTGGGACTAAGATCCTTCCGCTTCTAAAGGGACTACGATTATGGCATTTTCGTGGTGGAAACGATGTAAAGATGAAGTCTTTACACCGATTCACACCACGAAATGCTCCAAGAACCAAGGGGACTAGGGGAAGGGTATAAAGATTGGATCTTTATACTCGTCCTATGTCTTTCGTGCCTTAAAAGGCTACTAGACAATCCTCGGAGAGAGATCCATCTTTAAGGGACATGGGGGAAATGACATTGAAAGTAAAGATTGCGTTTTTAAGGTAAATAACGTAATGAACACTATTAAACTAAAGACATGAATTAAAAGGGACGATCTTTATGACTCTACACTTTAATAAAAAAAACTCAGAGCACGGAGCTCGCTACTACGATGTTCCTTGTAAATAAAGAAAGTGTAAAGTTAGCTTAAAAATTGCCTAAGGAATGATAATAGGTTATATATGTTGAAAAAATATCAAGGGGATTTTATTTAAAATGTTGACTTGTGTGTTACGCAACATTGCCAGCAACACATTAGTAGATGCTATATTAGTTTTTTATTTCTTATTTTTATTATTGTTAATTAAATTTTGAATTTCCAAAAGTCTATTTTCATATATTTAGAGTTTGTGAAATTTAAAAGGTTTTTAGCAAAAATATTTAATTTTTGTCTAACTAAATGTAATTTCTAAATATCTATTTTTTAAAATTCATTTTCTTTTGAATTTTGAAAAACAAAATTTATGGATATTTCTAAATTTATTTTTAGTTATTATATATTAAAAAAATTACATTTTTTATAAAATGGCGGATAAACAGTGTTGTGTTTATTGGGATAGGGGTGTTTAATTTAAGTTGAATTTGTCAAATCAACTTAAATTTCTCACTATTCACTCCTTAAATCCCTCATCCTCCTAAACCCTCACCGTCTCTCTCTCTAGGCATCCCTCTCTCTAAACGTAAATCCCTTTCCCCTATTCCTCTTCGTCTTCTTCCCGTCAATCATCCATGGCTAGCCCCTCAAAATCATCCCAAATCGCGTCCCCCATGGACATTTCTCCTCTCGCCCCTTCAGTGTCGCTTCGAATGTCACCATTCCAATGGAGACATCTCCGGCGACACTCTCAGCAACACCCTCAACCTCACCTAGTTTGGAAATCATTGTCTACAACCCCCTTCCTATTCCAACTCCTATGAGCCTACCTGAAGCTACTCCTTCAGTTGAGCTCACATTTGCACCTCAAAAGAAAACCAAGAAAAGAAAGGTTTTGGATGCTTCTTCGTCATTTAGGGGTGGAGTTCGTAGACAATCAGAAAGGATTAAAACCTTGTTTAGGTCCAAAATCCCTTCAAACACAGCTGATGATCCAGTCGGGTTGGAAGATAACTCAAGCTCCTCTCTCAATATTTCGTCCGAGGAAAATTCGGACCCAATTTTCAAAGAAACCAAGGAGCCTTCGTCTACTTCAGATGATGATGAGGAAACCTGGCTTGAGGATGAAGAAACCCTAGCACAAGCTCAGTTTAGGGTGGCAAAAAGACAGAAAGTTCATAAGAGTGTTGCCCCAAGTGTTGCCAATCCAATGGCAACACCTGAGTCAACACTAGCAGCCAAGTCCAAACTACAGTCAAGCTCTCCATCTTATTCTCCCATCTTCTGGCCTGAGGTAACAACCCCTACTCACTCTCAAGAGTCTAAATCAGATTATGAATCATTTGGATATTATGATCGTCCATTCCTATCTGATGAGTTTTATTGTGAATCCAACTTAGATAAGTGGGTTCAAGACTCGGATAAGAGGATTTTGAATGAAAGGAACATCAATGTGATTCAGTTCAGAAGTCTAGGGGGGTACCAATTTCTTGAAGATAGAATTTTTTTGCCTACTGTTACTAAGGTTTCAATTTATGTCGAAAGCGTGGTTAGGAACTTTTTTGCTCATCTTAGGGAGGACATAGATGACAGGAACACTCCTCATTATGAAAAGATTTTTGTTAGGGGTAAGATTTATGATTTTAATCCCTCTTTTATCAACAAATCCTTTGGCCTTCCTAGTATTGAAGATGAGTGTTTGGATGTCGAACCTAATACCCTAGCTAGCTTTCTGACTGGAGGGAGAGTTTCTGTGTGGAGTGATCATTTCAAAGCAACCCATCTTTCATCTCTGTTTAGTGTTCTTCATAAGATTTGCATCACAAATTGGTTACCTACGGCAAATGAGAACACGGTTACTTTTGAGCAAGCATTGTTACTATACAAATTGGGTAAGAAACAGAGAGTTAATTTTGGAAGATTGGTTTTTGCTCACCTAGCTGCATGGGCCAAAAAGAAGAAAACCTCCTCTTTCATTTTTCCTTCCCTCATTTATAATGTCCTTCTATTCCAAAAGCTCAAACCATGGAATTTTCTTCAAACATAGTTGGTTGGCTTGCTAAACATTTGGGTGGTTATTTGAAGTTATTAATAATTATTTTGTTTAGTTATTAATTTCGTAATTAAGGGGGAGATATATTCGAAATTATTTGACTATATTTGCCTGAAGGTTGATGTTGCCACTCTTGTGAGTGTGACTTTGGTTGAAATTTTTTTTAACATTTCCTGAAGATTGATGTTGTCACTAATGAGGATGTGGCATTTTTTGAATTTTTGGTTAAGTATGACTAACTGTTTTGTAAAGAACATCACGTTGGTATTTTGTGAAGAAATCAGTAACTAAGGGGGAGATTGTAAGTGTTAGAACATGTATTGCCATGTGTGTCATTCCCTATGTTGCCAAACCAGTGTTGCCACAGGTGTTGCCATTTGGATTTGGCAACACCAGAATAGTTACTGTATTTTTCACAAATAATAATGTGTAAATTAATATTTAAATATCAGTTGTTAGTCTGTTGTTTGTGAGCTTGAAAAGGTCAACAGAAGATGCCCAAGCATGAACTTCGAAAAGATGAAGAAAATTACATATAAACATGTTGTTTATATGTAAAATTGGTGACCATGTAAAAGAGCTATTATTTAGCTATTCAGGGGGAGATTAGGATAGAGTACAAGGCATCTACAGCAGAGGAGTACAAGCAAGAGAAGCTATGAAGACCAAGTCTTCTACAAAAGAGGCGAGAAGAGCTATTTTTGGAGGAAACAACTTCAAGGCTGTTATCTGATCATTTTGAGTAGGCTCCAAGTTTTGGAGGCCTATATATAGTGCAGTCGATCAGTTTGAGTGATCATCCAATTCAGAAGACACAAATCTGTTGGGTTTTACGGGTCCATGCGCAGCGGAATTAAGCATTAAAAACATAAAACCCAATAAGCCCTAGGATCCGTTCTATACGATTAATTTGAATACCTATGAGATAGAATTAAACCAACCTTGAAACGCTTTCCGGTCTTGAGCTATCGAACGATTTGATTATGTGATATCGAATCACAAACTTCGTTCTTCAACTTGCTTGAACTCTAGGCCTTGATCAATGAACGAGCGAAGACCCTCTTTCGGTATCCACACCTTTGAATGAATCCAAGAACAACTTCTTGATGATTGCTAGATCTAAACCTTGAAGAATATTGAGAGTATTTAATTATGAATTTTGCTTGAAAAATTTCGGCTGACCTTTTAGGTCTGACAGAACCCTTGTATTTATACTACAATAGTAGGAATACCTCTCCTAATCGTATTAGGAGAGATAGGTCAATCAAACCGCGTGCGGCCTATTATGTCGCGCGGTATATTAAGCCATTGGCTTAATATGTCGCGCGGTATATATAGCCAGATACAGAAACTCTCAACTATTCTTCCTCCGGTTTAACCAATTCATTCTAGTTGTGTGTGACCCAATAGGATTACATTATGTTGGCAATAAGTTCGATCATATCGAACCTCATAAGACATAAGCGGACTCTAGCAAGCCATTATGTCTACCCAAATAATGCAACGTAAGAGTTCACGTTTCCAATGGTGTACTTCCATTTATCCCTTTGTCTCACGATGTTATATTTGAACACAAGTCATGGTCCTTGTCAACTTGTTATTGTTCAATGCTTTCTCGATTCTTGAGTATAATGATAATTCCAATCACATTGGGGTACGGCCATACACTTTCATCATTATCACTCATCGAGGGGCCCAAGCATAACATCTCTCTTCCGAGGGACAAATTCCTTCTTGACTTATCATCCTTCCCATCATGAATCCGATCATGCCAATGATAGTCTTTATAGATATCGTGTTAAGATATCGTTTGACTAAAATCAAACATGACTTTCATCATGTGTAAGGTTACGATAATCTTAGGTCTAGGAAATAAATGAAGTAACCGTATGAGATTTAAGTATGACATTTGACCATGACATAAATCTCATGCGGGTCATGTCCAGTCACTTGTTCTCTAACAAGTACCCATAATTTCAATGTGCATATAATCATCACATGATTATCCATTGACAATTATACTAATTTATTCTCTTAATAATTAGGGACAGAGATTATTATAAACAAATATACAAAACATATAATAATCAAATAATAAACATCTCATATAATAATAATAAATAATGTCAACACATAAGTCTATCAATCATAGGCCTAGGGCATAACACCAACAGTCTCCCACTTGCACTAGGCCCAATCTACCATGTATCGAATACCCATGGACCTAACATGACCATCATGTTTAGCTTGCGAGAGAGCCTTAGTTAGTGGGTCCGCCACGTTGTCATCAGTGTCTACTCTGCATATCTTAACGTCTTCCCTTTCACATATCTCACGGATAATGTGGAAACGTCGAAGTATGTGTTTGGATCTCTGGTGTGATCTTGGTTCCTTTCCTTGTGCAATGGCACCATTGTTATCACAGTAAAGTTCAATAGGGTCTTTGATGCTTGGAACGACTTCCAAATCACTAATGAACTTCTTGATCCAAACTGCTTCCTTAGCTGCATCGGATGCCGCTATGTACTCAGCTTCGGTTGTAGAATCAGCGACGGTACTTTGCTTGGAACTTTTCCAACTCACAATGCCTCCATTAAGCGTAAACAAAAATCCAGATAGCGATCCGAAATCATCTTTGTCGATTTGGAAGCTAGCATCGTGTAGCCTTTTACTACAAGATCTTCTTCCATTCCTCCAAAGACCAAGAATACATCCTTAGTTCTTCGTAAGTACTTAAGGATATTCTTGATCGCTATCCAATGTGGTTCGCGGGATCCGATTGGTACCTACTCGTCATGCTTAGAGCACACGAGATGTCGGGTCTAGTACATAACATAGCATACATGATAGACCCAATTGCCGAAGCATATGGAATACCATTCATTCTCTTTCGCTCATCATTAGTCTTAGGACTTTGATTCTTGCTAAGAGATATACCATGCAACATTGGCAAGTTTCCTCTTTTAGAATTTTCCATTTGGAATCTTCTAAGGACTTTGTCAATGTAAGTATTTTGACTTAAACCAATCATCCTCTTAGATCTATCTCTATAAATCTTGATACCAAGGATATATGCGGCTTCGCCCATATCTTTCATTGAAAAGCACTTTCCCAACCAAGACTTGACAGTCTCTAGTGCAGAACGTCATTTCCAATGTGTAAGATATCGTCGACATACAACACTAAAAATAGTGCCACGCTCCCACTAATTTTCTTGTATACACAAGGTTCATCTTCGTTCTTGATAAAACCAAACTCCTTGATTGCTTCATCAAAACGTAGATTCCAACTCCTTGAAGCTTGCTTCAATCCATAAATGGATTTCGCAACTTACACACCTTGTTAGAATTTTCTGATCGACAAAACCTTCAGTTGTATCATGTATACATCCTCAAGTAACTTCCCATTAAGGAAAGCCGTTTTGACATCCATTTGCCATATCTCATAGTCATAATATGCGGCTATGGCAAGTAAAATTCTAATAGACTTAAGCATAGCTACAGGCGAAAAGGTTTCATCATAGTCAATGCCATGAGTCTGCCTATATCCCTTAGCTACTAGCCTAGCCTTATAGGTGTGCACCTTCCCATCCATGTCGGTCTTCTTCTTGAAAACCCATTTGCACCCTATGGTTTTTACACCTTCGGGTGGATCAATCAAGTTCCAAACTTGATTATCAGCCATGGATTGTAATTCGGACTTCATGGCTTCTTGCCATTTTTCCGAATCCGGAGCGGACATCGCTTCTTGATAGCAAGTGGGTTCATCATTTTCGATTAACTCCACTTCATCACTTTCCGTAACGAGAAATCCATATCTCTCGGGTTCGGATCGTGATCTACCACTTCGGCGAGGAACTTGTGCATCTTGAACCGGTTCCACAACGGTTTGTGAACTTGGTTCAGTTTCTACCATTGGTTCAATGTTGTTTTCGAGTTCTCGAACTTCTTCGAGATCTATTTTACTCCCACTGGTTCCTTTGCGAAGAAACTCCTTTTCTAAGAAAGTACCATTTCGAGCAACAAACACTTTGTTCTCGTTTCGGTTGTAGAAATAGTATCCTTTGGTTTCCTTAGGATATCCCACGAAAACACATTTATCGATTTAGGTGCTAGCTTGTCGGAAGTTAACTTCTTGACATATGCATCGCAACCCCAAATCTTCATGAAAGACAAACTAGGTTTTCTTCCATGCCACATCTCATATGGGGTCTTTTGAACCGATTTGGTAGGAACTCTGTTTATAGTGAAAGCGGCTTTCTAGTGCATGTCCCCAAAAGGATAAAGGAAGCTCAACTTGACTCATCATAGAACGAACCATGTCCAACAAATTTCTATTCCTCCTTTCAGGACACACCATTCCATTGTGGTGTTCGGGTGGAGAGAGTTCGAGAAACGATTCCACAACTCTTAAGATGATGTCAAATTCTTGGCTCAAATATTCACCACCTCGATCGGATCGAAGTACCTTAATAGTTTTGCCAAGTTGATTTTGCACCTCATTTTGAAATATTCGAAATATCTCAAACGATTCACTTTTATATTTCATTAGATAAACATATCCAAATCTACTATAATCATCAGTGAATGTTATGAAGTACCGAAATCCTCCCCTAGCATCGCTACTCATAGGCCCACATACATCGGTATGTATGAGTCCTAATAAGTCGCCCGCCCTTTCACCGGTTTTGGTAAATGGGTCCTTGGTCATCTTGCCAAGTAAACAAGACTCGCATGTCTCATATGATTCATAATCATGTGAGTCCAAAAATCCATCTTTGTGGAGTTTAGAAATGCGTTTCTCGTTTATATGGCCAAGACGACAATGCCATAAGTAAGTGTGGTTTACATCATTGGGTTTAGATTTCTTGTTAATGTTATAGACATCATTATCGCGATTTTCAACATCAAGAATATAAAGGCCATTGAATGAAACAAAGAAGACAATAATGCATATCACTCTTGTAAATAGAAAATTTCTTATCACATATAAGAAAATTAAAACCTTCATTATCCAAACATGAAATTCGAAATAATATTCCTACTTAAAGCTGGAACGTAATAACAATTGTTCAAAAAAAGTATTAGCCCACTAGGTAAAGTAACTTCATAAGTTCCTACGGCTAATGCAGCAACTCTTGCTCCATTCCCCACACGTAGGTCCACTTCACCTTCCTTAAGCATCCTTCTGTTCTTTAGACCCTGCACATTTAAACAAATGTGAGTTCCACATCCGGTATCCAATACCCAAGAACTAGAAGTAGATAGGAATATATCTATAACAAAGATACCTGAAGTTGAAGCAACTCCTTTGTTCTTCTTCAGTGCTTCCTTGTATTTTGCGCAGTTTCTCCTCCAATGTCCAATCTCATTGCAATGGAAGCAGATTGCGTCCTCTTGGGACTTAGGCTTAGCCTCTTTAGGCTTGGAAGCCTCTTTGGGCTTGGCAACCTTTGCCTTAGGATTAGCAACCTTTGCTTTTCCTTTACCCTTGAACCCTTTCCCCTTGTTAACCATTAGCACTTGATCGGTTTTCTTCTCGACAATACCGGTTTCCGCAAAGAGTCAACATTTGAACTAACTCGGAAAGGTTTCTATTCATTCCACCCATGTTATAGTGCATTATGAAATGACTAAAACTTTTAGGTAATGAATTCAATATTATGTCGGTAGCCAACTCTTGGCTAATTGGAAAACCGAGCCTTTCAAGATGCTCAATGTGGCCCTTTAACTTGAGAGCATGGGGACCAACAGCTTGTCCTTCACTCATCTTGCATGAGGTCAAGGCTGCAACTGTGTTGTACCTTTCTTGCCTAGCTTGAATTTGGAACATTTCCATCACCGATTGTTTAAGTCGATCGTCCCCAAGTGCTCAAGATTCTTCAAGACTCTTGCACATGGCGGAGAGCATAAAGCAACTAACATCTGTAGAGTCACGCTTGTGCTTCGATATTGTTCCCTTATTGCCCTAGCAAAGCATTGGCAGCGGGTTCAGTGGAATAGGTTCAAGGAGAACGCATGCTTTCTCCTCTTGTTTGAGAACAATTCTCAAACTACGGATCCAATCCATATAGTTTGTACCATTCTCTTCCAACTTTTCCTTCTCAAGGACAGATCGCAGTGAAAAGTGATTATTGTTTGATGTCATTTATTCTACAAAAAGATATACATAAAATATGAACACATATAAGTAAACATATTATATGATAAGTATAGTGCATTTAAATAAATGCTCCCACTAAATTATACACCTTCAAATGCAAATAAGCATAATATACATTTAATGGGCTAAGATCCAACTTTAATTCAATTTCAAGTTTGCTATGGCAAACCGCTCAAAATTAAATTAATTAGGTAGAAAACATCAATCATATCACATATATGACTCTTAGATCTTTTATGAGATCAATTCAAGACATCATATGTCTAGGCATATTTTAATCTCATCTTATGCCTTGGGTCCAAAACCATTTTGATAACCCAATTAAGTTCATTCACTTTAAAACGTATAGGAACCACCATTTCCTCATCTTGCTCGCATTCGAATAGAATCAAAGCACCTTGCTATGGCAAGCCCACCCAAAACTATCCGAATGGTCTCAAGTGTTTTTAATCATGAATTGGCATAAAGAACTTAAAAGTTAAATGAAGGTTCTTTAAAGGTAGATTATAAGCATGTCGAAAGATAGTCAAAATCATGCACTGTAAGTTCCCGTGAAGATAGGTGAGCCACAAGGACTTCTTAAGTACCAACTCTTCCTTTGACATAACTCTCCTAGACATGCATAATTAGAAATCAACTACTGATTAGGCAACATAATCCCTACCTTTTATAAACAATCGCTTTCCTTTTAAATTTCGCGTATTTATGACTTGTTTCCATAAACAATCATAAGATCCAAAATTTACAATGTCTAAATCTAAACATATTAGGAAACAAAATATCATGTTTCAACTAAACATCTAATTTAAAAATATTCTTAACATGTAAGAACAAATAAAACATGCATCGCAATAATTATTAAAATCATATTTTAATCAATTAATCATGCATATTAGTGAATCAATCTAGCATGGACTTATAAACTCAATTTTATAACATCCAGATTTTCATATACATTGCAATAATTATTAAAATCATATTTTAATCAATTAATCATGTATATCAATGAATCAATCTATCGCGGACTTATAAACTCAATTTTATAACATCCAAATTTTCATATCAACATATCAGATTGTAAACACAATCACAGAATAGCAGAAAAATTGAACAAACTGATTCTGCCCAGTTTTTGCTTATTATGTCGCGTGACAACATCAGCCAGAGGCTTGATATGTCGCGCGACCTAACAAAGCCGCTTAACCCGAATTCCACATGGCTCAATATGTCGCGCGACCAAAGTAGCCAGGTTACAGAATTTCCGTATTCGAACCAATACAGATTACATGTAATTAAATCACATAAAACATCCTTTTTACAGATTTAATTCAGCATAATTCGAAAACGATTTTCACATTGTTTCACATAAACAATTAAAAATTCTATCGCAAACAAAACATGCAATAAGAATATAAACAATTTATATCTTAAATCTAACATGTTAATTCAAACTTAATCATACGAACGGGGCTCTGATACCACTGTTGGGTTTTACGGGTCCATGCGCAGCGGAATTAAGCATTAAAAACATAAAACCCAATAAGCCCTAGGATCCGTTCTATACGATTAATTTGAATACCTATGAGATAGAATTAAACCAACCTTGAAACGCTTTCCGGTCTTGATATCGAACGATTTGATTATGTGATATCGAATCACAAACTTCGTTCTTCAACTTGCTTGAACTCTAGGCCTTGATCAATGAACGAGCGAAGACCCTCTTTCGGTATCCACACCTTTGAATGAATCCAAGAACAACTTCTTGATGATTGCTAGATCTAAACCTTGAAGAATATTGAGAGTATTTAATTATGAATTTTGCTTGAAAAATTTCGGCTGACCTTTTAGGTCTGACAGAACCCTTGTATTTATACTACAATAGTAGGAATACCTCTCCTAATCGTATTAGGAGAGACAGTTGTCAAACCGCGCATCGGCCTATTATGTCGCGCGGTATATTAAGCCATTGGCTTAATATGTCGCGCGGTATATATAGCCAGATACAGAAACTCTCAACTATTCTTCCTCTGGTTTAACCAATTCATTCTAGTTGTGTGTGACCCACTAGGATTACATTATGTTGGCAATGAGTTTGATCATATCGAACCTCATAAGACATAAGCGGACTCTAGCAAGCCATTATGTCTACCCAAATAATGCAACGTAAGAGTTCACGTTTCCAATGGTGTACTTCCATTTATCCCTTTGTCTCACGATGTTATATTTGAACACAAGTCATGGTCCTTGTCAACTTGTTATTGTTCAATGCTTTCTCGATTCTTGAGTATAATGATAATTCCAATCACATTGGGGTACGGCCATACACTTTCATCATTATCACTCATCGAGGGGCCCAAGCATAACATCTCTCTTCCGAGGGACAAATTCCTTCTTGACTTATCATCCTTCCCATCATGAATCCGATCATGCCAATGATAGTCTTTATAGATATCGTGTTAAGATATCGTTTGACTAAAATCAAACATGACTTTCATCATGTGTAAGGTTACGATAATCTTAGGTCTAGGAAATAAATGAAGTAACCGTATGAGATTTAAGTATGACATTTGACCATGACATAAATCTCATGCGGGTCATGTCCAGTCACTTGTTCTCTAACAAGTACCCATAATTTCAATGTGCATATAATCATCACATGATTATCCATTGACAATTATACTAATTTATTCTCTTAATAATTAGGGACAGAGATTATTATAAACAAATATACAAAACATATAATAATCAAATAATAAACATCTCATATAATAATAATAAATAATGTCAACACATAAGTCTATCAATCATAGGCCTAGGGCATAACACCAACAAAATCTGCACAAGAAAGAATTCTGCTCTTCAAGTGTCGCCATTTAGTGTTGGCAACACTTTGTCCAACACTCGAGAGTTTCACATATATTTTTGTATTTTCGTGAGGTTTTGAGTGTTAGTATTCAGATAGAGTTCTATATTTATTGTTCCTTGAGTTAATGATTATTTATCATTAAGGAAACTTTTCGACCTTGTATTTAATTCATTATATATATAGAACGATCTTGCCCTCCTGGCACCCATCAAGTTATATATTTATATAACTTGATAAAATTTATTTCTTGTGTATCTTTATTTACTTCTGCTGCAAATTAGATTTAATTCTATTTATTTGTTGCTTTTGAATTGGTGTGTGTTGTTGTTAGTGTTGCCAACACTAAGGACAACACTTGTGAGTTTCGTCTCACTTTTGCTAAGCCATAGACAATTTCATATATGGTCAAGCAATTCATGAAAAAGATGAAATGACGCTACTCTTTGGTCGTCGGTTTCTTAATCACCTAGGGTTTCTCCTACGGAAAAAGCTAGCTCGCCAAAGCGCAAACCCCACCTGGTCAAGATGGACGCACACTCCTCCGCAGTTATCTCCTTCCATACTACCCCTAAATTCTTGTATACTCTACGATTGACAGAACAATAGCCATACCAAGCACCAGGTTCACTACTAAAGGTCCTAGCCATGGCAGAATCAAAAGGGAAAGCAGAAATTAAACCCTAATGTGAAGAATTAGAGGGGTACCTTACTTAAATCAGTGAAGATGAGTTTCAAAAAATGATCGGAAAAGCTCGAGGACACCAGAGATGATGGAGATTCACGTTCGCCTTTGCTCTCGCCTGTTGCTTAAAATTTGGGAATTGGTAAAAATCCAAAAAGGAAAAGGATTTTCCTTTTATACTCCTTGCTAATTCTTTCCTGAATGGGAAAGATGTGGGGTTACAAACGGTTAAACTTTTCAATTAATGCTTAAAACGGTTTCCAAGGCAGTTGTCCAAGCGTCAAACTAGGCAATGATTACGAAATTTTTGCGCTCCTACAGATCTGACCGTCAACATTTGAACGACCAGGATTGAGCCACGTCACTATTAGTCGACCAATAATTAGCTCGAGCATCTACCTGCGACCTACTCAAATCTTCAGCAAAAATTCTTATAACTTCCTGGTCGACAAAGTCAACTCAGAAAGTTGGGGGCCACTGAACGAAATAAAAGTGACGGGCTAGGCCCAACGAGCGAGCCCGGTTATTTATATATTTTGCCATCACATTCTCAGTGGGCTAGGCCCAATCATTACCAGTCCCAAGGCCCATCGGCGAGATCAGTCGACCTAGCTCATTGTCCGACCTCAAAAGGTCCCGACCTAGCTTGGTCCGATATTACGATCCAGGTTCTATTCGGGTATTATCCGACCACTATCATTCAGTCAGTTCGACCTAGATCCAACAGGCGACCTCGACATATCAAAAAGTATGTCGACCTACAGAATTCAGGCGTATATACAATTTTTTCCATAACAGACTCCCTACAAATTAGGAGTTATATATGGACACGGTCTTATGTACGAATCTGATCCGTGATTCAAGGGATTACATACAATCCTATTACAAATTTAACTCTTATCAACAACTATAAATACTTCACAACATCAACCGTTCCAAGGTAATTGCTATTTGATATTCTGAATACAAAGTTCATTATATTTTATAAGCTCTCAAATGCTCCGTACTTACTCTCACGCCCGAGGGTCTTCGCCGGAGATCATTTCGGCTAGTCGTGGGTTCATTGTTTCAGAGGCAAAGGAGCCAGGTGATTAATCTTGCGGCTGGACGGAGATTGATAAGAACGATTCTTGCAGCATCAATTATGATTATCATATAATGAATTTATAAATATATATTTGACTCCCAAGATTTATAATTATTTCACCAAAAAATTTATAAATATCATATATAGTAAAAATTAAACTTGAAAATACAGTTAATTAGTTCACATCTAAAAAAATAAAAATGAGAATTTTGAGATTGTGGTTCAAATATATAAAATTTAGTTTCTAGTTTTAAAGAATAAAATAAATACATTTATAACTCTTTTAAAATTGAGTTGGTCTTACAAAAAACGCGTTTTTCCTGGCACTTAGGAAAAACGTGTTTTGTTTTTCCCGTTTGTGTCAGTGCCAGTTTAACAAAGTGTCAATGCATGTGTAACAAAGTGCCAGTTTAAAAATGTGTCAGTACCAAAGTGTCAGTGCATGTGTAACAAAGTGCCAGTGTAAAAAGTGTCAGTGCCAGTTTAACAAAATGCCAGTACACTTACACTGGCACTGGCGCTTTTTACACTGGCACTTTAATATACATGAACTAGCACTCTTTACACTGGCACTCTGTTACACTAACACTGGCACTTTGTTACACTAACACTGGCACTTTGTTAAACTAACATTGGCACTTGTTTTACACTAACACCGGTATTTTGTTAGACATGCACTGGCATTTTTTTACTCTGACGCTGGCACTTTTTTAGATGTCCCCTGGCATTTTTTTAGATGTCCACTGGCACTCTTTTATAAAAAAAATGTTACTAAAACATGAATCCAAAATTCAAGAGCTTCATCAAAAATTTCAAAAAGATAATAGAGGGCATATAATTCTTAGCAACTAACAACAGACTGTATTAGAAAGACTAATCAAAGGGATACACAGTACAGTACGATCCATCAACAACATTCAGAAGCGAAGCTGAGACGATCAAGACGAGCCTCCTCTAATGGCTTCTCCAAATTCGCCATCGTCGTTCGTCCCGCTCACACCACAATTTTCAATCTCTTCCTCGTCTCTGCCGATTCAGATCTCTTACTAGGGCACAAATTGTAAGGCAAATCTCTCTCCTTCTTTATCTTATGTGATTGATTGAATTGAAGGATTCGTTAATTGATCGGAGTCGGTCGTTGATCTAAATTTAATCACAGGACGGAGGAGTTTGAGGAGCTTCAAGGAGAAGGCAACCGGCAGTAATATTACGTACGAGTGCTCTCCTTCTGGCCCTTGCGTTTATTGCCTCTACTCCGAGAAGGCGACGGGTTTTACGGTAATTTTAAAATCCGTTTTTTCATAAGCTTATGAAAAAACGCGTTTTTTACAAGATTTTGGCTTTAAAATTATATTCATATAAAATTATAAGAAATTCACCAACCCAGCTAATCTTAACTAGATCGTGACTAGCAACTGATAATAACAAATCTCAAAATTTTCTGACACTGTTGCATGCATAAAAAACACTCATACACGCTGTAGTTTACCTTGATATAGTTTGAGTTTCATGATTTTGTAAATCTCAAATAAATAGTTCTCCCCAAATTATAATTATCTAGACATTCCTAGGCTCCCCCTCTCCCCTCACGTCATTTTATTCCTCTCTCTTTCTCCGTATAAACACACACAGGCAAAAATCATATTTTCATCACTGAACTATACCATTTTTCAAAATATTCTCACTGAACATTTTTTTTTTCAAAATGTTCTCCCTAAACTTTTACATTTTTCAAAATTTGCTCACTCCATCAACAAATTCGTTTAAAATTTAACGAAATTTATCCACATAATTCTAATTTTGTTAAATACGATCTAGCGTAAATAATTTTTTGAAGGAATTTATTTGTAATATTTCTTATAACTATATGCTAATGACATTTTCCATTAAAAAATTGTAGTTTTCATCATACATGTCAATAATGTTAAAATATTGGTTAAAAATTTAACAAACATTACTCACGTAAAGTCATGTGACTAAATTTCTTTAAGTTTTTAGTGAATATATTAACGGAGTTAGAACATTGAAAATTATGAAAGTTCAGTGTGAACATTTTGAAAAATAATAGTTCAGTGAAAATATTTTGAAAAAAGCTAAAATTTAGTTACTAAAATACGGTTTTTGCCCCCACACAATAAATCTCTCTCTCTCTCTCTCTCTCTCTCTCTCTCTCTCTCTCACTTATCCATCTCTCTAACCGTTTCTTTTTCTCCCAAACTCATACAGTAAATCTAGACTAAGCAAAAGCAGAAGAAATGAAAAAAAAAAAAAAACACATCAAGAAGGGGATCGTTGAATCATTCCAGCTAAGAGTATCAAATTTCCGAACAACTTGGGACATAAAATTGTTCCTTGACATACGATTCCACAAATTAGCTTGTAAATTCGAGAATCCCCAAGTCGTGCATAAGTGAAAGAGCTACCATCAGATTTTCCCTTTGTATTACCAGGTCCCTTCAATTGGATTTCCCATTCGGATTTTCCCTTTGTATTACCAGGTCCATTCGATTGTACCATCATAGTCACCTCATCTTCTCTGGCATGTGTAATGGTGAACGATTATACTAATTTCTCCCGACCTAGACTAAGCAAAAGCAAATTTGCACCAAACAAAATGAGATTTGGCATATTAATAAAAATAACTGAGTACAAAATTAGTTGGGCTGTACTTTTTCATGTTTGGATTCTTCTCTAACGTTTGGTCTATCTAGTATTTAATGTCTTGCTGGTAAGTGAGTAGTAGCTTAAGTGAGTTGTAATGTGTAAATTATTAAATTAATTCATTGTTATTATTGAAATTTTTAAATTTTTTTGTTGAAAAAAAATTGTCCTATATGTCAATGATAAGAGATGAATTAGTTATAAAAGACAAGTTGATCTTATAATTCAGATATAAGAGTTGTAATGTGTAAATTATAATATTAATTCGTTGTTATTATTGAAAATTTAGATTTTTTTTTTTGTTGAAAAAAAATTATCTTATATGTCAATATAAAAGACAAATTAGTCTTATAAATCACTTATAAAATATGATGTAGTCTTATAAGTATGTTATAAGAGCTAATAATTGTTTGACTGAATATAAGAGTCAACATTAATAAAATATTAACATTTTTATTTTAATTTTGTGAAAAAAAAAAGTGAAAAAAGTGACTCTTATATAGAACCGTCAATTTGGGATCGTCCCGTCATATAAATGGGACGGGATGGGATAGTATATTCTAATCCTATATAAAAGTTGGTCTATTTGAGACATCCCATTTGGGACGCAGGACAAAGATGGACGGGACAGGACGCATTTTTTTAATTTTAATATTTATTTTATTTTATTTTAACCTCAAATGTATTTTAGGGTAGTACTATATACAAGGCACCATTTATGCAAGGCAGTATGAAATTACTAAAATGCCCATATAAATACTTTTAAAAAAAAATTCTTCCCCTCCCTCTCCATTTCAAACGCCGTCCCTGTTCTATTCTCTCTCTCGCTCTCAAAACCTAAGGAAAACAACGACGCTCTCTCTTCTCTCTCTCACTCGACGAACGACGCCGACCACCACCGCCGATGAAGACAAACCTCCCTAAAACCGGTGGAAAGTCCGCCACTTCTTCCGCCGCTCCAAAAGTAATTATTTTTAACCTAGATTTTAAATTTGAAACCCAACAACAAATTTATGCCTAAAATGGATTATATAATGCTTAATGTTGTTTAAACGTATCCTAAATGGTTCTAATTGCGATTTCGTAACATTAATTTGGATTTTTTGTTTGAATCGGATACGAATTTGTGTGCCTAAAATTTGAAGTTGTCGGCGTGCGTTTCGTATGAACATATACGAATGGTTACCAACATATCGGGTATTGGCATACGAAATGTAAACTGATTCATCAGTTTACATTTCAGATACAATACCCGAAATGTTGGTGACATTTCGTATGTGTTCATACGAATGGTCACCAACATTTCGGGTATTGGCATACGAAATGTAAACTGATTCATCAGTTTATATTTCGTATGCCAATACCCGAAATGTTAGTGACCATTCGTATGAACATATATGAATGGTCACAAACATTTCGGATATTGTCATACGAAATGTAAACTGGTTCTTGAATATTAACTGTCTCTTATTTAATTTTTTGTAGGTACGTAACCCTGCGACGGCCTCCAATAGAAAGAGGAAGGTCGAGGAGGCAGCTGCAGCTCAGGTTGATAAACGGACCAAAAAGAGGAACGACAAGAATGTCGTGATTGCTGAGCAGGTTGTGGTTGAGGAGAGTGATAGTGAGGGTAGTTATTCTAGTGAGGATTCATCTTCACGTACTCTGTCCCGAGGTGCATCTGTGCAGGAGGCACATTTATCTAGTGACGAGGAGGAGGAGGAGGAGGAGGAGGCGGAGGAGGCGGAGGAGAGTGTATCTGTGAGGCCTCGCAAGAGGCGGGAGGCACGGGGCAGAAAGGGGAAAGGGGCTAAGGATGACCAGTGGCAGCTGAAGAGTAACCCCGGTGGCGGCCCGGAGGAGGTTCAGTTGTTGTACGGGTTTGGTCATCATCGAGCCCGTAAGATATGGGAGAACGCCACTTGTGAGCCGGTGTTGAAGCGCCAAACGAGGCAGCAGATTCTAGATAAGTAAGTATATGATTTGTTTATTAAATAGCCATTTGCAAAACATTATCAAGAATCAGATGACATTTCGTATGCCAATACCCGAAATGTTGGTGACATTTCGTATGTGTCCATACGAATGGTCACCAACATTTCGGGTATTGGCATACGAAATGTAAACTGAATCAGTTTACATTTCGTATGCCAATACCCGAAATGTTGGTGACCATTCGTATGAACACATACGAAATGTCACCAACATTTCGGGTATTGGCATACGAAATGTCATCTGAATCTTGAAACAGAGGGAGTATTAATTATAATTTTTTGTTTGGAATCAACAGGTTCTCCCATGCTTCTTTACCGGAGGATGATAGAGCTTGGTGGGCTCGTGTTGAGGGTACCGGCCTCCATTTCCTACATGATGCTACCATTCGCCGGCCTAGCATGGCGCTTCTCCTAACGGCAAGCCAGGGAACGGTGGTCTCCCGAGACTAATACCTTCCACATGCCGTGGGGTGAGATGACGATCACTATGCATGACGTCACTCATATCCTAGGTATATTCTTGTTTGTTGTCTATTTTTTATAAATTACATAAATTTTATCAATTTCATAAATTTTATCAATTTTATTAATTATTTCATTTTCAATTTGTAGGCATCGGTACATTCGGGTGGCCTGTTGGGAAGACGGATCGAGCCCGACGTAGCGGTATCGTGGCACGCCTTGAGACATGTCGAAAGGGGACGACCTACTCTTTAGATGGCCTCTGCCGTTCCTTTGAGTCCCTTCCGACATGATCGACGATGAGCGCGCCGCTACGTACATCATGTTCCTCCCGGGCTCCACGCCGTTCGTGGACAAGACTCAGATAAGATGCCCTCTGACTACCTTTCATTGTGCGTGGATATTGACAGAGTGGGGGCTCTATCCTGGGGGACAGCTGGGTTGGCATATCTATACCGGGAGTTGGGGAAGGCATCTAGATACGGATGCAAGCAGATTGGCGGTTGTTTGAGTCTTTTGGAGGTAATATTTAACAATCATTTAATAATTACAACATGCATTTATGGTTATAACATTGTTAACTTATTTATTTCATACATTTGCAGGCCTGGATATACGAGCACTTTCCGGTTTTCCGGAGAGAGATTGACCCGTTATGGACGGAGGGCCAGCCGAGGGCTCGTAGATGGGCAATGCATCGATACGGCTGGTAGGGATATGCCCCATCTATTGAAGTTTCTGTATACCCTGGACACGATGACGGTTGATAGGGTGAGTTAGTTATATTTAAAGTTTTACAAATTATTATTTATGTTGACAGTGTCTAACAAATTCATTTTTAGGTTTGTTGGACTCCCTACGGCACCACCCCAGAGGCGCTTTTACCGGTCTCATACTTCCGTGGGGTTATACGCTTCTAGGATATCACGGAGGCGTATTTGCCTGACCGTGTTACACGCCAGTTTGGAATACAGCAGAAAATCCCCAGAGACCCCATATCTTGCTCCCCCCAAAATTGTTCATTGATAGCAGGTCAAAAGGGGTACAAGAAGTCCTATGGAGGGCGTGATGATGTATGGGAGGATTGGTTAGAGGACGGCTTGGGGGGTTTCGATCCAGTGCGTAGATGGGGCCCGTCCGTGAGCACATCTGATCCTGTTACTTCCACGTATATGCAGTGGTTCCTGGCTAGGACTCATGTTTGGATTACTAATCTGAATCATGATGCCCTAGTTAACGTTCCACCACCGCCTAGGGTTGTAGAGGCACGAGGCATACTACTTTCGCTGCTCACGGATGACAGTTTATCTGCGGATGTCAAAGATAAGATTAGACGGGCGCCATTGATCTATATGGAGACGCTTCATGATTATGTTCATTTTGGTTGTTTATGTTTGTTTGTAAATTTTGGATACAATGTTTGTTTTGGAATATGTTTGAGATATGTAAATTTTGGATACAATGTTTGTTTTTGGAATATGTTTGAGATATGTAAATTTTGGATACAATGTTTGTTTATGGAATATGTTTGGAATATGTTTGGGATATGTTCATTTTGGTTGTTTATGTTTTGGAATATGTTTGGGATATGTTCATTTTGGTTTGTAAATATTGTTGGTATTTGTTTCAGTTTATGTTTCAAGAGATGTTGCTCTCAGACTACCATCTCGTGTGCTTATACACGAGATGGTTTTACTCATCTCGTATATATACACACGACATGTTTTCTTTTATCTCGTATAAACACACACGAGATACATTACTGGGTAGTTAGTGTATTTCGTGTAATGTTCATACGACAAAAATGAAATAAGTCGTGTATATATATACGAGTTATATATTACATATCGTGTATAAGCACACGAGATGGTAGTCTGAGAGCAACATCTCCTGAAACACAAACTGAAACAAATACCAACAATATTTACAAACCAAAATGAACATATCCCAAACATATTCCAAAACATAAACAACCAAAATGAACATATCCCAAACATATTCCAAACATATTCCAAAACTTCATACAAAAAATAATCAATACGCTATACACATAAACTATGGCCTATTTTCTGCAATTCGTGCTTCGTTCGCCATTATTGAGAGTCGGTTGAATGTTTCTATCCGAGTTCTGTATGGCATGATCAGGTTACTTGCGCTTGGATCACGTTGCTCCCCCCAATATAGTGCTACTGATGGTATCGGGTAATCACTATCCGACATGTGCAGCTGCAAAAGTAATAAAATAGTCAAATATAACAAATTTAGAAAATATAGTTAAATATAACAAATTTAAATAAGATAGTTAAATATAACGAATCAAAGTATCATACCAATATAAAATGGTTTCCCACATGTCCCAACACAAGTGTGTCTGTGGGTGGTCCTGTTCCTTGTGGTACAGTCACTGGTAGGCATGTGAAGCCAGCGGTTTGCGAGTACGAGACAAACACCACATTATACACCGTGGCTATGATGTGCCCTATCTCTGGGAGTATCAACCAATAATATTCCGAACAAGGGGAGGCATAGTGAGTAATGCGACTATAGAGCTCGTCCATATCTCTCCAAGGCATAACTCTCTCATAAAGCTCGCGGCGATGAAGCAGCTCCTTGGCACAATCTGAGCGCACTCTTTGCCACATCTCCTTTGTTCCGTATATTTGCGCTGCTAGTGCTCTATATCCACAATTTCCATCACCCATCACATCTGTGAAGCCATCAATAAATGGGACAATGAGAGGGGTAAGCAACATCCTATGGACAGAAGTATGTATATCATTGACTTGTCCATTTCCCCGACCCCGTCCCCGTCCCCGTCCCCGACCCCGACCTCGACCTCTCCCACGACCTGAAGCAGCTAGTGGTGGAAGAGATGTAGGAGTGGTAGGGCTAGATGGTGTAGTGTTTGAAGCTGATCTCGACATCAAACCTGATTGGGTTGATGCAATAAATGAAGATCTAGACTGCTTTGCTAGTGGAGGGTGGTGTAGTGGGGACTCCAAAATGTCCGTCGGTACGCTCCCAATCCGACAGTACTCTACAACCGGTGGTCCGGGGTTTATTTGCCTTTGAAATATGATCCGGCTCGAAGCATCTCCGGTTTGTGGATGTAGCCCTTCATTTATCGTTTGAAATAACCTTCTCTTTACAAGTCCAGTGCGTTCAGCGTTCATTCAACACAACTTCAAAATCGGGTCCAAAGGGGACGGTATTCTACTTCAATGTCCAACTTCTTCCAAAAATCATGAATCGAGGACAACTCAATCCGGCCCCCAGAGTTTTGTATGCATGCAATCTTGTGACTATATGGAAGTCCATGTGTTCGCCTCAGGTAACACCCGCGGCTGAAGGATCCATGACATTATCCCCACAACGACTCCGCTCTTCTTTGATGATGTCCAAAGCTGTCTTTGACACTCGACCCAATATGTCTTTATACAGATCACATGTCTTCATATCATTTGGAATTCTACTCTTTGATTGCTCCATAGTAGCTTTGATTGTTGTTATTTGGATTTCCATAATCTCATGAGCCTTTTTGAATAATGTGTCAAAAGTAGAAGAAGCACTCCCCAAGGCCTTCTTCAACTGTTATGCTCACTCTCGGCCACTGTTCGTGGTGTGGGTTCCGAAGTGCGAGAATCGATACGTGTGCATCGACAAAATATTCGTAGAGTATGGAGCAATCCAAGTCTCGCGGAGGTAGGTCAATAAATCAGGATAAGATCTGTAATGATCGCAAAACAATTGCCAACGGGTGTCCCACTCTTCGCGAGTAGCCGCTGATATTGCTTTATTAAATCTCCTCATGAATGATAGTGCAAACTCATTGCTACCAGTTTTAGCCAACGCTCTCTTTTTAACATTGACTTCGATATGCCTTCGACACAAATGGTGTGCGGTCTCGGGAAATACCATTTGGACAGCATTAATGAAAGCCAAGTCACGATCAGTTAAGAAAACAGTTGGCATGTGGGGAGTATGAAAAAGACTTTGCAAATTTTTGAGTGCCCACGTGTAATTATCAGTCTTCTCATTTTGGAGGAACGCATATGCAATTGTGAAATTCTTCCCCGTTGAAGTAAATCCTATAATCTCAAGTAATGCCATTCCATAGCAGTTGGTGTTGTAAGTGCAATCACCTTGTATCATTTAAATAGAAATAAAGTTAGAAATGTGTCAAAAGTAGAGGAAAACAGAGTCAAAAAACAGATTAAAAAAATCAAAAATTTACCTTGTACTACATATGGAAAACAGTTAAGCATATCCGATGCTCGTGTGTGAGAGAAGAATATGTCACCGATCATGTCACTCTCGTTAGCTTTCCTCATGAAGACGGTATATTGCTTATCCTCGAGTGCTTTTATGAACTGTTGAAGCGAGGATCTCCCTTGTCGTTCTTGTGACTTGCATTTTGTGAGGGCATTGTGGACGTGTTTCGGAGTACTCACGTTCTTCTCATCCTTCCTCTTTAACATTGTTAGAATGTTATTTGGACGCACCGAAGACTGACTTGTGCTACACACCTCCTCATATTCAAAACTAGTCAATTTACCCAACGGATGACCTTCGGGATACGTTGGAAAGTCATGATTATGAGAACCATGCTTCACAACGTAACCCCATACCCCATCACCCCTATCTTTGGCCCGGATTTCAAAATTGCACCCAATCTTCTTCGTGCTAGTCAACCTCACATCTTTAGTTTTTCCGGACCTGTACTTGCCACCAAAATGGCATACAATCTTCGCGTAGCCTAGGATCTTGCCACTTGTCTTCCTCGAATCCCCTATAGAAAGGGTTATATTTTGACGGGCCGCGATATCCCGTACGTGTTTAACAAGATCATCCCTATTTGAAAATAATAGGGATGTATCGAATTGATCACTGACATCCGGTCCCTACAACATCAATTAGAAAATTGCACAATAAGCAACAGGCTGTATGACATTTCGTGTAGCATTATACGAGATGTTCCTGGAACATCTCGTGTAAATGTACCGGACTTAAACCCATTTATCTCGTGTTATACAATACGAGGTGAACATACCAAAAGTGTCGAGTTGGGCCATGCGAATAAAGTCCAATCACAGGCAGCCTTGACTCACACATTCTCACTGAGGCTGACCCAACTAAAACAGGGCCCAAAGCCCATCTCAAGGATCAGTCGACTAAGCCCATGGTTCGGTCCACCAGGCCCCGACTTAACTTAGTCCAACTTCAGAATCCGTATTACAACTCGGGTACGAACCATGCTCTACCCGACAGTCAGGTCGACCATTCCTCGAATGGTGACCTCGACCTAAACAACAAGTGACGACTTGACACTTGCTGGCGTATTTGGTTGAACTATTCTCATAACCACATCCCTACAAATCAGGGGCCGTTATAGACACGTTCCCATTACCAATAACCGCCGCTACAATCACGGAGCACATGTCGCCTCCCCAAAAATACATCACTTTTGTCTATAAATACTCCATCACTACCAAACGGTGGGAGGTAACTGCCATTTTGTTATTGGAATTGAGTATTCAATACATTTTGTGCTATATACAACTGTGATCTTACTCTCACGCCCGAGCGTCTTCGCCAGAGACACATCCGGCTAGTCGTGGGTTCTGATTTCAGGTCAAGGAGCCAGGTGATTCGTCCTGCCACGTGGAGGAAGATTGATAAGCACAATTCTGCCGCAAAGATCGTTTGGTTCCATTGCCGGGAAGTGTGCTTAAAACTTGACCTCGAAACTCTTCTCAACCTACAACCATGGTAACCCCAGACGGGCATGTGGAAGATGCTTCTGAAGAATTCATTGAAGTGAACAACAACACCAATACAAACGCAGGAAATCTCAATGTCAATGCTGAAAACATGGACTTGCCTCCTCCCCCACCCAATCGTCCTCATGGTAGAGCCACGCGCTCTACCAGTGTTGTTGATGGCAGAGGATTGCCTGACACAAGGAGAGGGAAAAGGCATATGGAAGGACAAGGAGTCCCACCTCCTCCTAAGCGTCCAACTGGACAGGTGAACGTGGGGAACAGGGCAGGTCCTTCAAGTAATCCCATGAGCAAGAAGGAAATGATGTTGGAACGAGCTCAAATCTTGGCTGACCTGATAGCCATGGAGGAGGCAGAGCAGGCCGACATACGATCAGAAAGAGTGGCTCCCACTCAGGTCTCTGATAGGCATCAGGCCAGGAGTGCTAGGCCAAATGAGGGTGTGGGACAGAACGGCGAGGACGGGATAGTTCAGCGAGCTCCCACTATCGTTCACGTGCCAAGTAACGACCTAAGGGCTAGCCTCAACAGAAACAGGGAGCAAGAGGCTCAGTCTGATTTGAGGACGCAATTAACCGCCAACAGAAACAGACGCATTTCTCCAGCACGGACACAGAGATCAGGGTCTCATAGAGACAGGAACGGGCGCAGGTCGCCTATAAGAGAGGAGAGGCGCAGGTCGCCACTCGGAGATAATAGGCGCAGGTCGCCATCCTAAGGTCTTGATAGGCGCAGTCGCCACAAGGAAATGACAGCACAAATCTCCGGTTCGATCGTAGAGGGCTCATTCTCACGAGACGGGAGGAGTAGGCAGTAACTCCCCGAAGTGAAGGTCGAAGTCAAATCTTTGTTCCCCCTCCAGGAGATGAAAGACCCGATGCTCGGGAATGGTTGTTGATGAAGAAGAAATTTGAACAATGGGAGGAGGAGAAGAAAAAGGAGACTGGAAAGGTTGAACGAGTTGATTTTGCTCTTCGACCTCTATCCAAGGAGATGAGAGACAGTCGACCTCCTCCAAGTTTCAGACTTCCCCTACTGGAAAAGTACTCTGGAGCCACCAACGCAAGAAGTCACATAGCACACCTGGAAGCCACGATGTGTTTCGTCGCCAATGAAGACGACAATATGTGCAAAGCCCTGATAAGTACCCTCACAGGAGCAGCTTTGACATGGTTTAATGGGTTGGCAGCTAGCAGCATAAACACTTGGACGTGTTTAAGAACAAAATTCCTGGATCGCTTCTCGGCAATTTGGAGCTCGGAAAGTAACAGTGACTGATCTAAACAACTTGGTGCAGGCCAAAAATGAAAGCTCCATGAGCTACTTCACCAAGTTTAAAGAAATGGTATACAAGATTGAAGAGGATCTCACCGACAGAGAGGTGATAAATTGCTTCCGGAGTGGTATTTCCTCGGAAGCCATGGATTATGAGCTCACAGTTCGTACAGTCACAACTCGACAGGAGTTGTTCGAAAAGGTGTATAGCGTTGCTCTGGCCGAGGAAAGGAAGGAGAAGAAGAATGGTAAGAGCCCAAAGGTTGAGGTCGCCGATGATAAGAAAGACCCCAACAAGAATGGAGGAAACAATAAAAACGGCAAAAACAGGACAAGGGCTACAGAGAAGGTACCCGAGGCTTTCACTCCTTACGGTGAGTCGAATGTAAATTATGAATGCCGTCGAGCCGGCTCCTCTGTTCCAATGAACCTGTGCAACAAGTTTAGGAGAGACAATGGCAAGTATTGTGATTACCACAAGGACACGGGTCATCTAATGTAAGATTGTTTGGGTTTGAAACGTATTATCCAAAGAATGGTCGACCTGGGGAGGCTCGACGCTTATGTGAAAAGGCCTCAAGCCGGTGGGGGCGAGCAACCAGCAGGTGGACAGCAGGGGCCGAGGCAACCTAGATTGAACCTGGGGGTCATTACTGAACAAGCAAGCAACACAGCCATCAAACACAAGATCTTTCAGCTCAACAAAGCCCCACATGTACCTCCAAGGAGAGATGTAAGAGATGAAGTGATCAGTTTTTACCCTCATGAATTGGCAACTAACATGGCGGCTAGAGAGCAAGTTCTCGTCATCCCAGGTCTCATAGACGGATGTACGACGAGCAGACTCTTAGTCGACACGGGGGCCTGCAAGGATATCTTGTTCTACAAGACTTTCAAAGAGATGGGTCTTAATGACGAGCAGTTGGAAAGATATGATGGTAGGTTGGAGGGCTTCACCAACCATCGAGTTGATGCTAAAGGCCAGATAGAGCTCGACGTCGATCTAGGCCATCACCCCCAAAGGATTGTGTCAAAGGTACAATTTATCGTGATTGATGTGAATAGTGACTACGCTGCCATACTTGGTATTCCTGGACAGGTCGCTCTTGGAATGGTGGCATCGATCCCTCATCAGCGAGTGAAGTTCCCCACACCTGCTGGAGTAGGCTGCGTACAAGGCACAGCTCGAGCTTACCTGGACCATGTTCTTCGGGAAAGAAAGAAGAGAGAGTTTGAGATCGAGACGGCAGACGGTTATTTAAAGCTATCTCAATCAGTCACCAAAACTACTCGGCTATCTACAATCACCGATGTGGAAGAGTCGACCTATCACTCAAATGACGAGGTCATGCTTGAGTCGACACGTCACTCTGACACCACAGAGGTCGATCCAGATGTAATTATGGTCGACCAAGTCCTCATAGGCAACCTATGCCTCCAGCTCGACAATAACTCGGGGGCCACCACCACCAGCGAGGTTGCAGACAAGTTGGATGACATGATAGCTGAGGAAGCTCCACATTTGGGAGCTGAGGAAAGGCAAAGGGTCAGAGAGATAATAATTGAGACTCTACAATTCAGGGATGGACAAGAGCTAGAAGCTGTGGACGAACTAGAGTCAGTAATTACCAACCTTTCCTACCCCGACCAAAAAATTCAGATTGGAAAGCAGCTATCAGTTGAGGAGCGAGCAGAAATCATCGAGCTACTCAAGGAGAGTAATGATGTCTTCGCATGGAGGGTAGAGGACATGAGGGGAATCAAGGAAGAGGTCGCCGTTCACAGACTTGAAGTTAACCCGACCATAAAGCCTAGACCCCAAAAGTTGAGAAGTTTTGCTCGTGACAAGGAAGAAGCTATTAAAACTGAGGTACAAAAACTTTTAAGTGCAGGGATAATCAAGGAGGCCACTCATACAACGTGGTTGGCCAACGTGGTCATGGTGAAGAAGTCAAATGGCAAATGGAGGATGTGCGTCGACTTCACCACTCTCAATCTTGCTTGCCCAAAAGACAGCTACCCCCTTCCCAGGATCGACAAACTAGTTGACTCCATTGCTGGTCACTCCACCCTCAGTTTCCTCGACGCTTACTCAGGTTACCACCAGATTAAGATGCATGAGGATGACATAGTCAAGACGGAATTTCAAGCGGCTGGAGGCATCTACTGCTACAACATGATGCCGTTTGGATTGAAGAATGCAGGGGCGACTTATCAGAGGATGGTGAACAAAGTCTTTGCTTCTCAAATTGGTCTAAACATGGAAGCCTACGTCGACGATATGGTCGTCAAAACTAAGACTGGACGTCACGTAGTCGACCTAAAGGAAACGTTCGCCAATTTAAGAGCAAACGACATGAAGCTCATCCCTAGCAAGTGTGTATTTGGTGTAGCTGCTGGAAAGTTCCTTGGGTTCATGGTATCTCAACGGGGTATAGAAGCTAATCCAGAAAAAATCAAGGCTTTAGTCGACATGAAGGCTCCCACCAGTGTCAAAGAGATGCAGCGACTTAACGGAAGGGTAGCAGCTCTTGGTCGTTTCATATCAAAGTCAGCAGAGAGGTCTCTCCCATTCTTCAAAGCATTGAAGGGGACGAAAAGTTTTGAATGGACGACCGAATGTCATTCGTCGTTCCAACAGCTGAAGGATTACCTCGCTACTCCACCGCTCCTGAGTAGCCCGACCACTGGTGAAACTTTGTTTGTGTATTTATCCGAGGGAGATAAATCAGTGGCAGCGGTTTTGATTAGAGAAGATGAAGGGCTTCAAAAGCCAGTATACTACATCAGTAAGGCCCTATCAGATGTGGAGAGCAGATATTATAATGCTGAGAAGGTCGCTTATGCTCTAGTCGTGGCTTCAAGGAAGCTACGAGCTTATTTCTTGGCTTACCCAATTGTGGTTCTTACTAATGCGCCTTTGAGAAAGATATTGCACAAGCCGAAGAGTTCAGGTCGACTGCTCAATTGGTCAATTGCCCTTACTGAATTTGACATTGAGTATCGACCTCGAAAGGCACTGAAAGCTCAAGCTCTAGCTGACTTCTTGGTCGAGCTTACGTTCACCAAGGAAGACGACGAGCAGCGAGCTCCAAAGGAAAAGGTTAAGGGGAAAGAACACGAGTGTCAACCCGCCATTACACTACCCGACGATTGTTGGAAGGTTTATTCAGATGGATCAGCGACCAAAAATGTTAGTGGAGCTGGGATTGTCTTGATCGAGCCAGAGTCTGGAACCGTGTATGAGGAATCACTGAGGTTCAAGTTCGATGCTTCCAACAACCAAGCTGAATACGAAGCCTTGATAGCAGCTATAGAGTACGCCAAGTGTTTTGGAGCGACTAAGATTATGGCTTATTGTGATTCACAACTGATAGTCAACCAGGTCAAAGGCGAGTACGAAGTGCTTAGTTCCACTCTAATCAAATACTGCGACCTGGTGAAGGAGTTGATAAAAGACTTAGAATTCTGGGAGATTCAGAGGATTGGACGGGAAGACAACGAGCTAGCCGACCTCCTCTCGAAATTAGCTACTTCAGATGAGCCACATGATGAGCCCATCTCCTTCCTCGAAAATCCATCTTATGAAAGGGTAAAAATTCAATGCATAGATGATCCCTCGAGAAATTGGACTCACGAGAAGTGTTGGATTGAGGAAATGAAGGCTTACCTAGAAAGCGGTGACTCGACGACGAGAAGAAAGCTCGAGCTATCAAAAAGAAAGCTCCAAGATACGTCATTCAAGGAGGCGACCTATTCAGAAGATCCTACACTCGACCACTGCTAAAGTGTATCCACCCACAAGAGGTCGCCCTATTGATACATGAAGTGCACAGCGGGATTTGTGGCGGACACCCGGGGGCCAGGACCCTTGCTGACAAGTTAATTACCTTGGGATACTACTGGCCACATATGAGAGCTGACACGCACAACTTTGTTCAGCAATGTGATCAATGCCAAAGGTTTGCCAACTTACCTCATATGCCGAAAACCGAGCAGACTCCGCACTGCGGCCGCCGTTTGATATGTGGGGTGTCGACTTGATTGGACCCTTCCCTCCCGCCCGAGGAAATTGCAAGTACGTGATCGTCGCTATCGATTATTTCACAAAGTGGGTTGAAGCCAAGCCATTAGCTCGAATCACAGAGGAGGATGCCATCAACTTCATTCATGACTTCATTTGGTGTCGGTTTGGTTTTCCTCGGGCTGTAGTGTCCGACAATGGTTTACAGTTCTCCCAAACCTTCGAAGCAGAGATGAATCGAGTAGGAATCAAACATTGGAAATCTTCTGTCGCCTACCCCCAGGGCAACGGGCAGGCTGAGGCAGCAAATAAACTTGTACTATCCTCTCTCAAGACAGGACTCGTAGGTCAATGCAATAATTGGTTGGACGAACTCCCCCTTGCTCTTTGGGCAGTTCGTACAACCACTCGGGGGCCTACGGGGGAAACCCCTTTTGCTCTCACATATGGATCAGAGGCCATGGCACCTGCTGAGCTCAGATTTCCTACTGCTAGAGTGACTTTCTTCAATCAGGAGTAGAATGACATCAACAGATTGATCGACTTGGATCTGATCGAGGAGAAGCGAGATACAGCCTACCTTCGAATGGTCAACTACAAGCAGCGAACTAAAAGTTACCACGACAAGAAGGTCAAGGCAAGGTCATTCCAAGTAGGGGATCACGTGTTGAGAAAGATCGAAGCAACGGGTAGAAGGACCCAGCAAAATAAGCTATCTCCTAACTGGGAAGGTCCCTATGTGGTTACTCGAGTCGTCAAGGAAGGAACCTACATGATAGCTCATCCAGGAGGAGACGAGTTGAAACATCCTTGGCATGCTACTCACTTGATCAAGTACTACTTCTAGTTTGGTTTCCTATATTGGAGCTCAAAAAGTTAGTTCAGTTCGCAACACTTGAAGTTTGTTCTAGTTCTAAGTTTCAAATTGATGTAAGCTTGTTCCCTACTTCAATAAAAAGCGCAGTTTATTCGACCAAATGTAGAGTTACACTAACCCCAACAAGCTCGACTCTTAGTCAGCTTCGTTTTAACAAGCTCGATTCTTAATCAGCTTTGTTCATTTAACAAGTCCGACCCTTAGTCGACTTCGTCCTAGCAAACTCGACTCTTAGTCAGTTTGTTCTAATTAGCTCGATTCTTAATCAGCTTTGTCTATTTAACAAGTCCGACTCTTAGTCGACTTCGTTCTTACAAGCTCGACTCTTAGTCAGTTTGTTCTAATTAGCTCAATTCTTAATCAGCTTTGTCTATTTAACAAGTCTGACTCTTAGTCGACTTCGTTCTTACAAGCTCGACTCTTAGTCAGTTTGTCTTAATCAGCTTTGTCTATTTAACAAGTCCGACTCTTAGTCGACTTCGTTCTTACAAGCTCGACTCTTAGTCAGTTTGTTCTAATTAGCTCGATTCTTAATCAGCTTTGTCTATTTAACAAGTCCGACTCTTAGTCGACTTCGTTCTTACAAGCTCGACTCTTAGTCAGTTTGTTCTAATTAGCTCGATTCTTAATCAGCTTTGTCTATTTAACAAGTCCGACTCTTAGTTGACTTCGTTCTTACAAGCTCGACTCTTAGTCAGTTTGTTCTAATTAGCTCGATTCTTAATCAGCTTTGTCTATTTAACAAGTCCGACTCTTAGTCGACTTCGTTCTTACAAGCTCGACTCTTAGTCAGCTTCGTTCTAACAGGCTCGATTCTTAATCAGCTTTGTCTATTTAACAAGTCCGACTCTTAGTCGACTTCGTTCTTACAAGCTCGACTCTTAGTCAGTTTGTTCTAATTAGCTCGATTCTTAATCAGCTTTGTCTATTTAACAAGTCAGACTCTTAGTCGACTTCGTTCTTACAAGCTCGACTCTTAGTCAGCTTCGTTCTAACAGGCTCGATTCTTAATCAGCTTTGTCTATTTTAACAAGACCGATTACTAATCGATTTCGATTTTATTAGCTCGACCCTGGGTCAGCTTCAATATTGTGAACAGGTTCGACTCATAGTCAATCTCGTTCGAAAAAAGTTAATCAAGTTTGAGGTCGACTAAATCAACAAATATCAAGTCGCCTCTAAGCTCGAATTGACTCATTTGTCCTATCTATATCTAGCTCAATACTTATTTCAAAAAGCATACAACATGCAATAAATAAAGTCAGCTATGATAGAGGTAAGTCTCCCAAAACGGGCTAAGACTTAGACAAAATTAACTTACAAAAATATTTTACCTCCCAAAAAACTGGGCCAAGGCATTCGGATAATGTTAAAGCAAAAAACAAAAATGTTGGTTGGGACTTATTCATTACAATTCAGCTAAGCAATTCAAGAGTCTTGGCCGACATCAGTTTGGTCGTCAGTAGCAACTCGACCCTCCTCATCTCCTTGTGGCTGGGGGCCTATGGGTTTACCCGACTCTGAGTAAACCTGCTCATCCTCAAGCTCTTGCAAAACCACATCAAAATTCCTATCGACAACGGGGGGAGCTTCCCACTTCTCACAGCCATCCTCTCGGTCTTCCTGGGCTATGAAGGCCAAGTCGTTCTCAAGATAAGGAACAAGGGAGTGTCCACCACGAGCTGACATGTCGTATTGGGCTTCAGAAAACCAACGAGCTAATTGCTCAAGGGTGACCTCAGCAGTTGGATCCACCATAGCCCGACGCGCCATGTGACGTTTACCCACCTCCAGGAAGTCCTGGGCCTTGGTGACAATGGCATTATAGAACTCATCTCCCTCCTTGAACTTCTCCACAGCATCAGGGCAGCCCTTCTCAGAGCCTCCTTCCATTTAGCTCGAGTGAGTTGTGCTCCTCGTTAAGCTCTTTCAAAAAGAATCTTTATCTGCGAGAAGTTTGGAGACAGTGGTAAGCTCGACCTTCGTCTTCTCATGAGCAAGGCGCTCAGCATCCCTTTCTGAGGTCACTTCCTTGAGTTTGGATTCTGTAGCTTCAAGGTCGGACAGGGCCTTTGTCTTTACCATCTCATTGGCTTCATATGAATTGTCCAGATCATTGTACTTCTCCTTCATATCCGCAAGCTCTTTAGCCTTTTTGGAATAATCTCGAAGGGCTTGCCTCTCCCTCTCAATGGAGGCCCTCCAGGAGCTCTTAACTTGCTCGACCATGGTGAGATTCTGTATTCCAGAGAAATCAAGGAAGTGTTAGCATGTAATTTCAGTTGATCGAGTAAAAGAATAAGCGACTAGAAAGAAAGAGAAAGTGGGAAGTTACCTCGCAATGAGCCATCCCAGATCGAGCTGAGAATTCTTCAGGCGTTATGCCCTTATCAGCAAAGTGAGCCAGCAGGCCCACATCCACAGCTCTTCTCACTATCACCTGACCCAAGTTCATATCTGGGTAGCGGCGGCTCAGACAATTGACCCCTTCAAGAGGAGTGACATCACTTAACCTCCTCATCTGGTCCTCAAGAGACTCTTTGGTGGGGGGAGGAGAGACGGGAGGAGGCGTTTGACTCGAAGTGATCGACTTCCCTTTCTCAGAGCGCAGCCTCTTTCTCGAATTCAAAGGCTGGTCATCTGCATCGACCTCCATGTTGTCATCCTCAACAATCACAACGTTTAAGGGACTAGCCCCTGCAATCTCAGCTCCAGAGGTCACAGCATCAACCTCTTGAGGTAGGTCGGAGCTTAAACTTACTCTAGCCGACCTAGTGGACTCGTCGCCTCCATCATTGGCGTCCACAGACTGGGTACCACTCCCTAGAGGATCCTCTTCCTCAACCCCTTCCATTGGCACCATCCCATTATTGTCCTTGGAAAGCAGGCTGGTCCTTACCGTGGCCTCCCTCTGCCTGTGAGCTCGAGCATTAGCTTTTCCATGGTCTTTCCTCGCTTTCTTCTTGTCAGAAACGCCAACGATACGACCCATGTTAGCTTCTTGTTCAGGAGTCAGAACTGCAACAAGATTAAAGTGGAAAAGTGTTAAATCGACATACGAGCAAAAGTTCTATGTACGAGCAAAGGTTCTATATACGAGCAAAAGTTCTATGTACGAGCACATTATGAACGACTTGATCATCCTACGAGCGAGTTAACAAGCTGCGAGCTAATTATGGATGAGCTGATTATTCTACATGCAGAACGCTATGTGTGAACTAGCTATATACGAACTACAGGTCCAGCCTATAACTAACTCGCTCTAGACAAATTGATCATTCATACCAGTTATTCAATGAAAGGCAAGTAAAGAAAAGCTGAACAGAGATATCTTACCACCAGCATGTTCCCCATTATTCTTGCAATAGTTCGCGGTCTTCTTGCAGAGTTTACACATATCTCCAAATTTACCCAGGGAATGAGTAACCCAGTCTGGATATACTTGGCCTCTCGGAACAGGAATAAGGGGTTCCACCACGCCATCTCCAGACATCATCCCAGCCTGGATGAAGTTATACTTGGTGGTGAGCAGACTCTCCCAGCTGATGGGCCTCCTCTCAACTAGTCGACATAAAGCCCTATACAAGTTAAGATGCCAGGTTGGCTCCCAATAGTCCCCCTCATCTGTGGCTTCTGTTTCATCATTGGGCAATGGGAATTCCCATCCTAATCTACTCTCTACCACAACAACATGCGAGTTCCAGCCACTATGCTTACTAGGGAGGTTGGTGAAGAGTTTGGGAGATTTAGGTTTAGAAGGAGTACTGATGCTCAGATCCTCCCCACTATACTTAATACTGAAAAATTCTTTAAATACCCTCATACAGGGTTCATATCCTAAAAATCTACAGACCATAGCAAAGCACACAAGGACCCTACAAGTATTGGCTCCGAGCTGAAGGGGAAGGGCATTGGCACATTCTAAAAACTCATTTATAAAGGGATCAAGAGGCAACCTGAGGCCAGCAACAAACTGACCATAAAAGAAGGCGACCCTGGTAGCATCCTTGGTGAAGGACGACCTAAACTGTTTCATGAACTCCTTTTGAGTATAGATGGTCACTTGGTAGTCCTCTTTGCTGACTTCACAAAATTCCCTGATCACACTATACCTAGAGGGCAAGTTCTTATTGCCACGCAATGGCCCTTGGGGAACATAACCCCTTTCATTTTTCCCCGGCACAACTGAGTCATCAAATGCGTTCACAATCCTGGGACCTGAAGAAGTCGAGGCAGCATTTCCTTCTTGAGTTGCCATATCTGTACAAACAAAAGAGGAAGCAGGGGAGTCAGTCCTATGATCATGTTCAGTCGACCTACCTAAGGACGACCTAGACTCCCCTGGAAAACCTATTCTATTCCTAAGGAAGGAGGGTTTGTGGACATCCCTAACGTAGAACAAGGTAATATGGTCGAGCAGTTCATGGAATAGATGGAAAGTGACGATATTTGAATCATCAACTACCAGGTTTTCAACGTCCCCTACAATGGGCAAACCTATCTCACTAAAATTCAATTCCCACTTGGTTAAAATGGAGGCACATTCATCCAAGGACAGTTCTCTCCACTCACCGTTAACATTCTTGTATACCCTACGGTTAACAGTGCAGTAACCATACCATGCCCCTGGTTCGCTACTAAAGGTCATAGCCATGGCAGAAATAACGACAACGGAACAAAAGCATAAACCCTAAAGCAAAATTACAAAAGGAATACCTTGATTGATTGATTACAGAAAGGTAGATCGTTGCTGAAGTCGAGAACCGGGATTAAATCTTGCCGCAATTCCAAAATTATCGCCGGAGAAGGAGAGTTTGGAGACGGTAAGAATTCGAATTTGAGAAGAACTCTGAGTATTTGTATTTTCCTAAATTTGGAAAGGGAAAAGAAAATCAAAATTGATTTTCTAAAATTAAAAGCCGAAGCGGTTTTCGAGGAGTTCCAAGCGTCAGAGTAGCAATGATGACACAATTCGGCGCTCCTTCATCTTCGACCGTTCATCGCCGACGTCCAGGATTGCGCCACGTCATTTTGGTCGACTAAACCTCAGAAACGAGTAGCAACCTGCGAGTAGTAACTATTTTTCATCATTTAACTTTCAAGTCGACAAAGTCAACTCGAAATTTGGGGGCCACTGAACATACCAAAAGTGTCGAGTTGGGCCATGCGAATAAAGCCCAATCACAGGCAGCCTTGACTCACACATTCTCACTGAGGCTGACCCAACTAAAACAGGGCCCAAAGCCCATCTCAAGGATCAGTCGACTAAGCCCATGGTTCGGTCCACCAGGCCCCGACTTAACTTAGTCCAACTTCAGAATCCGTATTACAACTCGGGTACGAACCATGCT
This sequence comes from Adenophora triphylla var. japonica, assembly GCA_022495995.1. Classification (NCBI taxonomy): domain Eukaryota; kingdom Viridiplantae; phylum Streptophyta; class Magnoliopsida; order Asterales; family Campanulaceae; genus Adenophora; species Adenophora triphylla. The sequence goes on along the minus strand of JAFEMH010000667.1, from coordinate 557,468 downwards.
CTACCCGACAGTCAGGTCGACCATTCCTCGAATGGTGACCTCGACCTAAACAACAAGTGACGACTTGACACTTGCTGGCGTATTTGGTTGAACTATTCTCATAACCACATCCCTACAAATCAGGGGCCGTTATAGACACGTTCCCATTACCAATAACCGCCGCTACAATCACGGAGCACATGTCGCCTCCCCAAAAATACATCACTTTTGTCTATAAATACTCCATCACTACCAAACGGTGGGAGGTAACTGCCATTTTGTTATTGGAATTCAGTATTCAATACATTTTGTGCTATATACAACTGTGATCTTACTCTCACGCCCGAGCGTCTTCGCCGGAGACACATCCGGCTAGTCGTGGGTTCTGATTTCAGGTCAAGGAGCCAGGTGATTCGTCCTGCCACGTGGAGGAAGATTGATAAGCACAATTCCTGCAGCATCACGAGGTAATACACCATCACTCGTGTATCAAAACACGACAAATAGCATAAAACTCGTATAATCTAACACGAAATAGAGTAATATCAGAATTTAAAAATCCAATCTTGAAAAACAATTTCGTTTCAAGATTGGATTTTTATTGCGATTTTGATCAAAACATCAAATATAACTTTAAAAACTTACTTCATTGCTGCTTGGATTTTGATTTTGATGTGGAGAATTTGGTGGCAAACCTTCTTCTTCAAAAATATATTCCAAAAGCTCAAGATCAATATGATCATAAAAACTTGGAGAATGTTGTGGAGAATCCATACTATGGTGTTAGATGATATGAGAATTAATGAAAATAATGGGTATAAATTTATGGGTGTTAAGACTTGGACAATGGTGTCACAGCTGCATGGGTGTACGGCGGCCAATGGTGTTTCTCTGTTGGGCCGTTGTCTGCGTGAATATCGTGTTTTATGTAGGGCTTCAGGGTGTATCTCGTGTGTATATACCCGAGATACTATGGTACATATCGTGTATACAAACACGATATAGTATTTGTTTCTGGTAATTATATCGTATGAACAATACACGAGATGCACCCTGATTACTTTCGTGTATTGTTCATACGAAATGTCTTAGTAAATATCGTGTATTTAGACACGACACACCATATAATAAAATAAAAAATGGTATACGGCTACCTCATTATTATTTTTTTATTTTTTTCTACATTCTAGATGACATTTAAAGTGTTTTTCATCTACATGAGTTTCCTCAAAATCCAAATGGAGATTGAGTTACAAATATGTGCCATTACTTAGGGTTTTTAGGGTTTTATGTGTCCCGATCTTGCCAAAAATGGTATACGGCTACCTCGTTTATTTTTTTAAATTTTTTTCTACATTCTAAATGACATTTAAAGTGTTTTTCATCTACATGAGTTTTCTCAAAATCCAAATGGAGATTGAGTTACAAATATGTGCCATTATTTAGGGTTTTTAGGGTTTTATGTGTCCCGATCTTGCCAAAAATGGTATACGGCTACCTCGTTTATTTTTTTTTAATTTTTTTCTACATTCTAAATGACATTTCAAGTGTTTTTCATCTACATGAGTTTCCTCAAAATCCAAATGGAGATTGAGTTACAAATATGTGCCATTACTTAGGGTTTTTAGGGTTTTATGTGTCCCGATCTTGCCAAAAATGGTATACGGCTACCTCGTTTATTTTTTTTTAATTTTTTTCTACACTCTAAATGACATTTCAAGTGTTTTTCATCTACATGAGTTTCCTCAAAATCCAAATGGAGATTGAGTTACAAATATGTGCCATTATTTAGGGTTCTTAGGGTTTTATGTGTCCCGATCTTGCCAAAAATGGTATATGGCTACCTCGTTTATTTTTTTTTAATTTTTTTTTACATTCTAAATGACATTTAAAGTGTTTTTCATCTACATGAGTTTCCTCAAAATCCAAATGGAGATTGAGTTACAAATATGTGCCATTATTTAGGGTTTTTAGGGTTTTATGTGTCCCGATCTTGCCAAAAATGGTATACGGCTACCTCGTTTATTTTTTTATTTTTTTCTACATTCTAAATGACATTTAAAGTGTTTTTCATCTACATGAGTTTCCTCAAAATCCAAATGGAGATTGAGTTACAAATATGTGCCATTATTTAGGGTTTTTAGGGTTTTATGTGTCCCGATCTTGCCAAAAATGGTATACGGTTACCTCGTTTATTTTTTTTTTTAATTTTTTTCTACATTCTAAATGAAATTTCAAGTGTTTTTCATCTACATGAGTTTCCTCAAAATCCAAATGGAGATTGAGTTACAAATATGTGCCATTACTTAGGGTTTTTAGGGTTTTATGTGTCCCGATCTTGCCAAAAATGGTATACGGCTACCTCGTTTATTTTTTTTTAATTTTTTTCTACATTCTAAATGACATTTCAAGTGTTTTTCATCTACATGAGTTTCCTCCAAATAAATAAAGTGGTATCACTTAAATGTGATAGGTTATATGATATTGTATGATCCAATATGACGTTTGTTCCTTGTCATGTATAAGTGTATAAATTTTGCTCAATTAACAACACAATTCAATAATATAACATAGCATATGCGTATCATTAACATCGTGTCGCAAATCATCGAAGAACAACTTCATTATGATATGTCGTATGGATATACACGATATTAGGACATGATATCGTATTGTTGTGTACGAAATTAATGACAGAGTAAATTCAAATTTCGTATAATTTCATACGACCTAATATTTAACCCAATTAGTTTATGTCGTGTATTTTAGCACTTAATCTTTAGTTTTTTTTTTTTCAACTATACATTGTCTTTTGTGTTGATTAATCTATTTTATGAAATTAAGAAGTTTTGATTTTGCTGGAATGTAAAAGATTAATTTTATTTTTTCAATTTAATGTTTTGACATTATATAAGTTGAATTTTAGTTTTATAATATTAGAATTTTCTTGTCCCAAATTGTCCCTTTTTTCTGCGTCCCGAGGTAGATTTGGGACGAGAAAAAGTATTTCAGACCCGCAAAGAATTTTGGACGACCCGTCCCGTCCCTCGTAGTTTCGGGATATCATAGTTTCGTCTCGTCTCGTCCCGTTTTCCCGAATTGACGGCTCTTATACTTTATTATATACTTTATTATAGAGGCGAACTATGTCGATTATAAGATCTGACAGGGATTTTGAATAAAAGGCTCCGTTTGTTTGGGGGAAAATATTTTTCGGAAAACATTTTCCTCATTTTTCGGTGTTTGTTTCGCACCAGAAAATGGGGAAAACTTCATTTTTATCTTATTTTCCGGAAAACATTTTCATTTTCCGGAAAACATTTTGCCGGAAATCATTTTCCGGAAAATGTTTTACGCTAAACAAACGGAGCCTAAGGGTAGTTTAGTCTTTTGCTAACTATGGATGTTTATGATATTTTGAATATAATGTTTATTGTATTTGGTTTAAATCTTGCTTAAATCCTAAAGGAAGTGGCCCTTTCATGATTGAAAAGAAAAGTAGTTAGTAGCAAGACTACATATCGGGGCAAAACCAGTCAGCACCCCTATTTCTCCTGCAGTGTCATTATGTTAATAAAAAATGGCTTGGCGGAAAATGGCTTGGCGGCCTTTGCCCCGGGGACATTTACCTGATTCACAAAGACTATCCCAAAATAAATGCCTTGTTTTATTATATTCTTAAATGAAAACAAAAAATCATTCTAGTGTCGGGGGCAAGGCAAGGAATACAAAATATCCACAACTCCTTAAATAAAAAAATAATCCTCTCCAGGCCTGCAAGAGAAGCGCATATGATAAGCAAAGATTAAAAAAAAAATATATATATATATATATATATATATATACACACACACACACACACAATATTCCTCTCCAGGCCTGCAAGAGAAGCGCATATGATAAACAAAGAATTTTAAAAAAAATAAAAAATATATATACACATATATGAAACTTGAGAAACCAAACATCTTTGCCAAGCAAGCATCTAATGAAATCCCACACTTAAGTTGGTGTCACAGTCACGGATGGCATAATACTTTTTCTTTTCTTTTTTTCTTGGAAGCAAGGTGACATAATATTTAAAGAGTAAACATGTGTAGAATAAAATTACGCTGTTTATTGCAATCTTGACGTTTGAACGGACCCTTCCTGGTTGGGTTGTATCTGTAGATACAATAATAATAATAGAGGAGGATAGGATGAGAGTTTACAAGTAACCATTTGTTCATAAAACAATGCAGGAGGCACGTCACAAACATGTGTTGTTTAGATCCAGCAGCATTCACTAGTAAGTTGATAAAGATACCTTGGAGTGAGTCGGTCAGTCACCTTCTTACAGTAAATTTCTTCTAAAATTCCTTTCCTTTCCATCATTGACTCTTGAAACATCTATCCAGCGCCTCACTAACTTTCTGCAAGCTCACCTCCTCTATGATGACAACCTTGTCCCTCGATTTAGACCCAGCTCCCAACGAAACCTGCCTTCTTTTCACCCCTATAACCTACCCACGAGGACAAAATTGGAAACAAAAACCATTATTAAAATAATCAACAAGAGAAAAGGTACAGTGTCAAGTTACACGGAAACTAAAGACTTTGCAAAGAAATCGAGTTGAGTTTTGTCAAATAGTTTTAGTATGTTGAAATTTGCAGAAACTAAAGCTAGTTTACTAGCTAGCGAGTCCAACAAATACTCCCTCCGTCCCTAAATGAATGTCGGAAAAAAAATTCAAATTTGCTCTTGAAAAAAGCAAATTTGAAGAAGAAAACATATAGAAACCAAATCATGTTAGCAAAATAGGGAAAAAAGAGAAGATAGTGTAGCAGATGTGAATTCGTTGAAAAGCACAAACTAGAGAATAGCAATAGATTGTATTAGCAAGACTGCAATAATGTGAATACTTCACAGAATCTTCTAACTTTCAAAATTGTGTCGCGCTAAAGAGTCATACCCCTCCGATGCTGGTTTCGGTGAGGAGGATTACACCAAAACACTATAAACATGAATCTAAAAGGTTTTTCAGGCACAAGTGAATGGGACAAATGCTAAGTTAATTTGGGTAGCTCTTTTTTGACACACACACTACCAACTAATGCAAATGTATGTTGAGGAGCTCTTTTTGACATCTACTAGCAATTAATGCAAATGCTGCAGTTCTCCCTGTGGTCCTTAATTGCTTAGGAATGACACTTGCAGTATTTTAGTCATTTCTAGATTTACTTGGAAATATTTCCATATTAACCTATGAGACTTGTTTACAAGTTCAGTTATTTAGAAGTCCAAATCCCTATAGGATTCAGTGTCTCCTACTCCCTCCCCGTCCCACTCGAAAAGGCACAAAATTTCATTTTGGGAGTCCCATTTAAAAAGACACGCTGCCAAAAAGAAAACTTTTGAAGAGTTTTTTATTTATGGGGACCCACTTGTCATACTCACAATAACTATCCACTTGCTTATTCCCCACCCCACATTCTCTCTCCTACCTCACTTTTCATACTCACGAGTCACGACACTCCATCATACACTCTCCTTAATTCCCGTGCAAGGCCCATTTTGTGCCTTTTCGAGTGGGACGGAGGAAGTATGTATTAACTAAGTTAAGTAAGGCGTCCAAATAATTGTGAATTTTGGATTAGTAGTAGCCTATAAATATGTTGTAATTTCACTGTACACACAGTCCATGAAAAAAAGAATTCTCCAGTATTTATTTGATTTGCTTCATTGAATTTTGATTTGCAAATCCTCAAGTGATGCACGAAATCATAGGGTGCGCTCACTAAATGCCATTAAGATACTCAAGGCCCTATGACCTTTCTTTCTCACTGATTTCCTTGAAATCGGCAGTTACTTCACTTTCAAATCTTTTTATACTGAAAAAGCCTTTCACCGTGTTAACCAATAGTTATCAGACTTGGTTACAAAGCTCATAGACGACATGATTAGATTTGGGGTTGCTTTTGATCACTGCCTATCTCGGTCATTATTAAATGGGGAAATTACACTTTACTGCCACTAAGTTCACACCAAGTTGCAATGTAGGACCTAATATTCCAATTTTTGCAATTTCGTACACTGTTACAAATAGTTGCAATCCAAGGAAATAGTGGATGGATGTTAAATAAAATGGATGGAACCTATTTCACGTGCAAGTCACGTGAGTTTTGGAGGACAAAAATGTATGTCATTTCCATATCAACCTGCCTCACACGTGTGGGGGAATTGCAACCAACTGCGACCTACACCTTTCTCCTTCTTTCATCTGCAGCCGCCATTAACGCCAACACCATCAAAACCCACACCTTTCTCTCACTCATCAATGTTGCAAACTCAAACCCACTATGTTTTAATTCTTCAAATCTCAATGTATCTACACTGCCCTCCAGGCATGGCAATCCACAATCCAAGACGACCCTAACCAAAATTACAACAAAATCAACCACCTAATTCAAAATAAGACAAACCCACCACCCAAATCGAAACCCAAATTACATTTACAAAATCATTTGAAATCCCTTAATGGATACAAAACCCAATTTTAATACCTAAACGTATACAAAACCTACTTTTTAAAAAATTCATAAAAATTGAGATAGGGGTGGGGCTTTTTTGAGAGAGGAGGTAACGGACAGTGGTTAGAGATGGTGGTGGTTGAGGGGGAGAGGATGACGTCAAACGTGAGTTAGTGATGTAGGGTAGTAGCAGTTGCAAAACCCAATTTTTATACCTAAACGTATACAAAACCTACTTTTTAAAAAAAATCATAAAAATTGAGATAGGGGTGGGGCTTTTTTGAGAGAGGAGGTAACGGACAGTGGCTAGAGAAGGTGGTGGTTGAGGGGGAGAGGATGACGTCAAACGTGAGTTAGTGATGTAGGGTAGTAGCAGTTGCATAGTGGTGTAGCAGAAGGAAGAAATATTTCTCGGGTGAGTCGGTGACGATGGGTGATGATCTTCTCCCGTGGAAAGCCATGAATTAACATCTTAACCTCCATTGTTGAGATGAAAGGGAGAATAGAGAAGATTGAAGGGTACCTAATGAAAGTAGTGGAGTAGACATCATTGTCCACCACAAAAGACTATGAATTTCAAATCTTAAAGACAAAAGGAAGAATTTATTTATTTTCTTACATTTTTGTCCAGTATGGAACAGAGCAAGGTAAATTGATGGGGGCGGAATTTCATGAGAAGTGTAAGAGGATCGGTGGTGGGATGGGGTGAAGACAAATTCTAAGAGAGAAGTGGGGGAGATGATTGTCGGGTTGGGGATGGTGGTGGGTGTGGGTTTGGGTATGGGAAATAAATAGAACTATTTGTGAACATTGTGTACGAAATTGCAAAAATTGAAACATTAGGTCCTACATTGCAATTTGGTGTGAACTTAGTGGCAATAAAGTGCAATTTCACCTTATTAAATGGGTAAATTACAAATAAGGGTCTAAATTTTAGCGGTTGTTCGTTGGAAGGAGTCTAATGTTTTAAATTTTCCGATTAAGGGTTTCAAATTTCGGGATTAGGGTCTGAAGTTAACAAAAGTTATCAAATAGGTGCTTTTTGACGGAATTGCTAACATTTTAAATTAAGACAACATATGTAACTTAATAATTTTAGAATAATATTTGCTATTAAGGGTTCAAATTAATGGGAAAATTCAGTAGCGATAAGAACTATGAGAATTATAAGGAGGCTAGAAGAAAAACAAAGAAAACAGTAAGAGACGGAAAAGCAAAGGTGAAATAGGAATTTTATAATAAATTGGATACAAAATAAGGGGAAAGGAAATCTATAGACTTGCTCGTACGAGGAATAAGAGGACACGAGATATTGGAAGAGTTAAATGAGTGAAGGATGTAGATCAAAGAGTTCTGGTTGGGAATAAAGAGATAAAAGATAGATGGAGTTCGTACTTTGATACCTTGTTCAATGGCGATCAAGAGCAGTATATTGGAGATTTAAATATACCTTTCGAGTATAATTAATCGAGATTTTATGCGGAGAATTCAAAAAGGTGAAGTGGAAATGGCAATGAAAAAGATAGGATTGAAGAAAGTCGTAGGGCCAGATGGAATACCAATTGAGGTTTGAAGATGTTTTGGGAAAAGGGGAATAGATTGGTTAACAACACTATTCAACAAGATATGTAAAAGCAACACAATGTCATTGGAGCGGAGGAAAAGTACGCTAAGGTGATGTCCAAGATTATGTCTACTATCGGGGGATCAAACTAATGAGTCATATTATGAAACTTTGGGAACGAGTGACTGCACAAAGGCTAAAGAGAATTGTGAATGTTTCGGATAACCAATTTGAATTTATGCCCGGAAGATCGACTATAAATGCAAACTATATTATGAGACAAACCATAGATAAATATCGAGATAAAAAAAAAAAGATTTCCATATGGTTTTCATTGATATGGAGAAGGCATATGATAAAGTGTCAAGAGAGGTACTTTGGTGGGCTTTAGCAAAGAACGTTTCAAAGAAATATATTGATATTATCAAGGACATGTATAATGAAGTTATCATTAGTATACGGACTAGTGTTGAGAAAATAGAAGAGTTCCCTATTACTATTGAAGTGTATCAAGGTTCTGCACTTAGTCCCTTTCTATTTGATCTAATAATGAACAAATTAACGAGGTCAATCCAAGATAATATATCATAGTGTTATTCACAGATGATATTGTGATGATTGATGAGACAAAAGAGGGTGTTGAAAGTAAATTGGAGTTGTGAAAACACACTTTGAAATCTCGAGATTTTAGACTGAGCATAAGCAAGGCTGAATATTGAAATATAAGTTTAGCAGAGTTGGAAGCAGTGAGGCAGGGATGATCACATTTGATGGAAAGGCTGTCCAAGCTTCTGAGTTTTTTCACTATCTTGGATCAATTATCCAAAAGGATGGATAATTAGATGAAGATGTGGCTCATAGGATTAAAGCAGGTTGCTTGAAGTGCAAGAGTGTCACAAGGTTTCTATATGATCCCGGCATGCACCATAGATTAAAGGAAAAACTCTACCACACGGCAATTAAGTCGGCACGGAATGTTAAGCCGTGAAACAATGTCACGTTCAAAAGATAAATGTATCGGAAATGCGTATGCTACGATGGATGTATGGGCATAAAAGGAATGATCAATAGTGAAATGAGGTGATCAGGGGTAAAGTAGGAGTTGCCATTTTTAAGGATAAAATTAGGGAGAATCGTCTAAGGTGATTTGGTCATGTGAGACAAAGACCGAGTGATGCACAGTTTAGGAGGCTTGAAGAGTTGAGAAGTGATAAAATGGCGAAGGGTAGGGAAACCAGGCAAACTTGGATTAGGGTGATTGAAAACGATATGAGTTTACTTGAATTTGATGAAAATATGGCGTTGAAATGGCCGGTGGAGGGCAAAATTTCATGTAGGTGTGAGGGTTGATGGTTTGTTTTTACTACTATTTTCATTTTTCCTATCTTTTATATATTTATTATTTTATTATCACTATTTTTTTCTTCTCTTCTTTTCATTTTCTAAAAAAAATTCCCACCTATTTCTTCTTTTAACTTATTTTTTTCTTTCACGATAACATATAAGGATTCATGTTAGCCGACCCCAAATTATTTTGGGAATAAGGTTTAATTGTTATTGTTGTTGTTGTATCGATATAAAAACATTTAACCCCCACCCTTCCTCCCTCCAAGATCGTGATTCACCTTAAACCCTCTCCCTTACCTCTCTCAAACACCAGCGTCATCATCCTCCCTATCCCCAATTACTGGTCTCCCTCGGCCATGCCCTCAAACCCTTCCCTCTTTCATGACCCTACCCCCCACTTTTCGCCCTCTCCCATCCCTTCTTTCCAACCTTCCCCCATCTTCCGCCACTCCCCTCTCCCCCATCCCCACCCCCAACTACCCCTCCCCTCGCCCATATTTCACCTTGATCAAACCCTCTACAATCCCCAAAACTGTCATTTAAACACACTGACACAGTCACAAACAATTTCAGCAATTGACCCACCTAATTTATCATCATCTGAGGCGCAATCAAAATGAGTCGCTCTAATATACTCCCTCTGTCCCAGCCGAGTGTACACTTATTTCCCTTTTGGTCCGTCTCAGCCGAGTGTGAACTGCCCAAAATGGAAGGGAATCTTCACTATTTATCCCACTCATTCTCTCTCCTATTTTACTTTTACACTCACAACATTCTCTCTCCTAGCTATTCCTTCCACTCATTCTCTCTCCTATTTTACTTTTACACTCACAACATTCTCTCTCCACTTTTTCTCTCTCTTACTTTTCCTTAATCGGTGTGCCCAATATTTTGGTTCATACTAGGCTGGGACGGAGGGAGTAATATTCTCAGCCTTCCTCTCATTTTCATTTGAGCATGGATTATTTCAGGGGTTACATTTGCATTCATAAACTGAGAATGAAAATATAATATTGGGGTTTGTTTATGTTATCCGTTGTTTTAACAGAGATTTGGAATGCGTAATGGCAGAATTTAGGTGCAATTGTCGAGAAACTGATTTGGGTTTAGGTTTTGAGAGAGGAAAATACTGAATTAGGGAGTTTTTTATGGAGTATTTCGAGTTTTGTTGGTTTGGGGTTGATTGATAAAGGTAGTGGTAGTTGTGATGATAGTGGTTGTAATGGCGGTGTACGGGTTGGGGGTTGGGGTTAATTTGAAAAAATGTTATTGGGGGGATTTTAAATTAATGTTGGAATTGGGAGGGTTAAAATTAATAACCAAACTACAAAAAATAGAGTGAAATGACAAAAATATCCAAACATACTCCCTCCGTCCCAGGAAATGGTTCACCATTTTTGGCCCGGCACGCAAATTAAGGAAATAGGTGGGAAGAAAAAATGTTGTGAGTGTAATTTGAAAATAGGAGAGAATTAGTGGAGGAAATAGTAAATTTAAAAAGTGTTGAGTGTAATAGTGAATTAGGAGAGAAATGGGTGGAGGAAATAGTGAGTGGGTATAATAGAATATTAATAAAACTTTTCCATTTTAGGAAAGGTGAAGCTTCAAACGGGACGCCATTTTGGGTAAAAGGTGAACCATTTTCTGGGACGGAGGGAGTATGTTGCATGTGCACGTCACATGTTAACTTACCTGAAAATGTCAACAATTTAGTCAAAAGGCCCCTATTTGTTAACTTTTGTTAACTTCAGACCCTTAATCGCCAAATTTGAAACATCGGACCCATTCCTACGAACGACCGCCAAACTTTGGACCATTATTTGTAATTTACCAGTGTTAAATGGTCAACTCAAGGAGTTTTTCGGTGCATTAAGGAGTAAGTATAGGGGGTCTCTTGCTCATTTTGTCTTCTCTGGATGTCAATGTACTTAGTAAATGAAGTATTTTCATTTCTCATATTAGTGCATCAGAATAAAAGGGGAGAATCTACAATCAAATGGACAAGTGGTCCATCAAAGCATAAAAATACAAGAACTAAAAAAAATATAAAACCTAGACCGAGCAATCACAGCATACCAATCAAGCATCAAGTCGGACATCATGATCCCTTGAAGAGCTACCTTAGCAGATGTCAACTGATAGACTTCCAATAATCAATGATATAAAACAAAGGAGAAGGATGTGCTACGTATCTAAAAAAATAACAAAGAATTAAGCAATGGAAACAAGGCACCTTTCAATCCCTGAAAGTTGAGTATATAAAAAGGATTGAGGGGAGCAATAAGATAGTAGACTCTCAAATCTCAATCAACCACGGGCACATCCTATCAAACAACATTGGGACCATTCTTAACACTCAATCGGATTAAAGGACGAAATAAATGATGACACTAATGAACGAATTTCCACAAGATTGTATGAGAAACAGATCCACAAAAGTTAGCATCCCATCCTTGCGGTGCATCTTACCTAGAAAAATGCCAATGTAGCTTACCTACAAACCAATGTAGCTTACCTACAAACCAAGTTTCCCAATGTCATGCCACCCCATCCTCAAGAAGACATATATTATCCCAACCACTTAACGATACTCCCTATGTGCCATAATGATAGTCTCATTCGACTATTCAAAAATTTTAACAAATTATAATCATTTTCATCACTTACCTTAATGAGGTTCAATTATTGCTCAATTACTCTCTTCTTCCTTGGTTAGCTCTTATCCTCTCTCTCTTCCTTGGTTAGCTCTTATTAATTTTGGAAGTTCAATGATTTTAACCAACCAATTTTGAAAATGGAACTATCTTTTGAGGACAAGAAAAATTCACAAATGGGAACATATGGGACGGAGGGAGCATCTCCTACCATGCCCAAACCCTTCCCCTAACAATTTCCTCAAATCTTCTATGTAGTTTGTCACACTAACCATATATATTAAACAAAGCTAGGTAACAAAGATGAATACCAAGAGAAGACAAGCTTGATAATATCCCCTATCCCCACCCCCAACCCCCGGATAAGATAAGCCCTCTTCATCTATCAAGACACTTCACAACCCTTTCCACCATGGGTTCCAAAAAATATAGTCCTAGGATTACCCACAAGAGGTAACCCAAAGATGATGGCCAGGAAAGGACTTGACAACCAATCAACATAGCATACCTACAACCCAATTCCTCCCATTTTGATTCAGCAATACCACGCTTAGCAAAGATAATTTTATGCCCATAGACATTGTCAAAAGTTGGGCAATCCTAAGAGCATGCATAATATTTCAAACTCTCTGAGCAAAGAAAAGCACAATATAATCCACAAACTAGAGATGAGATATTGTGACAACACTCTCGTAGATTTATACCAGCCTTACACTTTACCATTAGCAATGAAAAAATGCCAAAGAACAGAAACCTCCCTAAATCTACGGTCTCCATCTAACCCCAAAACCATTTTGGCCCAAAACATCCGCAAGAAAATTTCAGTTCAATGTTACCTAAGCCTTTTCAATATCATGTTTCAACAAGAATACCTTTTTTTTTCCAGCTCATATCTAAATTCTCAAGCAACTCATAGCAACAAGCCGCATCAATGTTTTGCCGACCCCCGACAAAAGCATTTTGAGCTTCTTAAATGGTAAACCCCAAACCTCTCATAGGGCCTGAGAGACAAAATGTTAGTAATAAATACACAAGTCACCAAACTGAGAGGTTTCAAGTCACTGACCTTAGGGAATGATCCTTCTTAGGCACACGAATAATAAAAGTAGAATATTTACTTCTCCCAAAGATACTATTCCCATTAGAATGACCAAAAAAACACATCAAAAGGTCAGTCTTATCCCCCACAATACCATGCATGGTCAACTGGATTTCGCTCTCAGAAAGAGGTCTCTCCTCCAATAACTTTCAGTTTTTGTAATCGATAGAGTTACAGATTAAAGTGCAATTCTACACTACATATCCTGAATCCAATTGCACCACCTAAATGTAACTCCTCTCTTTCTACTAGCCCCAACCCTACGAAAAAACTTAAAGTTAAAGTCCCATTCTCTTTTTCAAGATCAGTCTTGACAAAGCTCCTGCAAACCTAATCATCTAACAAAGAAGCAAATCAACTAACTTGCCAATATCAGCAATCGCCATCAAAAACATCTAATATCTCCACAAACCAGCTTCCAGACCTTCAACTTCTCTTTCAAGAACCTCAAGTTCTTCATAATAACAAAACCTGCCCACCTTAAACTGAGCAGCTGACACGCATTCCACCAACCATATCATCAAAACAAGGATGCAAAAACCACCTGTTCTCAGATGGAAATGAGTTGGTCCCCGCTGACCAGAACTCGACTAAAAAAACAAAGAAATGATTTGATAGTAATGGTCTGACACTGGTCTATCTAACTATCTCTGAGCCAAGGCCGAAAAAGAATCCTCCCAATCAGCTAAAAAGAGAATGATCAAGCTCGGAGGCAGCTTCAACAACAGCAAAAAAAACATGTAAACTGCCCATTAAAGAAAGAGATCCCTAAATCATGCTCATAAATATACTCATCAAAGCCCCACATGCTTTTTATCAACCTAGAACCCCACCTTATACCCAGGAGTGCCTAATCACATTAAAGTATCACCATATACACCTCTTAGAACCATTGAGACAAGCCATGCCATTCAATTACCTCTCAAAAGTGTCCCTGAACCTAGGACGGGTAAAGACAATATATCAATGATAACCACCTTCCCCGGTCTCTCTGATTTCAAGTAGATAGTCAAAGAGAAAGAAGTATGATCACCCTATACCCTAATCCATAGTTCGCTTCAATTCTAGGATAAAGTTACATCAGGGAAGCTATCATCAAAACTTCTCTAAACTTTCTCCGCTTAATGCAATCACACGGAGACCATAAAAATTACTAGCCCTGAAAATACCCTTGCCTGCCCAAAAAATTCGCCGAGGAAATAAGGTTAAGAAGCTTCCACATGCATTTCCCTTTTCTTCTTCTTACGCTAACCCATGAGTTACAAGTACCCAACTCATGTCCCAGCAGATATAAGACTTGACTCCAAAATAAATACAGTACACTACAGACCTGTAAAACCGCAATCCACAAAGAAGACCCAGCAATTTGCGCCATCTACTCTCAGTAAGAAATCAACAGCCACCATACAACATTGAGGAAGGGTCAGGAAAATGAGGAAATCACGTAGCAGCCAAAGTCCAAAGCCTAGAAGGAGACGAGAGAGAGAGAGAGAGAGAGAGAGAGAGAGAGATTGTAACTTTAAAATAATTGTTAACCTCATGGGACATAAGCACAACACAACAGTTTGAGATCACCATGGGTTTGGACTGATCCACTACTATGCATGTCCTGCACATGCCTCATCATGTGTGTTACTATTCACTATCACTTTTCGATTTTCTCATACGCAGTGCATTTTTCTTGCCTATGATATACTCCCTCCGTCCCAAACTAAGAATCCTACTTTCCTTTTTGGTATGTCCCAGACTAAGAGTCCTACTTTGCTTTATTCCCAAAATGACAAAAAAATGAATAGTGTTTTGGACATTGCCCTCTTCTTTTTGTAGAAGTACAACAAAACCAATACTTATCACCTTACTTTTTACCCACTGGAATCATCAATGGTGTTTTGGACAATTATGTCCTCCACCCACTTGCCATCATTTACTCATTTCTTAGTGTTTTCTTAATAAGCGTGCAAACTATAGGTAGGACTCTTAGTCCGGGACGGAGGAAGTAACATATTATAATGGTAGTTATGGTTGCTTGCTTTTATTCAAGTTCAAATTTCATGATGCACTTTCTTCTATATTTTAATCACACACTCAGCTCATAGGCACCGGCAAATAAAGCTTGGGGTAATATGATTTCATCACAGCAAAAAGATGGAGGAGGGATCCCGCTTTGATACTATGTATCCATCGAACAAACTTTTGTGCTCGAACTCTTTGATTTACCCCACCGTACCCGTGTCGGACACTCGTATTTTAGTGTTGTTGACACGAGTCAGGCGGGGTAAACCAAACAGTCATAGGACCTTAGACCCTAGGTACCATCCACATGCATTAACATTTTCCAAACGTCAAGTTGCCAAATCACCCCCCCCCACTACTATGATTATGTGTCACTTCAAAGAGAGGAAAACTAAACATGTTGCCTGAGTTCTAAGCACTTGAGTGCACATTAAGAGTACATCATGACCATAATTTGTCAAGTTCCTGCATGCATAATATGTTGTCCCCTGTAGCAACCTGGTCACACAGCACTTCCACGATTTTCATTGATCTATGTAACCTGCTTTGCATAGCTCCATTACTACCCCACATTTATCTTCCTCCTACCTTACCTTCCTCTTACATGTAGTCTTAGACTCACAAGGACAACCCTTGAACAGGTAGTGATACTAGGTATATTTTAGCTGTTTTATGGTGTGGAAGTACGAATTCAAACTCACTTAACAATGAAAATCAAAAACTTTGCCACTTCATCGGGATAGAGTAATTTTATTGGCATCTTGTTGGTAGTCACTTAGGAATTAGGAGTACCCCTAATCCTGAGATTCAGTTGGATATGTGTGCTTTGATTCCTTGGTTATATTGATCCTTGACTAGTTTGTAAATCTTGTTTGATTTATGGACGTTTTCTGTCTTTTATGTCATTTTCCTGTAAAAGCCTAACTTCTCTATCAATAATAAATTTATAAAAAAGGTGAGGACAGTGGTGCATGAGAGAGTATAGACATCAATTTTTAGATTTTCATGCTTCAATAACTTCACTGGCTTTACTACCATTCCTAATAGAAAAGAAAATTTGTTATCGCAAAATTAATACAACAACAAAGCTTAATGATTTGGGGTCGGCAAACATGAATCATCATATGGAATCGTCAATTAAAAAAATAGAGAGAGAAAAAGAAATAGGTGGGAAGAAAAATTGGGAAAAGAAAAAAAAGAGAGAGAGAAAGAGAAAAAAAAAACAATCAAACCAATCATCCACTTATCCACATGATTTTTTGCCCTCCACTCCGTTCTTTTCAACGCCATATTTTCTTCAATCTCAAGTAAACTCATATCGCTTTTAGCTTTTAATCACTCTTATCAATGTTTTCTTAGGTCTTACCCTACCCTTCACCATCTTATCACTTCTCCACTGTTCATGCCTCCTAACGGTGCTTTGCACGGTCTCCCTCTCACTTACATAATCAAACCACCTTAAATAATTCTCTCCCATCATATCCGCAATGGGTACAATTCCTACATTTCCCCTAATCAACTCGTTCCTCAACCGATCATTTTGTGTATGAATACCCACCTACCGAAGCATACGCATCTCCGCCGCATTCATATTATTAATACCACTTTAATTTTGATGAGCAAGATAAACAGAATTATTTTACAAAATGCAATAAAACAATAACACCAACAACAGTGACAAATTCTTGATATCAAAATAATTTGGGGAGGCTAACATAAATCGACCCAAAGAAGAGATGAGAAAACAATTAAAAGTGAACTAGTGAAGAGGTGGTAAAATAAAAATTGTGAAAGCTAAGATAAACAAAAATTTGTACATAATGTGCTTGAAGGTATTGTACTCCCTCCGTCCCATTTGACTATTCAAACATTTTAAAAATATATTTTCATTTCTATCACTAACCTTAATAGAAATTACTACTTACTCCTTTACTCCCTCTTCTTGCTTGGTTGGCTCTAATCCTCTCCTCTATCATCTATCCTCTTTTTTCTTGGTTGATAATTTTGAAACTTTAATAATTTTAATCCACCTAACAATTTTTTAAATGAATCTTTTTGGACAAAGGCCAAACTGCTCATTTTTGCTCGCCTAAGTTTTTACGTTTTTCCAATGTGCTTACTTATATAATTTTCGATCTAATGACCTCACTCAAGTACGTAATTTTTCCAATGCTATCACTCCTACGACAGATTAGTTAGTTTTTTAACTGATTTAGGTCACATGACTAACCCCATTTAAAATATTAACGAATCACACCTAAAATTAACATGACTGTTTTGTTTAAATGTTCCCCTAACTTTGTTTTGTTTAATTAAGGTCTATAGGGTTACATCGGAGGAGTCGATGCTTAATTAAGTTAGATCGTTGACCTTAAACAAAACGAAGTTAGGATCATGCTCATTTTTAGGTCTGATTCGTTAATTTTTTAACTGGAGTTAGTCACGTGTCGCATTTGACCTAAACCAATTAAAAAACTAACAACTCTGTCATAGGAGCGGGAGCAATGGAAAAATTATGTACTTGGTGAGGACATTGGACCCAAAATTACATAAGTGAGTATATTAGAAAAACGTGAAAACTAAAACTTAGGTGAACAATGGAGCTGATGCGGAAGCAAGCATAGAGGCTAATGGTAAGGAACTAATGTTGAGCTCCAAGAGTGTGGACCAGATTTTAGGGGTCAACTTGAGTCCAATTT
Source organism: Adenophora triphylla var. japonica (assembly GCA_022495995.1). Classification (NCBI taxonomy): domain Eukaryota; kingdom Viridiplantae; phylum Streptophyta; class Magnoliopsida; order Asterales; family Campanulaceae; genus Adenophora; species Adenophora triphylla. Next base: position 539,603 of record JAFEMH010000667.1, on the reverse strand, counting down.
TTGTTAACATGATTAGTTGGGCTTAAATAAGTGGGCTGAATGTTTGATCAGCTTCTGGAATAATTTTGTTCGGGTTATATCTACATTTTGGCAGCCCAGAAGGTGGTTATTTCCGCGTGGGGATGCAAATAAAGGCGTGATCTTTCATATGACTACTTATGGCGGTTATGAGGACAAGTCCTTGAAGAGTTGTGGCTGTTCAAATTCAGACTGTTCATATTATCGAATTTACTTTGTTTTCATCACCTAGTTATTATCTTATTTATTAATAATTAATGTTTAGTTTATCCTAACTTGGAAGGATGTTCCAAGATTACTATAAATACCCTACAACATGCATTTGTAAGGCATTGAGTGATTGAATAAAAATTTCCTTTGTGAGTTTGCGAACTTACTCCAATTCTTGCGAGAATTGTTCTTAAGCCTTGCGAGGTTTAACCCCTTTTCTGCCCTTGCGAGGACAGCCCTAGTCTTGCGAGATTAGAATTATCTAGTTTTAGCTCTTGTTCCTTGCGAGGTTCTTGAGTTAATCCATATCAATTCTAGTTTTAGCTCTTGTTCCTTACGAGGTTCTTGAGTTAATCCATATCCATTCTAAAATACACTAGTTTACGCATCAGGAGCAATTTGGTCTTTAGACAAACAAACACACCAAATGGGAACATATTTATATTTATGGGATCAATACCCATTATAATACTTTAAATCACGTTCCGTTAAATTTTATTAACAACGAATGTGTAAAAATATCCTTTTGTTTTATAAATTAATTGGATGACGGACAGAGAAGGCCTTACAGAGCTTATGTACTCAAGGAGCGCGGCGTTAGCTTCACCATCCTTTGCAGGAGCGTCAATTTGAACCCCTAATGCTTCATCGTTGATATCTACAAATTTCGCTCACCTAAAATTAATAACGTGATGGAAAATAACAGGAAATTTTGCTTGAAAGGTCTGAAATTTTTAATGGGGAACGGACCTGTTACGGCGGCGATTTTAGAACCGGGTTTGGCGTGAATAGTGATGGCGACCGATGAGGGAGGGATGAAACGCAAACATGCAGGGTATTTGATAGCTGCAGATGATGGAGACTGAGTTGACTCGGTTGAATTGCCTTTTGCTTTGCTCTTCTTAGACGGGGCCATTTTAAGATTTTAAATTTAATAACCACATGACATTGATACCAAGCCTAACTCGAGGCAAGCTCATAAATAAAGAGGGCTAATATTTCCAAACACCTTTCTACTGAGTTCACCTCCCCTTTTTACACCCTTAATCTCATTTAATTAGTTCAGCATTCCAATTTTCCATATTACCCACCGATAGTGTTTCTGCACATACAAAATGATCAATTTTGGGTATTTTAGGCTCCGTTCCGTTTGTTTGGGGAAAAATGTTTTCCGGAAAACATTTTCCTCATTTTCCGGTGTTTGTTTCGCACCAGAAAATGGGGAAAACTTCATTTTTATCTTATTTTTCGGAAAACATTTTCATTTTCCGGAAAACATTTTCATTTTCCGGAAAACATTTTGCCGGAAATCATTTTCCGGAAAATGTTTTACGCTAAACAAACGGAGTCTTAATTGGCTTTTTAAAGTGCTTATTATAAGTACATGAAATAGAAGGAAAAAGCAATGAATTATGATTTTAAAGATATAAAAAGGAACGATCAAGAGCATAGTCGCATATTAGGAAAAAATGAAAATAACAGAAGGACAAAAAAGATGTGACCCTGAGCAACTACTATCAATGGATTGTACTCGACAAGAGCTTCCCAAATATATGTAGCACTTACAAATCACAGTCCGTATAAAAAAGTTATAACCTTCGAAAGTTTGCCGAGAAAGGTATCGCAAATCACGAAATAGGTTGACCGCACACATGCAAAAAGAGAGGCCGGCCAAACCCCCAGAGTACTTGGGCGGCCTCACACCATGATTTTGGGCGGCCGCACACCCCCTCGACACAACAACTTCAAATTTCTGAATTTCGCAAGGATTTGGTGATTGGTTTCATATTTTTTGCCATTTTTCACCCTATTATATATAAAACAACTCTAGCCAGCGACCAATCTTTTATATATGTTTTGCTCTTCTTTTTTGGGATTGGTAAACAAGGATTTAATACTCAAGATCCAGGTTTTTATGTTCTATATTTCTTTGTCTTTATTTTTGTGATTATAAGTAGCTAACTTCTCTAAATTCATGGGTTGTGTTAGGGGTGAGCAAAAAAAACCGTTAACACCGTTAACACCATTAACACCGAAAAACCGAATCCGAAAAAACCGAAACCGAACCATTTGGTTTGGTTTAGGTTTTAAAAATTTAGAAACCGAAATTTTCGGTTTGGTTTAGGTTTTAAAAATTTAGAAACCGATAAGAAACCGTTAACACCGATAGTCAAAACTACGTCATTTTATCTTATACTATATATATTATTTTTCTACCTTTTATTTTCAGTTTTCCTTTTCTGTGGATCAGTTATAGGTTAGTTCCTTCAATTTAATTTTTCACTATAAGCTAGTTTTGGGCTGAAAAAATTAATCTTTGTCGCATATATCTCCTTCAGAATTAAGAGCGTAATACATTTGTTGAAATCCCATTTTATATGCGGTTGGATTTGAATATTTTGATGCATTTGAACTATTTGATGAAATGGCTGAAAGAGATGGTTTCCCAAACAAGTTCTAGTAGCATGGATGAATTTCCCTCTTATTGTGCCCATCATAGACTTTCTTAATTATCTTTGTTTTACAAAATAAAGCCTTTCCTAGAACTTGTCATATTACCAAAAACACAAAGTACTCTGCTCCGAAGCTTAAAGTTTCAAATCTTCCAATCGAGGTGTTGTTTGTAATCTACTATGAAGTAAAACTGCTTCACTATATGAAAAGAACAAAATATTTTCAGTGACGCTTCATTCTTGTTTCTGCTTTCTGTTTTTGAATATTTGTAGGAACAAATGCTTTCTGTTTCTGATTATTTTTTCCAACAATCCATTAAGACACCGAACCAAACCGATATCACACCGAAACCGATAACACCGAACCATTAAGAAACCGAAGTTATTGGTTTCGATTTACACAAAACCGATAGTTATTGGTTTGGTGTCGGTTTTATCCTAAAACCGATTCAAACCGATCCGTGCTCACCCCTAGGTTGTGTAAATGATATTGTATCTATATATTATAAGTTTTAATTCTTTCATTCCATCTTGTTATAGTTGTTCAAAGTATTCTTAATTCAAGATTTTATAGTTGCAACTTTATGTTAAGATAATTTTGGCTTTTTAAGTGTTTGGGTATTAATTGGACCATTAATTTTGGGTGATTAATACATTGACCAATACTTAATTTGTTGAATAAATCTAATTGAATCCGTAATAGAATTCAAAAGGATTTAGGTTCATTTAATTCGTTATTCTCATGTTATGTAGACGTAATAGAATACAAAATAATTGGAATCATATGATTGCAATCCGGCCACCTAACCGTCTCATTTTGTAGAGAGAATTTCTCTAAAGATGATGGAGAAGTTGTTGATGTTCGCTTTGCATCAGACTCTGAGAAACAAGTCAATTTAGAGGTTATGGGCACGTCGAGTTTGCCACGGCTTAGGCAGCACAGAAGGTGGTGTTAAATTTTCTTTCACCTTTCAATCTTTCTTCGCTGATTTGCGAGATACTTCAACTTAAACGGAATATGCTCGACTTGAATGTAAACATTTGGTTTTCAGTTTGTGCCCTTTGATTGGAACAATCCTTCCATATGAATAATGAATGGGAAAATGGACTCTTAAGGTTGGACGTTGGCTGTGTTGGTGATCTGTGATTTTTTTTTCTCCAGATAGTTTGGAAGGAAAACAGTACCAAATACCTTGTACATGGTGTTATTACTTCTAAAACATGTTCAACTTTTGCAGGCTCTCAAATTAAATGGACAGGATCTGCTAGGATGTGAGGTTAGGCTCGATTTGGTGAAGGAAAGGGGAGAATTCACTCAGGCTAGTGGGTATGTTGGCTGAACAATGTGCATTAAGAGTGGATTTAGCTGCAGAAAACATAATGTGACCTGACTAGTATCCTCTTTAATTATAGGAAGGAAAATTCTTTTGGCGGAGGTAGATCTCAAGGGAAAACAGTATATGTCCGGGGTTTCGATACCAACGACAGCGAGGACAATGTATGTTTTATGTGCAATATCATCTATTAGTGCTCTCCAATTGTTAAATCACTGTCTTCACCGAAGCAGAATACATCAACTGAAACCATAGGTTATTATTTGCTAAATTTGGACCACTTGTTGCAGGTCAGAGCAGCACTAGAAAAGCACTTTGGTACCTGTAGGGAGATCGCCTAGTTTTGGCGTCTGCTTTGTACACATTTTCTTTCTTTGCAAATTTATATATGTATGAAGGCAAATAAAATAATTGTAGCTGCACAATTCAATGACTTGGCAATCATTTGCATTTGCAATAAGTTTTAAAGTAACTCTCATTAACTCTTGTCTCCAATCCATCCCTCTTTATTTTATCTCTATTTTAGACCCTCCCAAGGGAATAATTACAGCCATGCAACGTATTATTATGAATTTCTTTTGGAGCTGCTTGGAGGGTCAGAAAAAATGCCATTGGATAGGGTGGAAAATTATGAGCTGTCCGAAAAATGAAGGGGGTCTAGGGTTCCGAAAATTTGAAGATATTACTATTTCCTTTGCTATGAAATTATGGTGGAGGGTGCGAGGTTCTGATACTCTTTGGTCTTCCTTCCTGTTGAGAAAGTATTGCTTTCAAACTCATCCCATGGATGCCGTGATTACCTCTTTTGCTTCACACATTTGGCGGCGGATGCTTAGAGTCAAAGACATGATGGAAGCTCGGATAGGTTGGCGTGTTGGCCAAGGTTTAATTTCTATTCATGAATCTTGGATGGAGGGTCATATTTCTCTCCCATTTGATCACCAACAAATTTTCACTCTTTTTGAAGACTCTCTTCCTCTCCTGGACTATATCTGTGAGAGGTATGGTACCCAATTAGCTTCTTTAATCAGCTCTCAACATATCCAGCTCAATGATCAGCCGAATTCTATTATTTGGAAGCCTTCTACGTCAGGTAATTTCAGCATCTCTTCAGCTTGGAAGGAGTGTAGGCATCCCAAGCCTATTAGCATGGTGTTCTCGGCTATTTGGCACAAGCATCTCCCCCCTAAAATCTCCATCTTCGTATGGCGTTTACTCCATAATGGTATCCCCACAGACATGGCTGTTCAAAATAGGGGCATTCAGTTAGCCTCTCGGTGTATGTGTTGTGAGAACCCTCAGTCTGAATCGAATAACCACCTTTTTGGAACAGGTTTGCTAGCTTCTCATACTTGGGATTATTTTGCTAGACTCCTGGGTATTCGCTTCTATAATGGTAGCATCAACCAAATTCTCATCTCTTGGTGGTTTGAGCCTCCAAAAAATTCCAGCCGCTTAATCAAATGGGTGTGCCGAGTGCTTCCTTGTATAATCTTGTGGCAGATTTGGCAACATCGAAACAAATGGATTTTTGAAGGCAAAGTCCCCTCTCATGATGGCCTGATTAGTTCTACTATTGCCGAGTTAACCTCCATTGTTGAAGCCTTCAATGTTCATCTTGGTACCCTCTTTTGATCATCATATTCGGGATCTTTTTAAAATCAAGCATAATATTTCTAGGTCCCCGTTGGGCCGGCTGGTAGTGTGTAATAATCCCTCTTCTGGTACCTATAAGCTCAATACGGATGGCGTCTCTAGGGGTAATCAGGGGGTGGCTTCTGGAGGAGGAATTTTTAGAAATTGCAATGGGGAGTTTCTCTTTGCCTACGACAGATTTTATGGAGAGCAAACAAACATGTGGTCGGAAGCGATGGCAGTGTTGAATGGTTTGGAGCTTGCTATTGAGTTTGCCATTTCTAATTTATGGATTGAGGTTGATTCAGAAGTCCTTATGAAGATCATTAAGAAAATATATCATATTCCTTGGCGAATTCATTACATTATCAAAAAGATTTTATATTTGATGGATTTTCTGGAAGTCCGTATCACTCATATTCTCAGAGAAGATAATAGAGTTGCAGATGGTATTGCAAATGCAGCGGCTGACTCCAAATCTCATATCAATTTTTTTGCCTTTCCTGATCTTCCCAAGACTGTCCAAGGCGCTTTCTTGCTTGACAAAGCTGGAACCCCTTCTCTCCGCATTTAGTTTTGTTATGGATAGAATCAGTTGTATTTTATTTTCTATGTTCTTTAGGTTCCCCTCCCAATATTGTAGAGGTCCTTCTGATGTGTGGAAGGCCTCCCCCTAGTTTTTCCTTCTTGGTGGTTGAGGTTGTCATGTCCCCCACCATATTTGTACTGTTTTTACTTATTTAATAAAATCTAGGGAGGTACCGTCCTCTTTTCGCCAAAAAAAAATAAAAAATTCAAGTTAAAGCGTATTTTTATTTTATATATCGTAAGATTTATCGATGAACTTACAAAAACTAGGATCTTAGACCGTAATTTACAGCCTTTCTGCATATCAAGTTGCATTATATGCTAAAAAGCTTGTTCACCAGGCATGTTTCATTTTTCCTTCCATTTTGATGTGTAGATATATTTTTCTGAATGTAATGGTTAGTTTCAATGCCATTTTGCATTGCATTTAGATTTATTTTTCCTTTTTATTTTGGTGGGTGTGGCCTATCTTAATTTACATTATTCGACTTCTTGGGGATGCATGTCTTTTATTTTCACGTGCCTTTCCTTGCGAAGTACATGGCTATTTACTGGTTAACTAAGGTAATGAGGGTTCTAAATTTTGTGAAATATCTGACCTCTTGAACATTACTGATTGCTTGTAACTTCAACGTTCATGACTATTGCTTGTCTCCTGCCACCAGAACTAACTTGAAGTGTGAAAAATGTCTGAGATTTGTTGTGTTTTCAGGTTATGATTATTGTTCTAATCTTGTGACTGAATTAGATTAATTAGGAGCATATTTGATGGTGGTCCTTTAATTCTTATGTTTTAATTATCATTAATCTTTACTGGGTCTCTATTTTTCTTGTTTGCAGTTTTGCATATGTAGACTTTTTCGACAGTGGTGCTTTCAATAAAGCTCTCGAATTTGACGGATCTGATTTTGGAGGATACCCACTGACAGTGAATGAGGCAAAAGCCAAAAGAAGGAGGTGGTGGCGGTGGTGGTAGGTCTGGAGGAGGCGGTGGCTGGTCGGGAGGCGGTGGCAAGCCTGGAGACAGACGTGGTGGAGGTAGGTTTGGAGACAGAGATAGTGGTGGTAGGTGGGGTGGAAGAGATGGTGGTAGGCGTGGTGGCAGCAGAGGTCGTGGACCCAGCAGGCCCGTCAATTTTTACCCATTACCCAAGAACCCGCTCAACCCAACTCGCTAATTACCCGACTCAACTCAACTCATTAACAATTTCGGGTTGAAACGAGTTACCCGCTTTAACATGTTAAATTTAGCGGGTCAACTCGTCAACCCGTCTCAACCCGTTATATTTATATTGATATGTTGTTGAACCAAAATAAAGGAATTTTTTAAATGAGAAACGAACAGTGATTCCAAGTACATTAACCACCCACCCCACCCCCTCCCCGCCCCACCCCAACCCCCCTTCCCCCGGGTCAAAAAAAAATAAACATTTTAAACTTATTTTAACCACTCTAGCCCCACCGCTACCCCAACCCCCCGCCCCCAACCCACCACCCTCGGGTCAAATTTTTTTAAACATTTTAAATTTATTTTTAAGCACCCCACCCCCGCCCCACCCCCTACCCCACCCCACAACCCCACCCCTCGAGTAAAAAAAAATTAAACATTTTAAATTTATTTTTAACCACCCCACCCCTACCCCCCAACCCCCCCCCGCCCCACCCCACTCACTACTACCACACCCTGCCCCCACCACACCCCCACCGTCGGGTCAAAAAATTTAATTTATTTTTGAAAATTATTTTTTCTATCCGAGTAATTCAAAAGAAAAAAAAAGAGTTGAGCTTATCGGGTTATCCGAGTCGACCCGCCTCATTTGACCCGTATGTTAAATGGGTTGTAACATGTATTACTCGTCTCAACCCGTTACCCGCTTCAACCTGTTACCCGCTTTAACCCGACTCAACCCAACCCAACCCAAGGCCAAGCATGGTTACACCTGGTACAGGTATGTAATATGCTTTGTCTTTACATTTAGTTTTATGCTCCATTGTTCCCATTTTGATTGGGAGGGAAACCCAAGAAAGTGACTTTCAAGCACTTTAGTGGCATATATACTTATATGCAACTTGTTTTGCCTTTACTTAGTTTTAGAGCGCTTTTATGCTCCTTGTCCCCATTTTTTTGTGCATCGGAAAGTTGACTTTTAAGCACTCTAGTGGAATGTATATTCATAAGATCTCATTTTAGAAATTGGGGTTCGGTTTTGATGATAATCCTAGATATTTGACTGAATCGTGTATTAATCCACTTTCCAAATAAAGTATTTCGACCTTAAATGCCTAGGTTCACGAAATCTCTATTGGGATAAGACAGCCAAACAATCTGTTTCTAGGCAAAGAAGACAGATCTTAAACTTGAGAATTGCTTTGTGTTTTTCGTATCTTGTAAAAGAGATCAAACTCTGTTTTTAAACAGATGGGAATGTAGTAGTTAGGGCGTTTTCCAACAGTCATGATTTTAGCCAATCATTGTGTCCTTTCAATTTGAAATAAAACCTGTTCAGGAACTGCTCGGCTGAGTCATGTGCCCTGCTCGACCGAGCAAAGATGTCCAGAAACTTTTGCCCAACTGCTCGACTGAGTCATGCGTCTTACTCGGGCGAGTCAATCATTCTGCTCGGCCGAGCAAGGCATATGCCTCGGCCGAGCATGACTGTCCAGAAACTTTGACAATCTGCTATGCTATGCTCGGGCGAGTCAATCACTCTGCTCGGCCGAGCATATCAGCAAAGTCAAAAGGCGCTGCCCCTTAACCCCTACTTCTTTATCGTGGTCGAAAATGTATTAGCTCAAACGAGTGTGTACTCCACACTTTCCCTTACTCGTATCCGAGTCTAATATGAAATCACATTGATCTCTAGTAAATCACCATTACAATAAAATAGCTGATGATACTAAAATCACCAACAAATCCCCTCCATTTTAGTGTAATCCTTTGATTTACGAAACATTTAAATAACGAAACAAACGAATGCATAAATGAAAATGTCTTGCGATTGAATTTCCATCTTAGTATAATACACATTTTAAATACTCGAGAATCGGGGTGTCCCAACGATTGAACCCGTCAACTCATATGAATACCTGAAGATACTATACACATAAGTTTCTTACAATACTCTATTGTTTCATCTTAACACTATTACAAGCCATGTGTCCCTATCCAATAATGAACATATAGGAAGCCAAGTCCTAGCTTCTTGAAGCGGCAAAACTTCATGTCCACATAGGTAGTTCCTTTAATCTTGCACCTGCATTTGCAATTTTTCAAAGGAACTATTAAGAAGATATTCTTCAACCTAACCATCACTTGCAGATCTGAACACATACCTTGGAAAATCTAATAACATGTGCTCCAATCTCCAACTGTGAGCTTTCCACATTGAATTCAGGCTTCTAACGTTGTATTAGAAGGGAATTGGGTATCTCACAATTAGAGGATTAGATGGACCTTAATCCCATCCCTATTGCTGACTTATTTACTAAGTCTCTAGCTAACCCCTTCGTCAAGTGGTCAGCTAAATTTTGTTGAGACCCAACAAACTCAACTGAAATCGCACCATTCATGATTAATTCACGAATCATACTATGTCTGGCACCTAAGTGTCTAGACTTGCCATTATAAATCTGACTATAAGCCCTAGCCAACGTGGCTGCACTATCACAATGGATAGAGATTGGTGATATCGGTTTTGGCCATAATAAAATCTCATATATCAAGTTTCGAAGCCATTCTGCTTCTTTTCCAGCAGCAGCCAATGCTACGAACTCAGATTCCATTGTAGAATGTGTAATACATGTCTGCTTTTTGGAAGCCCAAGAAATGGCACCTCCTCCAAGTAAGAACACCCAATCACTAGTAGAAGATGAATCTTCTTGGTTGATCCAACTGGCATCTGTGTAACCTTCTAATATAGAAGGATGTCCATAATAACACAAACCATAATCCATAGTACCTTTTAAGTACTTGAACACCCTGGTTATTGCATGCCAATGCTGTCTACTAGGATTACTAGTGAACCTACTTAATCTTCCAACTGCATAAGCAATATCAGGTCGAGTGCCCGTCATAGCATACATCAAACTGCCAATGGCTTTTGAGTATTCGAGCTGTGATACAGGTTTACCAGTGTTTGACACAAGTTTTTCAGTTGGATCCATGGGAGTACTGACTTTAGAACAATCATCACAATTAAACTTTTTGAGAATTTTTTCAATATAATGAGATTGTGTAATTGCAATTTCCTTGTTCATCCGTTTAATCTTTATACCAAGAATTACGTCGGCTTCTCCCATGTCCTTCATAGAGAACTTTGATGACAAAAACTTCTTAGTCTTATCAACTACATTTTTGTTTGTGCCAAAAATCAACATGTCATCTACATATAGGCAGATGATTACACCTTTTTCGGATTCATAAAATCTACTATATACACATTTGTTTGACTGATTTAATACAAAACCATTCGACAAAACAACCTCATAAATTTTTTTGATGCCATTGTTTAGGTGCTTGCTTCAACCCATACAATGACTTAATTAACTTACATACCTTATGCTCCTTACCTGGCATAACAAATCCTTCAGGTTGTTTCATATACACTTCTTCTTCCAAATCACCATTTAAAAATGTTGTTTTGACATCCATTTGATGGATCAATAGATTCTGAATAGCTGCCAAAGCTATCAGAAATCTAATAGTAGTGATACGAGCAACTGGTGCATAGGTATCGAAGTAATCGATCTCTTCCTTTTGTCTATAGCCTTGGATTACCAATCGAGCTTTAAACTTGTCAATTGTTCCATCGACTTTCATTTTCTTTTTGAAGATCCATTTGCATCCTAAAGGTTTGCAGCCTGGTGGTAAATTAAATAAGACCCATGTATTATTTTCCATAGTAGAACTAATCTCATCATCAATTGCTTCTTTCCAAAACCCAGCATCTCGAGATTTTATTGCTTCATCATAGATTCTTGGATCCTCCTCTATACTATAACAGTAGAGTATTGAGATTCAATTTGATCTCTTGATCCCATAACTAAATATAATTGAAAATCAGAACCATATGATTTAGCTTTTCTTGCTCTTTTACTTCTACGAGGTTCGGGTGTCTCACTTGGTACCTCAATTGAATGATCATTCATTTGAGATTCAGCCGAAATTGGTATAATATCCTTTGGTCTAGGTATTGAAGAGAAACGATTCTCATCAAAGATTGCATCTCTCGATTCTATAATTGTGTTAATAGAAATGAAATCATTAGGTTCTATAACATAAAACCTATATGCCTTGGAATGCTCAGCATATCCAACAAAGATGCAGTGAATACCTTTTTCTCCCAACTTTTTCCTTTTAGGGTCCGAAAGTCTAACCACGGCCCTACACCCCCAAACTCGCAAAAATGTCAAGTTGGGTCATTTCTTATACCAAAGCTCATATGGGGTAATTTTGTTCCTTTTATTAGGAACTCTATTCAATAAATGGCAAGTCGTTAACATGGCTTCTCCCCAAAACCTGTCACTCAAGCCCGAGTAAGATAACATGGCATTAACCATTTCTTCAAGAGTTCTATTTTTTCGTTCAGCCACACCATTTTGTTGTGGTACATAAGGAGTCGTAGTTTCATGAATTATCCCTACGGTTTGGAAATATTTAGGATTATAATATTCACCACCTCTATTCGTGCGTAAGGTTTTAATCAAGCCATTTTGTTGTAGTTCAACTTCTGTTTTATAAATTTTAAATTTATCTAGGGCTTCATCTTTTGCATGCAGCAAGTAAATATAGCAAAACCTAGAAGCATCATCTATAAAAGTGACAATATACTTTGTATTGCCTAAAGATGGAGTTGCATGAAAATCACATAAATCACTATGTATTAATTCAAGTTTTACAGATTTCCTTGTAATACTTTTAAAAGGTTTTCTAGTGATTTTTGTCAACATGTAAGTATTACATTTTCCAGTATTTTTATCAATAGCTGGAATTAAACCATTTTTAGACATTTCAAGCATTCTTTTATAGTGCACATGTCCTAAACGAGCATGCCATAATGAAGAATTGATAACAATAGAAGAAGTCATATAAACAGAACTAGAGTCAACAGAAATTTTATTCAAATTCAACATAAACATCTCATTATTATAATAGTCAAATCCTACAAATACACCAAACTTCGATAAGATATACTTATCGGATTCATACACTTGTTTGTATCCATACTTATTTAATACAGGACCAAAAATTAAATTCTTACGAAGTTTTGGTACATACAACACATTAAACAAAGAAATAGATTTTTCTGAACTGAATTCCAACACCACACTTCCTTTTCCTTGAATAGGAGGGGAATGATCATCACCCATGTAGAGGACAGATCCGTCTTCCATTGGTTCATATGTCTTAAACCAGCAACGATCTTTACAAACATGAGTTGTGGCACCGGAATCAATCCACCATGCAATTGCATCATCCTGCACATAAAATGCTTCAGAAATTAGTAAAACGGAATTTTTAATAAATATGTTCCAAACATGTACTAAATTCTGACCTTGGTCTTGAGAATGGTCCTTAGACCCCTTTCCCAAACCACTGGTGCTTGCGCCATCCTTTTTGTTTCCAACACGACAATCCTTCTCAAAGTGACCAGTTTTGCCACACATCTAACATGCCAATTTAGGCTTCTTGTTGGGACCAGAACCATTGTCCTTGAAACTAAGTTTCTTTCCTTTGTTTTTATTGTTGTTTTTATTCTTTCCACCCTCATCAATCATATTCACCGAGGGTCCAGCAACTTCTTTTCCTTTGCCTTTGTCATTCTCTTGTGCCCTAAGAGATTCCTCTATGCGCAAGTGACTACCAAGGTGAACCTAAGACAGATCGTCTTTACCATGTTTCAAGGTGTGTTTGAATCCTTCCAGGAAGAAGGCAACTTGTCTATCACACTTAAAACAGATATTGACTCATCCATCTTCAGCCCATGTTGTGTAAATTGTCCGAGGATTCTAAGGAGTTCATTGAATTGTTCCATGACAGGCCTTGAATCGACCATCTTGTAATTACTGAAATTACTTACAAGGAACTTCTTACTCGAAGCGTCCTCTGCCATGTACTTGGATTCAAGATAATCCCACAACTCCTTTGCAGATTCCACATTTTGATAAATATCAAACAGAGAATCAGACATACCCTTTAATATGTGTCCTCTGCAGATGTAGTCATCATTTTCCCACTTTGATCTGCGTCTGACTGCTTCCAAATTATCATCCTCCAACAATTCTGGAATAGGGGTAGATAGAACATACACAACTTTTAACGTTGTCAAAAGGAAGTGCATCTTCTTCTGCCAACGTCTGAAATCATGCCCTTCAAACTTGTCCAGTTTCCCAAATTTAGTCGTCATCTCCTTCACAGTACTTCCTCCAGCCATGATTATCACAAAATACTTTATTTGTTTGTTAGAAATTGGGGTTCGGTTTTGATGATAATCCTAGATATTTGGCTGAATCGTGTATTGATCCACTTTCCAAATAAAGTATTTCGACCTTAAATGCCTAGGTTCACGAAATCTCTATTGGGATAAGACAGCCAAACAATCTGTTTCTAGGCAAAGAAGACAGATCTTAAACTTGAGAATTGTTTTGTGTTTTTCGTATCTTGTAAAAGAGATCAAACTCTGTTTTTAAACAGATGGGAAGGTAGTAGTTAGGGCGGTTAGTTTCTAACAGTCATGATTTTAGCCAATCATTGTGTCCTTTCAGTTTGAAATAAAACCTGTTCAGGAACTGCTCGACCTAGTCATGTGCCTTGCTCGGCCTAGCAAATCTGTCCAGAAACTTTTGCCCAACTGCTCGACCGAGTCATGCGTCTTACTCGGGTGAGTCAATCATTCTGCTCGGCCGAGCAAGGCATATGCCTCGGCCGAGCATGACTGTCCAGAAACTTTGACAATCTGCTATGCTATGCTCGGGCGAGTCAATCACTCTGCTCGGCCGAGCATATCAGCAAAGTCAAAAGGCGCTGCCCCTTAACCCCTACTTCCTTATCGTGGTCGAAAATGTATTAGCTCAAACGAGTGTGTACTCCACACTTTCCCTTACTCGTATCCGAGTCTAATACGAAATCACATTGATCTCTAATAAATCACCATTACAATAAAATAGCTGATGACACTAAAATCACCAACAATCATCATTTTTTGTGCATGGGAAAGTTGACTTTTAAGCACTCTAGTAGAATGTATATTCATAAGATCTCATTTTATGGCTTCTTAATTGGATATGTTGTTAACTTTGTGTTTTTTCCTTCCTTCTTTGGCCTCACGTTTTCTCTATCTCTCTTGCTCCTCTCTTACTCTTTCTAACCCAATCATTGAAAATAAAAATAAAATAAAAATGGATAAAACCGAATATCCAAAACACAGCCTTAGTTACTTGGCCGAAAAATGTATACTTATATGGAGATGGAGTGAGTATTTTACATAGGGAGGCTTCTTTGAGTTTACTTTTAACAGAGTTTTTTTTTCCAGAATCACTAAGATCTTGTACACTGAAAAAAAGAGAAAAAAAAAACAAAACGAATGCCTATTTGAAATTGGGTAATTGGTTTTTATTTGTAGATTATACCTGATTGTTGAAGTTATGATATCTCGTACTTGTGTCAAATATTTAACATTATAGGGTGTATTTCATAATGAACTAAAGGCTTAATACATTAAAATAAATGAGCACTAATCCTTAACCATGAGAAGCTATTATTATTGCAAAACAAAAATGATGTTTAGAAGATTTATGCATAAAATTTGGAGGGACGGAGGAGGGAGTATGATTAATGAGTAGCTTTTATGTTCCAACAGTGTAGATGGAAAGAGCTAATGTGAGGTTTTGTTTGTAATATGCAGGGAATTGGTCAATGGCCTTGACACTAGTTTTGTTTGCTATTCTATTATAACCTTTATATTAAAACATTATTAGGATAATATTGCAAATATAACGCCTACATTTTGAGGAGCTATTGCAGATTTATCAACTAGATTATTTTCTTATTGCCTGCCTGGTTGGTATCAAAACCATCGATTGATGACATCATCGGTATGTTAAATTTTCTTGATATGTAACCCAAGGTCTTTTTTCCTCCTGCCGTAAAATTGAAGTTGAAGGTGTCTTGTAAGTACATCTAGCATGGGTTTTGGGAGGGAGGCAAATAAATAAACAAAATGACTAATGTAGGAAAACATTTTATGATTTTCCCAAAACTTGAATTCTCATTGATCAACTTGTGAATATATAGGTTACAATAAAATCTGGGCTAAAGAGTTCTATTCTGAAAAGGAATTAACAAAAGTAAACCTAATTAACAAAGGAAACAACGAGAAAAGAAAACACAATTCACAGCAGATCTGCTCCTGGGCGGCCGCCCACTGGGCCTGGGCGGTCACCCACTTGTACAGAGGTTTTAACCTCGTTGGGTTTTGAGGCTGGGCGGTCGCCCACTCTGTCTGGGCAGTCGCCCACTTGTACAGACGTTTTGGTGTTGCTGAGAAAAGGGGCTGGGCGGTCGCCCACTTCAGCTGGGTGGTCGCCCACTTGAACAGTGTTGTCTTCAATGTCTTCACACCCTCCCTCAAGCTAAGCATAGGGATTAAGAATGCCCAACTTGCTAACTAGTAAATCAAACTGTTGCTTTCCAAGGGCTTTAGTAAAAATATCCGCCAGCTGCGTTTTAGTAGGAACATAGGAAGGAGAAATAAGACCATCTGAAGTGGCATCACAAATAAAGTGATAGTCTATCTCAATGTGCTTTGTCCGTTCATGAAATACGGGGTTCTTAGCGATATCAAGAGCCGACTGGCTATCGCAAAAGATATTGATTGCCTTCGGATGATGGACACCAAGGCTCAACAGTAATCCCTTCAACCATTTTAATTCGCAGGTAAGGGCCGCCATAGAACGGTATTCAGCCTCGGCAGACGAACGAGACACAGTAGTTTGTTTCTTCGTCTTCCAAGATATAGGAGAATGACCAAGAAACACAAGCCATCCAGAAAGAGAACGTCGAGTAATAGGGCAAGCGGCCCAATCCGAATCACACCATCCCTGTAGTGTGAGCTCATTATCAGCACAAAGTAGAATACCCTGACCAGGTGTGCTTTTGAGATAACGAACAACTCGCAATGCCGCATCCCAATGATCCTTGCGAGGTTCCTTCATAAATTGCGACAGGATATGAATCGAATATGCCAAATCTGAACGGGTGACTGCTATTGTCTATAACGTTCTGGATCATCCAGAAGATCACCCGTGGCAAGGCCAAGTTTATGATTCGGTTCAATGGGAAACCCTGATGGCTTTGCTCCCAATAGCCCAACCTCGGAAATAATGTCCAATGCATACTTGCGTTGGCACAAAAATAGACCAGAGGAGCTACGAGCAACTTCAATTCCCAGGAAATACTTCAAGGAGCCAAGGTCCTTCATCTTGAAACATTCACTTAGATACTTTTTGAAAGACTGTAAGGCAGCGAAATGGTTCCCAGCTATAATAAGATCGTCAACATACACAAGAATATTCATATGAATCATACCTTTTGTGAATGTGAACAAGGAATAATCAGAATAAGACTGCAAGAACCCATAGTGTTTCAAGGAAGCCACCAGCTTAGCGAACCAACAACGTGGGGCCTGTTTCAGGCCATAAAAGGATTTGTGATGGCGACAAACCATATTAGGCTTATTGGAATGAAAACCCGGAGGAGGTTTCATGTAGAGCTCTTCCTGAAGATCACCATGCATGAAAGCGTTATGCACATTCATTTGATGGAGTTCCCAATTCTTTGAGGCAGCAATAGCAAGAAAGGCTCGAACGGTGACCATCTTGGCCACAGGAGCAAAAGTTTTTGTGTAGTCAATCCCTTCTTTCTGATGATTACCAAGAACCACCAATCGAGATTTAAGTCGTTCAACCGTACCATCAGACTTGTACTTAATCCGATAAACCCACTGGCTACCAAGAGCACGCTTACCATGCGGTAGAGGAACCATAGTCCATGTGCCATTATCTTCCAAGGCACAAATTTCAGCCTGCATAGATTCCTTCCATCCATCTTGTGACATTGCCTCACGAAAAGTCCTAGGCTCTTTAGCCAAGGTAATAGCTGCAAGGAAGTTACGATATTTCACAAAAAAACTGTCACAATTTATATAGTGAGCTATAGGATAAGGAGTACCTGAGGAGCCGACTGGATTGGAGTGTTCGGGGGATGGACTAGCAGAAGTGACAGTAGCAGCAATGTAGTCCCGAAGAAGAATGGAGGGTACTTTCGTACGTATGCCCCTCCCTAAAGCATCTTGCTCAGATGGAGAGTCTGTCATAGAAGCAGGTGAGGCCTCTGTAGGGGTAATATCTGTAGAAAATGTAGGCACGAGATCAGGTACGTATGCAGGAGCCACTATCAAAGGTTCAGAAATAACATCTGCCATGTCCGGATAATCAAGAAAGGCAAAATCAACCTCTTGGTTAAGAGTCTCCACAGAAACCGAGGAATGAGGCACTGACGACAAATCATTGTAAGGAAAATTGTTCTCAAAGAACTTCACATCCCGGGAGACAAAAAATTTCTTTGTCTCTAGATCGAACAACTTCCACCCCTTTTTGCCTAGAGGGTAGCCCACAAATGTACATTTTCGGCTACGATCGGCAAACTTATCTCCGTTCGCTTTCTGATTATAGGCATAACACAAGGAACCAAAAATCCAAAGAGAGTCAAAGAAAGGTAATTTTCCGAACAAAACCTCATAGGGAGTCTTATTGCCTAAGAGGAGAGTGGGAGTTCGGTTAATCAAATGAGCAGTAGTAAGAACTGCTTCTCCCCAAAAGGAAATCGGTAAATGAGCCTGAAATCTACTCGCTCTAGCAACATTCAGAATGTGACGATAATTCCGCTCGACTCGACCATTTTGTTAAGGGGTACCAACACAAGATGTTTGGAAAGTAATGCCAGTGGAAAAGAAATAATCAAGCATGCAATTAAATTCAGTCCCATTATCAGATTGGACAACCTTAATTTTCTGAGAAAACTGACGTTCAACCATTGCAATGAAAGCCATAAACATACGAAAAACTTTGGTTTTATCGACCAACAAATAAACCCAAACAGCTCGGGAAAAATCATCTACTAAAGTTAAAAAATACCGTGCACCACAAGAAGAAGAATGAGTGTATGCACCCCACAAATCACAATGAACTTTCTCAAAAATTCTAGTGGACTTATGGTCACTAATCGGAAAACTATCTCTAGATTGTTTAGCCCTAAAACAAGTATCACAAGATTTAGGTAAACTGCCAGAAGTACCATGAACGGAGGGAAGAAACTTTACTACATTCTCGGAAGGGTGCCCCAAGCGATTATGCCACAGCTCCAACACAGAAGGCGATCCGGTAACAGAGACATTATATGCTGAAGATGTGCCGCGAAAGTAGTAGAGTCCATCCCGCCTAACACCCATTCCAATCAGGTTCCTCGACAGGTCCTGTATAGCACACATAGATGAGTTAAATTGGACAGTGCAATTGTTGGTGTTATGCCCTAGGCCTATGGTTGATAGACTTATGTGTTGACATTATTTATTATTATATGAAATGTTTATCATTTGATTATTATATGTTTTGCATATTTGTTTATAATAATCTCTGTCCCTAATTATTATGTGAATAATTAGTATAAATGTTAATGGATAATCATATGATGATTATATGCATAGAGATGCACATTAAATTTATGGGTACTTGTTAGAGAACAAGTGACTGGACTTGACCCGTATGAGATTAATGTCATGGTCAGATGTCATAATTAAATCTCATATGGTCACTTCATTTAGTCCCTAGACCTGAGATTATCATGGCCTTACATATGATGAAAGTCATGTTTGATTTTAGTCAAACGGTATCTTAACACGATATCTATAAAGGCTATCTTTGGCATGATCGGATTCATGATGGGAAGGATGATAAGTCAAGATGGAATTTGTCCCTCGGAAGAGAGATGTTTTGCTTGGGCCCCTCGATGAGTGATAATGATGAAAGTGTATGGCCATACCCCAATGCGATTGGATTATCATTATACTCAAGATCGAGAAAGCATTGAACAAGGTACAAGTTGACATGGACCATGACTTGTGTTCAATATAATATCGTGAGACAAAGGGAGAAATGGAAGTGTACCATTGGATTACGTTATATTATTTGGGTAGACATAATGGCTTGCTAGAGTCCGCTTATGTCTTATGAAGGTCGATATGATCGAGCTCATTGCTAACATAATATAATCATATTGGGTCACACACAATTAGAATGAATTTGATAAACCAAGGGAAGAATGATTGAGAACTCCTCAGTGACCTTGTCTGGTCGTGCGACACATCAAGGCCATGTGCCCCGTGTGGTCGTGCGACACAAGAAGTCCTAAGGCGGTTTACAGAGCTGGTTTCCTAATTTGATTAGGAAACATATTTTGTACTAAAGTAGTATAAATATAACAGTCTGTCAACCCTTTAACCCTAGCCGAAATTCTCAAAAGAAAAACACTATATTCTCAATATTCTTCCAAGGTTTAGAGATCTAGCAATCTTCAAGAAAAGTTCTTGGATTCATTCAAAGGTGTGGATACCGAAAGAGGGTCTTCGCTCATTCATTGATCAAGGCCTAGAGTTCAAGCAATCTGAAGAACGAAGTTTGTGATTTGAAATCACATTATTGAATCGTTCGATAGCTCAAGAACGGAAAGCGTTCAAGGTTGGTTACATCTATCTCATATGATTCAATTTAATTGTATAGAACGGATCCTAGGCTCCTTGGGTTTTATGTTATTTGATGCTTTATTCCGCTGCGCATGGACCCGTAAAACCCAACAGTGGTATCAGAGCCCCGTTCGTATCATTAAGTTTGAATTAACATGCTAAGAAAAGTGATATAAATTGTTTATATATGTTCCTTGCATGTTTTGTATGTGATAGATTAATTGTTTTTTGAAGCAATATGCCTAAATCGTGCTTTATTGATATTGAATTAAATCTGTTAAAGGTCGTTTGCATGATTTAATTGCTCTGTGATTTAGAATTGATTGAATTCTGCAAATCTGCAAAACTGGCCTCATGGTGTCACGCGACATAGTAGGTCTGTGTCACGCGATAAACCATGACTGATGGCCTCTCTAGGTCGTGCGACATATCATGACTCTGGGAGTCTCTGTCACGCGACAAAACATGTCCAATCTGGGCAGAATCAGTTTGTTAGACTTTTTTTTTGGCAAAAGGAGGGTGGCACCACCCTAGATTTTATTAATAAAGAAAAAATAGTACAAACATGGTGGGGGACATGAAAACCTCAACCACCAAGAAAAAGCCTAAGGGGGGAGTCCTTAATTCTGCTAATCTGTGAATGTGTTTTACAACCTGATATGTTTATGTATTGATCTGGATGCTATAAATTAATGGAATTAAGTTTATAGGGTTATGCTAGATTAATTCAAGATTTGTGCATGCTTAATTGTTTAAAATATGATTTTATTAATTGTTGCGATGCATGATCTATGTGTTCTTACATGCTAAGAATTTTAATTAGATGTTTAGTTGAAACATAATGTTGTAATTTCCTATTTGTTTAGACTTAAACGTTAAAATTTTGGTTTCATGATTGTTTACGAGAAACAAGTCATTTTACGCAAGATTTAAAAGGAAATTGATCGTTTATGCAAAGTGTTGATTATGTTGCAAATCAGAGCTGATTTCTGATTGTGCATGTCTAGGAAAGTTCTGTCGAAGGAGAGATTTGGTACTTAAGTAGTCCTTGTGACTCACCTATCTTCCTGGGAACTTACCTGGTGCACAATTATGATTATCTTTGCTGATACGCTTATAATCTACTTTAAAGAACCTTCATTTAACTTTTAAGTTCTTTATGCCAATTCATGATTAAAACACTTGAGACCATTCAGATAGTTTTGGGTGGGCTTGCCATAGCAAGGTAATTTGATTCTATTCGTATGCGAGCAAGATGAGGAAATGGTGGTTCCTATACATTTAAAGTGAATGAACTTAATTGGGTTATCAAAAATAGTTTTGGACCCAAGGCATAAGATGAGATTAAAATATGCTTAGACATATGATGTCTTGAATAAAATCTCATAAAAGATCTAAGAGTCATATATGTGATATGATTGATGTTCCTACCTAATTAATTTAATTTTGAGCGGCTTGCCATAGCAAACTTGAAATTAAATTAAAGTTGGATCTTAGCCCATTAAATGTATATTATGCTTATTTGCATTGGAAGGTGTATAATTTAGTGGGAGCATTTATTTTTTATAAATGCATTATACTTTTCATATAATATGTGTTACTTATATGTGCTCATATTTTATGCATATCTTTTTGTAGAATAAATGGCATCAAACAATAATCATCTGTCACTGCGATCTGTCCTTGAGAAGGAAAAGTTGGAAGAGAACGATACAAACTATATGGATTGGATCCGTAGTGTGAGAATTGTTCTCAGGCAAGAGGAGAAATTGTACGTTCTCGAGGAACCTATTCCACCTGAACCTGCTGCCAATGCTACTAGGGCAGTGAGGGACCAATATCTGAAGCACAAGCGTAATTCTACTGATGTTGGTTGCCTCATGCTCTCCGCCATGTGCAAGAGCCTTCAGAAGGATCTTGAGCACTTGGGGACAGTTGATCTCAACAATCGACTGATGGAAATGTTCCAAGTTCAAGCTGGGCAGGAAAGGTACAACACAGTTAAGGCCCTAACCTTATCAAGATGAGTGAAGGGCAAGCTGTTGGTCCTCATGCTTTAAAGATGAAGGGCCACATCGAGCATCTTGAAAGGCTCAATTTTCCGATTAGCCAAGAGTTGGCTACTGACTTGATATTGAATTCATTACCCGAAGGTTTTAGTAATTTTATAATGAACTATAACATGGGGAACATGAATAGAAACCTTTTCGAGTTAGTTCAAATGTTGAACACTGCGGAAACCAATATTGTCAAAAGGAAAACCGTTGATCAAGTGTTGATGGTCAACAAGGGAAAGGGTTTCAAGGGTAAAGGAAAGGCAAAAGTTGCCAATCCTAAGGCAAATGTTGCCAAACCCAAAGAGGGTGCCAAACCCAAAGAGGCTAAGCCCAAGTCCCAAGAGGACGCAGTCTGCTTCCATTGCAATGAGATTGGTCATTGGAGGAGAAACTGCACAAAATACAAGGAAGCACTGAAGAAGGGCAAAGGAGTTGCTTCGACTTCAGGTATCTTTGTTATATATATATTCCTATCTACTTCTAGTTCTTGGGTATTGGATACCGGATGTGGAACTCACATTTGCCTAAATGTGCAGGGTCTAAAGAACAGAAGGATGCTTGAGGAAGGTGAAGTGGACCTACGTGTGGGGAATGGAGCAAGAGTTGCTGCATTAGCCATAGGAACTTATGAAGTTACTTTACCTAGTGGACTAATACTTGTTTTGAACAATTGTTATTACGTTCCAGCTTTGAGTAGGAATATTATTTCGATTTCATGTTTGGATAATGAAGGTTTTAATTTTCTTATATGTGATAAGAAATTTTCTATTTACAAGAGTGATATGCATTATTGTACTGCTATTTCATTCAATGGCTATATCCTTGATGTTGAAAATCGTGATAATGATGTCTATAATATTAACAAGAAATCTAAACCCAATGATGTAAGCCACACTTACTTATGGCATTGTCGTCTTGGCCATATAAATGAGAAACGCATTTCCAAACTCCACAAAGATGGATTTTTGGACTCACATGATTATGAATCATATGAAACATGTGAATCTTGTTTACTTGGCAAGATGACCAAGGACCCATTTACCAAAACCGGTGAAAGGGTGGGCGACTTATTAGGACTCATACATACTCGGTATGTGGGCCTATGAGTAGCGATGCTAGGGGAGGATTTCGGTACTTCATAACATTCACTGATAATTATAGTAGATTTGGATATGTTTATCTAATGAAACATAAAAGTGAATCATTTGAGATATTTCGAATATTTCAAAATGAGGTGCAAAATCAACTTGGCAAAACTATTAAGGTACTTCAATCCGATCAAGGTGGCGAATATTTGAGCCAAAAATTTGACAGTCATCTTAAGAGTTGTGGAATCGTTTCAGAACTCTCTCCACCCGAAACACCACAATGGAATGGTGTGTCTGAAAGGAGGAATAGAACTTTGTTGGACATGGTTCGTTCTATGATGAGTCAAGTTGAGCTTCCTGTATCCTTTTGGGGACATGCACTAGAAACTGCTGCTTTCACCATAAACATAGTTTCTACCAAATCGGTTCAAAAGACCCCATATGAGATGTGGCATGGAAGAAAACCTAGTTTGTCTTTCATGAAGATTTGGGGTTGCGATGTATATGTCAAGAAGTTAACTTCTGACAAGCTAGCACCCAAGTCTGATAAATGTGTTTTCGTGGGTTATCCTAAGGAAACTAAAGGATACTATTTCTACAACCGAAAAAAGAACAAAGTGTATGTTGCTCGCAATGGTACTTTCTTAGAAAAGGAGTTTCTTCGCAAAGGAACCAGTGGGAGTAAAATAGATCTCGAAGAAATTCGAGAACCCGAAAACAACATTGAACCAATGGTAGAGACTGAACCAAGTTCACAAAGAGTTGTGGAACCGGTTCAAGATGCACAAGTTCTTCACCGAAGTGGTAGGTCACGATCCGAACCCGAGAGATATGGATTTCTCGTTACGGAAAGTGACGAAGTGGAGTTAATCGAACATGATGAACCTACTTGCTATCAAGAAGCGATGTCCGCTCCTGATTCGGAAAAATGGCAAGAGGCCATGGAGTCCGAATTACAATCCATGGCTGATAATCAAGTTTGGAACTTGATTGATCCACCCGAAGGTGTAAAAACCATAGGGTGCAAATGGGTCTTCTAGAAGAAGACCGACATGGATGGGAAGGTGCACACCTATAAGGCTAGGCTTGTAGCTAAGGGATATAGGCAGATTCATGGCATCGACTATGATGAAACCTTCTCGCCTGTAGCTATGTTTAAGTCTATTAGAATTTTAATTGCCATAGCCGCATATTATGACTATGAGATATGGCAAATGGATGTCAAAATAGCTTTCCTAAATGGGAAGTTACTTGAGGATGTATACATGATACAACCTGAAGGTTTTGTCAGTCCATAAAATTCTAAAAAGCTGTGTAAATTGCAGAAATCCATTTATGGATTGAAGCAAGCTTCTAGGAGTTGGAATCTACGTTTTGATGAAGCAATCAAGGAGTTTGGCTTTATCAAGAACGAAGATGAACCTTGTGTATACAAGAAAATTAGTGGAAGTGTAGCACTATTTTTAGTGTTGTATGTCGACGATATCTTATTCACTGGAAATGACATTCCCGCACTACAGACTGTCAAGTCTTGGTTGGGAAAGTGCTTTTCAATGAAAGATATGGGCGAAGCTGCATATATCCTTGGTATCAAGATCTATAGAGATAGATCTAAGAGGATGATTGGTTTAAGTCAAAGTACTTACATTGACAAGGTTCTTAGAAGATTCCAAATGGAAAATTCTAAAAGAGGAAACTTGTCAATGTTGCATGGTATATCTCTTAGCAAGACTCAAAGTCCTAAGACTAATGATGAGCGAAAGAGAATGAATGGTATTCCATATGCTTCGGCTATTGGGTCTATCATGTATGCTATGTTATGTATTAGACCCGATGTCTCGTGTGCTCTAAGCATGACGAGTAGGTACCAATCGGATCCCGGCGAACCACATTGGATAGCAGTCAAGAATATCCTCAAGTACTTACGAAGAACTAAGGATGTATTTTTGGTCTTTGGAGGAATGGAAGAAGATCTTGTAGTTAAAGGCTACACAGATGCTAGCTTCCAAACCGACAAGGATGATTTCAGATCGCAGTCTGGATTTTTGTTTACGCTGAATGGAGGCACTGTGAGTTGGAAAAGTTCCAAGCAAAGTACCATCACTGATTCTACAACCGAAGCTGAGTACATAGCGACATCCGATGCAGCTAAGGAAGCAGTTTGGATCAAAAAGTTCATTAGTGATTTGGAAGTCGTTCCAAGCATCAGAAATCCTATTGAACTTTACTGTGACAATAACGGTGCCATTGCTCAAGCAAAGGAACCAAGGTCACACCAGAGATCCAAACACATACTTCGGCGTTTCCACATTATCCGTGAGATATGCGAAAGGGAAGACATAAAGATGTGCAGAGTAGACACTGATGACAACGTGGCGGACCCATTAACTAAGGCTCTCCCGAAAGCTAAGCATGATGGTCATGTTAGGTCCATGGGTATTCGATGCATGGTAGATTGGGCCTAGTGCAAGTGGGAGACTGTTGGTGTTATGCCCTAGGCCTATGGTTGATAGACTTATGTGTTGGCATTATTTATTATTATATGAAATGTTTATCATTTGATTATTATATGTTTTGCATATTTGTTTATAATAATCTACGTCCCTAATTATTATGTGAATAATTAGTATAAATGTTAATGGATAATCATATGATGATTATATACATAGAGATGCACATTAAATTTATGGGTACTTGTTAGAGAACAAGTGACTGGACTTGACCCGTATGAGATTTATGTCATGGTCAGATGTCATAATTAAATCTCATATTGTCACTTCATTTAGTCCCTAGACCTGAGATTATCATGGCCTTACATATGATGAAAGTCATGTTTGATTTTAGTGAAACGGTATCTTAACACGATATCTATAAAGGCTATCTTTGACATGATCGGATTCATGATGGGAAGGATGATAAGTCAAGATGGAATTTGTCCCTCGGAAGAGAGATGTTTTGCTTGGGCCCCTCGATGAGTGATAATGATGAAAGTGTATGGCCATACCCCAATGCGATTGGATTATCATTATACTCAAGATCGAGAAAGCATTGAACAAGGTACAAGTTGACATGGACCATGACTTGTGTTCAATATAACATTGTGAGACAAAGGGAGAAATGGAAGTGTACCATTGGAAATGTGAACTCTTACGTTATATTATCTGGGTAGACATAATGGCTTGCTAGAGTCCGCTTATGTCTTATGAAGGTCGATATGATCGAACTCATTGCCAACATAATATAATCCTATTGGGTCACACACAATTAGAATGAATTTGATAAACCAAGGGAATAATGATTGAGAACTCCTCAGTGACCTTGTCTAGTCGTGCGACACATCAAGGCCATGTGCCCCATGTGGTCGTGCGACACAAGAAGTCCTAAGGCGGTTTACAGAGATGGTTTCCTAATTTGATTAGGAAACATATTTTGTACTAAAGTAGCATAAATATAACAGTCTGTCAACCATTTAACCCTAGCCGAAATTCTCAAAAGAAAAACACTATATTCTCAAAATAAGGATGCTGATGGAAATAAGGGGCCAGCTCCTCCTAAGTTTCCAGTAATAGCAAAAAGAGGACAACCTTTACCTGAAGCAGTTAACAAAGCTTTGAAATCTGCTTGTACAACAGTGGTTAACATGGGAGGTACCTCTGATCCTAAAGATGATATTGAAATGGTTATGGAAAATGTTGAGATATATAAGAAACAAAACCAGCATTCTTCTAGTCTAAATGATAGTGTTGACAATATACCTATTCAAGAGGAATCTAGTGACTTATTAGAAAGCTTAAATCTGTTCCCTCGAGCCCCTACTTCATCTGTTTGTTATGTTACAGAACAAGCAAGTTCAACTCCTTTTAAGATGAATGTGGATGCTGATGGCTTCACTAAGGTTATTTCAAGGAAACGGCGAAGTAAATCTGCTTCTCCACCTTCTTAACCTGATTAGATCCACTTACTCCTTTCTCTATTTGTTTCAAATGGCAGCGTTAATTAATTGGAATGTGAGAGGGATTGGAAATAAATCTACTCTCCGTCGTTTAAAAAGATTAATCCGCATTTATGGAGCCTCGTTTGTTGCTATTTCTGAGCCGAAACTTCCAACTTCTCAATTAAAAAAGACTCAACGTAATCTTGGATATTTTGGGGGTATTTCCAACTGTAATAGTAAAGTATGGTTTTTCTGGAAGCATGGTTTTGATTGCATGGTTCTTCATGATTCTTGTCAAGAGATAACGTTGCAGGTTTCTCATTACCTTTGGGCTTCTCCTATTGTCATCACAGCTGTGTATGCTAGTTGTGATAGATATGATCGCAGAGATTTGTGGGATTTTCTTATGGGGTTTAATATAGTGGATAATCCGTGGCTGATAGTAGGTGATATTAATTGCGTGATGGATCAAGCAGAAAAAATGGGAGGAAAGCCGATTAAGGAAGCTATTGTTGCTGAGTTTGTGGCTATGGTTCAAGTTACTGGTCTCATTGATGCGGGTTATAGGGGTAATGGTTTCACTTGGGTGGACAAACCTAGGGGATGTCCAAAAATCTACAAAAGACTTGACAGAGCTTTTTACAACACTGCTTGGCAGGAGAGGTTTCATACTACTGATGTGACTCATATTAACAGAACTTGTTCTGATCACTCTCCTTTGGTAATTCAAGTGAAGATTGAAGCTTCTATCACAGGTGGATCTTTCCGTTTTCTTAATGTTTGGCTTAAACACCCTTCTTTTCTTTCTTTGGTGGAAAACTCTTGGAATGAGGCTATGGATGGCAGGCCGATGGTTAAATTTGCTAAAAAGTTATCAAGGTTAAAGAAGATCATATCTTTGTGGAATAAGGAGGTTTTTGGGCGAATTGATCAACAAATAAAAAATGCGGAAGATGAGGTTACTAGGGCGGAATTGCAGGCTCAAATGGACAGCTCAGAGGAAAACATTGTTGCCCTTAGCTTGTCTAAAGCAAACCTCTTAGCAAAACTGAAGATAGAAGAAGAGTTTTGGTATCAAAAAGCCAACATCTCATGGCTTAAGGATGGGGACAGAAATACTAGATTTTTTCATTCTTATGTTCGAAAAAAAGGCAAAAATTATATATTCACCGTATCAGAAATTCTAATGGTGATTGGATTCACTCAAAATAGGACATTAAGCAAGAAGCTATTTCTTTTTACTCCAATCAGCTGCAAAAGGAACATGAAATCCCTACGGATGAGTTGCTGGAAGTCATTCCTTCTTTGGTCACGGATGATGATAATATGAGGCTTACGGTTGTCCCTTCAATGGAGGAGGTTAAGAATGTGGTGTGGTCTATGAATGGCAATAGTGTTGCGGGTCCAGATGGATTCTCTGGGAGTTTTATAAAAAATGCTGGGATATTATTAAATCTGATTTTCTTCGTGCTATTGTGGAATTTTTCTCGGGTCATGATATGCCTAGAAGTTGGACTAGCACGCTCATTGTTACCATTCCTAAAGTTATTTCTCCTACTTCTTTTTCTAATATTAGACCTATTAGCCTTTGTAATTTCTCAAACAAGGTTATTACAAAGTTTCTTACTTCTCGGCTTGCCCCCATATTACCGAGATTGATCTCACCTCAACAAAGTGGTTTTGTTCAAGGTAGAATGATTCATGAGAATGTCCTACTTGCCCAAGAAATGATGGCATCTCTAAAGAAGAAAGTGTGGGGTACTAATGTTTGTATGAAGCTAGATATGGCAAAAGCATATGATCGGTTATCGTGGTTTGCTCTAATTAAAGTGTTGAGGAAATTTGGCTTCAATGAGGTATGGAATGACTTAATTTACAGATGCATTTCTTCCTGTTGGTTCTCGGTTTTGGTTAATGGAGAGAGCTGTGGTTTTTTTCATTCTTCTCGAGGGCTTCGCCAAGGAGATCCTATTTCCCCTATGCTTTTTATTCTTGCAGCTGAAGTATTGAGTCGTGGCTTAAATCTTTTACAATCTAATTTTCCCCAGTATCGTTATAGAGCTCATATTTACACTCCTTTAATCTCCCATTTGGCCTATGCTGATGACATTATAATCTTTTGTAATGGTTCTAAATCTTCGCTGGATGCACATATGAGGTGCTTATCTTGGTATCAAAAGTTTTCGGGTCAATTGGTGAGTGTGGGGAAATCTTGTTTTGTGACTGGAGTTCATAATAATGAGAGAGATACCATTATTGCTGATTCGACGGGTTTTAAAAAACAAGACCTCCCTATGATTTATTTGGGATGTCCTCTTTATTCCGGTCGCAAGAAGAATGTTTTGTTTAATCCCGTCTTAAAAAAAATGGAAGATCGTATGGCTACTTGGCAAGGAAAAATGCTTTCGTATGGGGCGAAGCTTACTCTTATAAAGTCTTGCCTTCAAGCAATTCCGCTCTATTACATGGCCCTTTTGGATTCTCCCAAAGGTGTCATTAACGCAATGAATAGGCTGATTTCTAATTTTTTCTGGTGTAATGAGGAGGGGCACAACAAATGTCATTGGGTTAGACAATCAAAGATGTTCAGACCGTTGAATGAAGGAGGCTTAGGCCTTAGGAGATTTGAGGATATGGCCCGGGCTTTCTCTATGAAGTTATGATGGCGGTTCAGATGCAACAAGACGCTTTGGGTTGAGTTCATGGAGGCAAAATATTGTCATGGTTCGCATCCAATGGATGCCTCCAAGCCTAGTTATTCTTCTCAAATCTGGTGTCGAATGTTAAATGAGAAAGAAAGTGTGGAAAATAATATGGGGTGGAGAATTGGTAAAGGAGATATTTCTATTCATGATCATTGGTTGGACCCTTCCTTTACTCTTCCTGGTAATCATGTAGAAGTTGCAACTATTTTTGATAATAGCCAGCTCAATGTTGCTGCTGTCCGAAACAGCTATGGAGATCAGCTTTTGCATTTTTTACAAAGCCATAATATTCAGCTGCTTGATATTCCAGATCAACCCTTTTGGCTCCCTTCCAACTCGGGTAAATTCTCTACTTCCTCTGCTTGGAAAATTGCGAGTGGGACTGGCCATAGTAATCCTATTTTTGAATGTTGTTGGCATAAACATATCCCTCTTAAAGTTTTTGTTTTTTTTGTGGCGGTTGCTGAATGGAGGTCTCCCTACAGATTTGGCTATTCAATCGAGAGGTATCCCTTTAGTTTCTGCTTGTATGTGTTGCACGCATCCTTATTTGGAAGATTTAGAGCATCTTTTTATTCATAGTATAATTGCTAAGGGGGTATGGTCTTATTTTTCCTCAATGGTGGGTATTAGAACTCATGATTATAGTATCCGAGCAATGCTTTCATGTTGGTGGTTTAATCTTCGTATCAAAGATGGGTTGAAATGGTTGTGTCATATGCTGCCTTGTTTCATTCTTTGGGAGATTTGGAAAAGTCGAAATAAAGCAAAAATGGAAGGAATTCCTATGGCTGTTACAAATATAGTTTCTTCGGTTATTTTGGACATCAAAGGTATTGTGAAAGCTTTTAATATTGGGTTTGAGAGTAAATGGCCTGATTGTCATGTTCTCTCTCACTTTGATATCTCTCTTTCTTGGATATCTACAAAGAAAATTCGGTTAGTGCAATGGAATCCCCCTACTTTGGAGCAGTTCAAGCTTAACACTGATGGGGCATCGAAAGGAAATCCGGGTATTATTACTGGCGGTGGCATTTTCAGAAATTATAAAGGAAACATTCTTTTTGCATATTCTCATTTCTATGGCCACGGTACAAACATGGTAGCGGAGGCTAAGGCAGTTTGCGATGGTTTGGTTTTTGCTAGGAATTTTGGTATTTCATCTATTTGGTTGGAGATTGATTCTGAGGTTCTTCTTAAAATCCTAATTGAAGACTACCATATTCCTTGGTGTATTTGGTACGAGGTTCAGGAAATAAAAAGAATTATGGCCCACATGATGGTTAGAGTGACTCATATACTCCGCGAGGGAAATAAGGTGGCGGATGGTTTGGCGAATGTGGCTGTTCTCCTTAGACGTAACTCTGTTTTTTACTCTTTTGAGGATCTCCCTCATGAGTGCAAAGGCCCTTATGTTCTTGACTCCTCATCTACCCCCTACATTAGGTTGAAATAATGTTTGCTTTATTGATGTATCTTTTTATTTTTAGCTCCCTCCCCCTTATTGTAGAGGATCTTACAGGTTGTGTAAGAACTCCCCCCTGTTTGCTTCTGGTGGTTGAGGTTATCATGTCCCCCACCATGTTTGTATCTTTATTTTTTGTTATTAATAAAATCTAGGGAGTACCGTCTCCTTTCGCCAAAAAAAAAAAATATTCTCAATATTCTTCCAAGGTTTAGAGATCTAGCAATCTTCAAGAAAAGTTCTTGGATTCATTCAAAGGTGTGGATACCGAAAGAGGGTCTTCGCTCATTCATTGATCAAGGCCTAGAGTTCAAGCAATCTGAAGAACGAAGTCTGTGATTTGAAATCACATTATTGAATCGTTCGATAGCTCAAGAACAGAAAGCGTTCAAGGTTGGTTACATCTATCTCATATGATTCAATTTAATTGTATAGAACGGATCCTAGGCTCCTTGGGTTTTATGTTATTTGATGCTTTATTCCGCTGCGCATGGACCCGTAAAACCCAACAACAATGAATATCGTCAGACAGTTGGGACACTAAAATTAAATTGCGGCTTAAATTCGGAATAAAAAGAACATGAGAGAGAGTAATGGTGTCCGTCAGACGAACGGAACCCTCCGTATGAGCCAAAACCGATGACCCATTAGGCAAACCCATAGGACAAGCCGTTATAGTCCGAGAATTAAGAAGACACGAGGTGTTTCCGGTTACATGATTTGAAGCACCTGTATCAATTATCCATGAAGTTGAATCAAACTTACCATGGAGACGATCATTTGAGATTTGGGAATTACCGACAAGCCAAAGCCTGCCATTGCTCAGCTGTAAATGATAAAGAAGAAGCCACAGATGGAGGTCCTACAGCAGCTACACCAACAGTAACAGGGTCACGATCTGGTGTCGTTGTAGTTCCAATGCTTCAGCGAGGAGAACCCCTACATCGCCCATTTTGCGGACGACCACCGCCGCGAGCATTGGATTTGCGTTGCTCAAGCCACCAATCTGGATATCCATCCAATTCAAAACATATGGTACTATCATGACCCGTCTTCTTACAATGAGTACATGTGAGATGAGATTTATCAGGGTTGTCGCGACCACGAGCTCCACCAGTACAAACAGCAAAACTAACCACATCTTCAAGAACCGGTTTGGCAAGACGAACCCGCTCATCCTGAGCCACCAATTTATATGCCCTGTCAAGACCAGGAAGAGGATCCATAGATAAAATATTGGTGCGAGTATTGGCATGATACTCGGAATTCAAACCCATAAGAAATTGATGAAGCTTGCCAATCTCTCTCCGATCCGCATGTTGTTGAGCAGCCGTGCAATTGTCACAACAAGTGCAATTGATCAAGGGATCATGGCTATGGAGTTCTTCCCACAACCCAGTTAATTTGCCAAAATATGTGGCCACTGACATGCCCTTAGTTTGCTCACAACGAGCAATAGAAGCCTTCAATTGTTGAATGCGTGGACCGTCAACCACAGCATACCGATTTTTGAGAGAGTCCCATAAATGTTTAACATCTCTAAATTTCGAGTGAGTGCTTTTAACATTAGATTCAATAGTATTCATGATCCAAGAAATCAACATGGCATGAATAGTATTCCAATCAGAGGTGGTGCAGGGAAGAACAGGTTGAGTAATCGTACCATTTAGAAAACCAAATTTCCGGCGAGCTTCAAGAGCTGTCTGCATATCACTAGCCCAATCATCGTAATTTTCACCATTGAAACGAGTAGGAGTAATAAAATCTCCAGGCCTATCCTGAGGACCAAGGTAAAACGGAGAATTATATTCGATTTTAGGGGGATTATTGACGATAGCATCGTTCCCTGCCATTGATTTAGACTTGTGTATGATGCCGCTCTGATACCATGTAGGAAAACAGTTTATGATTTTCCCAAAACTTGAATTCTCATTGATCAACTTGTGAATATATAGGTTACAATAAAATCTGGGCTAAAGAGTTCTATTCTGAAAAGGAATTAACAAAAGTAAACCTAATTAACAAAGGAAACAACGAGAAAAGGAAACACAATTCACGCCAGAACTGCTCCTGGGCGGCCGCCCACTGGGCCTGGGCGGTCGCCCACTTGTACAGAGGTTTTAACCTCGTTGGGTTTTGAGACTGGGCGGTCGCCCACTTGTACAGACATTTTGGTGTTGCTGAGAAAAGGGGCTGGGCAGTCGCCCACTTCAGCGGGCGGTCGCCTACTTGAACAGTGCCGTCTTCAATGTCTTCATATATATATATATATATATATATATATATGGATGACTGCTACTTATTTTCTTGTTGCTCTGAACCATTAGTCATTTTGTAGATAACTGAAACGTCGTGCGCACTTCTAGTATTAGTTACAAAGAATGTTAGGACATTTACTTTGACATTCAAAAACACTAACATTGACATTATGGTATATAGCTAGTGTTAGTTAGAAGGACTGCTAGTGCATATATTTGACACTCAAATATACTATCACTAGCATTAAACCGGTAGCATTTATTATAAGGGTTGTCAGTACATGTATCTGATACTCAAAAACACTTTATATCAATTTAATACAACTTGTCCGATTTAAGTATGATTATAAAAAATCATTTTTTCTAATGAACGAAAAAACTCGTTTTTAATAATACCTAACTCTTGAGCCAATGGCTACTCTTGAGCCAATGGCTCATAGGCCACATACAAATTACAATTATACTCCCTCCGTCCCGATCGATTTAGGATTTTTTGAAATGGCACGGGGATTAAGGAAAAGGTAAATGTTGTGAGTGTAATTTAAAAATAGGAGAGAGAATGAGTGGAGGGAATAGTAAATTATAATGGTGTTGTGAGTATTAAAATAATGTAGGAGAGAGAATGAGTGGAGAGAATAGTGATTTAAGGTTTTCATTTTGGGCCGTCCTAAGTCGGGTGGGACGCCCAAAATGGCAAAAAGTCCTAAGTCGACCGGGACGGAGGGAGTATATTGATGAAGTTTTTTATATGGATGACTGCGACTTACCCTTCGTTCCAATAAAAGCTTCACCAATTATTTAAAAGGGTGTTCCGTTAGTAGCTTTACCTATTCTAAAATGACAAATAATCTTTACTATTCCACCCACTCATTCTCTCTCCTATTTCACTTATATACTCACAACACTTTTCAAATTTACTATTCCCTCCACTCATTCTCTCTCATATTTTACTTTTATACTCACAACATTTTCTTCACTAACTTTTTTTCTTAATTTGCGTGCCTCTTTAAAATGGTAAAATGGTGAACCTTTTATTGGGGTGGAGGGAGTATTTCTTAGTTGCTCTGAACCATACTAGATACTCTTTTTTGTTTTATATTTGTCTAAACATAATATTGAGGGCTTCTTAATATTTGAATTCAAAATAGGCAAGAAATAAAAGAGCAAGCAAATATGCTTTTTGTATTTTGGAACAAAGTAAAATGTTAAACTAATACCTACTACATCTCCACTATTTTTTGGGGCCCAAAATTTGGTTTTCAATGAAAGAGCAAACAATTACATGTTAGGGGTTTTAAATAGTTTTGTGAGAAAACCCGTTAAATGATCACATGTATGTCACATGTAATTTAACGGAGAATGTTTTTTAACAATAACTCTTTTATTGTCGTATTAATGCAAATAGAATGAAAATGAATAGCAAAACAGAAAATAATAATATTACTAAATTTACAAACAAATGATATTTTATTATAATAACATTTAAAAATGCAAAAAAATAATTATTATCTTTTTGAAAAAAAAATACTATTTACTAAAATTTATACTAATATGTTTTTTTTAAGAAATAATAATCTATTTAGAAACCTAATATTTATATTATCAATATTTTTTATTAAAAATTATTTATATATGATTATGTTAAAAATTATTTATAAGTGATGGTGTTTAACTAATTAAAATGTAAAAATAAAATAAAAAATCTTCTCTTGAAACACAAATGAAAAGTATTTTACATAATTAAATGTACAACACTATTATGCATAATTTTTATTTCAAAAAATCCTCCATTAAATGACATGTGACTTGTACGTGATCATTTAACGTGTTTTTTTAACAAAACTAGTTAAAACCCCTAACATGCAAACAGAATGACAACTTTGTGGCCTAAATTATAAATAGTGAGAGAATAGGGTCTAAATAGAAACACCCCCTAAACATTGGAACCCAAAATGCAAATTCAACTTAATTTAAAGGCAAAATTGTTGTTTTGGTCGCTAAACAATGTGATCCAAGCATGGTCAATGATATACTCCCTCCGTCCCACGTTAGTTGAGACTAACTTTTTGGGCACACCAATTAAGGAAAAGTAAGTGAGAGAAAAAGTGAAAGAAAATGTTGTGAGTATAAAGAATTAAATAGGAGAGAGAATGAGTGGGAGGAATAGTTAGGAGAGAGAATGTTGTGAGTGTAAAAGTGAAATAGGAGAGAGAATGAGTGGGTAAATAGTGAAGATTCCTTTGCCATTTTGGGCAGTCTCAACTAACGTGGGACGGCCCAAAAGGGAAAGAAGTCTCAACTAACGTGGGACGGAGGGAGTATTCTTTTGTAATATCTTCATCAGGGGTGTAAATGGTTCTGTTTAGTTCGGTTTGAGATAATTTACGGAGCGAATCACTAGTAATCGGTTTGGGAAAATTTCAAATAGAAACGAAACATGAAAAATTTCAAACCAAACCAAACCGCTATAGTTTGGTTCGATTTGGTTCAAAACGCGGTTTAATAATGTGGTTCAAACTGCGGTCCAAATCGTAGATTAAATCATGATTTGGATTACGGTTCAAACCACGATTCACACCGAAACTAATTTTCATATTATTTAAATTTTCTGTGATCTCGCAGGAATAACGAAAGATGCGGGCGTTAAAAGAAAAGTCGGAGGAAGAAAGAGACTAGAGGAAGAAAGAGGCCGAAAAAAGAAAAACACTTTACAATATTCGATCGTGTAGAAAACTTGGTTATTTATGTGTCACAATGACGACAACAAATGATGAAATTAATATTAAATAAGATACAAAATGGGTGTTAGGATTAGTTTATGTAATGTGGCTTGGTCTCGCGGTTCGATTTGGTGGTTTGGTTTCAAACAACAGTTTGATTTGGTTTGGATCGGTTTGGTCTAGGAGGGTTAGACCTCAAACCAAACTGAACCATTTGGTTTGCCAAAATTTGATATCGAATTGAACCATTCATACTTGAAAATCAAACCAAACCAAACCGAATTGTTTTGTTAGGTTCGGTCTCAAATCGAGGTTTGAACCGAACCACTTACACCCCTAATCTTCATCTAAGTTCCAATTTTTGCAATGTTCTCACATCCTTGACAAAGCCGTCAAAATTTTAACAGATTTTGGCCATGTGATGACACATAACTAATACCCATTAAAAAACTAATGAAACCATTTATGGAGTTGATCAAAATTTTACTTCATCTACCTTAACTCATTATCCACCCAACATTGCCGTAGCTTCGTCCCCTCTACAACCAACCGACCAACCAATGAGGGGTGTAAGTGGTTCGTTTAAATCGCGATTTGAGATCGAACTGAATCAATCAAGCGGTTTAGTTTGGTTCGATTCGATCTCAAATATTGACAAATCACATGCTTCAGTTTGGTTTGTGGTCTGACCCTCCCAGACCAAACTAAACCGCGATTTGAGAACTCGAGACTGAACCACCAAAACGAACCGCGAGACCAAACCTCAAGCCAAACCACCGGATCAAACCACATTATTTAAACTAATCATAACCCCCCGTTTTATATCTTATTTAATATTTTCGTATATATATTAATATTTACTGATAGATCAATAAAAAATTGCATTACATAGACTAATCTTACCCCCGTTTTGTATCTTATTTAATATTAATTTCATTATTTGTTATATTCATTGTGACACATAAATAACCAAGTTCTCTACATGATCGACATTGTATTGTAAAGTGTTTTTCTTCATTCGGTCTCTCTCTTCCTCTAGTCTCTCTATTCCTCCGATTTTTCTTTTAAACACCCACATCTTTCACTCTTCCTTCGTGATCACTGTTTGGATAGCGCTTCGAACCGTGTTTTGAATCAAATAATTGAACCGCGGTTTGAATCAAATCAAATCAAACCAAACCATAGCAATTTGTTTTGGTTCAATTTGAATTTCTTATAATGATTCGGTTCAGTTTGAATTTTTTTCAAACCGATAACTAGTAGTTTGATACATAAATTCCCCAAAACTAAACCAAACCGAATCATTTACACCCCCCCTACAACCAAACACCCACTCTTCATTCACATTATATAACCCAGAAATACGAACCAAAATCTCACTTCTAATCACAAAGAAAAG
Source organism: Adenophora triphylla var. japonica (assembly GCA_022495995.1). Taxonomy (NCBI): domain Eukaryota; kingdom Viridiplantae; phylum Streptophyta; class Magnoliopsida; order Asterales; family Campanulaceae; genus Adenophora; species Adenophora triphylla. The sequence goes on along the minus strand of JAFEMH010000667.1, from coordinate 501,943 downwards.
GTATACGAATCTTTTTTTTTTTTCTCTACTTTTAGATTTAAAGTTAATATAATAGCTGGTAGGATGATTTGCATTATTTTTCACTTTTTGTTTTTTCTCTTTTAGAGTCTATAGTTCAACACAGTGTTCTAAAATGTGTCCTAGGCGGCCGCCTTGGCGCTGGGCGGTGACCAAACACCGCGCCTATTAGCAAGTCGACCAAATTAGGCACTGGCGCCATTAGGCGTGACTAGGCGGGATTAGGCGTTAACTAGGCGGGATTATGCGTTGACTAGGCGGGGGTTTGGAATTAATTTACCCAGGCCCAATTGCCCCAAGCCCAATGATACATGCTCACCCTTTGCTTCAGCCTCATTATATAGCCACTAGTAACATTTTAGTTTCTTTTTCTTTCCCCGTGGGATTCTGTCCAAGGCAAGGCCAAGGCCTAAGCGCTGTTTTAGTTTCATTTTCTTTCGATGTGGGATTCAAGGCAAGGCCACGACCGAGCCAAGGCAAGGCCAAGGTCACGGCAAGGCTAATTTTTATTATTTTTGATAAATAATAAAAATTAGTGGCACTTTTTTTTGGATATATATATATAAATTTATGAAATATATCTAAATTTTGTTTAATTTCTCGGCCCCGCCTGAGCCCTAGGCGCTAGGCTCGACTCCGCCACCTAGCTGTCTAGCGCTTTTTAGAAGCTTGGTTCAACATTGAACACTCTCCTTCATCAAACACTACATTCCAATTCACACTTACAAACAATTATGGTGCACTATGACGAGATAATTACTGTATACTCCCTCCGTCCCATAAGTCTTAAGAAAACTTTCCATTTTGGGCGTCCCGTCCCATAAGTCTTAAGAATTCCCAAAATGGAAACCTTAAATCACTTCTCTCTCCTACATTATTTTAATACTCACAACACCATTATAATTTACTATTCCCTCCACTCATTTTCTCTCCTATTTAATTTTTCACACTCACAACACTTCTTCCACTCATTCTCTCTCCTAATACTATAATAATATTCCTTAATTCCCGTGCCATTTCACTTTTTCTTAAGCTCAATGGGACGGAGGGAGTATATGCCACTAAAAATACAAGTTAAATTCAATTTTACCCCGGAGGTTTGCGGTGCCCACCCTTTTCCTTGACATATTTCTTTATTTTGAGCAAATCTGAGCAGACTTAGAAACCAAATATCTATCAAAATAAATAATGACGGTTGATTATGGGTTATCAGATACATGATCAATCCGCATTAGAGATTATTAGAGATAGAGACAGACGCATGCATTTATGTAATCTACTCCTTATAAAGCATTATTTTGATTGATGATAATATCAAGTGAATAATTTACACTATAATAGTAATATAGTCCAGCATCCTAGTGTATATAATATCCGTGAATATATATATATAGTAAGAGAGAGAGAGAGAGAGAGAGAGAGAGAGATCCCATCCGAGCTCTTAAACCAAAAGCAAAAGTAGAACTGTACAGACCTCGAATGCACATAAAGCAACATATGCTGACATGTTTTCAAAACAAGTTTGGGGGCGCTTGGGCTTGGGTTTGATTAAGCAACAGATGTTTCATCTCCTTGTATCCTCTGAGTTGTTCTAATGCATCAGCTGTGGTGGTCTTGGTCCTGGTCCTGGTCCTGCTGGTGCTGGTGGACCCAACACCTGAAGCAGCAGCCTCCACGACCACTTGGCTGTTGTTGAAGCAAGTAATTTTTGATTCAGACACATCAAGTTGGCAAAGAGGTGGGGCTTTCTTAAGCATACGAACAAGAGCACCTACTGCTGCACCAGCATCTTGTGTTTTTCTCACTCCCCCGCCCTCATCTTTTTGCTCAAATGAACAACCCCTGGGATGGAGGGACAAACATAGTTTGCAGTTAAGATTTTCAGCATTGGGTTACTCATTTATGCATAAATAATCTTTATTCATGTTGATCAAGTCAGCCAACTACCCACACAACACAAATACTAAATACTATAAATAGGCTTGTTCTAGGATACCTCAAATTAACTACATTCATTTCAAACCAAACCTATGAGTTTAGGTAGTATACAACTCAACCCAATCATATGATACATTAGGAATCTGATTTTATAGGTTGCAGCAACAACTGCAGTACGCGTCCAGCTATAACTGTGGCACGTTTTAGTTGGAGATAAAGAAACTGCATTGTTTGTTTTTTTAGGAAAAAAAGGTATGTCAATAAGAATATACAAGAGAGGTGACCTATGGAAGGGGCACCCCAAGACCCACCACTGTCTTGTCTCTCTTTGTTGATCTCACAGATTCTCTCCTTGGCTAACAAAAATTAGCAACAACTAATTTAATCACACAAACAACACAATATTATTGGTCATCACTTGTATTTATAGGAACAACAAACCTAAACCCTAAAGGATTCCAATTCTTTCTACAAGAAGTAAACTGCTTCCTGCACAAGAAAAGAATTCCGTTTCAAAAAGGAGTCCACGCCACAAAAGAAAATCAGATCGCTCCTACAATTTTTGCCTTTTCCTTCTTCAGCTAGGTTTGTATCCAATCCCAATAGGAAGCTCCTCATGAAAACTCACATTAAAGCACATGTAGAGGCCGAAAAACCACTCAATCCAAGAAAGAATAAACATAGGCTTCGGTCATCAAAGATCAACAGTCCTTCAGTCCAAAAACTATGAGCAATGTGTGTATCAAGTTTCAAACTCATCAATTCCATACATAACAAAAGTACAGGTAGCATGTGGGAAATATAAGTGACCTTTTTTGTTTTCTTCAAGCAAAAGAATAAAAATGAAATCTCCTTTGTAATCAAACATTTTGCCAATCAAAATGAATATCAAATTAACATTATCATGCATTTTAATGTTCAAAATAATAATATGCTGAAGTGCATGAAAAAAATCTTTCTGACTACACCTGAAGATGGTCTCTTACAGTTTCCTTTTGTACATTCTTCCTAAAATGAGTGCGTCTCTTCTAATGTCTACTTCACAAGGTGAATGCCACATCTACATTAAAGAGACAAATACTTGCTCAATATAACAATGGAAAACGTTCACCCTATTTCCTTGCTTTGACACATGCTGACATGACACTCATTTAGGGCAAAGATTGTTCTTTTTTCTTTGGACTAAGTAAACAACTATCTTGTTAAAGCTCTCAGAACTGACACCAATATGCCCACATGTGATCTTTTATTCACTCAACAAGTTCTTCATTCTTTCTAGTCGCGCGATATGAGCTCTAATCATATCATTATCATATACTATACAAAGTCCTGACTTCTTGTTCCAATTGACATATTGCATTTTCATATTTTCACCATTCTCAAAAAAGTAGGAAACAAATGAAAGAATCATCAAGAAAAGTCATAATGCAGCACTAGTACATAATTTTTTAAATTAATACATACAGTATATATGTTTGTGTACACATATATACATAAAAGAAAACAAAAAAAAGAAAGGGGTAGGCATTACCTACTACCAGGATCTGTCATGTCATCATCATCCACCACAAAAGGGCCAGAAAACTCTGAATCATCATAATTATCCTCAAACGATAGCCTACTGGAGCTTCTGGAAAAGGATTTTGGTGGGGAGCTGTTTGATGTAATCTTCGCTCCAGAGAGTCTTCCAATTTCATCTTTCCCCAAGGAGAACAGCTAAACCGAAAATTCTTCTATATGTTATGATAAAGCTATGGATAGATAATAAACCAGAAATCCATCATAAAATCAATCAGCACATACCTTCTCAATTGTTGGGCCAGTCTGGAGTAATCTTGAACTTCTCTCGAACCTAGAAACATATAGTCTATTAGCTTTATGGGGAGGAGAAGGAGGCAAAACTTGCTTGTTGGACAACAAAGGAGCATCCCCAAGCCTAGATGCAGGTATGTTGACGGGAGCACTGTCAGATCTCAGCAAAACTTTTGACAAATGACTCCGAGGAACATGAGTAGGTGGTGACGGAGATGAAGATGGTGAAAAAGATGGGGACGACCAATACTCATCAAAACTTGTGTTCTGGTAGGGAACCTGAGGTGCCTCAGGATCACAAGGTAAAGTTGTAGGAGGGAGCCGAGTGGAAACCGGTTTGGAAAGAGAGACACGAGATTCTGAATACGTAGGTGACGGGGATGGAAATGCCGAGTAAGGTGAGGCCCTGGTCATGTCATAACTCCAGCTATGCCGCCTCCCAAATGGCGGAGAAGATTGAGGCACAGGCAGGGACGGAAGCTTCTTCAGTGGATCAGCCATAGGACTACCAACATAATCAGGTATAAATCGAGGAGACATAGGGGTTGAGGTTTCCGAACTCACATCAGAAACTACAGAATGATACAAGACCGAAATGCAGAGCCTACCACAAGAAGTATCCACAGGCGTAAACGCAAACCGTTGCATATCCACCTCCTCCCTGCGAGTGAAAGGCTCAACAAAGGAAGAGACTCTATGGGTAAGGCTAAATGCAGGAATTTGGCCTGATGAATTGAGGCAACGGAAGAGTTTATATGCAGGCAGAAGCCTGAGAGTTAAATACAACGACCTTAAAAGCAAAATAGACTTTTTATACAATACCTGAGAACTAGAAGAGTTCAACCTCTTGCTCCCTGACCCACTATCCCGACACTTGTTCCGAGTCTCATAATGTAAAACCCACCTTTCAATAATCTTTTCGGACTTGCCAAATTCATCACTCTCTGAATTCCAAACCCCCACCCTTGTTGGGGAAGAATTGGGACTTGGCCTTTGCACTAAAACCACATCAATGACCAAGGGTTCAAGATTACTCTGACGCCAAAAATCAATATTCTCAAGTGCAGCAGGGCAATCGCGAAGGGCCAAATTAAACCACTTATCTCTAGGCCTAAAACTGGAAGACGAAGGGGAAAGTTGATCGCCACTATAATTACGAGAAGAGGCACAGGGACACCTTGATTCAAGTATTATATGGAGACTCTTTGCAAAGAACTCAGTGATAATTTGTTCCATTTTTGCAGGTTCTGAATGAGTTGATGCCATAACTTTTTTCCGATTGACAAACTAGAAGCATATATGGTAATAACACAATCGGAAATCGAAATCCAAGTGGGAATTAGGAACAGTTGCCGAGTTCAAAGTTACGACGAGACTGGACGACGGAAGAACAAGGGTTTAAAAGAGCGGATAACAAAACGCCTGTAGATATTTGTGTGGCGTGTATATATACAAGTATATTTGACATCAAATATGTATGTATGTAGTAATCTGAGGTACATTATTTAGGAGGACTATCAAGATGCTGGGCCCTCCAATTTAAGAGCTTTCTCCTCAATAACCCCTCCACCAAATATTAATTTGTAAAGAAGAAATAATTTTTCTAATTTCTCTAAGGTCCTTGGAAAATAATATATATATATATATATATATATATGCCATAACTTCTTCTACTTTCTTGTCTATTATCATGTTATCAAACCATCAATAGCTTTAGGAGACAAGCTGTGATAATCATGAATTTTTGAAATTCATTATCATTGTTGTTCGATGATTCAAATATTTTAGGTGTCAAATCTGAGGGACCCACCGAATCCTGCTATTTTTCTATTGAACCTTTCATGTTCTACTCTTTAACTCTTGGATCCATTCGATCCCGCTCGTTATCTATTGGATCCATCCGATCTCCGAGCTTTATCTTTAGGACCCTTCCGGTCCCCTTTTTTCTCTCTCAGACCCCTCCGGTCCCGCTCTCTATCTCTTGGACCTGTCTGGTTCCCCGCTCTCTATCTCTTGGACCAGTTCACTTCTGCTCTTTCTCTTTCAGAATCATCCGGTCCATCTCTCTATCTCCTGGCCCCTTTCGATCCCGCTCTTTATCTCTTGGACCCATTCGGTTCCACTCGTTATCTCTAGGACCCGTCCGGTCCCGCTTGTTATCTCTTGGACTCATTCGGTCCCGCTCTTTGTGTGTTGACCCATCTGGTCCGCTAGTTTTCTCTTGGACCCGTCAGGTCCGCTCTTTATCTCTTGGAACCATCCAATCCCGCTCTTTATCTTTTCGACCCATTTGGTTAATCTCCTTCACTTTTAGACCTGTCCGGTCCACTCTCTCAAATTCCCCATCAACCCGGGACATTCTTGATCCAAACCCCCTCTTTCCTTGGCGAAATAGAGCAAAATTACAGAAACTGGAAATGGCTGACATACGCTAAGCTTGTTCTGATTCCAACAGGTTCTTCCCGTTTATGTCTTTACAACGTCGGTGCCAAAAAATTCACATGTAGCAGTTCAAAAATGCTGAAAACCCAAACATCAACTACTTCAAACCTGTCCCGGGTGACACTTCGGGCTCACGCAACGACAAGCAGGAAAATACTACAAAATGCTTAGAATAAAGAACTTCCCCCTTTTTACTTTGAACCAACAACAAAGTCAAGGATGTACCGTAGGGTACTCCCATAATAAAATTCTTGCATGCATCCATGCACACATCATCCACAAAAGCATAAAGAAAAAGGAAAATGCATGTTTAATTGTTTTACATTCCAACATAAATAATATCTACTCTAGTGCATTGTTCTTGTTGTTTCTCCTACTAACAAACTCAGGTACAAGAAGAGGCTTTCCTACGAGATCGTTTCTTGGGAGGCGAACGGCTCAGACCTACTACCCTCGAAGCAGGAGCGTCGTCTGAAGACGGGCCATTTGAGTCACTACTAAAAGGAGCAACAATATCATAAGCATCCATTTTGAGCAATCCTTTACTCACCTTTTGGTGCAATTCCCGATCACCTCTCACAAGGTGGCTTCCTTCTTATCCACCAATTAAAAAGCTTAGGGTAGAAACCTACCCATAAAAGGGGAGAGAACATTAATATATGTGCAATAATGTAATGAACATAAATGTAGGACAAGAAAGGGAGAAGTCGTAGAGTATAAACCTCAGGGACATGGAACTCCAGAGCCAACTCTCCATCAACAAAAAGCCTTTGCTCCACCTTGAGCCTCTCATTGATGAATTCATATGTGTCAGGCCCATGACCGAATCAAACATCCTATCGGGCTCCATCTGTCGCTGCTGCTTTTCCTGCTCCTCGGCCCGACGTCTAATCTTACTCAGCTTCTCCTCAATGAAAGCCTTAGGTCCACCTAAGAGCTCCCTATCAAACTCATCATAATTTCCCCCTAACATTATTAGGGAGGTGGATTGACCTCTTCAATTAAATCATTTCTATTAGACAAATGCTCAGGGTCCATTGATGGATGTGTTTCTACACATCTAAATCGTATACTTTTAAACCTATTTAATATTGCTCAACCTTGAGTGTTTTAATGGCTTTGTGGAGTGTTTTTTAGTATAGGAAAGAAGAGGAAATAAGCAAGGATTATGAGATTAGAAAGTACAAAAAGAAACGATTTGGAATGGAGCAGCACATAAAGAAAGAAGGATTTTCGAGAAATATAAAAACGATGTGACCTTGTTCAACTTACAACCATATGTGACATGTCCAATTCGGAGTCCATATGAAAAAGTTATGCCCTTCAAAAGTTCGCCAAATTTTGAGTCTTCCCAGACCAGTATGTGAACGCACCCACTAGAAGGTGCGACCACACCCTCTTCTCAGATCAAGTGAGCGAACGCACTTACTAGGGACCTGATGGAATTTTGCAAAATGTCAGGGACCTATTGGGAATTAATTCTAGGGACCGTTTTTGTTGTTATGGAGATGAGTAGTTAAACTCCTTTATTTATGTATTGGATGCAGTGACTATTGAATATCTATGCTAGATATGAATTAAGTCTTCCGATCAATCTCGTTTTTGTTCATCTTAATATTCTTTAAAACTGTTTTTAGGTTTCAATTGTACGTTAAATACTTTTGGCATTTAAATTACTTGGGTATAAATTGTTGCAATAGCGTGGATGATTTATACATTGACCATTATTGTGATGATTAGATTCAATTGAGGACCTAGGCGAAAATCAAACGGATCTAGATTCAATTGTTCTTAAAAGTTTCATGAATTTCTTGTATGTTGTATGGATCTAGCAGAAAATATTATATAAAGGAAATGTTAGGGTTACATTCGCATAACAAACGTCTCAACCCTTAATTTAGTAAACTAACCCTTGAATAAGATTGATCTCTTTATTACTAAAATAGCATAGAGTAAAAATAGTTGTAAAACCCAATCCGTGAATCCCTTACTAATGATTTCTTCTGTTTATTTTAATTGTTTTTTTAGTTTAATATTTAATTTTTTCTTTCGTAGAGTAGTAATCAATCAAAACTAAAACCCCATTTTTATTTACTTTTTTACTTCTTGAATTAAACTTGTTTTCACCAATTCTCTGTGAATTCGACCATTTCTTGTGCATACTACTCTATATCGATAACTAGTACACTTGCTAGGTATTTTATTACAAAAGGGAGATTTCTTCCATCAAGTTTTTGGCGCTGTTTCCGGGGACATGTGTGAGTAAACAAGTTTGCTTAGATAGTGTAAATGTTTTCTTTTATTTTTCTTATTTTTTTAGTTAGTTAGTTTTTTTTTTTTTAAGTTAAGGTGTGAGGTACTATTTGAGGGATGTATAAGTTAAGGTGTGAGGTACTATTTGAGGGATGTATGTAATGAGCATCAATGACGAATTGGCCTATCTAGAAGTAAGCAGACAAATAGCCGATTTATATAAAAAATTAGACATTCTTGCCTCAAAAAGAAATTTTGTTAATTATGATATTCAAGAGTAATGTGCTAATTGTGGTGTTTATTATTGATGGATGTGGTTTTACACATCCAAAAGATATATTTCTAAACTTATTTTTTGTTTGAAACCATGGAAAATTAATGTATTAGTTAATTTTTTAAGTTCAGGGACTGATGTGCAAGAGAGGAGAAAAACTAGTTTTATAAAGTTCAGGGGCCAAAGTGCTGAAAATTGGAAAAGGGAGGTTGAGGCTGGAAAAAGGAAGGGTGGCCACACTTCTGGAAGGGATGGCCGAGCGATCACGCGCCATAGTAGGGCGGACGCGCCTTGGTTTAGAGACAGAATTTTGTGACGAATTCTGGTCCATGTCCGGATTGAAGGTAGGTCATAAGCTTTGTGACGGAATACGTGACTTAATTTGTGACGAATTTGAGGCTGAATCAGAATTTGACTAGGAATTAACCTATTTTGGCTGCAAATTAAGAATCTCTTCTCCCTCTTACTATATAAAGGACCCCTAGACTAGGTTTTTGTATCTTTTTATCATCTTCTCCTCTCTCATAACATAATTTTAAGCTGTAAATAAGATCTCAATTATTTAACTCAAGAATTTCTTGGAAGATCTATGCAATTTATTGAACCTTTGTTGATGTTCAATATGAACATGCTTGGCTAATAATTCTCTTGTTATACATAATGGAGGTAATGTATATCAATCATTTATGTCATAATTAATATTGCAATCGATCAAGGGTTGGGTTCATTAAAAGTAATCATCATCTAAGTTTTCTAAACTACAATCACATGTGTAGATGTGATTGATTTTTAAACTAAATTTGTGTGTGTGATTGACAATTGATTGTTCGATATATGCAAGTCAAACTTTTGAATGAATATAATCTAGGTTTTGACAAGTGATTGCAAACCAAAATTATAGGTTCTTAATTCTAGGGTTTAATGGGTTCTTGAATATTAAGTGAACTTTGCAGAAAATATAATATTTGTAGAATACTAAATTGTGAATGTGTGAACGCCCAATTTTACTATAGAGGATGAATCCCATCTGTAGATCCTTCTTGTTTGGCATTCAGTAATCTTTTACTTGTTTTGTTATTTCTTATTTTGAGCAGTTGAAATTACCCGGATCCGGCGGCGCGGACCGGACATCTCGCTTCTTAGTCGGGAGATGTCGCTGCGTTTCATTTGGAGGAGTCGCCACGCCATTTTGATATAGCCCAAAACATTGAAAAAAGGCTTTGTTTAAAAAAGGTTGTTGTGCGATGAGATTTTGATTTCGGAGGTCAGGTTACGCCTCGGGAAGAGAATAGTAGAGCTCACCAGAGTCGCCTCGTATATACGAGTCTTTCGATACCCCTCTTTCTTTAAAAATTGTGTGTGTATATGTGCTTTTTAAAAATGCATGCTGAATATGATGTCTACATTGTATGCTATGTATTTAAATTAATTGAAATATTTTTGGAAGGAGGACTTACCAGTGTTGGTTCGTGTTTATCTTCTGCTAGGGAATAGTGTTTGAGTGTGAATAGTGCTTCGGGACGGACCGGGATTGCTTCAGGATGTACCGGTGTCTGCGGACAAAGCTTCGGCGTGCCTCGGGAGTGCTAGGTGTGTATGCGGACAGAGCTCTGGCGTGCTTCGGGATTGTTGGATGTATTCGGGCAGAGGTTCGGCGTACCTTGGGTTTGTTGGTTGTACTCAGGCAGAGGTTCGGCGTGCATCGGGTTTTTTGGTTGTACTCGGGCAGAGGTTCGGCGTGCCTCGGGTTTATTGATTGTACTCGGGTAGAGGTTCGGCGTGCATCGAGTTTGTTGATTGTACTTGGGCAGAGGTTCGGCGTGCGTCGGGTTTGTTGATTGTACTCGGGTAGAGGTTCGATGTGCATCGGGATGCCTCAGGATTGTCCGGCAGGGCTTCGGGATGGACCAGAATGGCTCGGGATGGACCGGCAGGACTTCAGGATGCTTCGAGAGCACCTCGGGGTGGCTCAGAAGCGTCTCGGGAGTGCTCGACAGGGCTTCGGAGCACCTCGGGAGGGCTCGGAAGGCCCTGAAAAGAACTGAAAGGGACCGAGATTGCCTCGAAAGGACTTAGAGGGGAGCCTGAAGGCTGGGGGAGAGAGGAGAGAATGGAGGTGTGAATAAAATGAGAGGGGGAGCCCTCTATTTATAGGGGGAGAAAAACTGCAAACATGTCCGCGCGGACATGTATGTCATTACCAATTTTTGGTTTTCCAGGATTTAAGGGAATCTCGTGGGCTTTTAGGGGATTTTACAATTATGATGTCTAGGTGCAAAAGTGTCCGCGCGGACACATATGCAGGCTGGACTTTTTTCGTAATTCCCAAAAAAGTCCTTATGTTTTATTTTATCCCAGAAGGGTCCTACCTTGGTTTGGTTGGTGGTTTTGGGGTTTTTGAAGGTTGTGGGTCTTCGAGATCACGTTTGTGTGAGTCCGCGGTGTTTTCCGTGTGTTGGATGGGGAGCGATTCAGATTGGGGTACTTACAGAAGCCCCTCGACGACGTCACTTATGAAGGAAGAGGGGTCATCGATAAGATAAGGGTCCTGATCTGGATCGCTTACTGGGAGAGAGAAGGTGACCGTACTGGTCGGTTGTGAGAACGTGGCGGTATCCTAAGGTGACGTGGACGTGTCGGTGTCCTAAGGTGACCGTTTAGGTCGGATGGCTGGACCCTTTTGACAGGATTCCTACGTATCCCAAGTGGGAATCAAGCCTGATCGTAGTTCGTGTAAGAGTTTGTCGTGTATGAGGACGTGGCGGTGTCCTCTGATTGAGATTTTTTGAGGACGTGGTAGTGTCTCGTGATGTCATGTGACCGCTAAGGTCGACTGGCTGTGGACGTGGTGGTGTCCTGTGGGGTGACCGCTTGGATCTGCTGGCTGGACCTTTGACAGGATTCCTACGTATCCCAAGTGGGAATCAAGCCTGATCGTAGTTCAGAATATTTAGTCATCTTTCAAAGAGATGTGTGTAATCTTACTAGAAGATGGGTAATCTTACGAGAAGATAGGTTTGTGGTGTATGAGGATGCGTCGGCGTCCTCTGGCTAAGGTTGTATCGTTATGAGGACGTGTGCTGTCCTCTGAATGAGGTTGTGTCATTATGAGGACATGTGATGTCCTCTGACTGAGGTTGTGTCGTTATGAGGATGTGTGATGTCCTCTAACCGAGGTTGTGTCGTTATGAGGACGTGTAATGTCCTCTGACTGTGGTTGTGTCGTACATGAGGACGTGTGACGTCCTCTGACATAGGTTGTGTCGTTATGAGGACGTATGATGTCCTCTGACTGAGGTTGTGTCTTGCATGAGGACGTGTGATATCCTCTGACTGAGGTTGTGTCGTTATGAGGACGTATGATGTCCTCTGATCGAGGTTGTGTCGTTATGAGGACGTGTGATATCCTCTGACTAAGGTTGTGTCGTGCATGAGTACGTGTGATGTCCTCTGACTGAGGTTGTGTCGTTATGAGGACGTATGATGTCCTCTGACCGAGGTTATGTCGTTATGAGGATGTGTGATGTCCTTTGACTGAGGTTGTGTCGTGCATGAGGACGTGTGATGTCCTCTGACTGTGGTTTCGGGTGTGGATGTGTAGCCGTGGATGAAAGTGTTTGCGCCTTAAGGGGAAGGCGCTCGCGCTTAAGCATTTTGATTTTGGGAGGCGTGCTTGCCTTGTGTTTTGTTCGCTGGGAAAAGTTCGGGCTTACGATGGCTGCCGGGGAAATGATTTGTTTGTTGTGAAGGCATTTGTGCCTTAGGATGTGTGTTCGAAGGCGTTTGCTCCTTGGAATTTATGTGTGGAGGCGTTTGAGCCTTGGGATTCGTGTTTGGAGGCGTTTGCGCCTTGGGGTCCGGGCTTACGATGACGGCCGGTGCTGGGGATATGTATTTTCGTACGGGTTCACAAGGATGGCCGTTTTGACTTTTGTTCGCTGGGGAAGGGGGTTCGGGCTTACTTTGATGGCCGATGTTATTTTTGTGTTTTGTGTTTTGGAGGCGTTTTGTGCCTTGAGATCCGCATTTGAAGGCGTTTGCGCCTTGGGGTTTGTGTTTGAAGGTGTTTGCGCCTTGGGGTCCGGACTTACGATGACGGCCGGGGCTTGTTTTGCCGTTTATTGGGCGAGATCCGGACTTACGATGATGGCCGGTGTTTTTTTTACTATTTAGTGGGCGAGATCCGGACTTACGATGACGGCCGGTGTTTGTTTTACCGTTTAGTGGGCGGGATCCGGACTTACGATGACGGCCGGGGTTTATTTTGCCGTTTAGTGGGCGGACTTTATGTTGGGAATTTTTGTGTGAAAAAATTGCCGTGTTTTTGTGACGGGCTTTGTTTGAAAATGGGTTACGTAGGGACGGATTCCCTTTTTGAAAAATTGCCGTGTTGGGACGGACTTTTATTTGTAAAAAATGCCGTGTTGGGACGGACTTTTGTTTGAAAAATTGCCGTGTTGGGACGGACTTTTGTTTGAAAAAAATGCCGTGTTGGGACGGTCTTTTGTTTGAAAAATTGCCATGTTGGGACGGACTTTTGTTTGAAAAAATTGCCGTGATGGGACGGACTTTTGTTTGAAAAAAATTGTCGTGTTGGGACAAACTTTTGTTATTTGTGAATGATATGTGGCATTGTTTTTGTTTTTATATATTTGTTAAGTATCGTTTATTGACGTACCTTTGCTGTGTTTATCTGCAGGAGGAGGTGCCTTTGTCTGGGAAGGCGAAAAGGATGAAGTCACGGGGGTCCCTTGAGGTCGTGGTTGAGTTATAGCAGAGTCTGCCTGATATTTCCCGAGATGGGAGGCCTAGTCCTCGGAGGCTAGTGATTGCTACGGGGTTGAACGTGTTCGTGGAGAACCTGGCCGGGATAGCCGAGACGCAGAAGAACAAGGGCGTCTTCTTGGCCTTGTCTGAGTATTGGTGGGACACCACGCACACCTTTCACTTTAGCTGGGGGGGGGGAGATAACGGTGATTCCCACTGACTTCGCGGCGATCAGCGGGCTTTCCTTCAAGGGGGAGTAGGTGAAATGGCAGGACAGGATGTCCGACGAGGTGCTGGCTGAGTTGCTTGGCTTTTCGCCTTGGCCCCGTAAGGGCATGGGTATGGTGTACCATGATGTGGAGGTACGACCAACATCGGGGATTATAGCCGGGGCACTGGGGTAGTGACGGTGGAGCAGCTGGCGCGCTCTTTTCTGTGGTTTGCCCTCTCCGAGACTTTGTTCTCGAATCACGCCTCTTCCATTCTTTTCCCTCTACTGGAGAGTCTGGTGGACTTTGAGAGGGTTTGTGAGATTGCTTGGGGCGAGGCGGGATTGGCCGAGCTTTGCTTTGCTATGGACAAATTTAGCTGGGGCGCGGTCAGCTCCCTGGGGTGTTTTGTCTTTGCACTGGAGGTATGAGTTTATTGCTGTTTTATAGTTTTAGCACTTCATCACTTCTCCGTTTTCTTTTTCTTTTTCTTGTTCTGAGCAGTATCTGCTTTTTTTGTTGCAGGTGTGGTGCTATGAGGTATTCTAGTGCCAGCCGTGGGACTGGCATGATGAGGCCATGTTCGGGTATCCCGCCATGCTGTGCTGGGCTCGCTCTTTGAGGAAGAGGAGGACAAGCCGGGGAAAGGTCACTGTTACCTATCAGGAGGTGCAACGATATCTAGAGAAGGACAACCCGGAGGGGTTTCAGCTGTACCCTTGGACTTGGTATGGCGAGGATGAGCTGGAGGGTGCCCCTTGGGTGACACGGCAGCGGAAGCTTCTGCGGGGCTTCACTTGCGACTCCATGTACTTGGGGGAGAGGGTTTTCTGGCAGCATGGCGCAGGTGTGCCTCCTATAGCTCTGAGGGATCCGCCCTTCCATATGATGAGTCCTATTGATATGGACGTGCTGGAGTATGAGAGGTACCGGGCCGACGTGAGGGCCGAGGAGTTCGTCCTGGAGGGCGAGGAGTTCGTCCTGGAGGGCGAGGAGTGCACGAACTTTATCAGGCGGAAGCTGAGGACGCTACAGGTGTTGGCGAGGGAGAGGTGGACGGGCTTTTTGCTTGTAGAGTCGCCACGCCGTTTTGATTTAGCCCAAAACATTGAGAAAAGGCATCAGTTTAAAAACTGTTGTTGTGTGATGATATTTTGAGTTCGGAGGTCAGGTTACGCCTCGGGAAGAGAATGTTAGAGCTCACCCAAGTCGCCTCGTAAAAACGAGTCTTTTGGTACACCTTCTTTCTTTAAATGTTGTGTGTGTGTGTGTATGTGCTTTTGAAAATGCATGATGTATCAGATGTCTACATTGTACACTACGTATTGAAATGTATTGAAATAGTGTAGGAAGGAAGCCTTACCAATGTTGGTTCGTGTCCGTCTTCCGTTGGGGATAGTGTTTGAGGATGGAATAGTGTTCCGGGATAGACCGGGATTGCTTCGGGACGTGCCGGTTGTCTGCGGACAGAGCTTCGGCGTGCCTCGGGATTGTCAGGTGTGTACTCGGGCAGAGTTTCGGTGAGCGTCGGGATCGCAGGGATCGTTGACTGGACTCGGGCAGAGGTTCGTCGTGCGTTGGGATCGTTGGTTGTGCTCGGGCAGAGTTTCGGCGTGCATCGGGATCGTCGGTTGAGCTCGGAAAGGGCCTGGATGCCTCGGGATGGACCGGCAAGGCTTCGGGATGGATCGGCGAGGCTTCGGAGTACCACGAGGGGCCTCAGAATACCTCGAGAGTGCCTCAGGACAGCTCGGGAGCGTCTCGGGAGCGCTCGGTAGTGCTCGGCAGAGCTTCGGAGTACCACGAGGGGCCTCGGAATGCTCTGGAGGGAACCGAAAGGGACCGGGATTGCCCAAAGGGTCTTAGAGAGGGTGCCTGAAGGCTAGGAGAGAGGAGAGAAGAGGGAGGTGTGAAAAATATGAGAGGGAGAGCCCTCTATTTATAGCCTTGGAAAATTGACAAAGTGGTCCACACGGACCTTCCTTGCAAAACCAAATTTTTGGTTTTCCCAGATTTGAGGGAATATTGTGGACTTTAAGGGAAATTCGTAATTATGATGTCTGGAAGCAAAGAGTCAGCACGGACGTGTTATGCTTTTCCAAATTTACCAAAATTCCTTAAAAGTCCTGTTGTACTTGTTTTATCCCAGAAAGGCCTCTAGTTGCAAACAGGTCCGCATGGACCAGTCTACAAGCTCAATATTTTATTACTTTTTTAATGGCAAGCTAGTTCTCGTCGAGAGCTTTCCAACCATATATGGCACGTCTCAATCGGAATTCGTATGAAGGAGTTATAACCTCCGGAAGTTCGCCCTTGGTTTTTTCCGTATGCTTGGATGGAGAGCGATCCAGATTGGGGTACTTACAGAAGCCCCTCGGCGACGTTACTTATGAAGGAAGTGGGGTCGTCGATAAGATAAGGGTCCTGATCTGAATTGCTTGCTGGGAGAGAGAAGGTGACCAGGTTGGTCGGACGGCTGGACCCTTCGATAGGATTCCTACGTATCTCTGAGTGGGAATCAAACCAATCTTAGTTCATGTGTGAGGTAACTGCTAAGGTCGGAGGGTTGCGGACGTAGTGGTGTCCTGAGGTGAAGTAGTGAGGTTTGTGGTGAGTGGACTTGGTGGTGTCCTGAGTTGAAGTTTGTGTGGACGTGGTGGTGTCCTGAGTTGAAGTTTGTGTGGACGTGGTGGTGTCCTGAGTTGAAGTTTGTCTGAAGGCGTCTATACCTAAGTTGAGGCTTAGTTCGGGAGTATGAACCTAAGTTGTGACTTAGTTCAGGAGTATAACCTAAGTCGAGGTTTAGTTCAGGAGTATGAACCTAAATTGGGACTTAGTTCAGGAGTATGACCCTAAGTTGAGGTTTAGTTCAGGAGTATGAACCTAAATTGGGACTTAGTTCAGGAGTATGACCCTAAGCTCAGGTTTAGTTCAGGAGTATGAACCTAAATTGGGACTTAGTTCAGGAGTATGACCCTAAGTTAAGGTTTAGTTCAGGAGTATAAACCTAAATTGGGACTTAGTTCAGGAGTATGACCCTAAGTTGAGGTTTAGTTCAGGAGTATGAACCTAAATTGTGACTTAGTTCAGGAGTATGACCCTAAGTTGAGACTATTCTAAGGCGTCTGGACCTAAGTGAGACTGTTTGGGGGTGTCTACCCTATTGTGACTGTTTGAAGGGGTCTACCTAAGTGTGTTGGGACATTTATGCGGTCTTTCGGACCGAGTAGTTTAAAGCCTTCCGAGCTACGGATAATGATTGGGAAATTTATACGGTCTTTCGGACCGGGTAATTTAAAGCCTTTCGGGCTACGGATTATGATTTGGGAAATTTATACGGTCTTCCGGACCGGGTAATTTAAAGCCTTTCGGGCTACGGATTATGATTTGGGAAATTTATACGGTCTTCCGGATCGGGTAATTTAAAGCCTTCCGGGCTGCGGATAGTGATTTGGGTAATTTATGCGGTCTTTCGGACCGGGTAATTTAAAGCCTTCCGGACTGCGGATAGTGATTTGGGTAATTTATGCGATCTTCCGAACCGGGTAATTTAAAGCCTTCCGGGCTACGGATAGTGATTTGGATAATTTATGCGGTCTTCCGGACCGGGTAATTTAAAGCCTTCCGGACTGCGGATAGTGATAAGGACGTGTTATGCTCTCTGGCTGGGGTTGTGTCATTATGAGGACGTGTCCAGGAGTATGAACCTGAATTGGGACCTAGTTCAGGAGTATGACCCTAGGTTGAGACTATTCTAAGGCATCTGGACCTAAATTGAGACCTGGTTCAGGAGTATGACCCTAGGTTGAGACTATTCTAAGGCGTCTGAACCTAAATTGGGTTTGATGGCGTATTTTGTGAGTCATGTAAGAACTTTGTTAGAAAGGAATCATGCAGTGCTGGTATTCTTCTTTCATGTAGTGTTTATTACAGCTATGTCTTGCATTTGAAGTTTATTGACACACCTTCTCTGTGTTTACTTGCAGGAGGAAGTGCCTGTGACCGAAGTCGCTGAAATGCTGAGGACGCGCTAGCATTTTTGACCGAAGTCGCTGAAGTGATGAGGACGCGATGGCGCCTTTGTCCGAACTTGCGGTGAGGACGAGGTGGTGCCTCTGTCTGAACTTGCGGTGAGGGCGAGGTAGCGCCTCTGTCTGAACTTGCGGTGAGGGCGAGGTGGCGCCTCTGTCTGAACTTGGTGTGAGGGCGAGGTGGCGCCTCTGTCTGAACTTGGTGAGGGCGAGGTGGTGCCTCTGTCTGAACTTGGTGTGAGGGCGAGGTGGCGCCTTTCTCTGAACTAGCGGTGAGGGCGAGGTGGTGCCTATGTCTGAACTAGCAGTGAGGGCGAGGTGGCGCCTCTATCTGAACTTGCGGTGAGGGTGAGGTGGCGCCTCTGTCTGAACTTGCGGTGAGGGCGAGGTGGCGCCTCTGTCTGAACTTGTGGTGAGGGAGAGGTGACGCCTCTGTCTGAACTTGGTGTGAGGGCGAGGTGGCGCCTCTGTCTGAACTAGCGGTGAGGGCGAGGTGGCGCCTCTGTCTGAACTTGCGGTGAAGGCGAGGTGGCACCTCTGTCTGAACTTATGGTGAGGGCGAGGTGGCGCCTCTGTCTGAACTTGTGGTGAGGGTGAGTTGACGCCTCAGATCGAATTTGTTGAAATGTTTGAGGTCGTGGGGCGCCTTTGACCTAGTTTTTGAGGTGTTGAGGACGTGGGGCACCTCTGACAGAGATAGTGAGGACGTGGTGCGGCCTCTGGCTGAGATGATGAGGAAATGGTGCCGCCTTTGGCTGAGATAGTGAGGATGTGGTGCCGCCTCTGGCTGAGTTGTTGAAATGTAGAGGACGTGGGGCGCCTCTGACCGAGTTGTTGAAATGTTGAGGACGTGGGGTGTCTCTGACCGGGTTGCTGAAATGTTGAGGACGTGTGGCGCCTCTGACCGAGGAGAGGAGGGATGGTTCGTCTTCTCTTTCCTTCTTTGTTCTGACTTCTGCGGACGTCTTGGAGTATCCGGTCGAGGAAGGTGCTGAGTTCACCGAGGATGATGAGGTGGCTGGCGGAGGTGCCGAGATGTGGGAGTCTTTACCAAGCGGTGGTGCCGATGACTCAGAGTAGGACTCTTTTTTTCTTTTCTATGCATGTTAGTGAGGAGTGCAACAAAATATTTGTATTTATATGCACAATGTATTCACATGTAATGAACTCTTTTATTTTTGCTTTAGGGGTTGTTTCTACTCCCTTTTTTTTGTTCTGTGCATGTCGCACGAGCTTGAAATGTTTGTGGTTAGTGTATGGTGGCCGAAAATGGCTTTGGTAAGGCTTTTGAGCAGTTGGGGGGCTGAAGCAGCTTTGACAGTTTCTTGAGCGACGGTGGGAGTGATGTCTACTGGGATGTGTTTGCTTTATGAGTGATAGCCACTCTTTTCATGGTCAGCCCCCTCGGGATGTGTGCCAGCGCTTTGTCGGATGCGGTAGGCCACTGCTGAGCAGGCGAGGATATCGTTCCTTTGGCTTTGGGGGAAACTCTCCACGGCATAGATCACTTGGTGATGGGGGATCGGTTCATGCATGGGGGAAGCCCCTGCTTTTCTTGCATTGTGGTGGCGAGAGAGAGAGAGAGAGAGAGAGAGATTTTAAGCTATGACAGTGCTTCTGACATCCTTCAGTCTGTGGACGTTTGCTCAGCGACCCCTTGTCTTGGATATGGATCAGTCCGCTTGGGAAAGGTGGATGGTTTGACTTGGCACGCATCACCTCCGTTGGTGGGTTCCTCATTGGGGAATTGAGACTAGGAGGGCCTGTCAGGAAGGTTCCTATGTTGTCAGAGTTCCGTGTTTGTCTTGGTCCTCTTTCTATGTTCCATCGCTTGTTTCCAGGCAGTTCGGGATGAGGCAGGAGCCTTTGATGGGCTGGGAAGGCATTGCCACTATGAAGGTAGCCTCCTTTTGCATGACAGATCCAGATGCCTTTCTGTATTTTCTGAGGGTATGGAAGTATTCCACTTTCCCTCCTGTGGTGCTCCTTCGACGTCGGAAGAGTATTGTGTTGACCACCAAGTACCTGGATGAGCAGCATGTCGAGCAGACCCAATTGGTTTTGGGGAGCAGGCGCAAAGCGGTTCTGGGGAAAGATTGTCGTTTCAGCTGAGACCTTGGGAGTGCAGAAGCTTGGGTTAATCCTCAGGGTGTCACGGGAGAAGCTTTATTTGACTTTGAGACTAGCGTCGACAGACTAGCGGGGAGAGGTCCCCTTTTTCAGACTCGCAGGGAGGAGATCCAGGCTAAGGCACGGGCAAATGAAGCTCTGCGAGCTACTGGATTGTTTGACTTGATGAGGAGGACTCCTAATCTCGGAATGAGGGAGACAGAACTCGCTCATGTGGAATGAAAGAAGACTCGTTGGGGACGAGGGAAGAAAGGAAAGAGTGACGAAGGGCCAAATGCGAGTAGCATGGAATGACCTTCTGAAACACTGAGTATCTATTCATTGTCATTGCAGACACATTAATTGTTAAATGCTTTACGTTGTCTTTTAGCATGTTGTGAGTTTGAGAGTAGACCGTGCTTGAACTCATCAAGAAGTGTTTTAACTGTGATGATTTGTGATTTACTTTTAAAGCTTTGTCGAGACGCAAAATCTCTTGCTTGCTTCTTGTCTGAGCCTTGATGGCGTGCAACTTTTGGGATTTTTGTGTATGCTTTAGACCGAACCAATGAAGGCTGCCTACGTTCCCCTCGGACTGAGGGGCTCAGGTCTGCGTAGTTCGACCCTCTTTTTGTGAGAGAAATGACTTGTAATGTACACTCGCAAGGGCGTATTTATTTTTGAAAAGGTGGGAACGGGTCCCCTTTTGTGTTAATGCCTTATTTGATGTAGGCACAAAAACATGCTTTTGGGTTTGACTCTTTTGAGAGAGTATGAGAACTGAAAAGCTTGTAAAAGTGTATGGAAGCCCTTGCTGACAGAAAATCAGTGTTTAGCTCTATTGTCCTATTTTGTAGAAAAAAAAGACTTGTCGAGACATTTGAAAACTTGATTTGTTCACAATGATCACTTGTTTGCTTAAAACCCTTTGTTGATGTTCGGGTTATTCAACAATAAAACTTGATATGCTTGATTAATTATGAGGAGAAAGTCAACTGGTATCAAGGATCGAATTTGGTCTGGTGTGAAAGAAGGTTTGTGTATAGGAGAGGTCATTGATGAGACCGGGTTTGTGGATTTGTATGTGTTTACGACCGGACCATTTCTGGTTGCCTACGTTCCCCTTAAGCCAAGGAGCTCAGGTCGACGTAGTTCGGGGCCAAACCGTGATTGGCTTTGGGGCCAGGGCATGAATATTTGTGCGGCCTTTGACGAAAAGGCTCGGAAAGTTGAATGATGAGGCACGGGCCTTGAGGTGATTCCTTTTTTTTTTATTTTGGCAAAAGGAGACGGTACTCCCTAGATTTTATTAATAACGAAAAATAAAATTACAAACATGGTGGGGGACATGACAACCTTAACCACCAGGAAAAGAAACCTAGGGGGAGTTCTTACACAGCTTGTAAGATCCTCAACAAAGAAGGGAGGGGAATCTAAAAACAAAAGAAAATACATCAATAAAAGAAAGAAACTACTGCCTAATATTAGGATACGAAATCCGATCAAAGTAGAGAAGGCTCTGACACGGCTTGGGGCAAGTTTGCAACGATGAAAATTGAAAATCTGCTTGCTCAGCTGCCGAGATATTTGCAAGAAAATCTGCCACTTTATTACCTTCCCTGTAGACATGGGTAACTTGAATAGACGCTTCCTCCATAACTCTGAAAATGTCTTGAATGAAATACCAAATCTCCCAAGAAATATTGCATTTGCGAAGTAAAATGAGAGACAAAACTTCAGAGTCCACCTCAAGCCAAATAGAATTGAAACCCATTAACCTAGCTTGAGTAATTCCATCAAGAGCAGCCCTAGCTTCTGCAACCATGTTAGTAGCATTACCATAAAAACGACAAAAAGCAAATATAAAAGACCCATCATGCTGGCGCAAAATACCACCTCCCGAGGCAATGCCCGGATTTCCACGAGAAGCACCATCCGTATTGACTTTCACTTGTCCCACAGAAGGAGGAATCCAAGAAACAAGTTTGACACGAGCTATAGACGGAGCAGCCATACTAATATTAAAGAATAAAGCAATATTTACCTCCGAATGAAGAACATGAAAGGATAATCTGTGGGCCGGAAGGATTTCGCTGATTTGGAACTGAATATTATTACGAACCTTTACCCAACTAGGAGTAACATCATCAAACCTGCATTTATTTCTGTGCTTCCAAAGCTCCCAGCAGATGATACTCGGAAGAATATCTCCCAACCAATTCACGGCCCGACTAAGCTTGTAATTTTTACAAGCATGTCAAGCAATCATCCTTTGCATGATAGTAGAACCCGAGATTTGGAAGCCAATCAAATTCCCAAAGAAATTCCACACATGAAAAGCAATATCACCATGTAAAAGAATGTGCTGCAAAGATTCAAGAGAAGGGTTAGCACAACAATGACAACGAGAAACAATAGAGATACCTTTACGAGATATGTTGTCATCAGTAGGGAGAGCAGCCTTTAGGCATTTCCACATGAAGATGGACACCTTGAGAGGAATAAACTTATGCCAGCACCAAGCAAAAACCCTACTCCGAGTCCTGGACACCCGACACTCCCTCCAAGCCGAAGAGATAGAGAATTTGCCCGAAGAAGAGGGAGACCAAAACGGCAGATCACAATCACCATCAATCCGAATACCAAAGGCTTGAAGCTCCAACAAACATTGCTGACCAAAAGTATCCCGAATATAATCTTCCCTTAAAACACCATCCTCAAATAACAAAAAAATATTATCATGACGATCATCCAGGAGAGGGACATCATGAGGAAGCCACTTTTCTTGAATAGAAATCTCACCACAACCCACACCCCAAGCAATACGGCTCTCCACCAAATCCTTAGCAGCAACCATCCGCTTTCAAATATGAGAGCAGCCCAATCTAGCAATGGCATCCATAGGATGTGTATCACGGCAATATTTGGCCTCAAGAAACTGAGCCCAAAGAGAATTAGACGTACGAAACCTCCACAAAAGCTTCATAGAAAAAGCAGTCGCCATCTCCTCAAATTTACAGAGGCCTAAACCCCCTTCTTCTATAGGCCAGAAAAACTCATTTCGAGAAACCCAATGACACTTTTTTCCCCCTTCAGAGCTACTCCAAAAGAAGTTAGCAATAAGGCGATTCATGGCATTAACAACACCCTTCGGAGGATCAAGTAAAGAGATATAATAAATGGGAATAGCTTGGAGGCAGGACTTGATCAAAACAAGCTTAGCACCAGCCGATAGAATTTTACCTTGCCACGAATCAAGCTTATCTCGAAGCTTCTGCATAACAGGATCGAACAAAGATTGAACTTTCCTACCGATATAAAGAGGGCAACCCAGATAAACAATAGGCAAAATTTTCTTTTGAAACCCCGTAATAAGAAAGATAGAATTGTCATGATCAGCCACATCCCGACCCGTCAGAAAGCAGGATTTAGATATGCTAATGAGCTGCCCTGAGAAATGTTGATAGGATGCCAAGAACTCCATATGACGCTCTAGAGATGGGATACTTCCATTACAGAAGATAATGATATCATCAGCATAGGACAAATGAGAGATGATAGGAACATTAAGGTTTCCCGTATGAAAAGCCACATGAGGGTGAAGGAGATGGAGATTATTAAGACCCCGGCTTAAAACTTCAGCAGCAATAATAAAAAGGCTAGGAGATATAGGATCCCCTTGTCGAAGCCCCCGAGTAGAAACAAAATAACCATTAGCAGTACCATTAATAAGAACCGAGAACCAACAATAATTGATACATCTAAAAATCATGTCCAGCCATTCTTCAGCAAAGCCAAATCTCCTCATCACCTTAATCAACGCAAACCATGAAAGTCTATCATACGCCTTGAGGTGATTCCTTGACAAGTCATATTTGACGGCAATTTCAATGAATCCATTGCCTCTTGATCGTTGGCGCTGGGTCTTTGACCTCATTTTTTTGTGAAGCTTCTGCTTGAGCTCTTTTTTTGTAGCTTCTGCTTGAGCCCCTTTTTTTGTAGCTTCTGCTTAGTTTTTTTTTTTTTGAAGCATATGAGGGCGAAAGCAAGCCCCTGCTTGAACTTTCTTGATGCGCACGAGGGCGAAGGCAAGCCCCTAGATTGTTGTTGACATGGGGTCAATCTTTTAATGTTGAGTGACCTTTTGTTGTCCTTTGATGTTGCCGCTGTCGTTGACTTGGTCAAGGTGATAGTGGGGACATGTTTTGGAAAGTGTATGGCTTGATTGAGGCCTTTGTGTGGGGTATGGTAACGTGTATGAGGAGCTATCGATTGACTTTCTCACACCAATTAATCAAAGCATTGATCATTTGTGGAATTACTTGTTGAGCAATGCAAGTGATCACATAGAACAAAACCATTTCATTAAATGTAATGTGGGGTGCAAAATAATGTCTCAAGTCTTGCAAGAAAAGAAAGAAAACTTGCGTATGGAAAATTGAAGACTTAATTACAATGTCCGAGGAGGACTTGATTGAATGAGAACAGTACTAGAACCTACGAGGTTTGACTGTATGTTTTTTTTGTGTAGAGGGGGGGGGGAGAAGAAGACTCGATATTCTTCAGGCAAAGTATCGACAGAGAATTCTCCGATTTGCGTCTCTGTAGGCTCTTCAGCAGTTCCCAAATTCATTTTGGTTAGAACCTTCTCGGCAGCTTGGGCCCAATTTTTCTCTCGTTTGACAACATGCTTAAAGATTTGTTTAATGTATTGTTCATTAATGTGTCTGCGTCTTTATCAAGTGAATCATTATTAACTGTTTTTGATTAGTTAATTTATCATTTGTTAAAGTGGCAAATGAGGGGATACTCAGAAAGGTCGAACTTTTATTCAAAGCATAATGAAGCGCAGTTTTTGTTACAAACGCATAATCTTTAGGCATAAGGCCGTCAGACGACTCGAGAGACTCGAACTTAAATACAACAGACTCGGAGTCTTTTATTTTTGAAGATAGACTCTAGGAGATGGGGGGGGAGGGGTTAGTCCAAGCTTCTCGTCCTGTCTCTTCTTCCTGGCTGTGGGTCCGCATTTGTGAAAGTTACTCCGTTTTTTATGCTGCCACTTGCTCGGCCTTTCTCAAACTGCCTTATCTCCGAGGAGGGCTCGATCCATCCCTTGGTGTGCCCCAATTCCGGAAAGGATTGTTGGGGAATAACCATCCTTGGATTCTTTCTTCTGAATTCTTTATTGCGGAAGTCCCAGGTTCCGTCTTCACATCCCCAATCATCACGGGAATTTGCAGAGGACTTCTTTACCATGATTACCCCGTCATTTCTAGGGAAAGGGTTTCCGACTGTGTTGGGACCATGGGGGCGCTCCCACTTTCCCTCTTCGATTAGCCCTTGGACCACTTGCTTCAGCACGAAGCAATCGTCGGTGGTGTGACCGGGGTAGTTGTGGAAGGCGCAGTGCTTGCTCATATTCACGTTGGGTTTGGGAGTCTTTGGCTGGAAATTCTCGAGAGGTTTGAGAATGTTCCGCTTTACCAACGTCTCGAGCACTTGGCTTAGAGGCATTCTGAGGTTGTTGAAATGCTGAAACCGTGGTATGCCAGGGGAATTCTTGTTCCTCGAGGGTGCTTGATCGCGGTTTACTTGGGCTCCTCTCTGGATGTAGTGGACTGCTTTGGCGGCTTCTTTTCCTTTGCCTGGAGGTGGATTGGTTGACGGGATTTGAGGCCATGAAGCAGCTGGAGCAAATGCAGGCTGTCCGAAGTAATGGGTCGGAAAAGTTATGTGGGGGAAACCTGGCGAATTCTGGGCATATTGAGAGAAGAAAGTGAACACGGGAGGATTTTGAGTGTTATTTGGATCTGTTTGAGATGGCCCAGCGCGTTGGTGATATTGAGCTTGCGGCGCAGGGTCGGGAAATTGATTGTGCTGCGGTTGACAGATCGGAGCCGCTTGACTGAGGCCCGGGTGAAGCTCTGAGCGAGAGCTATTTTGCATTGCTAGGTAAGGAGGGATCTGTTGATAGATTTGGGACACCGAGGGAACAGGTATTTCTTCGTCTTCTATGAGAACGAAGGTCCCATCAGGTTGGGGAACTGCGACAGTTCTGCGACGGCACATGGCATATTCGATCCAAGCCTGCTGCTCTTCTTGGCGTTTCTCAAGAGCCTTGAAAGCTTGCCAAACTTCTTCCATCATTTGGAAATTTCCCGGGGGCGGGGTTTCGTTTCCCTCACTGTTATCTGCCGACCTAGCCATAGGGAGTCGATGGAGTGCCCTGGTGGCCGTACTGGGAAGGCTGTTGGACCTTGTGACCTCGATACTGAAAAGGCGGCTCCCGGGTACTCTCAACCACTCTCGGTTCGCTGGAGGGGGTGACGGGTAAGGTTTAGACATGGGAAGGCCTTTTTTTTATAAAGGGGGAAAGCTCTTGTGACATGCAGTTTCCGTTTTTTTTATTTTTGATTTTTTTATTGTTTTAATTTACTTAAAACGTGTTTTCTCAGAATCCTAAGTTGGTTGGAAAAGATTGCTCTTCTTTTTCGCAACTATGCTAGATCCTGGGTCAGTGGAGACCATCTGTGCGGCTATAAGCCCCTCGTTTTGCACCTGTATTTCGACATCCCGGGGTGGACAGCCCCGGGCGAGGGTCCTATAGGGCAAGCGGCTTCCACCGGCCTAAAAGAAAAATCGAACCTAAGGATCGAGCCTGTCATGTTCATTTTAATGCGTTGGCTATGTGAATAGTGAGCTGAGCCGGCACCTGAGTCAAGATCTGGTCGAGAGTTCGGCATGACCTCTCTTTACCTTGCTTGCGTAAGGGATCTGTGACGTTAGGCGTTGGCTGGGTCATATTGTCATGGCTTACGTATTAAAGGCTTGATGACATGGTGTCATGTGGGCATGGATGTATATCCGGGACGGAACATCGTCTGGGTGTAGCTTCGAAAAACAAGATCAGGTCAAGATTTTAGCATGACCTTTCATCGCTTTGCTTGCGCAAGGGATCTTGAGTTCAGAGCTTCGGCCCAGAAAAATGGCCGGCATGGGATATGTATCCAGGCTGTATGGCACGGACTGGGTAAAAACCAACCGAGTCTGGACAGAGTGTGACGTAAGCGTGCTGGGTTGACACTGACTAGGATGGGATGTTTGGAATGATCCCGTGCGCGCCCAAGAGGCCTAGGAAGACCAAACGGACTGCAACTGAGACCACTCCGGGTTGAGGGTTGTAGTGTGTAGTGTATCCGAGGCAGCAAGTGCGCGTAGCGTGCGGTGTACCGAGACAACAGTACGAGTAGTGTGCGGTCACTAAAATTCTTTTTCTGAGTAAAACAGAAGTTTTTTGAAGAATTTTAAATGTATGTACACAGATGTATATTGATACATTTTTTGTATTTTTATTTTTTTTTTGTAAAATAAAAAATAAAAAAGTAAAGCACATGCACACACACAACAGTTAAAGAAAGGGGTAAAATGAAAGTTTGACCCTCATCATCGTTTTAAAAATCTTTTGTTTTTTTTTAAGTTTTTAAAACAAAATATCCCCAGCAGAGTCGCCACTGAAATTACTCGGATCCGGCTCGCGCGCGGGCCACGGTATCTCGCTTGCTGTTGGTCGAGGAGGTGTCTCGCTGCGTTTTTTGCTTGTAGAATTGCCACGCCGTTTTGATTTAGCCAAAAACATTGAGAAAAGGCATCAGTTTAAAAACTATTGTTGTGTGATGAGATTTTGAGTTCGAAGGTCAGGTTACACCTCGGGAAGAGAATGTTAGAGCTCACCCGAGTCGCCTCGTAAAAATGAGTCTTTCGGTACCCTTTCTTTCTTTAAATGTTGTGTGTGTGTGTATGTGCTTTTAAAAATGCATGATGTATCGGATGTCTACATTGTACACTACGTATTGAAATGTATTGAAATAGTGTAGGAAGGAAGCCTTACCAATGTTGGTTCATGTCTATATTCCGCTGGGAATAGTGTTTGAGGATGGAATAGTGTTCCGGGATTGCTTCGGGACCTGCCGGTTGTCTGTGGACAGAGTTTCGGCGTGCCTCGGGATTGTCAGGTGTGTACTCGGGCAGAGTTTCGGTGTGCGTCGGGATCGCAGGGATCGTTGACTGGACTCGGGCAGAGGTTCGTCGTGCATTGGGATCGTTGGTTGTGCTCGGGCAGAGTTCTGGCGTGCGTCGGGATCGTCGGTTGAGCTCGGAAAGGGCCGAGACGCCTCGGGATGGACCGACAAGGCTTCGGGATGGATCGGCGAGGCTTCGGAGTACCACGAGGGGCCTCAGAATACCTCGAGAGTGCCTCAGGGCAGCTCGGGAGCGTCTCAGGAGCGCTTGGTAGTGCTTGGCAGAGCTTCAGAGTACCACGAGGGGCCTCGAAATGCTTCGGAGGGAACCGAAAGGGATCGAGATTGCCCCGAAGGGTCTTAGAGAGGGTGCCTGAAGGCTGGGAGAAAGGAGAGAAGAGGGAGGTGTGAAAAAATATGAGGGGGGAGCCCTCTATTTATAGCCTTGGAAAATTGACAAAGTGGTCCGCACGGACCTTCCTTGCAAAACCAAATTTTTGGTTTTCCCAGATTTGAGGGAATATTGTGGACTTTAAGGGGATTTCGTAATTATGATGTCTGGAAGCAAAGAGGTCCGCACGGACGTGTTATGCTTTTCCAAATTTTCCAAAATTCCTAAAAGTCCTTTTGTACTTGTTTTATCCCAGAAAGGCAGTCTATGTGCAAACAGGTCTGCACGGACCAGTCTATAGGCTCAATATTTTATTACTTTTGTAATGGAAAGCTATTTCTCATCGAGAGCTTTCCAAACATATATGGCACGTCTCAATCGGAGTTCGTATGAAGGAGTTATGACCTCCGGAAGTTCGCCCTTGGTTTTTTCCGTATGCTTGGATGGAGAGCGATCCAGTTTGGGGTACTTACAGGTGCCCATCCCAGAGCATGGTCCTGCTGCCTATCGGGTTGACCCGGATGCTGCGGTGAGTTTGTTTACTCTTTTCCATCTTGGCATCTTTTCTGTATTTTTCTCTTTTGTCGAGTATTTTTATATCTCTTTTGCTGAGCTTCTCTTTGGTTGTTTGCTTTGGTCTCGGGGCGGTCCTTGGACGTGCTCACCCGCCCGTACATGGGGTTGAGGGCCTTTACGAAGAAGTTTATGAGGAAGATGTCCTGCGGGTCTTCGCGGAGAGCGGAGACATTCGAGCTGATGCCTTCGAGGAGGTCTGTGGATACTCCTTCTTCGAGGATTGAGCCAGAGCCACAGCCTGAGGTGCCGGTTCGGGAGCGGCACAACTTTGATGCGGGAACGTCTTTGGGGGCCCAAAGGCCGCAGACCCTTCATCAGTTCTTCCCTCCGTCGGGTACGCAGGGTGAGGGTTCGTCCTCGCATCCCTTCTTTGATCCTTTTACCGGGTTTGACCCTTCGGACTCTTCGAGCACTTGATCGAGGAGGGGGTCGAGTTTTTTGATGACGAGGAAGTGACTGCCGAGTTTTTCGAGATGCCGGAGTTACCATTTGACGAGGCTGATGATGATGAGTCGGAGTAGGACTCCTTTTTGTTTGTTTCCTTTTTTGTATTTGTAGGGCAACAAACATTTTGTGTCTGTAATAAAATACTCGTATTTGGCATAGCAAAGCATTTTATTTGAGATGTATTGATTTATTTGTGATTCCGGGGACTGGCCTAGTGGTCCGCGCGGACACTTCATGCATGCAAAGAGGTCCGCGCGGAAGCTTCTTGCTTTTGAACAGGGGATAAGATTTATTGAAAATCTGGATTTCCCTCATCTCCCCACTCTCATTTGCAGTCAACTTCGAGCCTTCTTCTCCATTTTCTGAAGAAACCTCCATTTTTGCCATGGATTCTTCGTTTGTTTCGAGAATTTCACCGAGGCTTTCAAAGGAGAGGTAAGCATACTTCCTTGAGCAGCTAGAGACGTGGATGAGTCACCACGATAAACGGGATTTTGAGGTGAGATTTTGACTCCGCTCGGTTTGGTCCCTTAAGGCGTTGGTTCCTGATTGGGAGTTGTTGCGGGCTGCTGCAAGGTTCTGGGATGTAAGGAGGCATGTGTATAGTTTCTCCTACAATGAGATTACGCCCACCTTTGAGGATTTTCGGGCTTTTATAGGAGGACCGGAGGTGGAGGCCATCTCGCTTCCTTTGATCGATGGAGCGACCGTGAGCGTGAAGCTCGCATGCTTTCTTCGAACTTCATTGGAAGAAGCGCAAGGTATGACTTTTGATTCCGATCATATTGACATTTCTGTGCTGCCTGAGCGGTTTATGGGTGATGACGAGAGTGCTGTCTCGTGGGATACGTCTGCTTTGTGCGTGATAGCAACGCTCTTCATGGTCAGCTCCCTTGGGGTATGCAACGGTGCTTTTCTGGATGTGGTAGGGCACTGCCGGGATGGTGAGGATATTGCTCCCTTGGTTCTGGGGGAAACCCTTCACGGTATTGATCGCTTGGCGACAGGGGATAGGTTCATGCAAGGGGGAAGCCCCATTTTGCTCACCTTGTGGTTGCGAGAGAGGCTTCAAGCCATACCTGAGTCTCTGGCGTCTCTTAGTTCGTGGACGTTTGCTCGGCGACCCCTTGTATTGGATATGGATCAGTCCACCTGGGAGAGATGGATGACACAGCTTGTTACGCATCAGATCCGTTGGTGGGTTCCTCACTGGGGGATTTAGACTAGGAGGGCCTTTCAGGAAGGTTCCTATGTTGTTAGAGTTCCGGGTTTATCTTGGTCCTCTTTCTATGTTCCGTCGCTTGTTTCCAGGTAGTTCGGGATAAGGCAGGAGCCTTTGCTGGGTTGGAACGACATTGCTACTATGGAGGTAGCTTCTTTCTACATGACAGATCCAGATGCCTTCCTGTATTTTCTGAGGGTATGGAAGTATTCCGCTTTCCCTCCTATGGTGCTCCTTCGACGTCGGGAGAGTGTTGTGTTCACCACCGAGTAGCTGGATTGGTACGAGCAGCGTGTCGGGCAGACCCAAGTGGTATTGGGGAGCAGGCGCGAAGCGATTCTGGGGCAAGGTTACCGTCTTAGCTACAGCCTTAGAAGTGCAGAGGCCTGGTCTAACCCTCAGAATATTACGGGAGATGCTTTGTTTGACTACGAGACCAGAGTTGACCGAATGACGGAGAGAGGTCCCCTTTTGCAGACTCGCAGGGAGGAAATCCGGGCCGTGGCACGGGCGAATGAAGCTTGGCGAGCTGCTGGATTGTTTGACTCGACGGGGAAGACTCCTGACCTAGGAAGGAGAGAGACAGAGTTGGCTCACGTGGAGCGGAAGAAGATTCATCGGGGACGAGGGAAGAAAGGGAAGAATGGCGAGGGGACAAGCGCAAGTGGCGCGGAATGACCTCCTAAGTATCCTTTCATTGCATTGCAGACACATTATTGGTTAAATGTATTAAGATGTATTTTAGCATGTTGTGAGCTTGAGAGTAGACCGTTCTTGTATTCATCAAGAAATGTTTTAATCGTTAGTGATTTGTGATTTACTTTTAAAGCTTTGTCGAGACGCAAGATCTCTTGTTTGCTTTTTGTTTGAGCCTTGGCGGCATCCAGCTTTGGACCTTTCTGTTGTATTTTGTGGACTGAAGCAGTCTGAGCCTTGACTACATCCATTTTTTTGGATTTTGCGTTTGGATTGATCTGAGCCTTAATTGGCATCCAATTTTTTTTGTTTTTTGTGTGTTTTTAGACCGAACCAATTAAGGCTACCTACGTTCCCCCGGACTGAGAGGCTCAGGTCTCCGTAGTTCGACACTTTCTTGAAGTGAGGGGGAGACAGAAAAGTTGATTTGCTTCAGGCGAAGTATCAACGAAGTTTGCTTCCGTTGACTGGATTCATGAAGGGATTGCCGTCTGTCAGCTTCATGGCACCTCCGGAGAAGATCTTTTGGACCAGGAACGGGCCGATCCAAGTTGGTTCCCATTTTCCATGCGGGTTGGTTCGGGTGGGAGGCTTTTCTTTGAGTACCAGATTGCCTTTCCTGATGTCTCGGGATTTGACTTTCTTATCAAAAGCCCTATGATGTTTTCCTTAAGGAAATGTGCAACCTTCTTGGAAGTTAGCACTTTGTATGACTTGGCTTCGACCCATTTTGTGAAGTAGTTGATGGCTACCAAGACGAACTCGTGGCCGTTGCTTCCGGGCTGAGCGATCTTCCCGATGACGTCGATTCCCCAAGTGGCGAAGGGACAGGGAGTGGTCATGCAATAGAGATCGTGAGGAGGGAGATGGTTGAGGTTGGAGAACCGTTGGCACTTGTCGCAGCTTCTAACAAAGTGGATGCAGACTGCCTCTATGGAGATCCAGTAGTAGCCCATTCGAAGAATGATCTGCATTAGGGCCCTGGCATTCATGTGGGGGCCGCAAGCCCCATTGTGGACTTCGTTCATGAGCTCGTTCGCCTTTTCCTTGCTGATGCAGAGGAGGAGCGGCCCTTGGTAGCGTTTTTTGTACAGCATGTCCCCAAGGATGACAAAGTGAGAGGCAAGGCATTTTAGGGCCACGATGCTCTTGGCTTTGATTCCTTCTTTGCATTAGCCTTCTTTGTTCATGAAGGTGGTTTCCCCATTCTGGACGTATTGGTAGATTTGGTTATATCACGGCTCATTGTTGGGCTCGGGTTCTGGTTCGATCTCGCAGTAGTAGGAAGGAATTTCCTTTCTTCCTACTTTGAATGGCTTTATCGCCTTCCCTTCGGGGATTTTCACGAGTGAAGCCAAGGTGGCTAGGGCGTCTGCAAACCGGTTCCGATCTCTTGGCAAGTAGTGGAAGGTGACCTCTTTGAATTGTGTGATGAGGTCTTCCATGCAGGCATGGTATTTTTGCAAGCCTGGGTCTATCATTTTCCATTTGTTGGAAACTTGATTGATGATCAGGGCTGAGTCCCCATAGACCTCTAGCTTTTGGACATTCCTTTCGAGTGCGGCCTCTAGTCCGGCTGCGCAGGCTTCGTATTTGGCGGCATTGTTGGTTACCTCAAAGTTTAGCTTTATGGCGATTGGGGTATCCTCGTCTTTTGGGTCAACCAAGAGCATACCAATGCCATTTCCTCTTTTGTTGGCTGCTCTGTTGAAGAACAGCTGCCATCGATTTTCGCCTTCAAGTGCGAAGATTCCTTCATCTGGAAATTATGGTTTGGGACCTTTGGCCTCGTCAGTTGGGAAGTCGGCCAATTTCTCAGCCATTACTCGTCCCTTGATTGACTTCTGGTTCACATACTGTGCCGGTGAAGAGGCTTCCGATTTGCGTCTCTTTAGGCTCTTCATCAGTCCCCAAATTCACTTTGGTTAAAACCTCATCGGAAGCTTGGGCCCGGTTTTCCTCTCGTTTGACAACATGCTTAAATATGTGTTTAATGTATTGTTCGTTTAATGTGTCTGCTTCTTTGTCAAGTGAATCGTTATTAACTGTTTATGATTTAGTTAATTTATCAGTTGTTAAAGATGCAATGAGAGGATACTCGGAAAGGTCAAAACTTTCATTAAGAGCATATGGGAATACATGGTTGGCTATGAATTCGTAATCTTCTGGCGTAAGGCCATCACATGACTCGAGGGACTCGAACTCAAATACAACAAACTCAGAATGTGTTTTGAATCTAGACTCTAGGACGCGAGGGGTTAGAACAAGTTGTTCGATCATTTCCTTCTTGCTAGCTGCAGGTCCGGAGAAGGTGGCCTAGTTCTTTAGTGGCATTGCGGATAGGCTTGAGAGGATGCGAGGGTCGAAAGGCTTCGTGCTGCTGTCCACAATCACGGCTACCATAGAGTTATCAGAAACAAAATCAATGAGGTCTGGCACCTCGATTTCTTCGCTGAAGAGTTGTTATAGCAAAGGCTCGTTCCAGGCATGGTCTACGGAGTCTTCCTTTTATGTCTTGGGCATTTCTAGCTCGAATGTTGACTCGTCCCGTTTGTGTGCGGCAGGTTTGCTGACAGAAAGCTTTTCAAGTTCTTCCGTCAAAGAGGGGGTTTTCCCGAACCAGAATTTATTGTGAATAGTGGTGGTGAGGGGTCCCAGTACAGTTGGCGCGTCGAGGAATGCTCTTCTGACGGGGTTTGGCTTGAGTCCTCTAAACCTTTCAAGGCTTTGTTGGAGCTTGCCCATTGTTGTCGACCAGTTTTGTTTGGCGTTGATCAGCTCTGTCCTTTTTTCTGTGTCTTCGTTCAAGTTGCCTACTTTCTTTGTGAAGTATCGGGCCATGTCGAGGCTGTAAGGGCGGAGGTCAGAGATTGCGTGCGAACCTCTTTTGTCAGTAGCTGAGCATTTTTGTGCTGCTTTTCTGTCTTCCGCAGCGTCTTTGGGAGTAGGGAAGTGCCCTAGGCCACGACGGGTGTTCTGTTCTTTGACCTCGATGATCTTGTGGGTGCCTTGATGGTTCTTGCCCAGACCGAGCCCCGTAATGTAGTTCATGAGCTTCATCATTTTCATGGGAGGAGGGATCCGGTCCCAAGTCAGGGGGAGATCTATATGGCCTACTCTGGCCTTTGGGATTTCGACTATGAACCCTGTCACCATCATGCCTTCGTTGTCATGCTTGATTTCCAAGACCGGGATGCCATTTGTGTTGGTCCCTTCGGTGGTCACGCTGTCCCCATAAATGATGGTGAGATCACTTCCTTGGACGAACTTGACGCATTGGTGTAGAGTGGATGCCACCCCGTTGATTTGGTGTAGCCAAGGCCGGCCCAAGATGGCAGTAAAGGTGATCTGGATGTCGATGACCTGGAAGTCCATTGGTACCATCTGCTATTCGAACCACAGGTTTAGAGTGGCTTTAGATCAGTTGGCTTGATTCCTAGCAAGTCCATCATTTTGGAAGGGAGGACATTCACGGCTGATCCCATCCACCAAGACCCGAGGAAGGCGGCGCTCGTCGAGTTGGACGGTGATGAGAGAGGCTCATTGTGGATAGTCCCAAATTTTGGTAGATCGAGCTCCGTGAAGGTAATGATGTTACCGTAGTGGACGTTGCCGATCATTTGGACTGCTTCGTCAGGTGTCACATCGATTGGCACCATGGTCTGGGCCAGGCTTTCCTCCAGCTTGAGTTTGTGCCGGTAGGAGGAAGTAAGTAGGGACCAGAGGGATATGTTGGCCTGAGTGCGCTTGAGCTGGGTCAAAATCGGGTCTTCAGCCTTTGGATCGAGCACTTATGGGCCCTTTTCGGTTTAGGGCTCAAGTATGGCTGGCCTTTTGTCTGTCCTCGAAGGATTCACCGGGATCTGGCCAGAACGCGTCAGTACGTTCACTTCTGGCTTTACTCCTTTGCTTATTTCTCCCGCTTCTGTCACGAGAGGGCCTTGGTTGGCGTAGGGCCATGCATCGCATTTCAGCTCGTTCACCGTTATTGCTTTTGTTGGAGCGTCAACGATGGCCTTGATGTCTTCCCAAGATAGGGGTTGGGGTGTTCGGACCCTTGGGCCGTTGGTGGCTGTGCGGAGCTCGTCCCAGCTAATCATGGAGCAGAAGTTGCCGTGATCTTGAGTTGAGTCAGGTTGAGGAGATTTGTTGGAGTAGATGACGTAATAGTCAAACTTTCCCGATGGCTCGCCTAGGGTTCCCACTGTGGGATCACTGGCTTCGTACCTCTTTTTCAATTTTTGTTGAGAGGAGGTTTTCTTCTTTCTTGGGGGACGGTCCTCGTGTATTTCATCTTGGAATCCCTCTCCAGACAAGCGAGACAGTTGCATACATCCCACCAGATGTGTTCGACAGTTTGTGGTGGGCTCAGGACCTCGGTGTGTTGACTTGGCATGTCTTTCCCTAGTGGGCCTTGTGGCTTCATGCCGTAGCTGCGGGGCTCGTACAGAGGCACAGAATTGCATCCCGAGGGATAATGAGAGACGTTGGGAGCTGCGGGAGTGGGTATGTCCTCGGGAGCCCCAGGTGGCTGGGGGTGGCCAATGTTCCGAAATGATGCATGGCACCTTCGATCCAGGCCTATTGTTCACCTTGGCATTTTTCGAGGCTCTGACAGCTTGCCATGTCATGACCCTAAACCTAGGCACTATTCGATACATGCTTGAACTCGTATTTATGGCGTGCGTTGCATCTCATTTATATGCTTCGCATTTTATTGGTGAGTATTATGTGTTAGTTTAACATTTTAATAATTTATTTGATATTTAAATATGTTAATAAATTAAATATAATTATTTAATGCCTAATTAGAATTATTAGGAGTTATTTAGTTGAAGTGGTAACTATTGAAATTTAATTAAATATCTTATAAAAAATATGAGGTGCTAAAGTGTAAGAACTTTAACTTAAGAATTGTAATGGGATAATGTTCAATGCATGGAGGAGCCTAGGTGGAACTATTCAAGTTTATCCTTGTTTTGTTTATTGAGAAGCTTCATTCTTCATTTTAACCAAAACCAAGCCAGCAACATTTCTTTTCCTTCTTCCATGAGAAAGGTCCAAACCTAGGTTTCATTTTAAAATTCCACCATTAATTCAAGAAAAATCCGTTCTTCAATCCGTTGGTGTCTAAATGTTCGGGAAGCCAAGGAGATCGTTTTCATCCGAATAAA
This sequence comes from Adenophora triphylla var. japonica, assembly GCA_022495995.1. Lineage (NCBI taxonomy): Eukaryota > Viridiplantae > Streptophyta > Magnoliopsida > Asterales > Campanulaceae > Adenophora > Adenophora triphylla. The sequence goes on along the minus strand of JAFEMH010000667.1, from coordinate 465,563 downwards.
TTTTGAAGTTTGCATTTCATTTTGGAGAGGTAAGTTATTATTTTTCCTTCTTAAATCTTGATCATGTTATAATTATGGAAGTATGCTTGTTGCATGGATTATTGTGTCATTTTTTTTTGACTTGGAATGGTTTGAAATGGCTTGGTTGTGTTATAATAAAGTTGAGTTATTGTTACTGTTTGAGGTAAAAAGGGGTAAGGTCAAAATAAAGTTTTCCAAGTTTTTGCTGATGTTTCAGTACAAAATCTGAAAATTGCTGAAGGGCACGACTCGTGCCCCTTGTCACGAGTCGTCCCCCTCAGCCATTTGTGCCCACGAGTCGTGAAAAATAATGTACTCGTGCTGATTTCAATTGGCATGACTCGTGTTGTAGGGCACGAGTCGTGCCCTGCCCTATTTCTGTTATACCATTTTCAAAGCAAGATATACCTAACTACCTAATGTACATTTTACCTAATTGAACACCCTAATCAAAGTACAATATATGAACTACAAAATGAGGTCTTAACCTATCAATTGTGATATCGGGAAGGTTGTTAAATACGTGGTTAAAGTAGGTTTGAACACTTGATTTCCATGAAACTTAAATTGCTCTACATCTTTATATGGTTGATATTAGACCCTTGAATTGTTATATTAAGTGTGTAGACCTTATGTGTTACACATTATGGACTTGTTTGACATCTTTAATGGTGTGCTTGATAGGGTTCCCTACTTTGGAATCCTAAGTTAAAATGAATTGTTTCAAGGATTGTTTAGCCGTTGTGCTACTTATGAGTGATACTTGTTATCATCTTGTTATCATATTGTTATGATATATTTGGTATGGTTCCCTACTTTGGAATCATCTATTGGTTTTTTAAGCAATTATTTATATAATGTGCTTTTATTTAAAGTCCAGCTGATACTTGATTGTTCGGGCAGTGGTATGGGATTATAATGGCACCCGAGCTGAGTTCATTATAATACATTCATTGGGTCCCTTTTTTCCCTTCTATTGGCCATGGTTTGGGTTGTGGGCTAGCCCTCCTTTGGGTGAGGTCTAGTTGCACTTTGGGGTATGACTTTGTGTCATTTTCACCCATATTGTTGATGTGTTACTTGGTTCCGAAACCGCTTCTTCAGCTGTTGATGCTGCTCAGATTGTTATATTCTTTTGGGATTAAACCTTGGCTCAGTATCCTTCTAAGCGTTACATTATGGCACTTATGTGTTATCGTATATATGCTTCTTTGTGTTTACAAGATTGTGATATATATATGAGGAATATGATGTTATATGTTTTCATAATGTGATTGCATATCATATTGTTGCATATATAATAGCTTACCGAGATTTATCTCACCCCATCCTTTTATTGTTTTCCATAGATAGTGGCGAGCCATGGAATAAGCCACATTGAGCACGGAGAGGACGCCGAGTTTGGGTTGTTACTGGGAGAAGTTATTTTGTAGTGGTTTACATTATGTAAATGCATAACCAAGGGGTAGTATACCCGAGACTTGAGATGTTATGTCACTATTTTAAAACACTTAAGCGATTGTAAATATTGTATATTTTGGAACTATGTTCCTTGGTTGTAAATGGTTTGTAAAGTGTTGAGTTTGGATTTAAAGTTAAATGTTTTTACCTTTAATGGTATGTTTATGAAGTTTCTTTAAGTTAAACAGGTTTATATATCAAATGTTTTTTAAAGGACATTTCAAAAGTTTTTAAAAATAAAGGCGTCTTTCGAGCGTGTCCCAGGCGTGGGGTCAAGTAGGACCACAGTTCGGGGCGCGTCAGTTGGTATCAGAGCTAGGTTTAGATAGTCTAGAGTGACTACGTGACCTAGGAGGGTAGTTATGGATTGAGTGAGTGACGTTAAGTGTTTATTGCAGGTACTCAATTGTTATGGCAAGAGCTGAGGGTGATCAAACCAGACCTTTAGGCCGTGGAAATGTAAGGGAGGAGACTCGGGATATGTTTCAAGGCATGTTACAGGCACCTCCAAGGGTTGTACTAGAACAATTTTTGAAGATAAAACCTATTGGTTATGATGGTGAGCCAAATGTGACAAAGGCTGAGAGATGGCTTGAAGCAATGAAGAAAATATTTGATGTATTGTGATGTACCGAGGAGGATCGAGTTAGGTTCGCTGCTTATAAGTTTTTTGGGGATGCGGAGCATTGGTGGAGAACATTAAAGGCAAGTTGGGATGATGCTCACGTTCCATATACTTGGGAGAATTTTGAGAGGAAGTTCAAGGTGCACTTCATTTCGAAAGTGGATCAAGATAAAAAGGAGATGGAAATTCTTAACTTGGAGCAGAATTTCATGACATTGGCTCAGTACGTGGCCAAGTTCATCGAGCTATCCAGATATTGCACTCATCTAGTTTCAACCGAAGAGAGAAAATCAATGAGGTTTGTTCGGGGATTGAAGACGGTGATTCGAACGCAGTTAGTATCTCATAAGTTTCAAGACTTTCAGGATGCGGTGGATCGTGCTTACCACGTGGAGCATGATATTGAGGAACATAAGAGGAAGACGGAAGGGTTAAGTACCGGAAGACAAGGAGGGCAAGGGAGACAACAACAAGGCCGAGATAGTCGAGGAGGTCAAGGAATTACATCGCAATTTAGAGGACAGCCGCAGGGTCAGTCAAGTTAGAAGGCAAGGTAGTACTCCGGGGAATCATAATAAGAAGGTTTGTACTCATTGTCAGAAGGAGGGGCATATAGAGGATCACTGTTGGAAGAAGCAAGGCAAATGTTTGAATTGTAGACAGTTGGGGCATTTTCAAAGGGATTGTCCTAAACCAAGGCATTAACCATCGGGGAGTGGCGCCAGGACTTCACAAGGGCAGAAAAGGGATGCTTCGGGGAGGCCTAAGGTTCAGGGCCGTGTCTTTGCCGTGAATCAGCAACAAGCGGCGGATTCCTCCACAGTCATAGGAGGTACCATATTTATAGCAAGTCTAAGAGCACGATCACTTATAGACCCTGGCTCATCGAATTCTTATGTTTCCATGCATTTTGCACGCAATTGCATGCTTCTGTTGAGTCTTTGCCTTATGTGTTAGAAGTATCGACTCCTATGGGAAAATGTTTGGTAATCGATGAAGTGTTACGTGCTTGTGATGTGCATATATGTGATCATGTGTTACCTGCTGATTTAGTAGTGTTACCCATACATGATTTTGATGTTATTTTGGGCATGGATTGGCTAAGCAAGTATCATGCTTTAGTTGATTGTCGTAAGAAGACTAGTAAAAGCCCGTGTCCGAGGAAACGTGGTATATATATTTTTTAATTAAAAGTGAGGGCAAAATGGGAAAGGGACAACTTAGTGAGGGTAAAATGGGAAAAGTTAGGAGGAAAAAGTTATTTTGAAAAAATAACTTTAGGATTCAAATTTTAGGAGGGAAAAGTTATTTTGAAAATTAAGGGTAAAATTGGAAATAAAGAACCTTGGCAGAATTTGAGGGGCAAAATGGGAAAAAATAATTGGGTACTGTTCATAGAACTGTTCATGGCAGTTGCCATTTATACTATAGATTGTTACATTTTCAGTCCCTTATATGCCTAAGTTTGTTTTTGAGGCTATTCCATCGGTTGGGAATATTCGTGTTATTTCTTATGTGAAAGCTAGAAAATTATTACTTCGTGGTTGCACCGGATTCTTGGCTAGTGTTCTTGATACTACTAAAGAGTTGTCTGAATTTGGGATGTACCGGTAGTTAAAGAGTTTCCGGATGTGTTTTCTTCTGAGTATGTTATGCCTCCGGATAGGGAGATCGAGTTTGTTATTGATTTGCTTCCAGGTACAGCTCCAATATCAAAGGCACCTTATAGAATGGCTCCGGCTGAATTGAATGAATTGAAGGCTCAGTTGCAAGAGTTGCTTGATCGAGGATTCATCCGACCTAGTGTTTCACCATGGGGAGTTCCAGTTTTGTTTGTTAGGAAGAAAGATGGATCCTTGAGGTTGTGCATTGACTATCGGCAGTTGAAACAAGTGACGGTGAAGAACAAATATCCATTGCCTCATATTGATGATTTATTTGATCAACTTCAAGGTGCGACAATCTTTTCGAAGCTTGACTTGAGGAGTGGGTATCATCAGTTGAAGGTCCGTTCAGAAGATGTTTCTAAGACTGCCTTTCGTACTAGGTATGGCCATTTTGAGTTTCTTGTCATGCCGTTTAGGTTAACAAATGCTCCGGCCATTTTTATGGATTTGATGAATCGGGTTTTCAAACCTTATCTTGATACTTTTGTGGTTGTATTCATTGACGATATTCTCGTGTATTCTAAATCTCGGGAGGAACATGAACAACATTTGCGAATGGTTTTGGCGATGCTCCGAGAGAAGAAGTTATTTGCAAAGTTTAGTAAGTGTGCTTTTTGGCTTGAGGAGGTTTCTTTTCTTGGGCATGTTGTGTGAAAAAAGGGAATTACCGTTGATCCTTCTAAGATTGAAGCCGTGGTTAGTTGGAAGAGGCCGGAAACAGTCACCGAGATTCGAAGTTTTCTGGGTTTAGCCGGGTATTATCGAAGATTCATAAAATGGTTTTCAAAGATTGCGACACCATTGACTCAGTTGACCCGGAAGAATGTACCCTTTGTGTGGAATGATAAGTGTCAAGCTAGTTTTGAAGAATTGAAGAAGAGGTTAACTTCGGCACCTATTCTTGTGTTGCCTAATGGGAATGATGGCTTGGTTATCTATTGTGATGCTTCGAAGGAAGGTTTGGGGTGTGTTTTGATGCAAAATAGGAAGGTCATTGCTTATGCTTCGAGGAAGTTAACTTCTTGTGAGCAGAATTGTCCGACCCATGACATGGAACTTGCTGAAATTGTTGTTGAGTTACACAAATGGAAGCATTATCTTTATGGAGCAAAGTTTGAGATTTTCACGGATCATAAGAGTTTGAAGTATCTTTTCTCTCAAAAGGAGTTGAACAATAGACAACGTAGATGGATGGAGCTTTTGAAGGACTATGATTGTACCATATCTTATCATCCGGGCAAAGCAAATGTGGTTGCGGATGCTATTAGTCGGAAGTCTTATGTAGCTTCAATGATGGTCCTAGAGTGAAGATGTTAGAAGATGCTCGAGATTGGTTTCCCCGGGAGTCGAGGCATAGAGCTATATTTGCGAATATTAGTGCATTGTCAACTTTGATTCAACAAATAAAGGAGGTTCAAAAGGATGATTCAGAGTTGAAGAAAATCATGGATAAAACTACGGATGGAAAATTCAAGGAGTTTTCTCTTAGTTCTGATGGAGTACTAACTAACTTATAGAGGCTGATTGTGTGTGCCTAGCCTTGATGAAGTGAAACGCCAAGTCCTTGATGAAGGCCACAAATCCAAGTATACCATTCATCCCGGGAGTACCAAGATGTATCAGAATTTGAAGCATCATTTTGGTGGAACAATATAAAGCGATAAATAGCGGATTATGTATCAAAGTGCCTGACATGTCAACAAGTTAAAGCCGAACATCAAAGACCCGCAGGTTTGCTTCAACCTTTAGAGATTCCGGAGTGGAAATGGGAGCATATCATGATGGATTTTGTCACGGGATTGCCTCGTACTAGTAGGAAGCATGATGCAGTTTGGGTGATTGTGGATAGATTGACAAAGTTTGCTTATTTCTTACCTATTGATATTGGCTATTCGATGGAGAAGCTTGCAAATTTGTATATTCAGGAGATTGTGCGATTGCATGGGGTTCTGGTTAGTATTGTTTCGGACCGTGATCCTAGATTTACTTCTATATTTTGGCAGGCATTGCAAAAAGCTTTGGGTTCAGATTAGAGATTTAGTACGGCGTTTCATCCTCAAACTGATGGCCAATCCGAGAGAACAATTCAGATTCTTGAAGATATGTTACGAGCTTGTTCGGTTGACTTCTTGGATTCTTAGGATATTCACTTACCTCATGTTGAGTTTTCTTATAATAATAGCTATCAGTCGAGTATTGAGATGGCCCCTTATGAAGCTTTGTACGGGAGGAAATGTAGATCTCCGATTTGTTGGGATGAAGTCGGGGAATCCAAGGTTTGGGGTATTGATATGGTTCGGGATTCAGTTGATAAAGTCAAGATTATTCGGAATCGATTGAATACGGCCCAGAGTAGACAAAAGAGCTATGCCGATCAGAGGAGATGAGACCTTGAGTTTCAAAGGGGAGACTTTGTATTTTTGAGGGTTTCGCCAAAAGTGGGAATTAGAAGATATGGTAAGAAGGGTAAACTAGCTCCAAGGTACGTTGGACCTTTTGAGATTTTGGAAAAGAATAGGAAGTCTTGCTTATCATCTTGCGTTGCCTCCTTCTCTTGGCAGGATGCATAGTGTGTTTCATGTCTCAATGCTTCGTAAGTATTTGTATGACCCCTCTCATGTATTACCAAGAATACTGGAGGATATTGAACCGGATATGTCTTATGTGGAGCAACCGATTCAAGTGATTGATACCAAGGTTCAAGAGTTGAGGAATAAGAGTATTCCCCTCATTAGAGTTGTATGGAGGAATCATGACGTTGAAGAGTTAACTTGGGAACTTCGGGAAGAAATGGAACGGAAGTATCTATGGTTGTTTGATCTTCTTGGTAAGTCAATCTAAAATTCGGGTCGAATTTTCTTTAAGGGGGGTGATTGTCACGACCCTAAACCTAGGCATTATTCAATACATGCTTGAACTCGTATTTATGGCGTGCGTTGCATCTCATTTATATGCTTCGCATTTTATTGGTGAGTATTATGTGTTAGTTTAACATTTTAATAACTTATTTGATATTTAAATATGTTAATAAATTAAATATAATTATTTAATGCCTAATTAGAATTATTAGGAGTTATTTAGTTGAAGTGGTAACTATTGAAATTTAATTAAATATCTTATAAAAAATATGAGGTACTAAAGTGTAAGAATTTTAACTTAAGAATCATAATGGGAGAATGTTCAATGTATGGAGGAGCCTAGGTGGAACTATTCAAGTTTATCCTTGTTTTGTTTATTGAGAAGCTTCATTCTTCATTTTAACAAAAACCAAGCCAGCAACATTTCTTTTCCTTCTTCCATGAGAAAGGTCCAAACCTAGGTTTCATTTTAAAATTCAAGAAAAATCCGTTCTTCAATCCGTTGGTATCTAAATGTTCGGGAAGCTAAGGGGATCGTTTTCATCCGAATAAATTTTGAAGTTTGTCAGTTCATTTTGGATGCTGTTTGATGTAAAAAGGGGTAAGGTCAAAATAAAGTTTTCCAAGTTTTTGCTGATGTTTCAGCACAGAATCTGAAAATTGCTGAAGGGCACGACTCGTACCCCTTGTCACGAGCCATCCCCCTCAGCCATTCGTACCCACGAGTTGTGTAAAATAATGTACTCGTGCTGATTTCAATTGGCATGACTCGTGTTGTAGGGCACGAGTCGTGCCCTACCCTATTTCTGTTGTACCATTTTTAAAGCAAGATATACCTAACTACCTAATAGACATTTTATCCAATTGAACACCCTAATCAAAGTACAATATATGAACTCCAAAATGAGGTCTTAACCTATCAATTGTGATATTGGGAAGGTTGTTAAATATGTGGTTAAAGTAGGTTGGAACACTTGATTTCCATGGAACCTAAATTGCTCTACATCTTTATATGGTTGATATTTGACCCTTGAATTATTATATTAAGTGTGTAGACCTTATGTGTTACACATTATGTGTTGATACTTATGTGTTTCATTGTTTGCATATTTTATTGTAGTAATAGCAAATCACAATAATCAACCCCTGTTGCTGCGATCAGTCATTGAGAAGGACAAGCTCGAAGAGAACGGTACAAACTATTCTGATTGGATCAGAATACTAAGAATTGTTCTAAGGCAAGAGAAGAAAATGTACGTTCTTGACGAACCCGTTCCACCTCCACCTACTGCCAATGCTTCAAGGCAGATAAGGATGCTCACAAGAAACATATTGACAATTCTAATGATGTGACATGCCTTATGCTTGCCACCATGTCTGAGGCCCTTCAGAAGGACCTTGAGCACATGGAAGCTGCTTTTGATCTTGCGGAGCGCTTAAAGGAAATGTTCCAAGTGCAAGCAAGACAAGAGAGGTATGATGTGGTTAAAGCCCTAAATGCATGCAAGATGCAAGAGGGGAAGTCGCTTGGTGCTCATGTCCTTAAGATGAAGGGCCACATTGAGCGTCTCGAAAGGCTTGGAAATCCGATGAGCTTGGAACTCGCCACAGATACGATACTTAATTCATTGCCTGAAAGTTATGGTCATTTTATAATGCACTATCACATGAGTGGCATGGATAAGAATCTCTCGGAATTGCATGCGATGCTTAAGACCGTAGAGAAGAGTATCAAGAAGCCCAGAACAACAAACTTGTTAATGGTTAACAAAGGAAAATGGTTCAAGAAAGATGGCAAAGGTAAAGCAAGGGTTGCTAAACCTAAGACAAAAGTTGCCATTGCCGGAGAGTCTCCCAAGGCATCTCAAAAGGATGCGGTTTGCTACCATTGCCAAGAGGTTGGTCATTGGAAGCGCAACTGCAAGGCTTACAAGGAAGGCCTAAAGGAGAAGAAGGGCAATACGATTGCTTCTGATTCAGGTATCTATATGATAGATATTTTCCTTTCTATTTCTAGTTCGTGGGTATTAGATACCGGATGTGGATCTCACATTTGTTTAAATGTGCAGGGACTAAGGAATAGGAAGCTACTCAAACAAGGTGAAGTTGACTTATGTGTGGGCAATGGAGAAAGAGTTGATGCATTAGCCGTAGGGACATATGATGTAACTTTACCTAGTGGATTAGTACTTGTTTTGAACAATTGTTACTATGTTCCGGATTTGAGTAGGAATATTATTTCAGTTTCTTGTTTGGATAATGAAAGGGTATAATTTTCTTATTAAGAATAAGAAGTTTTATATTTATTTAAATGATATACTTTATGGTATTGCTAATTCATTTAATGGCCTTTATGTTCTTAATGTTGATAAGAAATAAAATAGTGTTGAAAATGTTTATCATGTGGACAAGAAGTCTAAACCGAATGACGTGAACAACACGTTCATGTGGCATTGCCGGCTTGGTCATATAAATGAGAAACGCATCTCTATACTCCATAAGGATGGAATGTTAGACTCACATGATTATGAATCATATAAGATATGCGAATCTTGTTTATTGGAAAAAATGACCAAACCACCCTACATTTAGAGTAGTGAAAGGGCTAGTCACTTATTGGGCCTAATACATACTGATGTATATGGACCAATGAGCAGCATTGCTAGGGGAGGATTTCGGTATTTCATTACATTCACCGATGACTTATCTAGATATGGCTATGTCTATCTAATGAAGTCCAAAAGTGAATCGTTTGAGATGTTTAGAACATTTCAAAATGAAGTACAAAATCAACTTGGCAAAACTATTAAAGCACTTCGATCCGATCGTGGTGGAGAATATTTGAGCCAAGAGTTTGACAATCATCTCAAAAACTGTGGAATTGTTTCAGAGTTGACTCAACCCAAAACGCCACAATGGAATGATGTTTCCGAGAGGAAGAATAGAACCCTATTAGATATGGTTCGCTCGATGATGAGTCAAGTTGACCTTCCTATATCCTTTTGGGGACATGCATTAGAGACTGCTTCGTTCACACTGAACAAAGTCCCTACTAAATCGGCTTCTAAAAACCTCACATGAGATGTGGCATGGAAGAAAACCTAGTTTGTCTTTCATGAAGATTTGGGGTTGCGAAGCTTATATAAAGAGACTTGTCTCTGATAAGTTAGCACCTAAATCTGACAAGGTTATTTTCGTTGGTTACCCTAAGGAAACCAAAGGATATTACTTTTACAATCGCAATGAGAACAAAGTGTTTGTTGTTCAATATGCTACCTTTCTTGAGAAACAGTTTCTCAATAAAGGAACTAGTGGGAGTAAAATTGATCTTGAAGAAGTTCAAGAACCCGAAAATAACATGGAACCGATAGTAGAGACTGAACCAAGTCCACAAGGAGTTGTGGAGCCAGATCAAGATCCACAAGTCCATCGTAGATCGGATAGGTTACAATCCGCACCCGAGAGATATGGATTTCTCGTGTCAGAAAGTAATGAAGTGGAAGTCATTGAGAATGACGAACCTACTTCCTATCAAGAGACGATGTCCACTCCCGATTCAGATAAATGGTTAGAAGCCATGGAATCCGAATTGCAATCCATGTCAGATAATCAAGTTTGGAACTTGATTGAGCCACCCGAAGGTGTAAAAATCATAGGGTGCAAGTGGGTCTTCAAGAAGAAGACTGACATGGATGGGAAGGTGCATACTCACAAGGCTAGGCTTGTAGCAAAGGGATATAGGCAGATTCATGGTGTTGACTATGATGAAACCTTCTCGCCTGTTGCCATGCTTAAGTCTGTTAGAATTTTGATTGCCATAGCCACGTATTATGACTATGAGATATGGCAAATGGATGTCAAAACTGCTTTCCTTAATGGAAAACTGCTTGAGGATGTGTATATGACACAACCCGAAGGTTTTGTCGATCCAAGAAATTCTAACAAAGTGTGCAAGTTGCAAAGATCCATATATGGATTGAAGCAAGCTTCTAGGAGTTGGAATCTTCATTTTGACGAGAAAATCAAAGAGTTTGGTTTTGTCAAGAACGAAGATGAACCTTGTGTACACATGAAATTTAGTGGGAGCGTAGTATTATTTCTCTTATTGTATGTCGATGATATCTTACTCATTGGAAACGACATTCCTGCACTTCAGACTGTCAAATCTTGGTTAGGGAAATGTTTCTCAATGAAAGATATGGTGAAGCCGCTTACATCCTTGGCATCAATATCTATAGAGATAGATCTAAGAGGATGATTGGTTTGAGTCAAAGTACCAACATTGACAAGGTTCTTAGAAGATTCAAGATGGAAAATTCTAAGAGAGGTAACTTGCCAATGGGTCATGGTGTTACTCTTAGAAAGAATCAGTGTCCTAAGACAACTGATGAGAGAAAGAGGATGAATGAAGTTCCATACGCTTCGGCTATTGGATCTATCATGTACGCTATGATTTGTACTAGACCCGACGTCTCGTATGCTTTGAGCATGACGAGTTGATACCAATCTGATCCTGGTGAGAACCATTGGATGGCAGTTAAGATGATCCTTAAGTACTTAAGAAAGACTAAGGATGCATTCTTGGTCTTTGGAGGGATGGAAAAAGATCTTGTTGTAAGAGGTTACACATATGCTAGCTTCCAAACCGACAAGGATGATTTCCGATCGCAATCGGGATTTGTGATTATGCTTAACGGAGGTGCAATTTGTTGGAAGAGTTCCAAGCAGAGTACCATAGGCGATTCAACAATCGAGGCCAAATATATAGCGGCATCTGATGCAACTAAGGAGGTAGTTTGGATCAAAAAGTTCATTAGTGACTTGGAACTTGTTCCAAGTCACTAATCCGGTGGAACCTTATTGTGACAATAATGGTGCCATTGCGCAAGCAAAGGAACCAAGGTCACATCAGCGATCCAAACATATACTTAGAGGTTTCCATCTCATTCAAGAGTTCATTGATCGGGGAGACGTTAAGATATGCAAAGTATCAACCGATGATAACATTGGGGATTCGCTTACAAAGCCCCTCGCACAAGCAAAGCATGATGGTCATGTGAGGTCCATGGGTATACGATACATAGATGGAGCCTAGTGCAACTGGGAGATTGTTGGTGTAATGCCATAGGCGTTTAGTTATGTTTTCACTTATAATCTAAACCGCTATGTAATCGTCTTTATCATTTATTATAGAGAAAGTTTATTTGGTTCATGACCTACTTATGAGATTTATGCATAGAGATGCACATTACACTTATGGATACTTGCTAGAGAACAAGTATTGGACATGACCTACTTATGAGATTTATGACATGGTATGTTGTCATAATTAAATCTCATGATAGTCGTATCATTAGAATCCTTCGTACCTGAGATTATCATCATCTTTCACATGATGAACGTTGTGTTTAATATAGTCTAACACTATCTTTAATCGGATAGCAATAAAGGCTAAGTTAGCACGATTGGATTTATGTAGGGAAGAATGATAAAGTCAAGACGGGATTTGTCTCTCTCTGTTTGAGAGAGATGTTTGCTTGGGCCCCTCAATGAATAGTGTTGATGAAATGTGTGGCCACACTCAAGTGATTTGATAGAGATCAAATGCATTTGGATTATCAACATATTCGTAATCGAGAAAGCATTGAACATTGTGAGTTGACATGGACCATGACTCATGTTCAATTGGACATCGTGGACAAATGGATTGTGACATTTGATCTATCGATTAATCAAGCTTTGATGTTATATTAATTGGGTGGATATAATGTTTGCTAGAAACCACTTATGTCTTGTGAGGTCGATGTTTCAACTCGCTACCAACATAATATAATTCCTATTGGGTCACACACAAAGAACGAATTTGATTCTGGCTGAAAATCTTGGAAATTGGGAAAATTTATGACTCGTGCTCTTGGGCACGAGTCGTGACACATGGCAGTACGACTGCGTATTGAGGCAACATTGACTTTTGACTTTTGGGATCAAGCACGAGTCGTGCCATTGATCATCACGAGTGCAAATTTGGTCATGAGTCGTGTCACGACTTGAATTTGGCCTGGGGCACTCGTTGCTGCCTGGAAAGACTCGTGGCACGAGTCGTGCCCAGGAGCACGAGTCGTGCCCTGAGCGAATTTTGACTAGTTCGCGGATTCCTTTGGCGTTTTGGTTTTGGTCTTGGACAAGGACTTTTCCCTAATTGTTAGGGATTTATATCGGATATAAATGTAAACCTTGTGCAGCCATAAACCTCTCTCTTCTACATCATTGTTCTAGGTTTATGAAACTCTAGATTTTGATTATTGATTAAGAATCAAAAGCTCCCAAATAATTTCATTGTTTTGGCTTTGATTATTGAATATTGATTCAATAATCAAGAGGATCATCTAACAATCCTACAAGAAGCGTTCTTGGTTCGTTCGCGTGTGGATCACCATTAGTGGGAGGTTGCTTTATCTCCTAAGGCTTGAAGATCTCAATTTGTTGATTCATCACCAAGGTTGAACAAGGAAGATAGAATATTCGACATCAAAATTCTAAGGCTTGAATTTTGAGATATGTTTTGACAAACTTAATCGCATTCAAGGTATGTAATTCTATTTCATGCTTTTCTATCTCTTCATGCTAGACGGATCTAAGGGCTAGGGTTTTGTTGTTGTATAAATATTTTTCGCTGCATTTGTAACCCCAAAACCCAACAAACCCTCGCCTTGTAAAACAGCCGTACGGCTCATGAAGAGCAGCAAGCCATGCTCATCGATGCTCTCCGCCGTCATGGTATTCAGATAGTAGTTGAAACAAATGGTTCTTTGGTCATGGTGGAAGATGAGACTCCAGAAACAGTGATTTCAGCCCCTCCATCCTATAACCAATGCCCTCCTCCTTCGACATATGATCCCCTACCAAGGACTACTCCCTTTCAGTCTTTCCCAGTACCTCAGGCCATCAGGGCTCCATCACCCTCAGCTCCTCAGATCAGACCAAGCTTCGTTCACTATCAACAGCGAACGAATGCTACAGCCACCCCAGTCTCTTAGTCTCAGCATTATCCCATAGGATTCATCCCTCCTCCTTAGTACAGACCATCCCAGCTGATTTCAAAACCCCATAACCAGTCTAATGATCCCTTTGCCATCTTTCTGAGGCATCAACCCACAAATGACCCCAGTGAGGCTTTTGACCAGTTCAACCTTCCCAACTTTGTCAACGCCTGCAAATTCGCTTCTCTCCCGGACAATGACAACGAAGAGTCCATCGAAAATGAGAACAGGAATGGGCTGATTTACAGTGACGATGACAGTTCAGTAGAGGGCATGAATATGGAGCTAATGGAAATGAAACCCGAAGAACCAGATGGGGTAGAAAGCCACAGGCCTGAGAATGAGGACGGGATTACCTCGAAATGCGACTGCAACTTTTGCAGGAGCTTAGAGGAGAAAATGGACGAAAGTTCAGATGAAGAAGAGTATGAGTTCAGCATTTTAGAATTTAATACCCCTTACAGAGATCTGGTCGATGAATGGAGAGACTTGATTGAAGCCTTAGCCGAGCAAGGGAATTGGGCTCCTCCCATTGATCTAGAATATGTAAATGTCATTGAGACTGTGCCTCCGTCAGGAAAGGTGGATGCTACTGCAGTATTAAGGGTCACCCCTGAGACACTATCCAAGGAAGGGTGTTTGGAAGCCCTAGAAAGGGTCTTGAAGTTTGAGGCGACCCCGGTCCCATTCCTATCTTATGATAATAATGGCATTTTCCTGGTAATCCCCACGCCAGAGGAAAAGCCCAGAACGCCCCTTATATGGCGTTAAGTATCCCGGCCATCCTTTGCCACAATTGGCTATCAGGGTAAGGACGAAGGTCTCGAAGGAAGTTATTGTAGTGAGCTTGAGGAAGACACGGTTGAAATGCCAGAAGGAACAGTAGAAGTATGGCTCGCTCGAAAGCCAATTAGCCCAGAAAACCCACCCAAAGACAATGACTTGGAACCTGTCAAGAGGTTCGATCCCGAAGAAACCCTTATTGATGATGGAGTCTCCCACTTCAGGAAGTGTTTGGCTAATGTCAGAGAAGCCGTCAAAAGGTTGACTCCAAGAGAAAGGAAGGATACGCTTGACAGTGATGAGGAGTGTGACCCTACGTTGCTGAAGAAGTTGCTAGGGCAAGATGATGAAGCCACTGGCAAACCTCCAAGTCCCGAGAACGATGACTTCTATTGTATGTTGACTCTGAAAGGCCTGAATGAAACTGTCAAAGCCTTGAGCGAAGAAGAAGAAACTGAAATCAGCAAGTTGCTAAATCAATAGGGGACCCAGAATTCGGAAAGATCCAGAAAGCCTGTAACCTGGGATCATATTCGTGTAGCTGCTTATACCTCCAGTGATGCTGTGAACCAAATCAACCAGCAGAGTTGGCCGTATGCCAGCAAAAGCCCACCTCTAGCCCTGAAAGAGCTGAAAGAATCTTCCAATAGAGCCAATGACTTGGGAAAGTCAAATCTCTATGTGATGACTCGTTCTGGGCAGATGAATGTGGAACTACCCAAGGTTGACAAAAGAAATATCAGCTCCGAACCAAGGGCAGACAAAAGGCCTTATAAGCCGCAA
Source organism: Adenophora triphylla var. japonica (assembly GCA_022495995.1). Classification (NCBI taxonomy): domain Eukaryota; kingdom Viridiplantae; phylum Streptophyta; class Magnoliopsida; order Asterales; family Campanulaceae; genus Adenophora; species Adenophora triphylla. The sequence goes on along the minus strand of JAFEMH010000667.1, from coordinate 450,325 downwards.
GCAGAAAAGGTAGACTTTGAGAAGGAAGACCCGGTGCTGACTCAGCTGAAGTGCACCCAAGCCAATATCTCCCTTTGGTCCCTGTTAACTTCTTCCTATCCCCACAAAGTAAAGTTAGAAGAAAGTTTGGCCAAAACCATGGTACCCATAAATTTCACCCCAGATGAGGTCATCCAAATAATCGGGAACATTCACTATGGGAACATCATCACTTTCACTGACCTGGATTTACCGAAATATGGGGCTAACCACACTAAGCTATACTCTACATCACTGTCCAGTTGGAGGAACGCCGGCTACCAAGGGTGTTAGTCGATGGGGGGGTCTGCAATGAATGTCCTGCCAGCAAAGATGATGGTCCTACTAGATCTGAAGCCAACGGACTTAAAGCCGTCCAGTCAGACTATTAAGGCCTATGATTCCACCGCTCGATTAGTTTTGGGGATTGCAACCTTGAATCTGTGGTTTGGGAAGAAGATTATGGTTGTTGACTTCTGAGTAATTGATATCCCCATTTCATTTACCGCTCTACTAGGACGACCCTGGATCCACCAGATAAAGGGGGTGGCCTCTACCCTGCACCAGTGTGTCAAATTCCAGTCCGATTATGGAACTATCACTACTATCTATGGAGATAGTGTGAATGTGGAAGGGACCAATACCAGAGGTATTCCGATACTGGAGATCAAACATGATGATGAAGGGCTTACCTTAAATGGCTTCTCTGTGGCCACCTCTAAGGTGGAAGTGTGTTGTGCAGACCTCACTACTACCTCAGACAAAATACCTCCTTCCATGCGAATGATGAGAAAGATGAGTTACCTTCCGAGGCTTGGACTAGGTAAAAGACTTCAGGGTCGTCATGCTATCATTGATGCAAAGGAACAAACCACTCAACATGGCTTGGGTTACAAACCAACTCCTAAGGATGACAGGGAAGCTAAGACAGCAGTTCAAGAAAAATAAAATGAAGGGGTCCGTCTCCGCCCTTACAGCCTGTCTTTGGCCAAGTACTTCACAAAGGGCGAGACTCAATATGATGAGAGTGACAGTCCACAGTCCATAAGGAAAGATCTCTTGAAGAACCTGGAAAAGGTCCGTGGAAAGCTGGCCAATCCCATTAGAAGGATGTTTCTCTACCTGCCCAATATTCCTGGGGCTACCACCACTGTTCAAAACGAGTATGTCTTCAAAGAGAACCCAGACCGCCTCAAAGAGCCAGCACTCTTCCCAGCAGGGGTAATGGATTTCTCCACCTTCGAACTAGCTCTCCCAAAGATCAGCCAGATAGAAGTTGCCCGCAGTGAGGATAGTGAGCCAGCCTTACAGAAGCTGTTTGATGAAGAAGCACAGATTCCTAACTTGATCGACTTCAGCTCAGACGACGAGACAGTTGCATTAATTGGGGATGACAGTGAAGAACCTTTTGATCCTCGCACTCTAGTGACTAAGACAGAGATGCCGCTGAAGAACTGGGTGGCATTTTCAGGACCGATAGCCAGCCGAAAACAAATGATCACAGAGCTTGGATTGGTCCCCCATCCCTCTATGTCTATTTCTGTCAAACACCTTGTCATCCGTACTGTAGAGTCAGGAGTCTTTGAGTTTGAGTCCTCTGAGTCATCTGATGGCCTTACGCCTGAAGATTATGAATGTGTCGCCAATGTCATCTTTCCCTTTGCATTAAATGAAATGATAGATCTTTCTGAGTATCCCCTTATTGCCAACTTAACAAATGATAAATCAACTAATAATCTAACAACAGTTAATAATGATTCATTTGAACAAGATGCAGACACACTAAATGAACAATACATTAAAGATTTTTATTTTTTTTTGGCAAAAGGAGACGGTACTCCCTAGATTTTATTAATAACAAAAAATAAAATTACAAACATGGTGGGGGACATGACAACCTTAACCACCAGGAAAAGAAACCTAGGGGGAGTTCTTACACAACCTGTAAGATCCTCAACAAAGAAGGGAGGTGAATCTAAAAACAAAAGAAAATACATCAATAAAAGAAAGAAACTACTGCCTAATATTAGGATACAAAATCCGATCAAAGTAGATAAGGCTCTGACACGGCTTGGGGCAAGTCTGCAACGATGAAAACTGAAAATCTGCTTGCTCAGCTGCCGAGATATTTGCAAGAAAATCTGTCACTTTATTACCTTCCATGTAGACATGAGTAACTTGAATAGACGCTTCCTCCATAACTCTGAAAATGTCTTGAATGAAATACCAAATCTCCCAAGGAATATTGTATTTGCGAAGTAAAATGAGAGACAAAACTTCAGAGTCCACCTCAAGCCAAATAGAATTGAAACCCATTAACCTAGCTTGAGTAATTCCATCAAGAGCAGCCCTAGCTTCTACAACCATGTTAGTAGCATTACCATAAAAACGACAAAAAGCAAATATAAAAGACCCATCATGCTGGCGCAAAATACCACCACCCGAGGCAATGCCCGGATTTCCATGAGAGGCACCATCTGTATTGACTTTCACTTGTCCCATAGAAGGAGCTAGGAATCCAAGAAACAAGTTTGACACGAGCTATAGACGGAGCAGCCATACTAATATTAAAGAATAAAGCAATATTTACCTCCGAATGAAGAACATGAAAGAAATCTTTAAGATAGTTATTGATAAAGAAGAAAACCGTGCCCAAGCTGACGAGGAGTTTTTGACTGGTGTTAACCTGGGTACTATCAAACAACCTAAAGAGACACAGATTGGAAACTTCTTCCAAGGGACCGAACGGGACAGACTGATTGATCTGATCAGAGATTATGTGGATGTGTTCGCCTGGTCTTACAAGGACATACCGGGGTTGGACAGCTCGATTGTGGAACACAGGATTCCTTTGACACCTGATGCCAAGCCTGTGAAACAGAAGCTAAGGAAAATCAAGCCCGAATGGTCTCTGCAAGTCAAAGAGGAAATTGAAAAGATACTCCGTGTTGGATTCATCAGGGTCATCAAATATCCGACCTGGTTGTCGAACATTGTGACCGTGACCAAAGCAAATGGGAAGGTACGCTGCTATGTGGACTTTCGGGATCTAAACAAAGCTAGTCCCAAAGATGACTATCCGTTGCCGAACATAGATATTTTGGTGGATGCCACAGCCAACTACAAAGTCAAGTCATTCGTTGATGGTTTTGCTGGCTACAATCAGATCAAGATGGCAGAAGAGGACCAGGATAAGACAGCTTTCACCACGCCATGGGGGACATACTGTTATACAGTGATGCCTTTTTGGTTAAAAAACTCTGGGGCTACTTATCAGAGGGCAGCAACTGCGCTTTTTCATGACATGATCCACAAGGAGATTGAGGTCTATGTCGATGATATGATTATCCATTCCAAGGGCGCAGACGGACAACACTTTGCTGATCTCCGGAAGTTCTTCGAGCGATTAAGGAAGCATTCTATGAGGCTGAACCCTACAAACATTGAAGCCGACCCCCGAAAGATCAAAGCCATTATGGACATGAGGCCGCCTCGATTCTAGACAGAAGTCAAAAGATTTATGGGCAAACTGCAGTACATCAGCCATTTCGTTAACCAACTGACAACCATGTGTGAGCCCATCTTCAAGCTTATAAAGAAGAATGCCGATATAGAATAGAATGAAGAATGTCAGGATGCCTTTAACAAAATTAAGGCATACCTAGTGAATCCCCCGGTACTATGCCCCCCGCATGGACAGAAACCTCTTTTGCTGTATCTCACGGTCACCGACACGGCATTTGGGGCTATGCTGGCCCAGAAAAAGAATGATTCTCGGGTGGAGAATGTCATTTACTTTGTGAGTTGAAAACTGCAAGGGAGTGAGCTCAATTACTCAGCGTGTGAAAAGACCTGTGCAGGACTAGTCTAGGTAGTCGAGAAATTGAAACACTACATACAGGCTCACTCGGTGAATTTGGTCTCAAAAATGGCCCCATCAAGTACCTCTTTGACAAACCTTCCCTCTCGATGCGCCTGGCAAAGTGGTCATTCTTCCTGGCAGAGTTTGACATCAACTATGTAACAAGAAAGGCAATCAAGGGTCAAGCACTCTCAGACCATTTGGCAAATTTCCCTAGTAATGAGGACCGAGGCCCTGAACCCCAATTTACAGACGAGGGGATTTTTGCTTTTGAACCCGAGAACCGATGGCAACTCTTCTTCGACGGAGCTGCTAACAAAAGGGGAAATGGCATAGGGATGTTGTTCGTAGACCCAAAAGATGAGCATATGCCGATAGCCATCAAGTTAAACTTCTCTGTCACAAACAATGCAGCGGAGTATGAAGCCTGTATAGCCGGTTTAGAGGCCGCCCTAGAAAGAAATGTCAAGGAACTCGAGGTCTACGGAGACTCAGCCCTGATCATTAACCAGGTATCGAACAAATGGAAGACTGTGGATCCTAACTTACAGAAGTACCATGCCTATATGGAAGAATTGATTGAGCAGTTCAAAGAAGTTACCTTCCATTATCTACCAAGGGACAAGAATAGATTTGCAGATGCCTTGGCTACTCTAGCCTCACTGGTAGAAATTCCCGAGGGAAAGGCAGTAAAACATTCAGAGTGGGTAGAAGGGAAACACCAGCCTTCTGTTGTGAAATAGAAGTGGGACTTGAACTCGTCAAAGAACCTTGGTACAATCAAGTTTGCCAGTTTTCAAAGATGGGGAATCAGCATTTAGAGACAAAGAAGGTAATCTGAAGGAAGGCATCAAAGCCAAGAGCTTGCAAGCTTTGAAATGACTGGCCTCTCACTATGTCATTTTGGGAGACGATCTATACAAAAAGCGATACCAAGGACCACTCATGTTGTGTGTCACCAAAAAAAGAGCAAAAGAGCTAATGAGCGAAGTCCATAATGGTCCCTGCGGTCCTCACATGAATGCCAGAGCATTGATGCAAGTTATTCTCAGAATGGGCTACTACTGGTTCTCCATGGAAACAGACTTTATTCAGCATGTCCGAGAGTATGACAAATGCCAGCGGTTTTCCAACCTCAATCATCTCCTACCTCATGACGATGCCTTGGCCATTTGCAACTTGGGGTATTGATGTAATCGTGAAGATAGCCCCAACTGGAAGCAATGGGGAGGTAGAAGCTGCAATAGATTGCTGTCAGAATTCAAAATCACTCGCCACAAATCATCCCCATACTGCTTCCATTTGAAGGACATGATCCAAGATCTATTTGATGCTAGAGAGATAGGGCTTCCCAATGTTGTTACCAACCCCTTACTAAATAATGAGGTCAATTTAATAGAGATAGGAAGTAGCTCCAAGGATCCTACTCGTCTAGCCACAATTGTGGACGGGAGTCCTCTCGAAATTAATAAATCTTCTATCTGCTACATGATGTCTTGGGATAAAATCTTAAAACAAAAGGGAAAAGTGTCTAAAGTAGTCAATCTCCTCACACGATCCGGTCGAGTGATTATCAACAAAGATCCAAGGGATGAAAATTCTCCAAAACCAATAAAGGCTTCATCGTCAAATGAACTTGACGATCCACTTTTATCCCAGCTAAAGAAGACGCAAGCAAATATTTCAGTTTGGGACCTTATAGGAGCATCCCACAAACATTGCGAAATGTTTTTTTTTTTTTAGAGAAAGGAGACGGTACTCCCTAGAATTTATTAATTAAAAGGAAAAGTACAAAGCAAGGTGGGGGACATGACAACCTCAACCACCATAGAACAAATCTAAGGGGGGAATCCTTACACAAGATGTAAGGTCCTCTACAATAAAGGAAGGGGAGATTAAAAAAAGAAAACTAAATCCTAATGTAAGGAGTAGATGCCTTATCATTTAGATAAGGCCTCAAACAAAACATAGGAAGATCACTACTAGAAATAAACTCAAAATCAGCCCTGTGATCCGCAGCATAATTAGCTAAACCATCCGCTACCTGATTACCCTCTCTCAAGATGTGAGTGACTCGAATATCAAGCAGCTGCATCATACGATGGATTTCCTGAATGAAATGCCAAACTTCCCACGGAACAAGACAAGACTTATGTAAAATACGCACCAGCACTTCCGAGTCCATCTCAATCCACAAGGAATGATATCCACGCTCAAGAGCAAAACGAATCCCATCCAAAGCCGCTCTAACTTCAGCTACAACATTCGAAGAAGAACCATAGAACTTGCCATAGCCGAAAACCATATTTCCCTTACTATCTCTAAATATACCACCTCCTGCTGCAAGACCCGGATTGTTTCTAGACACACCATCGGTATTTAACTTAATTTGAGCATTGGAAGGGGCTGCCCAAACCACTAACCGAATTGGTTTGCTCACATGAACAGAAACCGGAATATTGAAGAACTCCATCACATATGAATCAAACGGACCGCAGGGAAGAGAAATATTGAACGCCTTAACAATATCCCGCACTTGATTTTGAACTAAGAGAATAATGGCGTTGGCATCCATTTTAATGCCCTCAAATCTGGATTTATTACGTGCCTTCCAAATATTCCAGCAGATAAGACTAGGCAAAATAGCACAAATCCATTTGATACAACCGGAAGCTCTTAACGGAAGATTATAACTCCAAGAAATTAACCATTGAGAGAGGGAAGAACCAAAGATCCGAATCCCAAGCATATCACCAAAAAAATGCCAAATTTTCGAAGCAACACTACCATGTAAAACAATGTGAGACAAAGTTTCCATAAAATGAGAGGAGCAGCAATCACACCGAGAAGCAATATGAATACCTCGCCGTTGAATAGAATCATCCGTAGGCAAAGCATTTTTTAAAGCTTTCCACATAAAAACCGATACTTTGAAGGGAATATGAGAATGCCAACAACTTGCAAAAACCATTCGAGACGGCCTAGCAATGCGGCAAACTTTCCAAGCTGAAGAAACAGAAAACTTACCCGTTGAAGAAGGAGTCCAAAAAGGAATGTCTGGCCCATCGGATATAGAAATAAGTCTAGACTGAATTAAGTTGATTACTTGCAGCCCATATGATTGCCTAACATGGTCAACTTGCAGAGATCTGTCAATAAACAAGGATGAAATCGGAACATGAGCCTCATTAGGAAGAACAAGATCCTTATCTAGCCAATGCTCCTGAACCGATATGTTTCCAGCCTTAACACCCCAAAACAAATTGTCCTCAACTAAGTTCTTTGCAGCGATCATTCTCTTCCAAATGTGAGAACAGCCCGCTCGAATGGAAGCATCCATAGGATGAGAGTTATGACAATATTTTTCCAAAAGGAACCTAGCCCATAAAGAATCTCCACAACGAAAGCGCCACCATAATTTCATGGCAAAAGCAAGAGACATATCTTCAAATTTTCAAAAACCCAAACCTCCTTCAGTAGTAGGCCAAAAGAATTCCTTCTTAGAAACCCAATGACAACGCTTCTCTCCATCCGCATTTACTCCAAAAAAAATTAGAGATAAGACGAGTAATAGCATCGATAGTACCTTTAGGAGGCTCAAGAAGAGATAGATAGTAGATAGTAATGGCTTGAAGGCAAGATTTAATAAGAATAACCTTAGCCCCCATAGATAAAATCTTTCCTTGCCACGATTCAAGTCTCTCCTCCATCTTTCTAAGGATCGGAACAAAAAGAGCCTGCGTCCTCCTCCCGGAATACAAAGGACACCCAAGATAAATAATAGGAAGCTGTTTGTGTTGAAAACCCGTCCACTCAGCCACTAAATCCGCCCTGTGCAAGTCTCTTCTACCCAAAATAAAGCAAGATTTGGCAACACTAACCAATTGACCCGAGAAATCTTGATAAGAATTAAGAAAGTGTACATGCATATCAATAGAAAGCTTGCTCCCATTGCAAAAAATTATAACATCATCCGCATAAGAAAGATGAGATACAAACGGGGCATGAATAGCACCAGAATGGAAGATAACATGATGATGGTTCTCATGAAGAGCATTAAGGCCACGACTAAGAATTTCAGCAGCAACAATGAATAAGGAAGGAGAAATAGGATCTCCTTGGCGAAGCCCTCTTGTCGAAGGAAAAAACCCCACTGCCTCCCCATTAATAAGAATGGAGAACCAACAATCCGAGATGCATCTGAAAATCAAATCTATCCATGTCTCGGAAAAGCCAAAATTACGCATAACCTTTAACAAAGCAAACCAAGAAAGACGATCATATGCCTTTGCCATATCAAGCTTTAAGGCAATATTCCCCCCAAAGACTCTCCTGTTAATAGAATGCATAAGTTCTTGAGCAAGTAACACGTTCTCATGAATGAGCCGACCTTTAAGAAAACCACTTTGGTTAAGAGAAATGATTTTAGGCGGAATTAAGGACAGTAGGCCATTTAAAAGCTTCGAAATGATCTTATTTGAGAAGTTACATAGGCTTATTGGCCTCCAATCGAAAAAGAATTTGGAGCAAAGCAACCTTAGGAAGAAGGACAATAGTTGTACTAGTCCATCCCCTAGGCATGCGAAAACCAGCAAAGAATTCCAAAACAGCTCTAAATAGATCATCTTTAATATACTCCCAGCAATTATGATAAAAGTCACCACTGAATCCATCAGGGCCAGCCGCACTAGCACCTGACAAAGAGAAAACAACTTCACGAACTTCTTCAAGAGAAGGAGCAGCAATAAGAGATTCATTATCAGCATCATTCAAAATGCTGGGAATATGATCAAGAAGGTGTTGCGAAGAACAATTGTTATCACCCGATAAATGGTCCGAGAAGAATTGAATGGCTTCATTTTGTATCTCGGACAACTCCTCCAACCAAACACCATTTCTGTCAAGAATACGGTGGATATGCAGCTTTAATCTCTTTTTCTTCACATATGAATGGAAAAATTTTGTATTACGATCTCCATCTTTTAACCAAGATAAATTGGCCTTTTGCATCCAGAAATCTTCCTCAATCTTTAAGCGATGAAGTAAGTGAGCCTTGGCCAAATGTAAAGCAGCCCTATTCTCCTCCGAAGGATCTTGGTCAAAGGCTAACTCTTTAGCAGTAACATCATCCTCCGCAAGCCTGACTTGTTGATCAATTCGACCAAAAACCTCTTTGTTCCAGATTTGAATACGATGCTTTAACCTATTTAACTTTTTAGCAAACCTGACCATGGGTCTCCCATCCATATACTCGGCCCAAGAAGATTCAACAAGGGGAATAAAAGAATTATGCTTCAACCAAACATTGAGAAAACGGAAGGCACCTTTCTTCAAAACAGCCGAGATATTGATATTTAAAAGAAGAGGAGAGTGATCCGAACATGTTCTATTAAGATGGGTGATAGAAGTGCTATGAAAACCATTTAACCATTCAGAATTATAGAAAGCTCTATCAAGACGCTGCAGAATAGTTGCTCTTCCTTGTCTGTTGTTCTGCCAAGTAAAACAGTTCCCATTAAAACCACCGTCAATGAGGTTTGAAATCTGAACCATGTCTGAAAATTCAGAAACTTTAGCTTCTGTAACGGGACGGCCACCAATCTTATCACATTGAGCCAAAATAGAATTAAAATCACCTACAACAAGCCAAGGATCACTAAGAGAACTACGATCAATTAAATAATCCCAAAGAACCCTACGCTGATACTTGCAACAACTAGCATATACAAATGTAACATTAACTTGATTAGGCCAAAGAACGTGAGAAACTCTAATAGATATTTCTTGATCACCATTATCCAAGATATCACAATCAATACCTTGTTTCCAAAAAATCCATATGCTGCTTTTAGCATTAGAAATACCACCAATACACCGAAGTTTCCTCATATAAAGAGGAACCAAAGAACCATCAAGCATAGGTTCATAAAGAGCAATAATCGAAACATTATAAGCTCTTATAAGTCTTTTAATACGACGAACTGAAGGGGCATTCCCCATACCTCTAATATTCCAACTAATAATACTGGCCATAAGGAAACTAAAAGTATTAAGAAAAGAAAAGGGGCTATTATGCCGAGACATCCTTAGGGGAAATTCCCCCACCATCAAACTCAGAATCTGCAAATGAAATGCTTCTTGGGGCCCTCGGAGAAAGATTCAAATCCCCCACAAGGCTGCCACTATGATCCCTTGACGGCCCAGTTTGAAGAATAACCTCAGAATCGGAGTCTTGTTTATTATCATTGAAGTTTGAATCATTGTGAGCACAAAGAGCCAGATCGGAATTCTCATCTTCCAAATCAATAGAACCATCAACAATATTGGGACTTTTATCTTGAACCGTATGAGAATCAAGACATACTTCTTCAAAAGCATCATCAGTTTTACTTGGTTCCAACTCACTAATAGCTTTTAGAGAGTTGGGAGAAACAAAAGGAACACCCCGCTTAGGGAGAAAACTGAAGCCACTATTGATAATATTAGAGAAAATCTTATTTGAGACATGAGGGGAGGGGGGCTTTGAAGCCAAAGACGTACTAGCATTATGAGAACCAATAAAGCTCGTATTAATGGTACTTGAAGGGAGAGGCTGAAGAGAGTGTTTTTGTGTAACAGGAATACCAATCTTCACGCCACCAGATGGAGGATTTGAAACAGATTTTGCATGAGCATGCTGTCCAGTTTTTTCCGGGGCGTCTTTCTTTTCCACATAGATATGAACATTCTTCCCTTTATCAACCTTAGAATCCGTATGATTTAAGTCATCAACTTTAACTTGCTCAACCCTATCCTTTGGGTGAAGAAAGAAGCAATTTGATACATCGTGCCCAAGCTTATAACAATGTTTGCAATAGCGGGGAATATTTTCAAATGCCAGATTTTGATAGAAACTTGAAAAGTCGTCACCACAATCAATGAATACCCGAGAAGGCAATTTTTTGAGAAGATCAACTTGAACAAGGACCTTAGCCACACTTGGACGAGATAAATTTGCCGTTGCTTGATCAATAGCAAGAGGTTCTCCAAAGATCTGGGCGATAGAATACAAACAGACTTTGTTGAACATGTGAATTGGCAGTCCGGGAAGACCCACCCAAACAGGAACTAGAGAAGATTCCTTCCCCGGATGCCACGAGGGAGACCAGCGAAAAACACGCATTGGAAATCTGCCAAGAAACCATTGTTCCTTCGCCCACAGGCGATTAAAATCTCCCTCATGCATCAAACGAATAAGGATGTGTTTCGAATCAACATGCCCTAACGAAAAATCTGCTTTTAAACCAAACTTCAGGAAATATTGACGAGTTGTCTCCATATTAGGGCGACCATGAGAGAACTTGCCAACAAGGGTGAATTTAAAAGGTTGAGATAAGGAGTTAATCATTTCCTTTGAGAATTTTAAAGCCGGTTCACCTTTGTGGATTGACACAGGAACAAGCGGTAGAGATAAATTAGGACAGGAAGATTCCTTAAATAAGGAAGAGAAAGATTTTGATTTAGAGGGGGATATCGGTTGGCCTGAAACAGAATTAGGGATAGGTTTAGACGCCCCATGCAGATTATGGTTAACGGAATTTGGCGGCGCAGCAAGGATAGGAGACGAATGCTGGAGAGGAGGGAAACAAGAAGGATCAGCCATATTAGTGGCCATGGTGGCCGGAAACAACACGGAAATGCAGCCAACGGCAAACACAGAACGGAAAACTTAGAGAGGAAAAGATTTTACTGCGTGTGTGTGAAAAAAAACGGTTGGGGTATGGCTACATTGCGAAATGTTAAAGAAAGCCTTGGCTCAAATGACCATTTCCTCATAAGCTACACCTGAAGATCTTACTCAAATGATTGGCCATGTCTAATTTGGCAATGTCATCACTTTCACTGACTTGGACCTCCCATCCTATGGGAACAATCGTCTTGAGGCCCTATACATAACTGCTAAGGTAAATGGATACCGAATGCCACACATTTTGGTTGACAATGGGTCTAAAATTAACGTCCTTCCGAAGAAAGCCTTGTCATCATTGGGTCTTACCCATAGACGTGTCCATTTTATAAACCGAACCGGCCAATCGGGAGGTTGAAAACCGGCCAAAACCGGTCAAAACCGGTCAACGGCGGTTAACCGGAACCGGCTAACCGAAACCGGTAATTGGCCGGTTCGGTTAAGGTTTGAAATTTTGAAAAACCGGCCAACCGCCGGTTAACCGCCGGTTTTGGCTTGCTCGGCCGAGTCATATGAGTTGCTCGGCCGAGCATAACCTTCCAGTAGTGTTAATTTCCAATAACGGTCATGCTCGGCCGAGTCATATGAGTTGCTCGGCCGAGCAGAACGCCAGAACTCATTCCAACGGCTACTTTTTCAAACTAGCCGTTATGTTCACCACCACCACCACCACCACCACCACCACCACCACCACCACTACTACTACCAGCACCACCACCACCACCACCACCACTACCACTACTACCACTACTACTAGTACTACCACTCCTACTAGTCTACATACACCACCACCATCACCACCACCACCACTACCACCACCACTACTACCACCACCACGACTACCACCACCACCACTATTACTACTACCACTAGGTCCACTACTACTACTCTCACCACTACTACTACCGCTACTACTCCCACTCCTACCAATACCACTACTACCGCCTACACCACCACCATCACCACCACCACCACTACTACTACCACTACTACTACTACTACCACCACCACTACTACCGCTACCACTACCACTACCACCTCTACCACTCCTACCAATACCACTACTACTAGTCTACACCACCACCATCACAACCAACACCACTACTACTACCACTACTACTCCTACCACCACCACTACTATCGCTACCTACCACTACCACTACTACCGATCTACATCACCACCATCACCATTCACCACCACCACAACTACTATTACCACTACTACTACTACCACCACTACCACTACCGCTACTACCACTACTACTACCACTCCTACCGGCTACCACTACCACTCCTATCAATACCACTAGGTCCACTACTACCAGCCTACCACCACCACTCCTACCAATACCCTCGTTGTAATTGTATTTTAATTAATAAAATTTAAGGGTACCGTCGCTTTTTTCTTTTATATACTTTCGTTTCTTATAAAAAAGTTAAGTTTTATTTCTTTCAAAATTCATAACTTTTTTATAAACCTTTTTTCAAAAAATGTATGTAGTAAACTTAAGTCTAAAATAGTCTTATTTATCCAAAAAAATTGAAAAAAATTAAAAGTTAACTTTTTTCAAAAAATCGTTAAATTTTATTTCTTTAAAAATTCATAACTTTTTTATAAACCTTTTTGCAAAAAATGTATGTAGTAAACTTAAGTCTAAAATAGTCTTATTTATTCAAAAAAAAATTGAAAAAAATTAAAAGTTAACTTTTTTTCAAAAAACCGTTAAAAAAATTAACTGAAAAATGATATGCTCGGTCGAGCAACACCAAAGACTCGGCCGAGCAACCCTCAACCCCTAAACCCTAAAAGGGTTGCTCGGTCGAGCGACACCAAAGACTCGGCCGAGCAACCCTCAAAACCCTAAACCCTAAAAGGGTTGCTCGGCCGAGCAACACCAAGGACTCGGCCGAGCATATCCAAACCGTCAAACCGAAGGTTAACCGGATAACCGTTAAAACCGTGAACCGCCTAAACCGTAACCGGTCTAGCCGGTTAGGCGGTTCGGTTCCGGTTGGGGATTTTGGAGGTTTCAACCGCCGGTTTTCAACCGGCTAATCGGCGGTTTGGTCAACCGGCCACCTCTACTTACCCACAAGGATCTCAAGCCGTCAGGGCAGACTGTACGAGGTTATGATTGCACTGCTAGAACTGCTCTGGGCTCAGTTGCAATACCAATAGAGATGGGACAAGTCACCATGAATGTTGAATTCCAAGTCATCGACATGCCAGCATCCTTCAACTTATTACTTGGCCGCCCTTGGCTACATGACATAGGAGGTGTACCTTCATCCCTACACCAATGCATCAAATTCAAATACAATGACATGATAGTCACAATACACGGGGAAATGGTTACCGCCACTCCTATCCTTGAAGTACAACATAGCACTTTTGATTACTTATTCAGCGGTTTTGAGATTGAGAAAGATATTACCGTAAACATCATCGAGACTTGCAACAAAAATGACTACTCCAAAGCACTTTGGTTTTTTGGAAACCTTCCTGTTTTGAGAATGATGCAAACAAAAGGGTACTTTCCTAGCTTGGGACTCGGTAAACACTTGCAAGGGATAACAGAGCCACCGCCTGTTCCCCCACCGCACACGAACCATGGCCTAGGATACATTGTTACCATTCACGATGAAAGTGAAGAAGCAGAGAGTACCCTTATTCCAAATAAGTGGGAAGAAAATGCATACAGAGGTCACAATAACCCAAAAACCAAGGGCTACAACCTCAAACCATACCGAAAGACACTCAATGGCTATTTCGTTCGAGAAGGGGAAGACATCCCACACTTTATCTTTTCAGAACCATGGACTGACGATAAAGGAAAGCGCCATCCGGGCTTTGAAATCTTCAACGACTGCGACGCTTCTTCAGATGAAGCAGAACCCGCCCCGCTAATCCTTAAAGATTTGTGGGGCACAAAAGCCGAAGTAACCAGCAATGGGACTTTGTGTTAGGAGAAGACATGTTGCGACAGTTCGAGAACCTGTGCCGGCTATAAAACAGCTAGATCCATGCAATATCTAATGGGGATGCTCCAACTATTGATTACACGAAGCTAATCTAGAAATGTGATGAGCCAATTCTAAACTAGCACGTCACCGGGGGACTAGTTGTTGATGAAGACTTCATGGTCAAAGAGCTTGGTTGTACTCCCCATCCCCGCAGGAAGATAGGCCCTATAGCTTTCACTTTAGAGTCAGGCTCCACCTCTGATGAACTCACTAAAGAGGAAATTGAGGCGGTAGCAGAGCGTATATTCCCTTACTTCCTTGATGAAAACTTTGATCTTTCAGAGTACCCTGAGATTGCTAACATCGTGAATGATGAATTAACTAATAATAATCAATATAATGAACAAGTTAATAATGAATCACATGATGAGATAGATCAAGAAAACGAACAATTCTTAAAAGAATTAGCAAAGCAAGTAGGTCGTTGTGGAAAGAATGGCCCAGTTGACAATGAAGAAATGCAAACGGTTAATCTTGGGATGATAGAAGACCCCAGAGAAACCAAGATCGACAGCTTCTTCAAGGGGAAGACAGAGAAACCCTAACGCAGCTCCTCAGAGAATATGTCAACGTCTTCACTTGGTCCTACAAAGATATACCAGGATTAAATCAGTCGATTGTAGAACACAAGATACCGCTGCTACTTAACGCCAAACTAGTCAAATAGAAACTGCGCAGAATTAAGCCTGAATGGTCGATGCAGTTGAAAGAAGAAATAATGAAACTCCTGAACGTGGGATTAATTAAGGTAATCAAATACCCGAAATGGCTAGCTAACACAGTGCAGGTGGCCAAATCAAATGGGAAGATACGAGTCTATGTTGACTTCAGAGACCTGAACGACATCCCCTAAAGATGACTTTCCATTACCAAACATTGACATGTTGGTCGACGCTACCACAACTTATGAGGTCCGCTCATTCGTGGATGGTTTCGCAGGATACAACCAAATTCTCATGGCAGAAGAAGAACAACACAAAACAGCGTTCACCACACCTTGGGTGGACGTTCTTTTATACGGTCATGCCGTTTGGTCTAAAGAAATCAGGAGCTACCTATCAGAGGGCAGTTACAACACTATTCCATGATATGATCCACAAGGAAATAGAGGTGTACGTGGATGACATGATTATCCACTCCGAAGGGACAGATGGTCAGCACTTCAAAAATCTCAGGAAATTTTTCAATCGACTAATACAACACAAGATGAGGCTAAACCCCGCAAAATGCTCATTTGGGGTGGTCAAAGGAAAAGTCTTAGGATACATGGTCACCGAACGCAGCATAGAAGCAGACCCCGCCAAGATAAAGGCCATTATAGACATGCCACCGCCAAGAACACAGAAAGAAGTGAAAGGATTCATGGGCAGACTCTAATACATCAGTCGATTCATCAATCAACTGACTAGAATGTGTGATCCTATCTTCAAGCTACTTAAGAAAAATGCATCGCAAGAGTGGACCGAGGAATGTCAAGAAGCATTCGAGGAAGTTAAGCACTACTTAACTTCCCCACCGATCCTTGTTCCATCGCACACGGAGAAACCATTGAAACTATACCTCACGGTCACTAACAATGCGCTAGGGGCTATGCTTGCTCAAGAACAGCCAGCTTCCCACACAAAAAATGGGATTTACTTTGTCTGCCATCGATTAAAGGGCAGTGAAATCAACTACTCTCCACTCGATAAGTCTTGTGCTGCGCTCGTCTGGGTAACACAGAGAATAAAACACTATATGGAAGCCTTCCCAGTTCGTCTCATCACACGAATGGATCTTCTGAAGTACATCCTTGACAAATCCGATTTGTCTTCACGCATGGCCAAATGGTATTTCATGCTCGCGGGATATGATATCACTTACATCACTCAAAAATCCATCAGGGGGAGTGTATTCGCAGATCAGCTAGCCGAATTTTCGTGCGACGAAGTGAAGGGGGAAGACCCGCGATTCCCTGATGAAGACATCATGAGTATAGAGGACAAAAATAAGTGGCAACTATTTTTCGAAGGCGCAGCCAATAAGAAAGGTTATGGCATCGGAATGATATTGGTAGATCCCGACGACATCTATACTCCACTAGCAATACGTCTCGACTTTGACGCCGCTAATAACACTGTCGAATACGAAGCTTGTATAGCAGGACTTGAAGCAGCCCTAGAGCGCAATGTGACTGAACTCGAGGTATTTAGGGATTCCCAGTTGATTATCAATCAGACGCTGAAGAAGTGGAGGATCCAAGATCCAACTCTTCAAAGATACAATGAATACCTCCAAGAGTTGGTGCAACAATTCCAAGATGTCTCATTCCACTACCTCCCCATGGACAAAAATCGGTTTGCAGATGCTCTAGCTACAATTGCTTCCTTGGTCGAAATCCCTGCAGGAAAGGCAGTAAAACCCTTTAAAGTAACTCGGCGAGCAACTCCTGCCTACTGCGCTGTCATAGACCTCCATGCCTGCAAGGACAAGTGGTTATCCGAATGTGCCACCATCGAAGATTCCGATAAGAAACCCTGGTACTATGACATTTGGCATTTCATCCTAGATTGAGCCATCCCGCCTGAGGCCGACAAGAAAACTCAGGTTGCCCTTAAAAGACTGGCAACTAATTATGTAATCATTGCCGACCGACTATTCAAAAAGTACTCCAAGAGGAACCTCCTTTGCGCCACCAAAGAAAAGGCCCAAGAGATAATGGACCATGGTCGCCAAGAAAATCATCAAGGAGTATGCGGAACCCATATGAGCGGAAACATGCTCGCCAAGAAAATCATCAGACAAGGTTACTTTTGGTTAACCATGAAAGCAGACTGCACAACCATGGTCAAGAAATGCCATAAGTGCCAGATACATGCTAACCTTTAGCATGCACCGCCGTCGTTACTGTATCCCATGACATCCCCTTGGCCCTTCTCAACATGGGGCATATACGTAATTGTAATGGTCACACCCGCAGGAGCCAGTGGGCACTATTTCGTTCTAGTAGCCATCGACTATTTCACTAAATGGATCAAGATTGTCTCCTACAAAGTCTTGAATACAAGAAAGGTAGCAGAGTTTATCAAACACAACATCATATGCCGATATGGGGTGCCGCAAGAGATGATATCTGATAATAGCTCCCACTTTGAGAAAGAAATCGATCGTCTCTAGACATAGTACAAAATCGTAAGGCACAAGTCCTCCCCCTACAGGCCTCAAACGAATGGAGCAGTTGAAGCCGCAAATAAAACAATCGGAACCATCATCAGAAAAATGGCAGTCACTGGAAAGGATTGGCCCGATAAACTACCCTTCGCACTTTGGGGATACCGCACCTCAGTCTGAACAGCCACCGGGGAAACCCCATATGCCCTCGCATACGGAATGGAAGCCGTCCTACCTATAGAGCTGGAAATACCTTCACTAAGGGTTCTCCTAGAACACCAAGTGAATGAAATCGATTGGTTGGAAAACAGATACGAAGAGCTAGCCCTGCTAGAAGAAAGGAGGCTGAGATAAACCAAGCACACTCAAGCCTACAAAAGAAAAATGGCAAGAGCTTTCAACAAAAAGGTCAAAACAAGGAACATAAGGGTTGGCGACTTAGTTCTTCGCAAACACCGCCCTTGTCCTTTTAACCCTCTAGGCAAGTGGAGACCGAGATGGATAGGACCCTACATCGTAAAGAAGATATTCTCTGTGGGAGCCCTTCAGTTGATGGACTTAGACGGAGATCAACTACCGAAGCCGGTCAACATGGACAAGCTCAAGAAGTACTTCGCGTGACTTGGCCTCTTAAAATGAAAAATTGCTCGCTAGGTTGAAAATCCCAAAAGGGACGGCCTAGGCAAAAATTAGAGCTTGCATAAGAAAAGAAGCACACTAGATTGAAAACCTGAAGAGGCGGTTTAGGCAAAAGTCAGGGTGCGCATTAAAAAAAAAAAAGAGGCCTTGTCTCGCGCGAGACTACCCCTCTGCTAGAAATCAAATTTTTCTCTCAAAAATGAACTACGTCGACATGAGCCTCTTATTTAATTGTTGTAAAAGAGGAACGTAGGCAGCCTTCGGGTTCGGTCTAACCAAATAATAAAATCAAAACTTTGTCCTTATATTAATTGAATGCATTTGTTGATAACAAAAAGGGAAATCCTAACGACAACGACTAATTTTCTAAGCTAAAAAATCTTGAAAAAAAATGCTAATAACTACAACTATTGATCTATCAAAGCAATCTCTTGGTACTCTCTAGGATCTAGCCTTTCATAGACTTTGTATGCTGGCGGACATAATCACCACCATCATCTCGATCCCTCTTGCGATTCAGACCCTTCAAAGGAGAACATCCATCAACGCGAGTGAACACAGATTGAGAAAGCCTCTTAAAAACATGGGGCCTATCTAAAGCCTACATCTTTCCAGGGAGACCGCTACCTCTTCTTTCATACCAATTCCCATCAAGGAAATCTTGGGTTGGATCAGTCCATACATTAGCAGGATCAGATTGAGCCTCGCTCCTTCTCAAAATACTGCTCGTCACAAAGGACTCTCCTAACAGTGAAAGCCGAAGATCATCAATCTTCTCCGCACTTGGGTGACCACTATGGAGGAACCAATCCAAGTACTTATCAGATAAGAAGACGCTTGCATCAAAAGTTCAAAGGTTCGTCCAACGATCTCGACTGGTACCTTCGCCCCAAGCCTGAGATAGCACCCTTGCAAACTCCAAACCAATATAGGACACTTCACGAGAGGCTTCTTTGAAAATTTAAGTATCATGCTGTTGACCAAACTGACGAAGAACCCGCTTGGGGAAATAGAAAGAGGAATCTCGTAGGCCCGGAAGCACGACTCTATCAAAACCCTTGGTATTGGCAACATACTTGTTCAACCTCCAAAATGGTGGACACCAAGCAATATCTTTAGTAGTAGCCTTCGCAATAAATCGAGTCCACTCACCCTCCGAAAGATCCTTGATCAAAAGTTTCCTCATATGATACGTAAATGGGGAATACTCAAACGGAGGGGCTACCAACTTGAGATGTTCCCTAAGCCAAATAGTCAATAAAAGAGGACTCCCTTGAGTCATGGCACCGGTCCTATGCAGCTCATCAAGACCATGAAGGGTCTCACCCAATATTAACAGAATGATGTTCCTAGAACATTTCCTAGCTTACAAGACAATTTCAACCAATTGGGAGTCAACCAAGCCACCCCTGCATATGAATAATACATCTCCGAAAAGAGAAAGGGCCAAGAAATTTCATTTGAAAGCATGGAAGGCCTCGTCATCCGAATCTCCACCAAAGCGTTCGGGAAAAGAAGAGCAATCTACCCATCTACGGCGAACCAACTTATAGCAAGTATCAAGGGGGATCCCTAATAATTCGTTCAAAGCTTCTGAATGATTCCTATCGAACTTAGGAACTGCAATCTCTCCGGTCAAGGGCATATCCAAGATAATGGTAAATTCCTCAACAGTGGGTACCATCTCATTAAGGGAAAAATTAAAGAGATGAATGAAGGGTCCCAAAATCTGGCAGCGCCCTGAAGAAGATTCCAATCCGGTTGGAGATTCTTCAAAGTAAAAGAATTCCGAATCCAAATTCTGCAATAAACTTATTGCGAGACCGATTATGAAACGATCTCACAAAACTCCTTGATGCTTGTTCAAAAGCTTGAACTACTTTGGGTGGCAAAGAAAAATTGTCAACAATCATGGACGTTGGAGCGATTTCCTTGGAAGCCATGGATCAAAGGGTTGAAGAAGAGGGCAAGAATTCGACCCTAGCAGAATATCTCTAGAGTTTTAGAGGCCTGAATGAGTTATTTGGCCGGACTACATGTGTTTATATAAAGGGAAAACTGACAAGAATCCTGTTCGAAGAAGAAGAGGACTCCTTCCTGGGAAGCGTGTTCCGTGCGAGACACCTTGTCCCGCGCGATACAATTCTTCGGCAATTCCTGCAGTACTCCTGCACAAATAAGCAATCTAATAACACTGCCGAATACGAATCTTGTATAGCGAGACTCGAAGCGGCCCTAGAGCGCAATGTGACTGAACTCGAGATATTTGGGGATTCCCAGTTGATTATCAATCAGACGCTGAAGAAGTGAAGGATCCAAGATCCAACACTTCAAAGATACAATGCACACCTTCAAGAGTTGGTGCAACAATTCCAAGATGTCTCGTTCTACTACCTCCCGTGAGACAAAAACCAGTTTGCAAATTCTCTAGCTACACTTGCTTCCTTGGTCGAAATTCCTGCAGGAAAAGCAGTAAAACCCTTCAAAGAAACTCGGCGAGAAACTCCTGCCTACTGCGCTGTCATAGACATCCATGACTGCAAGGACAAGTGGTTATCCGAATGCGCCACCATCGAGGATTCTGATAAGAAACCCTGGTACTATGACATTTGGCATTTCATCCTAGATGGAACCATCCCGCATGAGGCTGACAAGAAAACTCAGGTTGCCCTTAAAAGACTGGCAGCTAATTATGTCATCATTGCTGACCGACTATTCAAAAAGTACTCCAAGAGGAACCTCCTTTGCACCACCGAAGAAAAGGCCCTAGAGATAATGGACTATGTTCATCAAGGAGTATGCGGAACCCATATGAGCGGAAACATGCTCGCCAAGAAGATCATCAGACAAGGATACTTTTGGTTGACTATGGAAACAGACTGCACCAACATGGTAAAGAAATGCCATAAGTGCCAGATACACGCCAACCTTCAACACGCACCGCCTTCCTTACTGTACTCCATGACATCCCCTTGGCCCTTCTCAATATGGGGCATAGATGTGATTGGAAAGGTCGCACCCGCAGGAACCAACGGGCACTATTTCGTTCTAGTAGCCATCGACTATTTCACTAAATGGATCGAGGCCGCCTCCTATAAAGTCTTGAATGCCAAAAAGGTAGCAGAGTTTATCAAGAACAACATTATTTGCCGATATGGGGTTCCACAAGAAATGATATCTTATAATGGCTCCCACTTTGAGAAAGAAACCGATCGTCTTTTGACAGAGTACAAAATCGTAAGGCACAAGTCATCTCCTTACAGGCCTCAAACGAACGGAGCAATTGAAGCCGCAAATAAAACAATCAAAACCATCATCAGAAAAATGGCGGTCACTGGAAAAGATTGGCCTGACAAATTACCTTTCGCACTTTAGGGATACCGCACCTCAGTTCGAATAGCCACCGGCGAAACTCCATACGCCCTCACATACGGGATGGAAGCCGTTCTACCAATAGAGCTGGAAATACCATCACTTAGGGTTCTCCTAGAAAACCAAGTGAACGAAGTCGACTGGCTAGAAAACAGATTTGAAGAGCTAGCCCTGCTAGACGAAAGAAGACTGAGAGCAGCCGAGCACACTCAAGCCTATCAAAGGAGAATGGCAAGAGCTTTCAACAAAAAGGTCAAGAAGAGGAATATAAGGGTCGGATCTAGTTCTCCGCGAACACCGCCCTGGACCTTTTAACCCTCTAGGCAAGTGGGGACCGAGATGGATAGGACCCTACATTGTAAGGAAGATATTCTCTGGGGGAGCCCTTCAGCTGGTGGACTTAGACGGAGATTAACTACCGAAGCCGGTCAACATGGACAAGCTCAAGAAGTACTTCGCGTGACTTGGCCTCTTAAAAAGAAAATTGCTCGCTAGGTTGAAAATCCCGAAAGGGACGGCTTAGGCAAAAATTAGAGCTTGCACAAAAAAGAAGCCCGCTAGATTGAAAATCTGAAGAGCCGGTCTAGGCAAAAGTCAGGGTGCACATTGAAAAAAAAATAAAAAATGAGAGGCCTTGTCTCGCGCGAGACTACCCCTCTGCCAGAAATCAAATGTTTCTCTCAAAAATGAACAACATCGACTTGAGCCTCTTATTTAATTGTTGGAAAAGAGGAACGTAGGCAGCCTTTGGGTTCGGTCTAATCAAATAATAAAATCAAATCTTTGTCCTTATATTAATTGAATGCATTTGTTGATAACAAAATTGAAATCCTAACGACAACGACTAATTTGCTAAGCTAACAATCTTGAAAAAAAATGCTAATAACTAAAACTATTGATCTATCAAAGCAATCTCTTGGTGAGTAGAATCTAGCATTTCATTGACTTTGTAGGCTGGCGAACATATGATCACCACCATCATCTCGCTCCCTCTTGCGATTCAGACCCTTCAAAGGAGAACATCCATCAAGGCGAGTGAACAGAGATTGAGAAAGCCTCTTAAAAACATGGGGCCAATCTAAAGCCTGCATCTTTCCAGGGAGACCGCTACCTCTTCTTTCATACCAATTTCCATCAAGGAAATCTTGGGTTGGATCAGTCCGTACATTAGCAGGATCAGATTGGACCTCGCTCCTTCTCAAAATAATGTTCGTCACAAAGGAATCTCCTAACAATGAAAGCCACATATCATCAATCTTCTCCGCACTTGGGTGACCACTATGGAGGAACCAATCCAAGTACTTATCCGATAAAAAAACACTTGCATCAAAGCTTCAAAGGTTCGTCCAACGATCTCGATTGGTACCTTCACCCCATGCTTGAGCTAGCACCCTTGCAAACTCCAGTCCAATGTAGGACACTTCACGAGAGGCTCCTTCGAAAATATAAGTATCCTGCTGTTGACCAAACTGACAAACACCCGCTTGGGGAAAAATAGAAAGAGGAATCTCGTAGGCCCGGAAGCACGACTCTGTCAAAATCCCTGGTATTGGAAACATACTTGTTCAACCTCCAAAATGGTGGACACCAAATGATATCTATGGTAGTGGCCTTTGCAATAAATTGAGCCCACTCATCCTTCGAAAGATCCTTGATCAAAAGCTTCCTCATATGATACGTAAACGGGGAATACTCCAACGGAGGGGCTACCAACTTAAGATATTCCCTAAGCCAAATAGTCAACAGAAGAGGACTCCCTTGAGTCATAGCACCGGTCTTATGCAGCTCATCAAGACAATGAAGGGTCTCACCCAATATTAATGGAATGATGTTCCTAGAACGCTTCCTAGCCTACAGAACAATTTCCACCAATTGGGAGTCAACCAAGCCACCCCTGCATGTGAACAATACATCTCCGAAAAGAGAAAGGGCTAAGAAGTTCCGTTTGTAAACATGGAAAGCATCGTCATCCGAATCCCCACCGAAGCGTTTGAGAAAAGAAGAGCAATCTACCTATCTCCGGTGAACATACTTATAGCAAGTATCAAGGGGGATCCCTAATAATTCGTTCAAAGCTTTTGAATGATTCATATCGAACTTAGGAACTGCAATCTCTCCGGTCAAGGGCATATCCAAGATAATGGCAAATTCCTCAACAGTGGGTACCATCTCATTAAGGGAAAAACTAAAGAGATGAATGGAAGGGTCCCAAAATTTGGCAGCGCCCTGCAGAAGATTCCAATCCGGTTGGAGAATCTTCAAATTAAAAAGGATTCTGAATCCAAATTTTGCAATAAATTTATTGCGAGACCGATTATGAAACGATCTCACAAAACTCCTTGATGCTTGCTCAAAAGCTTGAACTGCTTCGGGCGGTAGAGAAAAATTGTCAACAATCATGGGCGTTGGAGCGATTTCCTTGGAAGCCATGGATCAAAGGGTTGAAGAAGAAGGCAAGAATTCGACCCTAGCAGAATATCTCTAGAGTTTTAGAGGCCTGAATGAGTTATTTGGCCGGACTACACTTATTTATATAAGGGGAAAACTGACAATAATCCTGTTCGAAGAAGAAGAGGACTCCTTCCTGGGAAGCGTGTCCCGCGCGAGACACCTTGTCCCGCGCGAGACAACCCTTCAGCAATTCCAGCAGCACTCCTGCACGAATGAGCAATCTAGCCCCGGCTTTTCGAAACAAGTCTCAAAACCTGCAAATACATTCCTCGTACGCAGCTCATGCACCAAAAACCAGGCTCAAAACCTTGACCAAAATTGGTTTATTTCATTCCTCGTGGGTGTCACCCCAAAAGTCGAGAAAGTTAAAAAACCAATTAGACCTAGGACTAGGAAATAAGAAAATTCTAGTTGCTGTTCAACCTACTTGCTAATAGGTATAGAAAAGAAAAGACGTTTGGGCCAACCCGACCAATATTTACAAGTGTCAAGAAATAAATGGGGGAGTAAAGGGGGATCATGCCATCAAGTCTCCCGAGCTGCCAGCACCTCCGTCATCACCACCGCTGGGGCTACCGTCCCTCCTTGACCGCTTGGCTCTGCAAGAGGGGGTCACTGCAGAGGCTATCATCGATGCCGCCGAAGTCGCCTTGTGACACAGCTTCTCAGACAGATCCAACACCATGGCCATCAAGCCTTCCATCCTGCTCGCTCCATGGTCATAATCCTCTGCAGACATGATGACCTGTTAACAAAGAGAGATACTCAGAAGAAATCAGACATATACACATATATGGACGATACGAGAAACAGCAAAAGCAGAAAAAGAATGTACCAAAGAGACATGAGGAGGGCGACGTTAACCCTCAGGAACTTGATCCGGGATCAGGATGTGACCCATCATCTGCATGCCTCCCATCATGTATGTGAAGCTCGAAGGACCATAATCTGGAACAAGCGACACAGGACCCACATACTGGGATGAAGAACTTGGGGCTGACGAGCCGGAAGCGGAAGTAGAAGCTCGGGCGCGTGTCCGCCTACCGCCCACCACCAGGGGACCCATCAGTTGAGACAGGAACTCCTCATACGAATCCCCTTGGACCACACAATACGATGCCTCATTGCCATTCAAAAAATTGGCATAATCCCCATCAGGGACAAAATGAGTAGGATGCATCGCCCTAGGCGGATCTTTTGGCACTCTCCGAAGGAGTGAACCCCGGCCATGCTGAGGGAAGACTCGTACACCTAACTACATGGCATCTCCCTCCAAAGATACAAAGATCCTATGCACACCAGTGACATCCCACACACCATGAACCTCACGCTCCAACAAGTCCCACGGGTACAAGCCCTGTCGCTCAAAGTTTAAGTTGTCCAACAAGGCTTGCGCCTCCTCAATAGACAGGGTCCAATCCTCTCCCTCTTCCTCGTCCACTGTGCGGTTAGAGTGGCTCCACCTCCTAATACCCGGGAACTGAGGCAGCCGCTCGCTCAGCTCAAACTTATGCAGTGAAAAGACAGCATATCCCCATATCTATACAAGAAAATAGAGCAGAATTTAGTACATAGTGCAGACAAAATGTGCAGATAAGCGACAAGGAAAATCAAAAAATATACCTCCAAAGCGTAAGAATACCCTGACATGGTATCCTTGGTGTGCCTACATGCCTCATCCATGGCATGATATCAGAAAGCTAGATCGGCCGATCCCCATTCATAGGTACTCACCATGTCAAGATCCTCCAACAGCCCCAAAAGAGCAATGCGGGTCGTGGAGGAATGGTTGGCAAAGATGGTCTGTGATAGGATGTACCAGAGAGCACCCCTCACCAATCGGTCCGTCTCCGCGTTGGTCTTGTCAGCACAGGCCAGAGCTGATCACGAAGAGGTGACAGCTCAACAGCAAATCCCTTGATTTTGCTAGGGACAAAACCAATCAACCGTCTGCACTCAGCTGGACTCGCCGGTTTGAAACCCCAGTCTTCGAAAGAGCAATACCAGTAAATTCTAGCCCAGTGATGGCCAGAAAGTCAGTCGGGGTCATGGTAGCTTCCCCGAAATGTAGATGAACCGTCTGGGTAGTGTCCCACCATCTCTCCCTAATGGCTTGAGGAGTCCACCTCATCCCACGGATATTATCAACAAAAGTATGGAGCCCCGTCTGTGCCACCCTAGCTCAGACTCCATCCAAAGCCTTGATTTTGTCCCACAAAGTCTTGGAAAACTTCGTACTACCGCGACAGTTTTTGGTTGACCTATACGACTGCAAATCAAAGGAAAGACAAAGAAACGGTGTCAGAAGTCATCCATAGCAAAAACTCCAAGAAAATAGAAGAAAGTTTTCATTGGGGCATTTCATCGAACACTTGGCGTGCATACTAGAAAATCATGTTCAAGGATGTGTTTGGCTACCCAAATCAATCCCTCCTAAAATCCAAGATGTGTAAGGAACTCATACATGTGCAAACACATAACCACATCCAACAAAAACATGGGAAACAAAGCATGGATCAACATAGAACCAAGTTCTAGACAAATGAAGAAAATGACCAATTTGATGAATTGGGGAATTCAAAACAATGAATTCGATGCAATGCAAAGCATGACGTGAGATTGGGAAATAGATCCTTACTAAACCCTCGCGGATAGCATGGGAAATGTGCGTAGAACGATCAAACATAAGGTCGTCACGGGGATAGTCTTTCCTAAGCAAATGACTACCAAAAGTAGGATTCTTCCTTTCTTGAGCCATTGATAATGGAAGTAGGAGAGAATGAAAGGTTGATTGGGAAGAGAAATCAACAAAGAACTCACAGAAATCTCAGAGAAAATGCCCTTGGCTCAGACTTGCAGAGAAAGTTTGAAAAATGGGATGTTTTGAAATGAGCAGGCTGCTACTGTTTTATTGCCTCGACAGGCATTGTCCCACGCGATACAAGCTGTCCTACGAGAGACAACCCTACTGGAAAAGTACAAAACTGTCCCTGACAATAAACGTCTGCGCTGTTGGGTTTTACGGGTCCATGCGCAGCGGAATAAAGCATTAAAAACATAAAACCCAAGAAGCCCTAGGATCCGTTCTATACAATTAATTTAAATTCTTATGAGATAGAATTATACCAACCTTTGAACGCTTTCCGTTCTTGAGCTATCGAATGATTTAATTATGTGATATCGAATCACAAACTTCATTCTTCAACTTGCTTGAACTCTAGGCCTTGATCGATGAACGAGCGAAGACCCTCTTTCGGTATCCACACCTTTGAATGAATTCAAGAACGATTTCTTGATGATTGCTAGATCAAAACCTTGAAGAATATTGAGAGTATTTTGTTGTGAATTTTGCTTGAAAATTTCGGCTAGACTATTAGGGTTGACAGACCTCTCATATTTATACTACATTAGCATGAATATGTTTCCTAATCGAATTAGGAGACCAGGCTGTCAATCCGCGTCTGGTGGCTTATTATGTCGCGCGGTATATTCAGCCACATGGCTAAGTATGTCGCGTGACAAAGGTAGCCAGTTAAAGAAACTCTCAATCATTCTTCCTTTGGTTTAACCAATTCATTCTAGTTGTGTGTGACCCAATATGATTATATTATGTTGGCAATGAATTCGATCATATCGAATCTCATAAGACATAAGCGGACTCTAGCAAGCCATTATGTCTACCCAAATAATATAACGTAGGAGTTCACGTTTCCAATGGTGTACTTCCATTTCTCCCTTTGTCTCACGATGTTATATTGAACACAAGTCATGGTCCTTGTCAACTTGTCTTTGTTCAATGCTTTCTCGATTCTTGAATATAATGATAATTCCAATCATATTGGGGTACGGACATACACTTTCATCATTATCACTCATCGAGGGGCCCAAGCAAAACATCTCTCTTCCGAGGGACAAATTCCATCTTGACTTATCATCCTTCCCATCATGAATCCGATCATGCCAAAGATAGCCTTTATAGATATAGTGTTAAAATACCGTTTTACTAAAATCAAACATGACTTTCATCATATGTAAGGTCATGATAATCTCAGGTCTAGGGACTAAATGAAGTAACCTTATGAGATTTAATTATGACATTTGACCATGACATAAATCTCATGCGGGTCATGTCCAGTCACTTGTTCTCTAACAAGTACCCATAATTTCAATGTGCATCTCTATGCATATAATCATCTCATGATTATCCATTGACAATTATACTAATTATTCTCTTAATAATTAGGGACGGAGATTATTATAAACAAATATACAAAACATATAATAATCAAATGATAAACATCTCATATAATAATAAATAATGTCAACACATAAGTCTATCAATCATAGGCCTAGGGCATAACACTAACAGTCTCCCACTTGCACTAGGCCCAATCTACCATGTATCGAATACCCATGGACCTAACATGACCATCATGCTTAGCTTGCGGGAGAGCCTTAGTTAATGGGTCCGCCACGTTGTCATCAGTGTCTACTCTGCATATCTTTACATCTTCCCTTTCACATATCTCACGGATAATGTGGAAACGTCGAAGTATGTGTTTGGATCTCTGGTGTGACCTTGGTTCCTTTGCTTGTGCAATGGCACCATTGTTATTACAGTAAAGTTCAATAGGATCTCTGATGCTTGGAACGACTTCCAAATCACTAATGAACTTTTTGATCCAAACTGCTTCCTTAGCTGCATCGGATGCCGCTATGTACTCAGCTTCGGTTGTAGAATCAGCGACGGTACTTTTCTTGGAACTTTTCCAACTCACAGTGCCTCCATTAAGCGTAAACAAAAATCCAGACTGCGATCTGAAATCATCTATGTCGGTTTGGAAGCTAGCATCTGTGTAGCCTTTTACTACAAGATCTTCTTCCATTCCTCCAAAGACCAAGAATACATCCTTAGTTCTTCGTAAGTACTCAAGGATATTCTTGACTGCTATCCAATGTGGTTCGCCGGGATCCAATTGGTATCTACTCGTCATGCTTAGAGCACACGAGACATCGGGTCTAGTACATAACATAGCATACATGATAGACCCAATTGCCGAAGCATATGGAATACCATTCATTCTCTTTCGCTCATCATTAGTCTTAGGACTTTGATTCTTGCTAAGAGATATACCATGCAACATTGGCAAGTTTCCTCTTTTAGAATTTTCCATTTGGAATCTTCTAAGGACTTTGTCAATGTAAGTACTTTGACTTAAACCAATCATCCTCTTGGATCTATCTCTATAGATCTTGATACCAAGGATATATGCGGCTTCGCCCATATCTTTCATTGAAAAGCACTTTCCTAACCAAGACTTGACAGTCTGTAGTGCAGGAATGTCATTTCCAATGAGTAAGATATCGTCGACATACAACACTAAAAATAGTGCTACGCTCCCACTAATTTTCTTGTATACACAAGGTTTATCTTCAATTTTGATAAAGCCAAACTCCTTGATTGCTTCATCAAAACGTAGATTCCAACTCCTAGAAGCTTGCTTCAATCCATAAATGGATTTCTGCAACTTACACACCTTGTTAGAATTTTCTGGACTGACAAAACCTTCAGGTTGTATCATGTATACATCCTCAAGTAACTTCCCATTAAGGAAAGCTGTTTTGACATCCATTTGCCATATCTCATAGTCATAATATGCGGCTATGGCAATTGAAATTCTAATAGACTTAAGCATAGCTACAGGCGAAAAGGTTTCATCATAGTCTATGCCATGAATCTGCCTATATCCCTTAGCTACTAGCCTAGCCTTGTAGGTGTGCACCTTCCCATCCATGTCGGTCTTCTTCTTGAAGACCCACTTGCACCCTATGGTTTTTACACCTTCGGGTGGATCAATCAAGTTCCAAACTTGATTATCAGCCATGGATTGTAATTCGGACTCCATGGCCTCTTGCCATTTTTCCGAATCAGGAGCAGATATCGCTTCTTGATAGCAAGTAGGTTCATCTTTTTCGATTAACTCTAGTTCATCACTTTCCGTAACGATAAATCCATATCTCTCGGGTTCGGATCGTGACCTACCACTTCGGCGAAGGACTTGTGCATCTTGAACCGGTTCCACAACTCTTTGTGAACTTGGTTCAGTCTCTACCATTGGTTCAATGTGGTTTTTGGGTTCTCGAATTTCTTCGAGATCTATTTTACTCCCACTGGTTCCTTTGCGAAGAAACTCCTTTTCTAAAAAAGTACCATTTCGAGCAACAAACACTTTGTTCTCGTTTCGGTTGTAGAAATAGTATCCTTTGGTTTCCTTAGGA
This sequence comes from Adenophora triphylla var. japonica, assembly GCA_022495995.1. Lineage (NCBI taxonomy): Eukaryota > Viridiplantae > Streptophyta > Magnoliopsida > Asterales > Campanulaceae > Adenophora > Adenophora triphylla. The sequence goes on along the minus strand of JAFEMH010000667.1, from coordinate 419,804 downwards.
TAACCCACGAAAACAAATTTATCAGATTTAGGTGCTAGCTTGTCGGAAGTTAACTTCTTGACATATGCATCGCAACCCCAAATCTTCATGAAAGACAAACTAGGTTTTCTTCCATGCCACATCTCATATGGGGTCTTTTGAACCAATTTTGTAGGAACTCTGTTTATAGTGAAAGCAGCAGTTTCTAGTGCATGTCCCCAAAAGGATAAAGGAAGCTCAACTTGACTCATCATAGAACGAACCATGTCTAACAAAGTTCTATTCCTCTTTTCAGACACACCATTCCATTGTGGTGTTCCGGGTGGAGAGAGTTCTGAAATGATTTCACAACTCTTAAGATGACTGTCAAATTCTTGGCTCAAATATTCACCACCTCGATCGGATCGAAGTACGTTAATAGTTTTGCCAAGTTGATTTTGCACCTCATTTTGAAATATTCGAAATATCTCAAATGATTCACTTTTATGTTTCATTAGATAAACATATCCAAATCTACTATAATCATCAGTGAATGTCATGAAGTACCGAAATCCTCCCCTAGCATCGCTACTCATAGGCCCACATACATCGGTATGTATGAGTCCTAATAAGTCGCCCGCCCTTTCACCGGTTTTGGTAAATGGGTCCTTGGTCATCTTGCCAAGTAAACAAGATTCGCATGTCTCATAAGATTCATAATCATGTGAGTCCAAAAATCCATCTTTGTGGAGTTTAGAAATGCGTTTCTCGTTTATATGGCCAAGACGACAATGCCATAAGTAAGTGTGGCTTACATCATTGGGTTTAGATTTCTTGTTAATGTTATAGACATCATTATCACGATTTTCAATGTCAAGAATATAAAGGCCATTGAATGAAAGTAAATGGAAAATTTCTTATCACATATAAGAAAATTAAAACCTTCATTATCCAAACATGAAATTGAAATAATATTCCTACTTAAAGCTGGAACGTAATAACAATTGTTCAAAACAAGTATTAGTCCACTAGGTAAAGTAACTTCATAAGTTCCTACGGCTAATGCAGCAACTCTTGCTCCATTCCCCACACGTAGGTCCACTTCACCTTCCTTAAGCATCCTTCTGTTCTTTAGACCCTGCACATTTAAACAAATGTGAGTTCCACATCCGGTATCCAATACCCAAGAACTAGAAGTAGATAGGAATATATCTATAACAAAGATACCTGAAGTCGAAGCAACTCCTTTGCTCTTCTTCAGTGCTTCCTTGTATTTTGCGCAGTTTCTCCTCCAATGTCCAATCTCATTGCAATGGAAACACACTGCGTCCTCTTAGGACTTGGGCTTAGCCTCTTTAGGCTTGGAAGCCTCTTTGGGTTTGGCAACTTTTGCCTTAGGATTAGCAACCTTTGCTTTTCCTTTACCCTTGAAACCCTTCCCCTTGTTAACCATTAGCACTTGGTCGGTTTTTTTCTCGACAATATTGGTTTCCGCAGTGTTCAACATTTGAACTAACTCGGAAAGGTTTTTATTCATTCCACCCATGTTATAGTGCATTATGAAATGACTGAAACTTTTGGGTAATGAATTCAATATTATGTCGGTAGCCAACTCTTGGCTAATTGGAAAACCGAGCCTTTCAAGATGCTCAATGTGGCCCTTCAACTTGAGAGCATGGGGACCAACAGCTTGTCCTTCACTCATCTTGCATGAGGTCAAGACTGCAACTGTGTTGTACCTTTCCTGCCTAGCTTGTACTTGGAACATTTCCATCAGTCAATTGTTTAAATCGACTGTCCCGAAGTGCTCAAGATCCTTCTGAAGGTTCTTGCACATAGCGGAGAGCATAAGGCAACCAACATCTGTAGAGTCACGCTTGTGCTTCAGATATTGTTCCCTTACTGCCCTAGCAGCATTGGCAGCAGGTTCAGGTGGAATAGGTTCCTCGAGAATGTACAATTTCTCCTCTTGCCTTAGAACAATTCTCAGGCTATGGATCCAATCCATATAGTTTGTACCATTCTCTTCCAACTTCTCCTTCTCAAGGAGAGATCGCAGTGACATGTGATTATTGTTTGATGCCATTTATTCTACAAAAAGATATACATAAAATATGAACACATATAAGTAAACATATTATATGAAAAGTATAATGCATTTATATAAATGCTCCCACTAAATTATACACCTTCAAATGCAAATAAGCATAATATACATTTAATGGGCTAAGATCCAACTTTAATTCAATTTCAAGTTTGCTATGGTAAACCGCTCAAAATTAAATTAATTAGGTAGAAAACATCAATCATATCACATATATGACTCTTAGATCTTTTATGAGATTTATTCAAGACATCACATGTCTAGGCATATTTTAATCTCATCTTATGCCTTGGGTCCAAAACCATTTTGATAACCCAATTAAGTTCATTCACTTTAAACGTATAGGAACCACCATTTCCTCATCTTGCTCGCATTCGAATAGAATCAAAGCACCTTGCTAAGGCAAGCCCACCCAAAACTATCTGAATGGTCTCAAGTGTTTTAATCATGAATTGGCATAAAGAACTTAAAAGTTAAATGAAGGTTCTTTAAGGTAGATTATAAGCATATCAGCAAAGATAGTCATAATCATGCACCAGGTAAGTTCCCAGGAAGATAGGTGAGCCACAATGACTACTTAAGTACCAACTCTTCCTTAGATAGAACTCTCCTAGACATGCACAATTAGAAATCAGCTCTGATTTGGCAACATAACCACTACCTTTTATAAACAATCAGTTTCCTTTTAAATTTCGCGTAATTATGACTTGTTTCCATAAACAATCATATAATCCAAAATTTACAATGTCTAAATCAAAACATATTAGGAAACTATAATATCATGTTTCAACTAAACATCTAATTAAAATTCTTAGCATGTAAGAACAAATAAAACATGCATCGCAATAATTATTAAAATCATATTTTAATCAACTAAGCATGCATAAACAATGAATCAATCTAGCATGGCCTTATAAACTTAACTTTACAGCATCCAGATTATCATATGAACATATCAGATTGTAAACACAATCACAGAATAGCAGAAAAATTAAACAAACTGATTCTGCCCAGATTTGGCTTATTATGTCGCGTGACAACATCAGCCAGAGGGCTAGATTTGTCGCGTGACATAACTAGCCAGATTACCAGATTTCCACATACGGCTTACTATGTCGCACGACCTAAGCAGCCAGTTCGCAGAACTTCCAGATTTCAATCAATTCAGATCACATGGCAATTAAATCATATAAAACAACCCTTTTACAGATTTAATTCAACATAATTCGAAAACGATTTTCATATTGTTTCACATAAACAATCAAAAATTCTATCGCATACAAAAACATGCAATAAGCATATAAACAATTTATATCTTAAATCTAGCATGTTAATTCAAACTTAATCATACGAACGGGGCTCTGATACCACTGTTGGGTTTTACGGGTCCATGCGCAGCGGAATAAAGCATTAAAAAAATAAAACCCAAGAATCCCTAGGATCCGTTCTATACAATTAATTTAAATTCCTATGAGATAGAATTATACCAACCTTTGAACGCTTTCCGTTCTTGAGCTATCGAACGATTTAATTATGTGATATCAAATCACAAACTTCGTTCTTCAACTTGCTTGAACTCTAGGCCTTGATCGATGAACGAACGAAGACCCTCTTTCGGTATCCACACCTTTGAATGAATTCAAGAACGATTTCTTGATGATTGCTAGATCAAAACCTTGAAGAATATTGAGAGTATTTTGTTGTGAATTTTGCTTGAAAATTTCGGCTAGACTATAGGGTTGACAGACCTCTCATATTTATACTACATTAGCATGAATATGTTTCGTAATCGAATTAGGAGATCAGGCTGTCAATCCGCGTCTGGTGGCTTATTATGTCGCGCGGTATATTCAGCCACATGGCTAAGTATGTCGCGTGACAAAGGTAGCCAGTTACAGAAACTCTCAATCATTCTTCCTTTGGTTTAACCAATTCATTCTAGTTGTGTGTGACCCAATAGGATTATATTATGTTGGTAATGAATTCGATCATATCGAATCTCATAAGACATAAGCGGACTCTAGCAAGCCATTATGTCTACCCAAATAATATAACGTAGGAGTTCACGTTTCCAATGGTGTACTTCCATTTCTCCCTTTGTCTCACGATGTTATATTGAACACAAGTCATGGTCCTTGTCAACTTGTCTTTGTTCAATGCTTTCTCGATTCTTGAGTATAATGATAATTCCAATCATATTGGGGTACGGCCATACACTTTCATCATTATCACTCATCGAGGGGCCCAAGCAAAACATCTCTCTTCCGAGGGACAAATTCCATCTTGACTTATCATCCTTCCCATCATGAATTCGATCATGCCAAAGATAGCCTTTATAGATATCGTGTTAAGATACCGTTTGACTAAAATCAAACATGACTTTCATCATATGTAAGGTCATGATAATCTCAGGTCTAGGGACTAAATGAAGTAACCTTATGAGATTTAATTATGACATTTGACCATGACATAAATCTCATGCGGGTCATGTCCAGTCACTTGTTCTCTAACAAGTACCCATAATTTCAATGTGCATCTCTATGCATATAATCATCTCATGATTATCCATTGACAATTATACTAATTATTCTCTTAATAATTAGGGACGGAGATTATTATAAATAAATATACAAAACATATAATAATCAAATGATAAACATCTCATATAATAATAAATAATGTCAACACATAAGTCTATCAATCATAGGCCTAGGGCATAACACTAACATGCGCAACGTCAAAATTCAAAATTTTGAAACATTTACCCTTGAAAGTGATACCCTAGCAAGGAAACGTGGAAAAATCGATTCCGCAAGTCACGGAACGAGCCGAACTTAGTGTAAGCATAATAGCCCGATACGACGTCAAGTCGCCCGAAATGATTGATCCAGAGATCAATTCATCCCGCATAATTTGGAACCCAGATAGGCGAATTATCTATTGGTTGGTTGAAGACAGTAAACCACTCCATCAAAAAGCCCGATTCAGCGCCCCGACAAGTGAATCATCATTAAAAATCCCAGTTCAGAGCCTTGACAGGTGAATCGTAATCAAAAAGCCCAGTTTAGAGCCCCGACAGGTGAATCGTCATCCCAAAAAGCCCGATTCAGTGCCCCGACTGGTGAATCGTCATCAAAAGCTCGATTCAGCGCCCCGACAGGTGAATCGTCAACAAAAGCCCAATTCGATGCCCTGATAGGTGAATCATCATCCCCAGAATAAACCCGATTCGGATTCCCGACAGGAGAATCGTCACAAAACCAACAGGATGCAAAGGACCGGATAGGTAAGCCTTTGTTTTCTAACATCTTTCCCCACAGGTTCGGAGTTAAGACAGACGAATCTTCAGGCATACAGGTATATTCAGAATTGGGTCTTGATTTGATTCCTCAGTATGAATTTGCCTTTTCAAAATAAAATCTCCTCGATTTTCAAAATACCTAAAGCTGCCTTTTTATGTTTTGGAGTTGAACTATGTTTTGGTCTGATTCTCTGATAGAGATACGTAGGAAGCCGTGCGGCTCGACCATCCTGATGTTCACAATGATGTCTTTTCTATCATCGATATGACTTCTTCCATAAGACTTGTCACCGAGGGGCTCTGTAGACACCCCATTCTAAACCCATCGGAGCAGAGTTATACCACTCTAAGTCTCGCCTTTGAGTCAGGAGTAGAAATCTACCATTTCGTCATGTTTCGTTAAGTTTTTACTAATGACCGTTAGTTTGGACTGAACTGCATACGAAATAACAAGGGAGGACAGATTTGTCCATTGAGCAGCCTTATCCCACGCGAGACATGACGTGTCTCACGCAAGACTAAGCTTCTGCATGCTGTGCATAATCAGTTTCCTTGTCGATTTCAACCTCTTTTCTTGATTGATAAATCTTATCAAATCCGGTTCTCCAATGATATTTGAGTTATGGAAGCTTCCTTGGGAGGTATCCCAATCCACTTTTACCTCTTAAACCCCTATAAATGCTTGATGACTTTCAGTATTTCAGAGGTCGACGATTTCATGGAGGAGAATGTTGGCCCAATAAGTAAACACATTTTGGAGCCCAAATTGAGTCTAAAATAAGTATTTTCAATTAAGCCCAAAGAGAGATCCGAATTTCACAAGTTTCATGAAGATTCTAGAGTAGATAAATTCAGCACATGCTCTTGAAAAGTTGGAAAGTCTTTGGATAACTCCTTATAATAATTGTAGTCTTTATCATGTAATTAAAGCTTGTAGCTTACATCTTGATGACATCATTTTCTTAGGAATCATCACCATTTCAGCCTATAAATAGGCCATTTTTGTAATCCATTGGACACACAATTCAGATTTAATCTATTGAGAGTTTAATTCTACTCTTTGGTTCTTTGAAAAAATTAGACTTATCAAGTGTAATTCTTTATACTTGTGGCATCTTCCTAGCTTATCAACCAACTCGGGTGTATTGGTTGTGGCGCTTCTAAACCAAGTATCCTATCTTCTTAGGTAGGGGGTGCGGTTTAACACCTACAAGCGACTTTCCTTAGAACGATCCTTGGCTACAAGGTATTTTCTTTCCTATTCCTTTTGAATCCTTGTAGAAATTACATCATCAAACCCGAAGGTAATATTCTTTCCTCCTTTTATTGTTCTAATTGATTGTTAGAGTGGTATAGCACATTGAACCTAGGATCGACCTAGAGACTCTCCAAATCATGGAGACGGTCTCGAAATAATCGGTCCTATATTCCATTTAACCTAGTTAAATGGATTTCTTTATTTGTTTATTTAAAATGATATTTCTTTGAAAACCCCCCTTTAGCACGACCGATCTTCGGATTGGGTGGATGCGGTGCTCCTTGACCTTCCAAATCTATCACTCAAATCTGGTTGACACCATCCAATTCCTTTCTTCATTCTTGTAGGTACTAATCATTTAAAATATGCATTGGTACCCATCTAATTTCTTCTTGTTTCATCACAACGTTACATTTCTTAGTTGTTTGGCAACTAGGGAGAAGACACATCTCACTTGATTTAAGTTATTTAGTTTGATAAGAACCTTAAGAGAGAATAAAGGTGAGACTATATTCGAGGGATTTTGAGTGTTGAGTGCACGAAAAAAATAATAATTGAGAGAAACACGTGAGGGAGTGAAATTCTCTTAGGAGGTTTTTTTTTTTCTTTATTTTCTAATTCAGGTACACCATGTCTGAAACCAATGAGGAACAACAACCAAATCTGAATACACTCCAAATGCAAGCATTGATTGGGGAAATGAGGAGGTTGTTACGAGAAGAGATAGAACCTTTGCATGAAAGAATGGACCGGTTGGAGGAGGAGTCACAAAGACCTCTAACTCGTACTTCAAACCAAAGAGGTGAAGAGGATGATGTTAGAAGCAATGACTTTGAAAGGGAGCTTGAACGTGAAAGGAGACCGAATTGGAGAAGGCCAAGAGAAGATAATAACTTGAGTTCAATCAAAATGAAAATTCCAGATTTTCATGGAAAATCTGATCCAGAATCATATTTGGAGTGGGAGAAGAAGATGGAGTTTATTTTTGATTCCCATCAATATTCTGAAATCAAGAAGGTAAAATTGGCCGTCACTGAATTTTCTGATTATGCCCTAACTTGGTGGGATCAATTGGTACTGAATAGGAGAAGAAACATGGAACCACCTGTTGAGACTTGGAGGGAAATGAAGACAATCATGAGAAGGAGGTTTGTTCCTAGCTATTATTACCGTGAGATTCATAACAAGCTGCAAGGGCTTAGGCAAGGTACAAAAAGTGTGGAAGACTTTTACAAAGAGATGGAGATTCTTATGATAAGGGCCAATGTGGAGGAAGATCGTGAAGTTACAATGGCTCGCTTTCTAAATGGGCTGAATAGAGAAATTCAAGATAGGGTAGAAATGTATCATTATGTTGAGATGGAAGAATTGGTGCATCAAGCCGTAAAAGTAGAGAAACAGCTCAAGAAGGGGGGAGGTACTCGTACCAACACTTGGAAAGCAAGCTCTCAAAAGAAGGAGGATAAACCTTCTGTTTCTTCATCCTCTTTTGCTAAACCAGCAATAAAAAGTGATAGGTCTGCTAAAGGTAATAATGATTCGTCTACTTCTCGAAATTGTGACATAAAATGTTTTAAATGTCAAGGCAGGGGTCACATAGCAAGCCAATGTCCAAACAAGCTTGCCATGATAATTCTTGATGATGGGGAGTATGAGACAGAGGTTGAAGGAGACAATGATTCAATTAAATCAGACGAGGAAGAATTACCTGCCCAAGGAGAGCTTTTGGTGACAAGGCGAGTTTTGAATTTACAAATAAAGGACGAGGATGATGCTCAAAGAGAGAACTTGTTCCACACTCGATGCTTTGTGAATGGCAAGGTATGTAATGTTATTATTGATGGAGGTAGTTTTACTAATGTTGCTAGTACTTCTATGGTGGAAAAGTTAGGCTTGCCCGTTCTAAAGCATTCCAAGCCATACAAACTGCAATGGCTTAGCGACTATGGGGAAGTTAGAGTTACCAAGCAAGTAATAGTGCCATTTCAAATTGGAAAGTATGAAGACGAGGTACTATGTGATTTTGTACCTATGCAAGCATGTCATATGCTTTTGGGAAGACCGTGGCAGTTTGATAAGCGAGTTAAGCATGATGGATACACCAATAAGTATTCATTTTCTCACAATGATCGAAATGTTACCCTTGTTCCCATGACACCAACACAAGTGTATGCTGATCAAGTAAGGATGCAAAAATATGAAAAAGAAAGAGAAAGAGAAAAAGAAAAAGAAAAAGAGAGAGAAAAAGAAAAAGAAAAAGAAAAAGAAAAAGAAAAAGAAAAAGAAAAAGAAAAAGAAAAAGAAAAAGAAAAAGAAAAAGAAAAAGAAAAAGAAAAAGAAAAAGAAAAAGAAAAAGAAAAAGAAAAAGAAAAAGAGGGAGAGGGAGAAAAGAAAAATGAGAGTGAGAGTGAGAGAAAAAAAAAGAAAAAGAGGAAGAAAAAGAAAATAAAGGGAAGAAAAAAAAATCAATCCCTTGGGTCAAGAGAAAATATGTGTATGATAGCAACAAAGAGTGACATCAAAGAGGCTATGGATTGTGGTTTACCATTAGTACTTCTTGTATTTAAAGAGGGAAAATCGGTGACTAACAAGATGGCCGGTGAAATACCGAGCAGTATACATTCACTTCTGCTGGAATTCGAAGATCTCTTCTCCGAAGATGTTCCAAAGGGATTACCACCAATTCGAGGAATCGAGCATCAAATAGACTTTGTTCCTGGAGCATCAATTCCCAACAAACCGGCATGCAGATCTAGTCCCAGGAGACTAAGGAGATTCAACGTCAAGTTGAAGAATTGTTGGGTAAGGGATTGGTAAGAGAAAGTCTTAGTCCTTGTGCTGTACCCATTCTTTTAGTACCTAAAAAAGATGGAACATGGAGGTTATGTGTTGATTGTCGTGCAATAAACAAAATAACCATCAAATATCGTCATCCTCTTCCTAGGCTTGATGATATGTTAGATGAATTGCATGGTTCCACAATTTTTTCAAAAATCGATTTAAAAAGTGGATACCATCAGATTCGCATGAGAGAAGGTGATGAGTGGAAAACCGCATTCAAAATAAAGCATGGGCTGTATGAATGGTTAGTTATGCTTTTTGGCCTTACTAATGCACCTAGCACTTTCATGCAACTAATGAATCACATTTTGAGAAATTTTATTGGAAAATTTATGGTTGTGTATTTTGATGATATTTTGATATACTCCAAAAGTTTGGAGGAACATCATGAACTTTTAACTCGTGTTTTAAGTGTTCTTAGGGAAGAAAAGCTTTATGTCAATTTGAAGAAGTGTGAATTTTGCACAAAAGAAGTGAGTTTTCTTGGCTACATTGTAAGCAGCAAGGGCATTTCGGTTGACATGGAAAAGGTAAAAGCAATTCAAGATTGGCCTAGTCCAAGAAATGTGAGTGAGGTAAGAAGTTTCCATGGGTTAGCCAGTTTCTATCGCAGGTTTGTAAAGAACTTTAACACTCTGGCAACACCTTTAACCGAAGTGATTAAAAAGAATGTTGGATTCAAGTGGGGAAAGGAACAAGAGAAAGCATTTCACTATTTATAGTTTGAATTGACCAATGCTCCTCTTTTAACTTTACCTAATTTTGATAAAACATTTGAAATTGAATGTGATGCTTCTGGTATAGGTATTGGTGCAGTCTTGATGCAAGAAGGAAGACCTGTAGGATATTTTAGCGAGAAACTAGGTGGGGAAAGTCTCAACTACCCTACCTACGACAAGGAGTTGTACGCTTTGGTAAGAGCTTTAGAAACTTGGCAACATTATCTATGGGCCAAAGAATTTGTGATTCACACCGACCATGAATCTTAAAGTTCTTAAAAGGACAACAAAAGCTCAACAAAAGACATGCAAAATGGTTGGAATTCATTGAGTCATTTTCGTATGTCATCAAATGCAAGAAAGGTAAGGAAAACATTGTTGCCGATGCCTTATCAAGAAGTATGCCTTACTTTCTACTCTTGATGCTAAATTGCTTGGTTTTGAGCAAATCAAAGATTTTTATGAAAAGGATCAAGATTTTGGTCAGATTTTTCAAGCTTGTGAAAAGGGTTATTTTGAGAAAATTTTCAAACATGATGGATTTCTTTTCAAAGAAACAAAGCTTTGCATTCCCTTCTTCAATTAGGGAAATTTTGGTGCGTGAAGCACATGGTGGGGGACTTATGGGACATTTTGGAATTGATAAAACTTTAGCCATTTTGCAAGAGCATTTCTTTTGGCCAAAAATGAAAAGTGATGTGGTAAACATTTGTGATAGATGCATTGTGTGCAAGAAGGCTAAATCTAAGATTCAACCACATGGTTTGTACACACCTCTTCCCGTTCCTAACGAACCATGTATTGATCTTTCAATGGACTTTATTTTGGGTTTGCCGAGAACAAAAAATAATAAAGACTCAATCTTTGTTGTTGTTGATAGGTTTTCGAAAATGGCACATTTTATAGCATGCAACAAGACCAATGATGCTTCTCATATTGCTAACTTGTTTTTCAAAGAAATTGTCAGGTTGCATGGGATGCCAAGGACAATCGTGTCAGATCGTGACACAAAATTTTTAAGTTACTTTTGGAAAACATTGTGGGGAAAGTTAAGAACAAAATTATTGTTTTCTACAACTTGTCACCCACAAACAGATGGTCAAACTAAAGTTGTTAATAGGACTCTTTCTACTTTGCTTAGAACACTCATTGACAGAAATACCAAGACGTGGGAAGATTGCCTATCCCATGTTGAGTTTGCTTATAATCGTGCAAGGCATTCTGCTACTAAGTTTCCTCCATTTGAGATAGTTTATGGCTTTAATCCTTTAAATCCTATGGATTTAACTCCTTTACCTATGAGTGAAAAGGCAAATCTTGATGGGAAAAGGAAGGCTGAATTCGTGAAGCAAATCCATGAAAAGGCAAGGCAGAATATTGAAGAAAGGACCAAAAAGTACGAAGAGAAGGCGAACAAAGGAAGACATGAGGTTATCTTTGAATCGACTTGACTTTCCTAGTGAGTATAATGTGCATGATGTTTTCAATGTTGCTGATTTGTCTCACTTTGATGAAGGTAGCGATTTGAGGACAAATAACTCTCAAGAAGGGGGGAATGATGTAATTACATTGGAGAGCTCAAGTTCAGCTGAACAAGACCCGTTGCAATGGCACATTGGACCTATCACTAGGTCAAAGTCTAAAGAATTCATGAAGGCCATCAATGGATTAGTTCAAACATTTTGGATCCAAGCTCAAGTTACAACTCAAGTGAATTTAATCCAAGTTGAAAGTCAAGTTTGTTCTAGCCCAAAATCATAGAGACTGGAGCCTAAGTGAGTGCAACATGAAGTTTCATGGAGGAGAATGTTGGCCCAATAAGTAAACACATTTTGGAGCCCAAATTAAGTCTAAAATAAGTGTTTTCAATTAAGCCCAAAGAGAGATCCGAATTTCACAAGTTTCATGAAGATTCTAGAGTAGATAAATTCAGCACATGCTCTTGGAAAGTCTTTGGATAACTCCTTATAATAATTGTAGTCTTTATCATGTAATTAAAGCTTGTAGCTTATATCATTGATGACATCATTTTCTTAGGAATCATCACCATTTCAGCCTATAAATAGGCCATTTTTGTAATCCATTGGACACACAATTCAGATTTAATCTATTGAGAGTTTTTATTCTACTCTTTGGTTCTTTGAAAAATTTAGACTTATCTAGTGTAATTCTTTATACTTGTGGAGTCTTCCTAGCTTATCAACCAACTTGGGTGTATTGGTTGTGGCGCTTCTAAACCAAGTATCCTATCTTCTTAGGTAGGGGGTGCGGTTTAACACCTACAAGCGACTTTCCTTAGAACGATCCTTGGCTACAAGGTATTTTCTTTCCTATTCCTTTTGAATCCTTGTAGAAATTACATCATCAAACCCGAAGGTAATCTTCTTTCCTCCTTTTATTATTCTAATTGATTGTTAGAGTGTTATAGCACATTGAACCTAGGATCGACCTAGAGACTCTCCAAATCATGGAGACGGTCTCGAAGCAATCGGTCCTATATTCCATTTAACCTAGTTAAATGGATGTCTTTATTTGTTTATTTAAAATGATCTTTCTTTGAAAACCCCCCTTTAGCACGACCGATCTTCGGATTGGGTGGATGCGGTGCTCCTTGACCTTCCAAATCTATCACTTAAGCCCCGAATCCAAAATTTTTTAAAAATGGTTTTTTTATATTTCCATCAATAATATAGGTGGCAACTCGAAAACAAAAATAAAGAGACGGAAAGAGAGAATTCCGCGTATCGCTACAGTAAGCTTGATCAATCCTAGGCATGTTTGAGTTTATGGTTGTGAAGATGATCTTAGATTAGCTATATCAAAATAGTCTCATGTTATAAATAAGTGTATGTATATAGCTTTTCATTGGACTCCAGATTTCAGTTTAGATATGGAAAATCCCATTGTTGCAATATGAATTAGATGGCCAGGTATACCATGTAATTACTATAATGGAGCATTATTGGAATATAGTGGAAATGAATAGGATAATTTCTTAAGGGTGGATAGTAGGACTTTGGGGCTAACAAATCAAATGTATGCAAAGATTTGTATTGAAGTGGATATGTCAAAACTATTGGAGGCTGAGATATGGATAGGAGAACCTAAGGTGGTTGGATTCTGGCAAAAAGTACAGTATGAAGGAAAAATAGCTTATTGTCATGGTTGTGGCCTTTTGGGGCACTCTTTGGGCATTTGCAGGAAAGTTAGGTGAAAGAGGTTTGTTCCTAAACAAAATTTGACTATGGAGCAACATCATAAATGGATGGGAAAAAGACCAATTGAGGAAGAAGGGCTGGCACAGCAAGGGAGTAAGCTAAAACAGTTATGGATAGTGGCATCTCAGAAAGGGGACACATGGGCTTCCACAAGCAAACCCTTAATGACTGAAACTAAGATAATTGGGGAGAATAAAAAGAAGCAAGTTTTAATCAAAGGGAAACAAATATTATTATTTGAAAGAATACCGGAGGAAGAGGAAGATGGGACTCAACAGATGGATGGGGTGGACAATAAAGTAGAGGAGATGGTTAAGAAAGATGGAATAATATAAGTAATATTAAATGAGCAGGAATTTGATATGGAAATGGAGGACACAGTTGGTCAACCAAACAATGAAGGGAAGAAACAAATGCAATTATTATGAAGAGACTAATGGCTTGCTAGGGGATTAGAGTCAATCTAATATCCAGGAGAAAGCAACAGGGTCAGATTCAAACTCAATGGGACTAACTTTGGGACATGGTCTATCTATTCCAAGAAATGAGGAAGTAAGGGATATAGTGACTCAAGGAGATCAAAAGGAGGACACTCAAGGGTTACAAGTAGTAGATGGTTAAACAACAATCTTCTGCATATATTTGCACTCTCATTAGGGCTGTATCTTGTCACACTAGTAATAATTTTTGAATGTTATCTGATGAGGGGGAAGAAAGTATTTAAAGAATCAAAAGCCTTGAAGTTGAGCAAGGAAGCATTGAGGAGATACATATGGATAGTGAGCAGAAAACTTCAGATGCTAGCAAAGAAGAGGATGAAGGTTAACATGAAGGTGTAAGGAGGTTAATGAGGAATGTCAAAAATCAGAACACAAAGAAAAAGAAGAAGAATAGCTAATGTGACAAAGAAACTAAAATACAAGAAATACAAGAAAAAAACCCTATTAATACTCATATGTGGTTGTTTTGGCACGAAGGATTTCAGATTGACATTGTGCATGTGACTAGGTAGATGTTTTGGTCAAATTTCAACAATTTCAATGGTAAGAAAAATGACTAAAGTGATATGAATCTAGGTACAATGATTATCAAGTTGAATAGAAATGGACACAAGCTGTTTGTTGACTAGGGAAAGCCCTTGAACAACTTGTTCGCCGACATAAAAACCCCGGGAGGTTTTGGTACCTGCCTTGACCGAAAGTTTACTAAGTGTTTTTGTGATTACAAAGCTAAGAGCGTATTCAAAGGGAGCTTAGGCTAGAGTGAACATGCGTGCAAAATACAGTGTTTTCCCTTTTATACCTCACTACAACAGCTAATTACAAAGAGAATAATGGGCCTAAAATCTCGGGGTAAAGGTTGATCGGTTGAGATATCTTCGCCATTTTTGTTGATGGAGGGGATAACGATCTGTCGCTGAGGAGACGTCTTTGAATCGGTCTTCACTTCCTTTGACACGTTCCCTGAAAAATAGGGTTAACGTAACTATGTTCCAACCTGCAGAAGATCAAGTTGTAATAGAACAACTCAAGTTTGTTAGTACCAAGTTGTTTGATGCAAGTTGTAAACAAGTTTATTTAAAAACGTAGGGCCCAACAATTGCCCCCAAACTTTTTAAATTTTAAAATGAGGAATATAAAGAGACAAAAGATTTAAAAAGTTTGCCAAAAACGGAGGTGAAGTACAGCGGTTTTTAAATGAAAAGGTTTTGATGGGACGGTTTGAGTAACTTCCAAAGCAAAAGTCATGATTCGTTTTTGACTCCCAACCGCTGCCAACTTCTATAATAAATAAGACTCTTCACAACTCTCCCTTTCACAAAATCAAAAAGGTTGCTTTCAAGGAGATTTCGAGAGGAAGAATCTGAGGAAGGAGACCAGAGAGAGGATCAAGTGGGAATTTCCGATGAGTCTTTTGCTTCTTTTTCAATTTCCTCTTTGATTTCCTGCTTAAGTCGTAGAATGGGGAGGAAAAAGATAGTGAATTTAATCGAGAGCGATGAGGGTTTACCCGAGGGTTTCCTAACCCAAAACATGTTGAAAAATCCGGACAAAGAAAAGTGTTCAATTCCTGCCCCAACTTAGAGATCATCAAGAAAAATCACGCTATTGCGTACGAAACCGAATGTTTCACACATCCTGACCTAACTTCGGAATGCTACTCTCCCGAATGGGTATGCTTTCCTGAATACCCCTTTGTTATCGGCTTGAAATTTCCTTTTCCAACTCTAATCACCAAATTTTTTGTTTCTTCAAAACTTAACTACGCCCAAATCATGCCACAAGGTTGGAGATGCCTTCAAACCCTAGTTAGGTTGAGTGCGGAAACAGAGTTGGAAGTTGGTTTAGAGGAATTTGCTTACACAACTGAGTTTAGGGGATTTGGCTTAGGGAGATTTTGTTTTAGGGTTAGGACTGGCAGAGAGCCTTTCTTGAATGATAACAGTGATCCCGCTGATAGAGGGTGGAAGAATAAGTTCTTCTTTGTAAGGAGAAGTACCCTGGTGTCACAGGAGGGTGCCAATTTCAAATGGAGGTCTCAAGGTAGCATAGACATTTTTCTTATTCTAATAATGCTTCTTAATAATATGCTAACTAACTCCCTGAATTTCTTTGACTTAGTGGCTAAGTTGGATGTGCTTTTCCCTTATAAAGATAAAACAGAGGAGAATGTGAGAAAGATTTACGAGTTGGAACCACTAGTGAGGTCTTTCAGAACATTGCCAGTCCTGTTTGTTACAGATCCAGAAGGAGAGATTAATCCTGAAGAAGCTCAAGAAACTAACCCTGAAGAAGCTTTAGAAACTAACCCTGAAGAAGCCTTATCTGAACCTATCAAGATGTCCACAGGTTAATCTAGCATCTTAGAGTTTTGCCTATCTTCAATTTGTTACAACTCCTTTAAATTGTTCTAATTCTACACCCCTTTTTTGCAGCAACTCGATCCAAAGACACTGTGAGAGCTGCAGACCTACTAGCTGAGGCTAGGGCAAAAATTTTTGCAAAGAAAGGTAGCAAGCCTCCTACTCCCAAGTCTGTGGCATCTAGCTCTAATGTGAATGTGTCCAAGAAGAAGGAGGAATCAAAGAAGAGGAAATTGGTGGAGGCTGAGGCCACGGACGCAAGTGATGACATGGTGAAAACAAGGGAGAAGTTTAAAGCTGCAATAGCAAGATTTGTTACTGAGGTAAAACGAAGAGATTTTGAACCTTTTTCAAAGAGTTGATAGAGTATTAACATTTCTTTTACATAGGCTTCGGAGATTATGAGTCCTGTTATGGAC
The DNA here is from genome assembly GCA_022495995.1 of Adenophora triphylla var. japonica. Lineage (NCBI taxonomy): Eukaryota > Viridiplantae > Streptophyta > Magnoliopsida > Asterales > Campanulaceae > Adenophora > Adenophora triphylla. Next base: position 403,123 of record JAFEMH010000667.1, on the reverse strand, counting down.
CAGGTTGATGCTCTGAAGATCAAGGCGGCAAAATGCAGTTACGAAGCTGCGGAATCAAGGAAGGAAGCCACCAAAAGTGCTGAAGAAGTAGAGAGGTTGAAGAAGGAAGCGAACAAGTATGTTGGTGAAGTGGACAATTTGAAGAAGGATTTTGAGAATTTGGGGAAGGAAGTGGAAGTTATCCGTGCTGAGAACGAAGCTCACATGAAGGAGCTTGAAGCCGCAAAGGGGGACTTCAAGTTCAATGCTACCAAGACACTGCTAGAGGCCAGAATTTAGCTGATGGAGGAATACAAAAATGGACGAGCTTCAACTTGGAACTTGGAGGAGGAGAGAAGGATTTTAGAAGACCACATGGGAGAACCAGCAGATGCAGAGGAGGTGAACTCGATGGCCCTCGAAACTTTGATTGATGACACTGATAAAGCTTTGAGTACCATAGTGGTAGCTCAAGTTGAAGAAAACGATCATGGGAAGGAATCAGCAGTACCACCGGCGGCAGCAGGCCACAAAGTTTAAAAACAATTTGAAACTTTTTTGAGTATTTTGGATGGGAGAACAAAAACAATTTCTTTTTTTGCTTTTATTTGTCATACCTCTGTTGGTATGCAAAAAATGGGGGGTTTGTCCCCAAGACAAATTTATTTTGGTATGTAATGGCTCATAAGAGCCCAAAACAATTTATTTTGGGGGTACTAGGTTGGGCTAGTACTCCAAGCTTTCTTAGGTTTTAAAGGATTGGTTGGCTTACCCAACTTGTCCTCTAGTTGCAAAATCTTTTGAAAACACTTTTAAGGTTTGTAAAGAAGTATTTTGGGTTTTTCATAAATACTTGCTTGTTCATTAGATAACATGTTGATGTTATAAGCCGTAGGTAACATGATAATGTTACAACCAGTAGTTCACAACTTGAATAAGTGTGAAATCGTGCGCCCAGGCGAAGGTGTCAAAACCTTAATTCGTTAGAAAAGATGAAAATCTTTTAACCATATGTAAATTGTACCTTTGATCAGAGGTAACCGTTTGAAGAGATAGAACGAGTATCAGCCATCCACTACAAGGAAAATCCATTTTAGCTACGGCAAATTCCGTAGCTAAAATGAAGATTCCGTAGCTAAATCGTGTTTAGCTACGGATTTGTTCCGTAGCTATTCCGTGGGTGCAGGTTTGTCGCTAAATTGGGCGTCGCTATTTTGTAGCTATTTTAGAGACGGATATGGCCGTCTCTAAATTAGAGACAGATATGTCCGTCTCTAAATTAGAGACAGATATGTCCGTGTCTAAATTAGCTACAGATATGACCGTCTACGAATTAGCGACAGATTTTTTGTCTCTATTTAAATTCTCGTTTTATTTTCGAACCATTTTAGCGAAAAATATTTTCGTAGCTAAATTGACAAATTTTTTTTTAAAAAATAATATATATATTTAAAAATATATATTAATATATTTTAAATATATATATATATATTTAAAATATATTAATATATATTTTTAAATATATATTAAATCAATCCCTTGATTTTTCTTAATCTCAAATCAATCCCTTAATTTTTTTTATTTTCAAATAAGTCCCTTAACTTTTATTAATCTTAAATCAATCCTTGATAATTCACAATTACACTTTGCCCCCTAAACTTCTTTTCTACTCAAATCCGGCCTTAACCATAACCACCCACAACCACCGCCATCACCGTCGACCAGTCACCACCTCTAACCACCATCACACAACCACTGCACACCACCATCACACAACCACCGTCACACAACGCCCAATCACCGCCGTAATCACAGATTCAGAAAAATCACCACAAATGAAAAACTTGATCAATGAAGTTTCTACAAAACAAAAATCAACAATGGGCGAAATCAAAACTAAGAGAGAGACGGAGTGTGAGGAGAGATTGAAAAATCAAAACGAAATCAAAATAGAAATTGAAGAAACAATCGTGCGAAATCTAAACAGAGGGAGAGATGGAGTGTTACCAGATCTGTGGCGAAGACGGAAGAACCAGAGGAGAGACGGAGTGCGAACCGTTGCCGTCGCCGGAGACGAGAGAGGGAGAGGGAGGCGTATTGTGAGTGACGGAGGGAGAAGGAAATGGAGAAAGAGAGAGAGAGTGACGGAGGGCGAAGGTATGTGATGGCGCCGGAGGACTAACGGAGGCTGAAGAAGACGTTGAGGGAGAAGAGGGAAATGAGAGAGAGAGAAAACGGTGGTGGCCGGTGGGTCTGTTCCGTGAATCTGGAATTTCAAAATGAGAGAAGGAGAGAGAGAAAGGCGGAGAGAAATAGGGAGAGGGAGTAAGTGTTTTTCTTTGGATTAATATGGTCCGTTTGATCGAAGGTATTGAACGGTCAGATTTTACTTTGGCCCAATCCCCGTGAAATTTTAAAATCCAATCAAACAATGCCACATCACATATTTATATTTATTTCACACTATATTATACACTAACTAAAATATTTATGTCTAATATTAAGAATAATAATATTTATTATTAATAATATTAATAAATTATTAATTATATAATTGTTTAATTAATTAATATTAATATTAATTATATAAACAGTAATAATATTAATAATAGTATTAATAATAACTAGTAATTTTTATTATTTTTTATTGAATAGGAAAAAATATTTTAGATTTTTTTATTACTGAAATTTACAAAAAGTTATCTAAAATATTTACATGATTTTATTTGATTTACCCAAAATTTTAGTTATATTAGTATGCATAATATCAAGAATAATAACATTATCATATAATTAGTAATAATACTTAATAATAAGACTAATAATGATGTTATTGTTAATTATTCAATTATATAATTGAATATATTAATAGTTATTATTATATAATTAATAATAATATTATTATATAATTAATAATAATATTAATAATAACTAGTAATAATACATAACATCAAACATAATAATGTTATTAATTAATAATAATATTCATTAATTTAATTATTTTAAATTTATTAATAATAATTTAATAATTTAAACTTCTAAGAAATATTAATATACCTAAGTAATAATTGATATTAATAAATTATAAAAAAATACTTATTAACATTAACAATAATTTTATCTTTAAAGAAAATAGTAATTAGTAATAATACTTAATAATAAGACTAATAATGATGTTATTGTTAATTTTCAATTATATAATTGAATATATTAGTAATTATTATTATAGAATTAATAATAATATTAATAATATCTAGTAATAATACATAATATCAAAAATAATAATGTTATTAATTAATAATAATACTCATTAATTTAATTATTTTAAATTTATTAATAATAATTTAATAATGTATAAGGGTATAGGGTTTAGGGTTTAAAATTTAGGGTTTAGGGTTTAGGGTATAGGATTTAGGATATAGGATATAGGATTTAGGGTTTAGGGTTTAGGATTTAGGGTATAGGATTTAGGGTTTAGGGTATAGGATTTAGGGTTTAGGGGTTAAGGTATAAGGTATAATGTATAAGGGTTAGGGTATAGGGTATAGGGTTTAGGGGTTAGGGTATAGGGTTTAGGGTTTAGGATTTAGGGTATAAGGTATAGGATTTAGGGTATAGAGTTTAGGGTTTAGGGTTTAGGGTTTAGGGCTTATAGTTTAGGGGTTAGGATTTAGGGTTTAGGGTATAGGGTTTAGGGTTTAGGGTATAGGATTTAGGGTTTAGGGTTTAGGGTATAGGGTATAATGTATAAGGGTTAGGGTATAGGGTTTAGGGTTTAGGGCATAGGGTATAATATATACGCTAGGGTATAGGGTATAATGTATAAGGGTTAGGGTATAGGGTATAAGGTTTAGGGGTTAGGGTATAGGGTTTAAGGTATATGGTTTAGGGTATAAGGGCTAGGGTATAGGGTTTAGGGTTTAGGGTTTAGGGTTTAGGGTTTAGGGTTTAGGGTTTAGGGTATAGGGGTTAGGGTTTAGGGTATATGGTATAGGATTTAGGGTGTAGGGTTTAGGGCTTAGAGTTTAGGGGTTAGGGTTCAAGGTATAGGGTTTAGGGTATAAGGTATAAGATTTAGGGGTTAGGGTTTAGGGGTGTAGGGTTTAGGGTATAGGGGTTAGGGTTTAGGGTTTAGAGTTTAGGGTTTAGGATTTTGGGTTTAGGGTATAGGGTATAGGGTTTAGGGCTTAGAGTTTAGGGGTTAGGGTTCAAGGTATAGGGTTTAGGGTTTAGGGTATAAGGTATAAGGTTTAGGGGTTAGGGTATAAGGTTTAGGGTTTAGGGTTTAGGGTTTAGGGTTTAAGGTTGAGGGTTTAGGGTATAGGGTTTAGGGTTTAGGGTTTAGGATTTAGGAGGGTTTAGGGTTTAGGAAACCCTAAACCCTAAACCCTAAACCCTATACCCTAAACCCTAAACCCTAAACCCTAAACCCTAAACCCTAAACCTTATACCCTAACCCCTAAACCTTATACCTTATACCCTAAACCCTAAACCCTATACCTTGAACCCTAACCCCTAAACTCTAAGCCCTAAACCCTATACCCTAAACCCAAAACCCTAAACCCCAAACCCTAAATCCTAAACTCTAAACCCTAAACCCTAACCCCTAAACCCTAAACCCTATACCCTAAACCCTAAACCCTAAACCCTATACCCTATACCCTAAACCCTATACCCAATACCATAACCCTAACCCCTAACCCCTAAACCCTACCCTAAACCCTATACCCTATACCCTAACCCCTAAACCCTAACCCCTAACCCCTAAACCCTAAACCCTAAACCCTATACCCTAAACCCTAAACCCTAAACCCTATACCCTAAATTCTAAACCCTATATTTATTGACTAGAAAACAATATTTTAGCCTTTGTTAATCAGTGATTTTTTTTAGAAAAAGTTATAGAAAAAAAGATAGAAAAAATCTAAACAAATGAAAGTATATAGAAGAAAAGTCAAAAGAGGGACGGACTACCCTATATTTATTTATTTTTTTTAAAAAAAATTATTGATTAGAAAACAATATTTTAGCCTTTGTTAATCAGTGGTTTTTTTTAGAAAAAGTTATAGAAAAAAAGATAGAAAAAAACTAAACAAATGAAAGTATATAGAAGAAAAGTCAAAAGAGGGACGGACTACCCTATATTTATTTTTTATTTTTTTAAAAAAATTCTATTGACTAGAAAACAATATTTTAGCCTTTGTTAATCAGTGGTTTTTTTTTTAGAAAAAGTTATAGAAAAAAAGATAGAAAAAAACTAAACAAATGAAAGTATATAGAAGAAAAGTCAAAAGAGGGACGGACTACCCTATATTTATTTTTTATTTTTTAAAAAATTTTTTGTTGACTAGAAAACAATATTTTAGCCTTTGTTAATCAGTGGTTTTTTTTAGAAAAAGTTATAGAAAAAAAGATAGAAAAAAACTAAACAAATGAAAGTATATAGAAGAAAAGTCAAAAGAGGGACGGACTACCCTATATTTATTTTTTATTTTTTAAAAAAATTTTTATTGACTAGAAAACAATATTTTAGCCTTTGTTAATTAGTGGTTTTTTTTAGAAAAAGTTATAAAAAAAAAGATAGAAAAAAACTAAACAAATGAAAGTATATAGAAGAAAAGTCAAAAGAGGGACGGACTACCCTATATTTATTTTTTTTTTTTTTAAAAATAAATTATTGACTATAAAATAATATTTTAGCCTTTATTAATCATTGGTTTTTTTTAGAAAAAGTTATAAAAAAAAAGATAGAAAAAAACTAAACAAATGAAAGTATATAGAAGAAAAGTCAAAAGAGGGACGGACTACCCTATATTTATTTTTTATTTTTTTTAAAAAAATTTATTGACTATAAAACAATATTTTAGCCTTTGTTAGTCAGTGTTTTTTTTTAGAAAAAGTTATAGAAAAAAAGATTGAAAAAAACTAAACAAATGAAAGTATATTGAAGAAAAGTCAAAAGAGGGACGGACTACCCTATATTTATTTTTTATTTTTTTAAAAAAATTTATTGAATAGAAAACAATATTTTAGCATTTGTTAATCAGTGGTTTTTTTTAGAAAAAGTTATAGAAAAAAAGATAGAAAAAAACTAAACAAATGAAAGTATATAGAAGAAAAGTCAAAAGAGGGACGGACTACCCTATATTTATATTTTATTTTTTTAAAAAAAATTTATTGACTAGAAAATAATATTTTAGCCTTTGTTAATTAGTGATTTTTTTTAGAAAAAGTTATATAAAAAAAGATAGAAAAAAACTAAACAAATGAAAGTATATAGAAGAAAAGTCAAATTTAGAGACGGATACTAAATCTGTCTCTAAATTTTAGAGACAGATGTTGAATCTGTCACTAAATTAGAGACGGATTCAAATATCTGTCTCTAAATTAGAGACGGGTTAAAATCTGTCTCTAAAGTTTAGAGACGGATTCTGAATCTGTCTCTAATTTAGAGACGGATTCTTAATCTGTCTCTAATTTAGAGACGGATTCTGAATCTGTCTCTATTTTAGAGACAGATACAAAACCCGTCTCTAAAATTTAGAGATGGAATCTGAATCCGTCCCTAAATTAGAGACGGAATCAGATTTCGTCTCTAAATTAGAGACGGATTCGGATTCCGTCTCTGAATTAGAGACGGATTCAGATTCCGTCTCTAAATTAGAGACGGATTCATATTTCGTCTCTGAATTAGAGACGGAATCAGAATCCGTCTCTAAAATTAGAGACGGAATTCGAATCCGTCTCTAATTTAGAGACGGAATCCGAATCCGTCTCTGATTTTTGGTTCTGTCTCTAATCTGTCGCCAAATTAGCTACGGATTTCGTCCGTCTCTAAATCCGGTTTTCCTTGTAGTGATCCTGGCGTGTCAACAAGTTCTATCCCTCTCCAGCTAGAGTTTCAACATGTATCAGCCGTACTGGCGTGTCAACATGTTGAAATTCTTCTTCCTAGATCCAAACATGTTGGAGCCGTACTGGCGTGTTAACATGCTTAGACCTACTCCAACTTTAGGTCCCAACAAGTATCAGTCGTACTGGCGTGTCAACATGTTGAGCCTACTTCATTTGTTCAAGTTGTACCTTGCAAAACAAATTCATGTTAGGGTTGGGCGTTAGCGTAGCTAACGCCCCTCCGATGCTTAAGTTAGTAAGGATTCTCAATAAAACTTGGTAACTTGAAACATGTGAATGAACTTGACAACAAAAATAGATCATACCTGAGAAGTCTAGTTGTAAATAACTGGACTTACATAAAATAAAGCTTCAAATGGATGGCATTCCAACTCCTAGGGATTCTGTCTCCACTTGGGGTTGACAACCAATATGCACCCTTGCCAGCTTCAGCATCGATGAGATATGGTCCTTCCCACTTGGGAGCTAATTTACCTGCATTCAATTCTCTTGTATTTTGAAATACTTTTCTCAAAACTAAATCACCAACCTGGAATCTTCTTATTCTGACGTTCTTGTTGTACGATCTAGCAATCCGTTGTTGATAAGCTGTCATCCTTATCTTGGCTAAATCCCTGATCTCATCAATTGTATCTAAATCTTGGGTTAGCAAGAGATTATTTTCATCTCGAGTTAATAAGCCATACCTTGCTGTTGGGATTGTCACCTCGACTGGAATTACAGCTTATGCTCCATACACCAAAGAATATGGAGTTCTACCTGTGGCTCCTTTCGTAGTGGTCCTATCCGCCCAAAGTACAAGTGGTAACTCTTCAGCCCACTTTCCCTTCTTTTGATCTAGGCGCTTCTTCAGGTTGTTGATGATCAACTTGTTGCTTGATTCAGCTTGACCATTGGCTTGAGGATGGACAGGGGTAGACATGATCAACTTGATGCCCCAGCGAGTACAAAAATCTCTGGTCTTCTTACTTATGAATTGTGACCCATTGTCACATATAATCTCTGATGGCACGCCAAACCTGCTAATTATGTTTTTCTTTAGAAATGAGATTACCTCCTTATCTCTTACCTGTACATAAGCTTCTGCCTCGATCCATTTTGAGAAATAATCGGTTAATGCCAACATGAACACTTTGCCTCCGGGAGCCTTAGGCAACTTGCCCACAATGTCCATGCCCCACTACATGAAAGGCCAAGATGGAACAATAGGGTGTAGAGGTTCAGCAGGTTGATGCAAGATGTTGCTGTATCTTTGGCAGGCATCACATTTCTGTACGTAGCTCATGGCATCTTGACGCATGGTTGGCCAATAATATCCTGTCTTGAGGGCCTTCGACGCCAATGCCTTCCCACCAGAATGATTTCCACATATTCCTTCACGGATCTCTTTTAGTACCAGTTCAACTTGCTTATTATCGATACATCTTAAATAGTGCCCTGCAAAAGATCTCTTAAATAGCTCATTATCAATTAAAACGAAAGTTGAAGTACGAATCTTCAAAGATCTAACATTCTTAATATCTGATGGAATAGTCCCAAGTTGAAGGAACTCAATTATAGGTTGGGTCCAAGAAGGTTTAGCATCTTGTGCCCCAGTAGGTTGAGTAACCGCTTGAGTTTCTTCAACTTGGTCTATTGCTGGGTACTTAACATAAATAATGGGAATATTAATATGCAACATTGATTTACAAGTTGAACCCAAGTTGGCTAATGCGTCCGCTTCTGTGTTCTCTTCTCTAGGGACCTGTTCCAAAGAGAATGACAGAAATTTTGAAGCTAAAGCCTTAACATGTTGGAGATACAGAGTCATCTTGGAATGCTTCGCTATATAACTGCCATTAAAATGGTTAGCTAGCAATTGAGAGTCAACAAATACATTTATGTGCGTAATATTTAAACTTAAAGCTGTAGTCAAACCCATGATTAAAGCTTCATACTCAGCTTCATTATTTGTTGCATTGAATTCACAAGATACAGCTTGAGGTATGACATCACCTTGAGGGGATCTCAGAACTATTCCCAAGCCAATTCCTTTGGAATTTGAAGCTCCATCTCGTAAACAAAGTGTCCAAAATCTAGGAATAGTTTTACCTTCAAGTTGTTGTACTTCCAGTTCCACCTCTGCCGCAAACTTGGGCCGAAGTCGCTACGAAATCGGCCAGGGCCTGAGACTTGATGGCTGTTCTTGGCTCATATGAAATGTCATACGTGCTCAACTTGACCGACCACTTGGCCAACCTGCCTGACATCTCTGGAGTTCTCAACACATTTCTCATAGGATAATTAGTTTTGACAGTTATAGAATGTGTTTCAAAATAATGACGCAGTTTTGTAGCAGCAGTAGTTAAGGCTAATATTAATTTTTCAAGATGAGAGTACCTTGTTTCAGCATCTAATAAAGATTTACTTACATAGTAAACAGGATGCTGTTCACCTTGGATTTCCTTCACCAATACTGCACTAACAGCATTTTCAGATACAGCTAAATATAAATAAAGGTGCTCACCATGCTCTGGTTTGGCAAGTAGGGGTGACATCACCAAATATTCTTTGAGTTGTTTAAAAGCTGCCTCATGTTGGTCAGTCCATTGGAAGAGTTTATTCTTTCTTAATACTTCATAGAATAACCTGCACTTATCAGATGATTTAGATATAAATCTATTCAAAGCAGCTACTCTACCTGTTAACCTTTAGACGTCTTTGATATTCTTGGGAGATTCCAAGTTGAGAATGGCTTTGATCTGTTCGGGACTGGCTTCGATTCCTCTCTTGGTCACCATATATCCCAAGAATTTACCTGCTCTAACACCAAAGTTGCACTTTGCCGGATTGAGCTTCATGTTGAAGGCTTTCAAGATGTTGAACGCTTCGGCAAGGTGTTCTACATGATCCTCAACATGCTTGGACTTTACTACCATATCATCTATGTAGACTTCCATCGTCTTGCCAAGTTGATCTTTGAACATCTTGTTCACCAACCTCTGATAAGTTGCCCCTGCATTTTTAAGACCAAATGGCATAGAAATATAACAATATATACCTTCCAGAGTCATGAATGCCGTATCTTCTTGGTCTGAGGGCTCCATTTGAATTTGTTGGTACCCTGAAGACGCATCCATGAACGTCAAGATATCGTGGCCAGTTGTTTCATCAACTAGAGAATCAATATGAGGAAGAGGGAATGGATCCTTCGGACAGGCCTTGTTCAAGTCGGTGAAGTCCACGCACACTCGCCACTTGCCATTCTTCTTCTCTACCACTACAACGTTAGCTAACCACTTTGGATATTGAACTTCCCTGATCATCTTGGACTTCAAAAGCCTCTCCACTTCATCCTTTATGATCTGGTTCCGCTCCTGGGCAAACTTTCTTCTTTTCTGACGGACAGGTCGGATGGTTGGGTCAATGTTCAACTTGTGAGTAATGATGTCCTTGCTTATCCCCGTCATGTCTTCATGCTTCCACGCAAAACAACATTTGTGACTTTTCAAGAACTCAATCAGCTCCTCTTCAATTTCGGATGGGAGGTCTACCCCAACTTGCACTTGGGCCTCAGGATTCGTTGCATCAATCGACACACTTTTCGTCTCATGCTCTACTGCTTCAAGAACATCCTGGGCCTTTTTCTTTAATTGCTATGCTTGCCGAGGGGCTGAACTTGCTTTCATGTTGACCTTGTAGCATTCTTTAGAGACTTGTTGGTTCCCCTTCAACTTGGCAACACCCCACGGTGTTGGAAACTTGACGCACTGATGATAAGTTGACGGCACGGCCTTCATGTTATGTATCCAAGGTCTTCCCAAAATGACATTGTACGAGGAAGAACACTCAATCACACAGAACCTTTCCATAGAATTCATACCCTACCAGTACGGATGAATTCTTCACAACTTCGGACAAAGGAATACCCATATCTTCAAGAGCATGAGTGAAGATTATGTTGACTGAGCTGCCACCGTCAATCAGAATTCTCTTGACCACACAATTGGCAATCTGCACCTGAACAACTAGACCATCATGATGGGGGTCCAACGTGTTGTCCTTATCTTCATCTTCAAAGGAGATAACTTGACCATTTGTGAAGTCACGACGCCTTGAAGGCAATTCTGACTGATCCTCCTTAGAACTTTTGGCATGACGCTTGGCTGCAGAGTAAGTTGTGCCACAAATATGGGATCCACTTGAAATAACATTTACTACCTTGGTGGCTGGAGGAGGTGCAACTTTCTCGGGTCTGGACTGCTCCCCTGAATCAGGCTCTTTAGGCTCACTTCTGACCCTCTTCTTACCCAACAAATCGTTAAGAAGACCTTTAGACAGCAAATGAGCAATCTCCTTCCTCAAGGCAAAACAATTCTCAGTGGTATGCCCAAAATCCTCATGAAATGCGCACCACTTGGACTTGTCCTTCCAAGTTGTTGACTGGTCACTCTTCTTGGGCCACCTTGCTTTATCACCAAGATTTCCCATGGCGCATAGTATTCCTGCAATGTCCACAGAAAAGCAGTATTCAGAAATTTTTGGATAATCATTCTCATCTCCATCCTGATCATCATCTACAAAATGAACTCTAGAAGATTCAGATTTAACAGGGGGTTTGCCCCTGTTGGACTTATAGTGATGGGAATCCGATTTTCTGTCAGAAGGCTCAAATAGAGGAGTGGGAGTCCTCCCAGTCGATTTCCCCATTGCCAAGCTGTCCTCCTCCAATCTGATGAAAGGCAAGGCTCTGGTTCTGATTTCTTCAAGTTGCTTTGCAGGAGTCATCACCAACTCGTTATAGAATAGAGAGCTCTTCTTCAAGCCTATACGGAACGCTTCCGTAGCTGTGGACACATCCAAGTTGGGTATAGTCACTGCCTCCTTGTTAAACCTGTGCAAATACTCTTTAAGATTTTCGTTAGGTTGTTGCACAATTCTATAAAGGTCACTAGTCAACTTGTCAAATGCCCTGTTGCACGAAAATTGATTAATAAACATATTGACAAGTTGAGCATAAGAGGAAATAGAGTTTAGAGGAAGCCCTGTTAGCCATTTTAAGGCTGGTCCTGAAAAAGTAGAGCCAAAGCCCCTGCAAAACATGCTTCTTTAAACATAGGGGGGATACTTATGATATCCATTGATTCCTGATACAGCAACACATGCTCTGCGGGGTCGGTGCTTCCATCATACTTCTTCATATGAGGGACTGAAAACTTCTTTGGGATCTCCACACTAGCGATTGCTGGAACAAAACGAGATTCATTATAGCAAGTTGGAGAAACTTGGTGGTATGGCACATTGACTCCAGGTATGCTTCGAAGCAAATCCTTTATAGTCTGCATTTCCTTAACAAGTTGACTCTCTACGAAAAGAGGAGTACTATTAGACTGAGGTGCAAAAGTATCAAAAGCATGAAAGAAACTCCCTGTTTGTCCCATTGAGGGTATAGCATAGGTGTAGCAAGATGACAGCGCAGGTTGGCTAGCTGGAAGGCTGAATCTTGGTTGCTCGATTAGAATGGACGTCACAATTGTGCTCTCTGCTGGCAAGGTATTGGACATAGGGATATCTCCGACATGGCTTGGTCCTGTACCTGCACCAAACAAAGATCTAGGAAGTAAAGGTGAAAATGGAGTAGATACTTGAGTTTCAACTTGCTTCCCTTTACGCAGGCTATCAATGGCATTGAATATCATGGCGTTCGTATGCTCCTGACCATCCAACCGATCATTCACTTTCTTCAACATATCGGCCATGTTGGATAATATCTCCAAATTGACAGCTTCCGCATTCAAAGAAGGATTGCCTGGGGTGCCGGAAACAGGAAGCGGCCGACTCCTTTCACCTTGACTGCCGGACGGCGGATTGGCCATTTCTACGCAAATAATCAAAGTTTCCCACGGACGGCGCCAAATTGTTTTGGTCAAATTTCAACAAGTGTCTTCAATGGTAAGAAAAATGAATAAAGTGATATGAATCTAGGTACAATGATTATCAAGTTGAATAGAAATGGACACAAGCTGTTTGTTGACTAGGGAAAGCCCTTGAACAACTTGTTCGCCGGCATAAAACCCCGGGAGGTTTTGGTACCTGCCTTGACCGAAAGTTTACTAAGTGTTTTTGTGATTACAAAGCTAAGAGCGTATTCAAAGGGAGCTTAGGCTAGAGTGAACATGCGTGCAAAATACAGTGTTTTCCCTTTTATACCTCACTACAACAGCTAATTACAAAGAGAATAATGGGCCTAAAATCTCGGGGTAAAGGTTGATCGGTTGAGATATCTTCGCCATTTTTGTTGATGGAGGGGATAACGATCTGTCGCTGAGGAGACGTCTTTGAATCGGTCTTCACTTCCTTTGACACGTTCCCTGAAAAATAGGGTTAACGTAACTATGTTCCAACCTGCAGAAGATCAAGTTGTAATAGAACAACTCAAGTTTGTTAGTTCCAAGTTGTTTGATGCAAGTTGTAAACAAGTTTATTTAAAAACGTAGGGCCCAACAGTAGAGTTACTGCTTGGGTTCAGTTTGGATCAAATATGGATGGTTTAATAACTATGGTGTATGGAAGTGTGAAAGAATTGAAAGAAAGACCATACAGAATGATTTATTGCATATGTATTAGGGGAGGCAAGAAGCCTGGGTGGTAGGAGGAGATAATACTATTTATCACATTGATAAAAAAAGTAGGAGGCAATGGATGGGACTTTGGAGCCATGAATGAGTTTAATACATTTATGACAGTTGCAGGCTTATCAGATGTGGGACATGAAGGTAGCAAGTTTACTTGGTGTAATAACTATGAGGATGCAAGCAGGATATGGCAAAGATTGGATAGAGTTCTAGCAAATGGAGAATTCTTAGATTTACATGGTCAATTGGAAATCTCTCATATATCAAGGAATGCATCGATCATGCCCCTTCTAATGGAGTTAAAAGATATGCCTAAAGCCAAGAGTGTGTTTAGATTCCAGAAAATATGGATGGATCATGCAAATTTTCAACAATTTGTGACATAAATATGGGATTCAAATGTGGAAGGTGATGGTCCCAAAGGTGCAATAAGGGTATAAAAAATAGCTAGAGGGGGGGGGGGTAGGTGAATAGCTGTATACAAATTTTCTAACCCTTTTTAAAACTCAACCTTGGCTTACTATGCCGAAAGTGTGGTCAAGTAAAAACCAACTATCAAGATAGTAAAATGCATAACAGAAGTTTCTAAGTATAAAAGTGTGGTAAAGTAAGTGAATGTGATCGGCTGCAAATGTGATAGTGTGGTCGACTGCAAGGTTGAAAATAGGCTAAGGCAGATTTTAACTATAAACACAATTCAAAATAAGGTTGGACATCTGTAAAGTTCAAATACAAAGAACAATAACAAAACTTATGAACAATCAAAGTAAAGTCACTACCAGGGAAATATGTTTTAGCGGCAGAATATTCCGCCGCTAAAGTAGCATATCCGTCGCTGAAGCTTACCCACCGGCGGAATTATTCTGTCGGTGGTCCGCCACTGGCAGCGCGTCGCAGCGGACCGGCAGATCAATTTCCGCCGTGTACACTGACGGAAATAGTATTCCACCGGTGTCCACCGACGGAAATTTCCATCGCTGAGGTCATTTAATTTAATTAAAATTATAATTTCAGCGATGGAAATTTCCGCCGCTGATATAATTTTATTTTAATTAAAATTATAAATACAGCGACGGAATATTCCGCCGGTGAAATAAAATTTTAATTAAAATAAAATTATATCAGCGGCAGAAATTTCCAGCTAAGGACATTAAATTTAACTAAATTTATAATTTCCACTGAATTATTTCATTTTAATTAAAATTCTAAATACACCGACAGAATATTCCGTCACTGATGAAAGTTTATTTAATTAAATTTTTATTTCACCAGTGGAATATTCCGTCACTGTATTTAGAATTTTAATTAAAATAAAATAACTCAGTGGCGAAAATTTCTGCCGCTGATAATGCAATAAATAAAAAAAAAAATCAAAAATGTCAATTATAAATTTTTTTGTACCAGTTTTTGTACCTGATATAACAATTGATATCAACTAAAACTATAAATCTAAAAACCTTAGAAATTACCTAAACTTTATCACAACAAATTAAATACCAAATGTTATTACAAATTCAAATAGTACAAAATCGGGGGTTCACAAAATCACATCGGGGGGGGGGGGGGCTCCTGGCAATAGAGTCAGAAGAGGAGCCGATACTCGAGTACGTGTGGGAATACCCATGATGCTGCATACTCTGCATCTGGCCATCATCAACTCAAATTGACACTCTGTATCCTCCTGATACTGCGCAGCCAAGCGTCTCTCCTCAACCAACCTCGCCTCTGTCTCCTCCCGATACTGCGCAGCCAAGCGTCTCTCCTCAGCCAAGCTTGCCTCCAGAGAGGAGATCCTCGAAACATACTGAGGATCGGGCCTGATCACATTCGAGCGGCGGCCGGTCGACGACGATGGGCATTGCAGCCCGCGATCCTCCATCCCTAACACTCGGTCTCCTCTCTTTGGATGTCCATCTGAGGTGACCGCTTGCCAAACTTCAGGCACGAATGGAATGGGCTGGCCGGGAGGAGTACCTTCGGGAGTAACGGCGGTATGATATGTATTCTGTCAAAATAAAACAAACAAATATAATCATGCATATACACAATAAACATAAATAAATTTACATATTTAAAATCAAGTCTTTTAATGATAGTTTACTTACAAAGGCAATGCAGATCGATCATCAACCCACTGCGGAGGTTGATCGGCGGATGTAGGAGTTTTAACATGTGTGCTAACGAACACATCCAAAAAATAGACATCGGAGCCATGTTCCCTTTCCTATAAATAGTTTTATTTATCCAAAAAAAAAAATTTAAAAAAATCTTAACACATACCATATACTTTAAATCATAACCCATATACCTATACCCTAAACCTTAACCTATACCCTAAAACCCATATCCTATACCCTAAAAATTCGTAACTTTTTTTATATAACTTTTTGTAAAAAAAAATCACTACTAACTAACATCTCAAATAGTTTTATTTATTAAAAAGTAAATGCTATTGTTCGTGTCTCTTTTTTCTATTATATACTTTCAATTCTTTGAAAATTCTTAATTTTTTTTAATATAACTTTTTGTAAAAAATTTCACCACTAACTAACATCTCAAATATCCAAAAAAAAAAAATTCTTAACACATACCATATATTTTAAATCATAACCTATATAAATATACCCTAAATCTTAACCTATACCCTAAAAATTCTAAAGTTTTTTTATATAACTTATTGTAAAAAATTTCACTACTAACTAACATCTCAAATATTATTATTTATCCAAAAAAAAATTAAAAAGTAAATGCTATTGTCCGTGTCTCTTTTTTCTATTATATAATTTCGATTCTTTGAAAATTCTTAACTTTTTTTAATATAACTTTTTGTAAAAAAATCACTACTAACTAACATCTCAAATAGTTTTATTTTGTCAAAAAAAAAAATTAAAAAAGTAAGTGCTATTGTCCGTGTCTCTTTTTTCTATTATATACTTTCAATTCTTTGAAAATTCTTAATTTTTTTTAATATAACTTGTTGAAAAAATTTCACTAATAACTAACATCTTAAATTTTCAAAATAAAAAATAAAAAATAAATTCTTAACACATACCATATATTATAAATCATAACCCATATATATATACTCTAAATCTTAACCTATACCCTAAAACCCATACCCTATACCCTCAAAATTCTAAACTTTTTTTTATATAACTTATTGTAAAAAATTTCACTACTAACTAACATCTCAAATAGTATTATTTATCCAAAAAAAATTTAAAAAGTAAATGCTATTGTCCGTATCTCTTTTTTCTATTATATACTGTCAATTCTTTGAAAATTCTTAACTTTTTTTAATATAACTTTTTGTAAAAAAAATCACTACTAACTAACATCTCATATAGTTTTATTTATAAAAAAAAAATTAAAAAGTAAATGCTATTGTCCGTGTCTCTTTTTTTATTATATACTTTCAATTCTTTGAAAATTCTTAATTTTTTTTAATACAACTTTTTGTAAAAAATTTCACTACTAACTAACATCGCAAATATAAAAAAAAAATTCTTAACACTTACCATATATTCTAAATCATAACCCATATACATAAACCCTAAATCTTAACCTATACCCTAAAACCCATACCCTATACCCAAAAAATTCTAAACTTTTTTTAAATAACTTATTGAAAAAAATTTCTCTACTAACTAACATCTCAAATAGTATTATTTATCCAAAAAAAAATTTAAAAGTAAATGTTATTGTTCGTGTCTCTTTTTTCTATTATATACTTTCAATTCTTTGAAAATTCTTAACTTTTTTTAATATAACTATTTGTAAAAGAAATCACTACTAACTAACATCTCAAATAGTTTTATTTATCAAAAAAAATAAAATTAAAAAGTAAATGCTATTGTCCGTGTCTCTTTTTTCTATTATATACTTTCAATTCTTTGAAAATTTTTAATTTTTTTAATATAACTTTTTGTAATAAAATTCACTACTAACTAACATCCCAAATATCAAAAATAAAAAATAAAAAAAAATTCTTAACACATACCATATATTCTAAATCATAACCCATATACATATACCCTAAATCTTAACCTATACCTTAAAATCCATACCCTATACCCTAAAAATTCTAAACTTTTTTTATATGAGTTGGTCTTATAAAAAACTAGTTTTTTCTTAAGATAAGGAAAAACGTGTTTTCAAAATAAACGGTGGCAATTTTGTAATTACTGGCAACCATGTTCAAAATAAACGGTGGCATTTTCGTAATTAATGGTTCCCCCGTTTATGCCAGTGCGTGTTTAACAAACTGCCAGTGTGACAAAGTGCCAGTTCATATGTAACAAAGTGCCAGTAAAAAAAGTGCCAGTACCAGTTTAACAAAGTGCCAGTGTAAACTGGTACTGGCACTTTGTTAAACTGACACTAGCACTTTTTACACGGGCACTTTTAAATACATGAACTGGCACTCTTCACACTGGCACTCTGTTACACTAACACTGACACTTTGTTACACTAATATTTTTGCTGGCTCTCAAAAATACAAGCACTGGCATTCAAAAATACATGGACTGGCATTTGAAAACACATTTACTGGCACTCAAAAATGCATATACTGGCACTCAAAAACACTGATAATTATTTTTGCTGATATTCAAAAAAACATGAACTGGCATACAAAAAAACATGGACTGGCATTCAAAATTACAAGAACTGGCATTCAAAAAATACATTGACACTCAGTTACACACTTACTGGCACACTATTATACACTAACTGGCACTCCAAAATACATGGACTGGCACTCCAAAACACATACACTGGCATCTAATTACCCAGTCCATCAATGCATCAAATTCTCAAACTGATACTCAAATACTTATAAACTGACATTAATTTACACTAAAACTGGCACATAAAATCCCTAACACTGGCACGTAAATAACACGGCAATCAAAACTCTCTCTCACTAAACGCAAATCAATCTCTCTCTCTAAACGCAAATGAGAAAGACGGCAATTGCAATTGTAATTGTAGATGTGTTGAACGCAAATCAATCTCTCTCTCTAATCGTTAATTGGATTTTGACAGAGGAATGGTGGTCGCCGGCGATTGCTGAGGAAGAAGGCGATTAGGATACGGCAATTGGTGATTGAAGGGAATTGAAGGTCACCGGTTGGTTTGGGGATCGGAGAAGAAGGGTGAGGTCGCCGGTTGTTCAGGTTGGGTGATTGGAGGTCGCCGATTAATGGTGGTTGTGAGGAAGGTGTTAATTGCAGGTTTGGCCGGTGAGGGAGAGCTTAGGTTGGAGAAGCTTGGGCCGGCGAATGGAGGGAGCGGTTGGCATCTGCGTATAAAGAGAGAGAGGAGAGAGAGAGTAATTCCGGAGTGTTGTGTGTGTGTTAACGGTGTA
This sequence comes from Adenophora triphylla var. japonica, assembly GCA_022495995.1. Classification (NCBI taxonomy): domain Eukaryota; kingdom Viridiplantae; phylum Streptophyta; class Magnoliopsida; order Asterales; family Campanulaceae; genus Adenophora; species Adenophora triphylla. The sequence continues at coordinate 384,247 of JAFEMH010000667.1, read as the reverse complement.
TATAGAGGAAGACGGTAAAATACGTTTTTTGTTAAGTTAACAAAAAACGCGTTTTTTATAAGTTTTTGGCTTTTTATATAACTTATTGTAAAAAATTTCACTACTAACTAACATCTCAAATAGTATTATTTATCCAAAAAAAAATTAAAAAAGTAAATTCTATTGTCCGTGTCTCTTTTTTCTTTTATAGACTGTCAATTCTTTGACATTTCTTAAGTTTTTTTAATATAACTTTTTGTAAAAAATTTCACTGCTAACTAACATCTCAAATATCAAAAAAGGAAAAATAAAAAAACTTAACAAATACCATACTCTCTCCGTCCCAATAGTAGCTTCCCATTTTGCTATTTTGGGTGTCCCGTTAATAGCTTCTACTTTCCTTTTTTGGCAAAGGAATTTTTACTATTCCCTCCACTCATTCTCTCTCCTACATTATTTTAATACTCACAACACCATTATAATTTACTATTCCCTCCACTCATTCTCTCTCCTATTTTCAAATTACACTCACAACATTTTTTCTTCCCACCCATTTTATTAATTTGCGTGCAAGGCAAAAAACGGGCAACTTCTATTAGGACGGAGGGAGTATATTCTAAATCATAACCCATATATATATACCCTAAATCTTAACCTATACCCTAAAACCCATACCCTGTACCCTAAAAATTCTAAACTTTTTTTATATAACTTATTGTAAAAAAATTCACTACTAACTAACATCTCAAATAGTAGAGTTGGTCTTACAAAAAACGCATTTTTTTCTAAGCTTAGGAAAAATGTATTTTACACTGGCACTTAATAACACTAACACTGGCACTTTTTTACACTGACACTTTGTTACACATGCACTGGCACTTTTATACACTAGCACTTAATATACATGCACTGACACTTTTTTACACTGGCACTTTGTTACACTAACACTTGCACTTTGTTACACTAACACTCACACTTTTTACACTGGCACTTAAAATACATGCACTGGCACTTTTTTACACTGACATTTTCTTATACTAACACAGGCACTTTGTTAAACTGGCACTGACACTTTTTACACTGGCACTTTGTTACACATGTACTGGCACTTTGTTTACGCTGGCACTTTGTTATACGGGCGCTGACACTTTTTTACACTGGCACTTTGTAACACTGTCACTTTGTTAAACAGGCACTGACACAAACGGAGAAAACAAAACACGTTTTTGCACAAACGGGAAAAACAAAACACGTTTTTTCTAAGTGCTGCCAAATAGTATTATTTATCCAAAAACATTTTTAAATTAAATGCTATTGTCCGTGTCTCTTTTTTCTATTATATATTTTCAATTCTTTGAAAATTCTTAACTTTTTTTAATATAACTTTTTGTAAAAGAAATCACTACTAACTAACATCTCAAATAGTTTTATTTATAAAAAAATATTAAAAAGTAAATGCTATTGTCCGTGTCTCTTTTTTTCTATTATATACTTTCAATTCTTTGAAAATTCTTAATTTTTTTAATATAACTTTTTGTAATAAAATTCATTACTAACTAACATCCCAAATATCAAAAATAAAAAATAAAAAATAAATTCTTAACACATACCATATATTTTAAATCATAACTCATATACATATACCCTAAATTTTAACCTATACCCTAAAACCCATACCCTATACCCTAAAAATTCTAAACTTTTTTTATAAAACTTATTGTAAAAAATTTCACTACTAACTAACATCTCAAATAGTATTATTTATCCAAAAAAATTTTAAAAAGTAAATGCTATTGTCCGTGTCTCTTTTTTCTATTATATACTGTGAATTCTTTGAAAATTCTTAACTTTTTTTAATATAACTTTTTGTACAAAATTTTACTACTAACTAACATCTCAAATATCAAAAAAAGAAAAATAAAAAAAACTTAACACATACCATATATTCTAAATCATAACCCATATACATATACGCTAAATCTTAACCTATACCGTAAAACCCATAACCTATACCCTAAAAATTCTAAACTTTTTTTATATAACTAATTGTAAAAAAATTCACTACTAACTAACATCTCAAATAGTAGAGTTGGTCTTACAAAAAATGCATTTTTTTCTAAGCTTAGGAAAAATGTATTTTACACTGGCACTTAATAACACAAACACTGGCACTTTTTTTACACTGGCACTTTGTTACACATGCACTGACACTTTTATACACTAGCACTTAATATACATGCACTGACACTTTTTTACACTGGCACTTTGTTACACCAACACTGGCACTTTGTTACACTAACACTGACACTTTTTACACTGGCACTTAATATACATGCACTGGCACTTTGTTATACTAGCACTGGCACTTTGTTAAACCTAGCACTGACACTTTTTACACTGGCACTTTGTTTACACTGGCACTTTGTTAAACTGACACTGGCACTTTTTTACACTGGCACTGGCACTTTGTTACACATGCAGTGGTACTTTGTCACACTGACACTTTGTTAAACTGGCACTAGCACAAACGGGGAAAACAAAACACGTTTTTTCTAAGTGCTGCCAAATAGTATTATTTAACCAAAAAAAAATTTAAAAAGTAAATGCTACTGTCCGTGTCTCTTTTTTCTATTATATACTTTCAATTCTTTGAAAATTCTTAACTTTTTTTAATATAACTTTTTGTAAAAGAAATCACTACTAACTAACATCTCAAATAGTTTTATTTATCGAAAAAAATATTAAAAAGTAAATGCTATTGTCCGTGTCTCTTTTTTCTATTATATACTTTCAATTCTTTGAAATTCTTAATTTTTTTAATAAAAATTTTTGTAATAAAATTCACTACTAACTAACATCCCAAATATCAAAAATAAAAAATAAAAAATAAATTCTTAACAGATACCATATATTCTAAGTCATAACACATACTCCCTCTGTCTCGCTACAAACCGCACACTTTCTATTTTGGGCGTCCCATTACAAACCGCACACTTCCTAAAATGGCAAAGAATCTTTACTATTCCCTCCACTCATTCTCTCTCCTACATTATTTTAATACTCACAACACCATTATAATTTACTATTCCCTCCACTCATTCTCTCTCCTATTTTACTTTTACACTCACAACATTTATATCATTATTTTTTTCCTTAATTCCCGCGCAAACAGTAACAGCGCGGTTACTAGCGGGACGGAGGGAGTATACATATACCCTAAATCTTAACCTATACCCTAAAATCCATACCCTATATCCTAAAAATTCTGAACTTTTTTATATAACTTATTATAAAAAATTTCACTACTAACTAACATCTCAAATAGTATTATTTATCCAAAAAAAATATTTAAAAAGTAAATGCTATTGTCCGTGTCTCTTTTTTCTATTATATACTGTCAATTCTTTGAAAATTCTAAACTTTTTTTAATATAACTTTTTGTAAAAAATTTCACTACTAACTAACATCTCAAATATCAAAAAAAAAAAAAAAAAAAAAAAAAAAAAAAACTTAACACATACCATATATTCTAAATCATAACCCATATGCATATACTCTAAATCTTAACCTATACCCTAAAACCCATACCCTATACCCTAAAAATTCTAAACTTTTTTTATATAACTTATTGTAAAAAAATTCACTACTAACTAACATCTCAAATAGTAGAGTTGGTCTTACAAAAAATGCATTTTTTTCTAAGCTTAGGAAAAATGTATTTTACACTGACACTTAATAACACTAACACTGGCACTTTTTTACACTGACACTTTGTTACACATGCACTGACACTTTTATACACTAGCACTTAATATACATGCACTGCACTTTTTTACACTGGCACTTTGTACACTAACACTGGCACTTGTTACACTGGCACTTAATATACATGTACTGGCACTTTTTTACACCGGCACTTTGTTATACTAACACTGGCACTTTGTTAAACTGGCACTGACACTTTTTACACTGGCACTTTGTTACACATGCACTGGCACTTTGTTTACACTGACACTTTGTTAAACTGGCACTGACACTTATTTACACTGGCACTGGCACTTTTTTACACTGGCACTTTGTAACACTGGCACTGGCACAAACGGAGAAAACAAAACACGTTTTTGCACAAACGGGGAAAACAAAACACGTTTTTTCTAAGTGTTGCCAAATAGTATTATTTATCCAAAAAAAAATTTAAAAAGTAAATGCTATTGTCCGTGTCTCTTTTTTCTATTTTATACTTTCAATTCTTTGAAAATTCTTAACTTTTTTTAATATAACTTTTTGTAAAAAATTTCACTACTAACTAACATCTCAAATAGTTTTATTTATCAAAAAAAAAAATTAAATTACCACCGACGGAATTATGTCGCCGTTGATAAATTAAAAAAAAAATTATATTACCACCGTCGGAATAATTCCGCCGCTGATAAATTAAAAAAATTAAATTACCATTGACGGAATAATTCTGCCATTGATAAATTAAAAAAATTAAATTAACACCGACGAAATTATTCCGCAGCTGATAAACAAAAAAAAATTAAATTAACACGGACGGAATAATTACGCTGCTGATAAACGAAATAGCGACGGAAAATTCCGTCGGTAGTAACAAATATCACCGACGGAATAATTCCGCCGCTGATAAAACAATAGCGACGGAAAATTCCGCCGGTAAAGTCGAAGACCAGTCAAACATACATTAGTGGCAGTATTGGAACGAATATAGTGACGGAATATACCGGCGGAATGAAATTTCGTCGGTAAAGTCGATACCTAATTTATTCCATCGCTATAGCTTCCATTCCGACGCTATATAGTGATGGAATAATTCCGCCGTTGATAGTTCCGTCGTTAAAGACCCGATTTCTAGTAGTGCAGAAAGTGGGAACAAGGTATTTGCAGAGGTTCTATCGTATATGATCTACGTCCTTTATCAAGATGGTTAGTCTTGAATTTTCTAAGTGAGATAGTGTATTTAGTTCTTTGAGCCGTTCTTACAATGATTACAAAGTGAGAATCAATCTCAAATCTGACTATCTTTTCTATGAATCTAATCCTAGACAATAACCAGTGTATCCTAAGTAATACAATCAATAAAATTGAATTCAAGGAGTGTGTGTGTGTGTGTTCAAGATTCAAGAGATCTTTATAATTTAAGTATTAGAGCTTGATGAATCTTGTTTTGGTTACAATGCTTGAGAGATTTCTGGGTAAGGAATATTTATTGAAGGCTTGAAGATGATGTATTTGATGATTCAAAGGATTCTGGAAATCTGAGTATGAGCTTCAAAACTTCTTGAGGATTTCAACAACCATCTCTAGCAATCTTCATGGCTTGAACACAAGGCCAATTTATAGCCTTGGGTGATCAAGTAGCCGTTAGAAATCTTTATTGGATAAACATTAAGTATAATGTGTTGTTGATGTCTGATTGGAGCACATTTCCTTTTTGTCTTCATGTTGCAGAGGTTAGTGGAAAGGTGGTACGTCTTTGTACGAATGACAACAACTGTCACCTTTTTGAAATTCTCTGAGTGAACTCTGCAACGGTATAATTTTTTGATTTAACTCTGAATAGTGGTCAGAGTCAATTATACCAAGATCTGATCTTCAATCTTCAATTTCTTCAATTTGGCTAAGGACAAGAGTGGGATGCGGTCAACCATATGTATTGCGGTCGACCGCATGATATGAATTCCATTTGATGCTTTGTATTGAGCTGTGCGGTCAGTCGCATGGTTTACCTCTTTAGTCCTTCTTGAGCCAAAACACTTTAAAGTTTCTATCCTTCTAAAGCCTAAGTAACTCTACTACAAAAATGGACTTATCTAAAATTTGAAGTGTAAAAATTCACACATGAGATCCTAAAGTCCATGTAAAATAAAATAGGTTATGGTATCAATTAAATCAAGTAATAGGAGGAGTTTATAATCAGCATACCCAACAATCTCCCCCTATTTGTTTGAGACCATTACCTACTATAACAAAGGCTAATTCATTGTAGTTGGTAAAAATATGTCCAAAAGTTTAAGTATGGTAACTCATGTCCCAAGTTAATACACACACTAAGCCTAAGTTATAGGTTTCTAACTTCTTATAAAAAGAAAAGAAGTTACATAGTAGAAGTAAGAAACAAATATTTAGTGCATTTATAATGATATTATCATGAAGTAGGAATGCTTGTTAAACTAAATGTATGAACATCATACATAAGTATGAGATATGAAATTTAAGTTATATGCATGAGTTAAGAAATAATGCAATCATTATTCTATAAACAAGCAATTTGAATGAATAAAGTTTTCAAAAAAATAAATAATGATGAATACAATTCAATCATACTATCATAAAAATAGGAGTTGTGACTTACATAGTATGAAAGAGCAAAAGAGTTTCAATACCAAAAAACATACTAAGGAAGCATCCAAACAAAAGGCTTCCAAGGGTATTCAAGCTTCTGACTTCAATCATCAATCTTCATTCTTCATAGAGGTGAGGAGTTGGTCAAGTGTTGTAGATTGAGGATTTGGAGTGTTGAGCATCCAGAATTGGCTCAACGCGGTCAACCGCACGGTTGGAGCCACTCTTTGCAATCTCAGCATCAGCATCAGCGTCAAGGCCATCTTGGCCATCGTCATTTCCTTCTTCATTTTCAGCATTCTCCTCCACATTCATCTCATTGTCAAATCCTTCATTTCTAACCTCTACTCTAGGATCATCTTCAAACGGTTCATTTAGACATGCACTTGCATCATCATTAGGAATAGTCCCCTTATATTTCCACTTCAAGGGTTCAACTGGTGATGAAGGATTGATGGAATCAACCAAGTCTTCAGACAATTCTTCTATCACTTTCTCCTAACCTGAGGTCTTCAACAACCCTTTTAACATTCATTAATTTTGATTTCTTCTTAGGAGGGCTAGATACATTTGCTTGCTTCCTGTTCTCCCCCTTAGCTGGAACACAAAATAACTAAGCATAGATAAGTCTCTCTTGCTCATCAGCTTAAAGTGTTTTCTTTTTCTTGAGGGGGACATTGACTTGGATGTTTGAGGCTTGGATTGAGTAGGAGGTTTGGTAGGCTTGGGATGAATGGTTGATGACTTGGTGGATGGAGCAATTGGCTTGGTAAAATTGGTAGCTTGGACAGGTGCGATTGTTGGGTTTTGGGGTTACAAACGCAGCGGAAAATATTTATACAACAACAAAACCCTAGCCCTTAGATCCGTCTAGCATGAAGAGATAGAAAAACATGAAATAGAATTACATACCTTGAATGCGATTAAGTTTGTCAAAACAGATCTCAAAATTCAAGCCTTAGAATTTTGATGTCGAATCTTCTATCTTCCTTGTTCAACCTTGGTGATGAATCAACAAATTGAGATCTTCAAGCCTTAAGAGATAAAGCAACCTCCCTCTAATGGTGATCCACACGCGAACGAACCAATAACGCTTCTTGAAGGATTGCTACATGAACCTCTTGATTATTGAATCAATATTCAATAATCAAAGCCATAACAATGGAATTATTTGGGAGCTTTTGATTCTTAATCAATAATCAAAATTTAGAGTTTCATAAACCTAGAACAATGATGTAGGAGAGAGAGGTTTATGGCTGCACAAGGTTTATATTTATATCCCATATAAATCCCTAACAATTAGGGAAAAGTCCTTGTCCAAGACCAAAACCAAAACGCCAAAGGAATCCGCGGATTGGTCAAAATTCCCTCAGGGCACGACTCGTGCTCCTGGGCACAACTCGTGCCACGAGTCGTTCCAGGCAGCAACGAGTGCCCCAAGCCAAATTCAAGTCGTGACACGACTTGTGACCAAATTTGCACTCGTGCTGATCAAGGGCACGACTCGTGCCCAAGGGCACGACTCATGCTTGATCCCAAAAGTCAAAAGTCAACGAATTTCCTTGGTTGCCTCAAAAAGCAGTCGTACTGCCATGTGTCACGACTCGTGCCCAAGAGCACGAGTCGTAACTTTTCCCAATTTCCAAGATTTTCATCCAGAATCAAATTCGTTCTTTGTGTGTGACCCAATAGGAATTATATTATGTTGGTAGCGAGTCGAAACATCGACCTCACAAGACATAAGTGGTTTCTAGCAAACCATTATATCCACCCAATTAATATAACATCAAAGCTTGATTCCTCGATAGATCAAATGTCACAATCCCTTTGTCCACGATGTCCAATTGAACATGAGTCATGGTCCATGTCAACTCACAATGTTCAATGCTTTCTCAATTCCGAATATGTTGATAATCCAAATGCATTTGATCTCTTTCAAATCACTTGAGTGTGGCCACACATTTCATCAACACTATTCATCGAGGGGCCCAAACAAACATCTCTCTCAAACAGAGAGGGACAAATCCCGTCTTGACTTTATCATTCTTCCCTACATGAATCCAATCGTGCTAACATTGCTTTTATTGCTATCCGATTAAAGATAGTGTTAGACTATATTAAACACAACGTTCATCATGTGGAAGACGATGATAATCTCAGGTACGAAGGATTCTAATGACACGACTATCATGAGATTTAATCATGACAATAAACCATGTCATAAATCTCATAAGTAGGTCATGTCCAATACTTGTTCTCTAGCAAGTATCCATAATTGTAATGTGCATCTCTATGCATATAATCATCTCCATGATTATCCACTACCAACTTATACTAGTTACTCACAATAACTAGGGACGCAGTTCAATATAATAAACATGCAAACATATAATGAACCAAATAAACTTTCTCTATAATAAATGATAAAGACGATTACATAGCGGTTTAGATTATAAGTGATGTGTAAATTGGTGTATTTTAGAATGGATATGGATTAATTCAAGAACCTCGCAAGGAACAAGAGCTAAAACTAGAATGGATATGGATTAACTCAAGAACCTCGCAAGGAAAAAGAGCTAAAACTAGATAATCCTAATCTCGCAAGACTAGGGCGGTCCTCGCAAGGGCAGAGAGGGGTTTAAACCTCGCAAGGCTTAAGAACAATTCTCGCAAGAATTGGAGTAAGTTCGCAAACACACAAAGGAAATTTTTATTCAATCACTCAATGCCTTACAAATGCATGTTGTAGGGTATTTTAATAATCTTGGAATATCCTTCCAAGTTAGGATAAACTAGACATTAATTATTAATAAATAAGATAATAACTAGGTGATGAAAACAAAGTAAATTCGTCGAATCTGAACAGTCAGAATTCGAACAGCCACAACTCTTCAAGAACTTGTCCTCAAAACCGCCATAAGTAGTCATATGAAAGATCATGACTTAAACTTTAACCCACGCGGAATTTAACATGATCTGGGCCGTCAAAAAGTAGATATAACCCGAACAAAATTATTCCAGAAGCTGATCAAACATTCAGCCCACTTATTTAAGCCCAACTAATCATGTTAACAAAAATTGGACTCAAGTTGACCCCTAAAGTTTGGTCCACACTCTTGGAGCTCAACATTAGCTCCTTTCCCTTAGCTTCTATACTTGCTTCCGTATCATTCTCCTCCCCTTTAAAAGAATTTGCCCTCAAATTTTCGTCATCCAAGTAAGGGGATAGATCACCAACATTGAAAGTAGCACTCACATTACCAAACTCATCGGGTAGCTCAAGTTTATATGCACTATCACCATACATTTCCAACACACGAAAGGGACCATCAGCTCTCGGTATAAACTTATTCTTTCTCTTTGAAGGAAATCTCTCCTTGCGAAAATGCAGCCACACAAGATCACCAACCTTAAAAATATGTTGAGTACGCCCTTTGTTGGATCTTTCTTTATACTTAGCATTTGCCTTCTCAATCTGAGCTTTAACTTGCTCACAAATCCTCATAAATGCAACTTGCCTTTCTTTTGCTTCGAAGCTCACCATTTCCTTCTTCGGTATAGGAATCAAGTCAATGGGCATATACGGATTAACACCATACACTATCTCAAAAGGAGAACGACCAGTAGTAGATGAAGGAGTTCTATTGTACACAAACTCAGCATGAGCAAGCTTAACATCCCAATCTTTGGTAGTTCTACTCACCAAACCACGCAATAAGCTCCCAAGAGTCCGATTTGTCACTTCAGTTTGTCTATCTATCTGTGGATGATGGGACGTACTAAATAGCAACTTAGTACCAACCAAACGCCATAGAGTCTTCGAAAAGTAGCTAAGGAACTTAGTGTCCCGATCAGAAACAATGGACTTTGGAATCCCATGCAAATGAACAATCTCCTTGTAGTATAAATCTGCAACATGGGACGCATCATCCGTCTTATGACATGGAACAAAATGACTCATCTTTGAAAAACGATCAACCACCACCATAATAGCATCCTTTCCCCTTTGAGTTCTAGGTAACCCAACAATGAAATCCATGCTAACATCATCCCAAGGCTGATCCGGAACAGGTAATGGTGTATAGAGTCCTTTATGAAAGAAACTCTTTGATTTTTGACAAGTAGCACACCTCGCCACAACCTCCTCCGTTGTTGATCTTGGAATAGGCCATGATTCAATAGCATCAACTTTGAAAGGATCCACATGAACACCATCTCCGGAAACTATGTAACCAAGAAAGGTCACACTCGGCACCAAAAACATGCATTTTTCAAGTTTCCCATATAACTTCTGCTCTCTCAACTTGTTAAACACCTTCCTCAAATGCATAAGATGTTCCTCCGTGTTCTTGTTGTATACAAGAATGTCATCCAAATAAACAACAACAAATAAATTAAGAAAAGGTCAAAATACCTCATTCATAAGTCGCATGAATGAACTAGGAGCATTACACAACCCAAATGGCATAACTAGCCATTAATAAAGGCCTTGCTTTGTTTTGAAGGCTGTCTTCCATTCATCCCCATCACGAATCCTCATTTGGTGATAACCAGTTCTCAAATCAATCTTTGAGAAAACATGAGCTCCATGCAACTCATCTAACATATCATCGAACCTTGGCATAGGAAAACGATACTTAATAGTAATATTGTTGACAGCTCGGCTATCAACACACATGCGCCATGTTCCATCCTTCTTTTGCACCAAAAGAACCGGTACAACACACGGACTTAGGCTCTCTCGAACATAACCACGATCAATCAGCTCTTGCACTTGCTTCTGCAACTCTTTACTTTCTTTGGGGTTGCACCGATAGGCTGGTTTGTTGGGAAGCATAGCACCAGGAATAAGATCAATTTGATGCTCAATTCCACGCTTTGGGGTTAAACCAGGTGGTAACTCATCTGGGAATATATCACCATACTCCTCCAGTAACCTTTGTACTTGCGAGTCATCACAAGAATCCGTTCGAGTAGGGGAGCTATCACGACCAAACAAGATATACAACTTATCCTGTGGTTCAACTTCTTCTGCCAATTCTTTAGCACTCAAGAATATCTTCTCTTGCTTCCGAATGTCCTTTCTTGGAGTTAAAGGCTTCAAATTGTACTTCTCCTTACCCTTTAGGACAGAATAAACATTACTCTTCCCTTGATGAGACACATCACAGTCAAACTGCCATGGCCTCCCAAGCAACAAATGACAAGCTTTCATGGGAACCACATCACATAACAACTCATCTTTATATGGGCCAACATCAAAAGAAATGAGTGCTTGCTTTTTAATCTTAATACCACCATCATCATTCAACCAATGCAACGTATATGGATCAGGATGAGTAGTAGTAGGAAGCTTAAGTTTCTCCACCATTTCACTAGATGCAGCATTTGTAAATGAACCACTATCAATAATAAAGTTGCATGTCTTACCACCAACCTTGCACTGAGAGTGAAAAATCTGGTTGCGTTGATTTTGCTCCTCCAGACCAGATTTAAGGTGAAGATTTCGCACCACAAGCATCTCCTTCTCACTTGGTGGACTCACATCATAATTTGCAACTTCATCCTCCTCTTCCTCGACCACAAAATTGGGTTCCAGCAATTCAAGATCTTGCAAAGTATGTGTGCGCTTTTGAGGGCACTCATTTGCAATGTGACCATAACCTTGACACTTATAACACCTCCTGAACTTAGGCTCCAAAACAGCCTTACCCTTCTCCTTTGGCTCTTCCTTCTTGACCTCCTTCGAAGTAGATGAGACACTAGGCTTCAACGGGCTATTATAGACTTTAGTATATTCACGTACCGTAGTAGACTTCTTGCTCTTCTCTTGTTTCTCGAATTTGATAGCCAACTTACAAACATCATCAAAAGTTGAATATGGATGAACTTCAACTTTTTGCTGCAATTGGGGAGATAAACCTTTAATAAACCTTGCTATCTTCATCTCTTCCCTTTCTCCAAGATCACAAACATGTTTGTAATTTTATTTTTCGTTATTAATAAAATCTAGGGAGTACCGTCTCCTTTTGCCAAAAAAAAAAAAAAAGATCACAAACAATTGTTAATTTCTTAAATTTATGAACATATTCACTCATAGTAAGGTTTACTTGCTGCAAAGAAGTGAGTTTTAAGTATTGCTCCTGCTCAAAATCCCTTGGTAAGAACCGCTTCTTGAGATGTTTCTTCAACTTCTCCCAAGTAACAATTCTTCTTTTACCCTCATGTCTTCTCTGATTCTTCAAATTCTTGTACCACAAAGAAGCATGCTTTGTCAACTTAACGGTTGCCACTTTAAACTTCTTGTGTTCATCGAAATCTTTGTACTCAAAAACACGCTCAATCTGCCTTAGCCAATCAAAAATCGTCTCGGGATCCAAATCACCTTGAAATTCTGGAGCATCTAACTTCAGCCCACGATCATCATCATATGTAGAACGATGCCTTGGTGGACTTCTTGAATCATCAGAATTAGACCCATGCCGATTTCTCCCTCTCGCTTCACGGAGATTAAGATCAATCAACTGACGCATCATTCCATCCATGCTCTCTACCGATGCAGTTAATGCTTCCAGACGACTCCACATTTCTGAATCATCACGAAAAATGTTGTTATCTGCCATCTCTACACCCACGGACTAAACAACGCTAAGAAGGTTGTTTATGACCAGGCTCTGATACCGATTTGATGCATAAACTGGTGTATTTTAGAATGGATATGGATTAACTCAAGAACCTCGCAAGGAACAAGAGCTAAAACTAGAATGGATATGGATTAACTCAAGAACCTCGCAAGGAAAAAGAGCTAAAACTAGATAATCCTAATCTCGCAAGACTAGGGCGGTCCTCGCAAGGGCAGAGAGGGGTTTAAACCTCGCAAGGCTTAAGAACAATTCTCGCAAGAATTGGAGTAAGTTCGCAAACTCACAAAGGAAATTTTTATTCAATCACTCAATGCCTTACAAATGCATGTTGTAGGGTATTTTAATAATCTTGGAACATCCTTCCAAGTTAGGATAAACTAGACATTAATTATTAATAAATAAGATAATAACTAGGTGATGAAAACAAAGTAAATTCGTCGAATCTGAACAGTCAGAATTCGAACAGCCACAACTCTTCACGAACTTGTCCTCAAAACCGCCATAAGTAGTCATATAAAAGATCATGACTTAAACTTTAACTCACGCGGAATTTAACACGATCTGGGCTGTCAAAAGTAGATATAACCCAAACAAAATTATTCCAGAAGCTGATCAAACATTCAGCCCACTTATTTATGCCCAACTAATCATGTTAACAAAAATTGGACTCAAGTTGACCCCTAAAGTCTGGTCCACACTCTTGGAGCTCAACATTAGCTCCTTTCCCTTAACTTCTATACTTGCTTCCGTATCAATAAGTTAAAACATAACTAAACGCCTAGGGCATTACACCAACAATCTAACACTTGCACTAGGCTCCATCTATGTATCGTATACCCATGGAACTCACATGATCATCATGCTTTGCTTGTGCGAGGGGCTTTGTAAGTGGATCCCCAATGTTATCATCTGTTGATACTTTGCATATCTTAACATCTCCCCGATCAATGAACTCTCGAATGAGATGGAAACGTCTAAGTATATTTTTGATCGCTGATGTGACCTTGGTTCCTTTGCTTGCGCAGTGGCACCATTATTGTCACAATAAAGTTTCACCGAATTAGTGATACTTGGAACAACTTCCAAGTCACTAATGAAATTTTTGATCCAAACTGCCTCCTTTGCTGCATCGGATGCCGCTATATATTCGGCCTTGATTGTATAATCGGCTATGGTACTCTGCTTGGAACTCTTCCAACAAATTACACCTCCGTTAAGCATAAACACAAATCTCGATTGCGATCGGAAATCATCCTTGACGGTTTGGAATTTATTTTTTTTTTGGCGAAAGGAGGGCGGCACCTCCCTAGATTTTATTAATAAAGAATAAACAGTACAAACATGGTGGGGGACATGACAACCTCAACCACCAAAAAAGAAAACCAAGGGGGGAGTCCTTACACATGACGTAAGGTCCTCTACAATAAAGGGAGGGAAAACTAGAGTACACAGAAAACAAATAATAAAGGAATCTAGCCATATACTATGCTAATCGAATGTGAGGAATCTTTGTCTTGTCCGATGCAAGCAAGCCTTTGCATTGTGAGGGAAGATTGGATATCAGAGACACTTGTGAACTGAACCCTCTATCCGCAGCCATATTAGCCAAAAAATCTACCACACTATTACCTTCTCTAAGAATATGTGTAACCCGGATCTCCATAAGAGCCATAAGGCGATGAATATGATCAATAATGTACCATATAGACCAAGGAATGTGATACTCCCGCAAAATAATCTTCAATAAAACTTGAGAATCCACCTCTAACCAAACGTTTTGATACCCAAGAGACTGAGCTAAAAGAAGACCATCCCTTGCAGCCAAAGCTTCGGACATCATGTTTGTAGCAATACCATAGAAATTAGCAAAAGCATGAATGAAATCCCCATTAAAATCTCGGATAATACCCCCACCCGAGGCCATCCCTAGATTACCCCTTGAAACACCATCCGTGTTGATCTTAACCATATTACTCGGACGAAAATCCCAAACAACCAATCTAGGCTTGGAAGCTAGCATCTGTGTAACCTCTTACAACAAGATCTTCTTCCATCCCTCCAAAGACCAAGAACACATCCTTAGTCTTTCTTAAGTACTTAAGGATCGTCTTAACTGCCATCCAATGGTTCTCACCAGAATCATATTGGTATCGACTCGTCATTCTCAAAGCATACGAGACTAGTACAAATCATAGCGTACATGATAGATCAATAGCCAAAGCGTATGGAACTTCATTCATCCTCTTTCGCTCATCAGTTAGTTGTCTTAAGACAATGATTCTTGCTAAGAGTAACACCATGACCCATTGGCAAGTTACATCTCTTAGAATTTTCCATCTTGAATCTTCTAAGAACCTTGTCAATGTAGATACTTTGACTCAAACCAATCATCCTCTTAGATCTATCTCTATAGATCTTAATGCCAAGGATGTAAGCGGCTTCACCCATATCTTTCATTTAGAAACATTTCCCTAACCAAGACTTGACAGTCTGAAGTACAGGAATGTTGTTTCCAATGAGTAAGATTTCATCGACATACAATAAGAGAAATAATAATACCCTCCCACTGAATTTCATGTATATACAAGGTTCATCTTCGTTCTTAACAAATCCAAACTCTTTGATTTTCTTGTCAAAATGAAGATTCCAACTCCTAGAAGCTTGCTTCAATCCATATATGGATCTTTGCAACTTGTACACTTTGTTAGAATTTCTTGGATCGACAAAACCTTCGGGTTGTGTCATATACACATCCTCAAGCAGTATTTCATTAAGGAAAGTGGTTTTGACATCCATTTGACATATCTCATAGTCATAATACGCGGCTATGGCAATCAAAATTCTAACAGACTTAAGCATGGCAACAGGCGAGAAGGTTTTATTATAGTCAACACCATGAATCTGCCTATATCCCTTTGCTACAAGCCTAGCCTTGTAAGTATGCACCTTCCCATCCATGTCAGTCTTCTTAAAGACCCACTTGCACCCTATGGTTTTTACACCTTCGGGTGGCTCAATCAAGTTCCAAACTTGATTATCGGACATGGATTGCAATTCGGATTCCATGGCTTCTAACCATTTATCTGAATCGGGAGTGGACATCGCCTCTTGATAGGAAGTAGGTTCGTCATTCTCAATGAGTTCCACTTCATTACTTTCCGACACGAGAAATCCATATCTCTCGGGTGCGGATCGTAACCTATCTGATCTACGATGGACTTGTGGATCTTGAATCGGCTCCACAACTCCTTGTGGACTTGGTTCAGTCTCTACTATCGGTTCCATGTTATTTTTGGATTCTTGAACTTCTTCAAGATCAATTTTACTCCCACTAGTTCCTTTATTGAGAAACTGTTTCCCAAGAAAGGTACCATATTGAGCAACAAACACTTTGTTCTCATTGCGGTTGTAAAATTAATACCCTTTGGTTTCCTTAGGGTAACCAACGAAAATAACCTTGTCAGATTTAGGTGCTAACTTATCAGAGACAAGTCTCTTCACATAAGCTTCACAACCCCAAATCTTCATGAAAAACAAACTAGGTTTTCTTCCATGCCACATCTCATGTGGGGTTTTTTAGGAGCCGATTTAGTAGGCACTTTATTCAGTGTAAATGCAACAGTCTCTAATACATGTCCCCAAAAGGATATAGGAAGGTCAACTTGACTCATCATCGAACGAACCATATCTAATAGGGTTCTATTCCTCTTATCGGAAACACCATTCCATTGTGGCATTCCGGGTGGAGTCAACTCTGAAACAATTCCACAGTTTTTGAGATGATTGTCAAACTCTTGGCTCAAATATTCTCCACCACGATCGGATCGAAGTGCTTTAATAGTTTTGCCAAGTTTATTTTGTACTTCATTTTGAAATGTTCTAAACATCTCAAACGATTTACTTTTGGACTTCATTAGATAGACATAGCCATATCTAGATAAGTCATCGGTGAATGTAATAAAATACCGAAATCCTCCCCTAGCAATGCTACTCATTGGTCCACATACATCAGTATGTATTAGGCCCAATAAGTCACTAGCCCTTTCACTACTCTTAGTGTAGGGTGGTTTGGTCATTTTTCCCAATAAATAATATTTTCATATCTCATATGATTCATAATCTTGTGAGTATAATATTCCATCCTTATGGAGTTTAGAGATGCGTTTCTTGTTTATATGACCAAGCCGACAATGCCACATGAACGTGTTGTTCACGTCATTCGGTTTAGACTTCTTATCCACATGATAAACATTTTCAACACTATTTTGTTTCTCATCAACATTAAGAACATAAAGGCCATTAAATGAATTAGCAATACCATAAAGAATATCATTTAAATAATTATAAAACTTCTTATTTTTAATAAGAAAATTATGCCCTTCATTATCCAAACAAGAAACTGAAATAATATTCCTACTCAAATCCGGAACATAGTAACAATTGTTCAAAACAAGTAATAAGCCACTAGGTAAAGTAACATCATATGTCCCTACGGCTAATGCAGCAACTCTTGCTCCATTTCCCACACGTAGGTCAACTTCACCTTGTTGAGTAGCTTCCGATTCCTTAGTCCATTCACATTTAAACAAATGTGAGATCCACATTCGGTATCTAATACCCATGAACTAGAAATAGAAAGGAAAATATCTATCATATAGATACCTGAATCAGAAGCAATCGTATTGCCCTTCTTCGCCTTTAGGCCTTCCTTGTAAGCCTTGCAGTTGCGCTTCCAATGACCAACCTCTTGGCAATGGTAGCAAACCGCATCCTTTTGAGATGCCTTGGGAGCCTCTCCGTCAATGGCAACTTTTGCCTTAGGTTTAGCTTTACCTTTGCCATCTTTCTTGAACCCTTTTCCTTTGTTAACTATTTACATGTTTGTCGTTCCGGGCTTCTTGATACTCTTCTCTGCAGTCTTAAGCATCGCATGCAATTCCGAGAGATTCTTATCCATGCCACTCTGTGATAGTGCATTATAAAATGACCATAACTTTCAGGCAATGAATTCAGTATCATATCCGTGGCGAGTTCCAAACTCATCGGATTTCCAAGCCTTTTGAGACGCTCAATGTGACCCTTCATCTTAAGGACATGAGCACCAATCGACTGCCCCTCTTGCATCTTGCATGCATTTAGGGCTTTAACCACATCATACCTCTCTTGTCTTGCTTTCACTTGGAACATTTCCTTTAAGCGCTCCGCAAGATCAAAAGCAGCTTCCATGTGCTCAAGGTCCTTCTGAAGGGCCTTAGACATGGTGGCAAGCATAAGGTATATCACATCATTTGAATCATCAATATGTTTCTTGTGAGCATCCTTATCTTCCCTTGAAGCATTGGCAGCAGGTGGAGGTGGAACGGGTTCGTCAAGAACGTACATTTTCTTCTCTTGCCTTAGAACAATTCTTAGGCTTCTGATCCAATCAGAATAGTTTATACCATTCTCTTCGGGCTTGTCCTTCTCATGGACTGATCGCAGCGACAAGGGCTGATTATTGTGATTTGCCATTACTACAATAAAATATTCAAACAATGAAACACATAAGTATCAACACATTTATCGTCTAAGAGCAAATAATGTATTTCATAAATACTTCCACTAAATTATACACCTTCAAATACAATCATGTATTATATAATCATAGTAGGCTAAGATCCAAATTTCACTTGATATTGGTTTAACTGAGTCAATGCCTGAAATCAAGCTATTTAGGTAGAAACATCAATCATATCATATATGACTCTTAGATATTTTATGAGATTTCCTTAGACATCATATGTCAAAAACATGTTTTAAATCTCATCTATGCCTTGGGTCAAATCTCATTTGAAAGCACCAATTAAGTCAAAAACCTTTTTCAAACGTATGAGACATGGAACGATGCTCCTAACTGAGTCAAAACTACATCAACCATTATCTCATCTTGATCCCAATTTAAGATATAATGATGCACCCAACTGAGTCGAAACTACATCAAAATATCCAAAAATTTCACTAGTGTTTTAATCAAGGAATGGCATAAGACTTAAATATTTAGAAGGTTTTCACATAATAACAAACATCACATGGTTGTAACACAAATCTTATGTGTACATAATCATGAACATAGGGCTTCACAAAATTTCATACAAATCCAATTTTGAGAATTTATCAATCTACTTTAATCACATTAAACAGTGATTAACCTATGTGATTAACTAATCATATTACTTCATCATAAATCATGACTATGGCATATCTCATATACTTGTTTTCATAAAAGAAAACACATAAAATCTAGATCTATTTCATATAGCATGGATAGAAATTAATCACATTAAATCAAGCATGACAATTTCAATCCTAATCATGGCAAGACAGGGTTCTGATACCATTGTTGGGTTTTGGGATTACAAACGCAGCGAAAAATATTTATACAACAACAAAACCCTAGCCCTTAGATCCGTCTAGCATGAAGAGATAGAAAAACATGAAATAGAATTACATACCTTGAATGCGATTAAGTTTGTCAAAACAGATCTCAAAATTCAAGCCTTAGAATTTTGATGTCGAATCTTCTATCTTCCTTGTTCAACCTTGGTGATGAATCAAAAAATTGAGATCTTCAAGCTTAAGAGTTAAAGCAACCTCCCTCTAATGGTGATCCACACGCGAATGAACCAAGAATGCTTCTTGTAGAATTGCTAGATGATCCTCTTGATTATTGAATCAATATTCAATAATTAAAGCCAAAACAATGGAATTATTTGGGAGCTTTTGATTCTTAATTAATAATCAAAATCTAGAGTTTCATAAACCTAGAATAATGATATAGGAGAGAGAGGTTTATGGCTGCACAAGGTTTATATTTATATCCCATATAAATCCCTAACAATTAGGTAAAAGTCCTTGTCCAAGCCAAAACCAAAATGCCAAAGGAATCCGCGGATTGGTCAAAATTCGCTCAGGGCACGACTCGTGCCACGAGTCGTTCCAGGCAGCAACGAGTGCCCCAAGCCAAATTCAAGTCGTGACACGACTCGTACCAAATTTGCACTCGTGTTGATCAAGGGCACGACTCGTGCTTGATCTCAAAATTCAAAAGTCAACGAATTTCCTTGGTTGCCTCAAAACGCAGTCGTACTGCCATGTGTCACGACTCGTGCCCAAGAGCACGAGTCGTGCCTTTTCCCAATTTCCAAGATTTTTAGCCAGAATCAAATTTGTTCTTTGTGTGTGACCCAATAGGAATTATATTATGTTGGTAGCCAATCAAAACATCGACCTCACAAGACATAAGTGGTGATGCGTAAACTAGTATATTTTAGAATGGATATGGATTAACTCAAGAACCTCACAAGGAACAAGAGCTAAAACTAGATAATCCTAATCTCGCAAGACTAGGGCTGTCCTCGCAAGGGCAGAATGGGGTTTAAACCTCGCAAGGCTTAAGAACAATTCTCGCAAGAATTGGAGTAAGTTCGCAAACTCACAAAGGAAATTTTTATTCAATCACTCAATGCCTTTCAAATGCATGTTGTAGGGTATTTATAATAATCTTGGAACATCCTTCCAAGTTAGGATAAACTAGACATTAATTATTAATAAATAAGATAATAACTAGGTGATGAAAACAAAGTAAATTCGTCGAATCTGAACAGTCAGAATTCGAACAGCCACAACTCTTCAAGAACTTGTCCTCAAAACCGCCATAAGTAGTCATATGAAAGATCATGACTTAAACTTTAACCCACGCAGAATTTAACACGATCTGGGCTGTCAAAAAGTAGATATAACCCGAACAAAATTATTCCAGAAGCTGATCAAACATTCAACCCACTTATTTAAGCCCAACTAATCATGTTAACAAAAATTGGACTCAAGTTGACCCCTAAAGTCTGGTCCACACTCTTGGAGCTCAACATTAGCTCCTTTCCCTTAGCTTCTATACTTGCTTCTATATCAAGTGGTTTCTAGTCATATCCATCCAATTAATATAACATCAAAGCTTGATTCCTTGATAGATCAAATGTCACAATCCCTTTGTCCACGATGTCCAATTAAACATGAGTCATGGTCCTTGTCAACTCACAATGTTCAATGCTTTCTCGATTCCGAATATGTTGATAATCCAAATGCATTTGATCTCTATCAAATCACTTGAATGTGGCCACACATTTCATCAACACTATTCATCGAGGGGCCCAAGTAAACATCTCTCTCAAACAGAGAGGGACAAATCCCATCTTGAATTTATCATTCTTCCCTACATGAATCCAATCGTGCTAACATAGCCTTTATTGCTATCCAATTAAAGATAGTGTTTGACTATATTAAACACAATTTTCATCGTGTTGAAGACGATGATAATCTTAGGTACGAAGAATTCTAATAACACGACTATAATGAGATTTAATCATGACAACAGACCATGTCATAAATCTCATAAGTAGGTCATGTCCAATACTTGTTCTCTAGCAAGTATCCATAAGTGTAATGTGCATCTCTATGCATATAATCATCTCCATGATTATCCACTACCAACTTATACTAGTTACTCACAATAACTAGGGACGCAGTTCAATATAATAAACATGCAAACATATAATGAACCAAATAAACTTTCTCTATAATAAATGATAAAGAAGATTACATAGCGGTTTAGATTATAAGTTAAAACATAACTAAACGCCTAGGGCATTACACCAACATCGATCGACCGTAAGAGTGCATTCGAGCTGGATGATGATGAGGAATTGGAGTTAGAAAGAGTATGTTCCTTGAATTTTATTCCACCCAGCTTCCTTGGTGAATCAACAAACTTTGCCTTAGTCTTGGGCTTCTCCATAGCAATTTCCTCTCCTTTGGCTCTCCTAGCCATTACTCTTGGATCAACAGTCTTTTCAACCACTTCTTCTTTATCTTCTTTAACCACAGCCTTCTCAACTTTTATTGAGTTTTTTGGAGGCACATATTCTCCAATGGGATACTTCTCCCAGAACTATTGATAAAGTTCATCATCAAACTTGTTTCTGAAAATCATCATAGTCTTCCTCGTGAAAATTTTGGACTTGGGAATCTCTTTATGCAGTTCCCTGTGCCTATTAACAATCTTGCTTCTTTTTTTTTGGCGAAAGGAGGACGGTACCTCCCTAGATTTTATTAATAAAGAAAAGAATGTACAAACGTGGTGGGGGACTTGACAACCTCAACCACCAATAAAGAAACCTAAGGGGGGAGTCCTTACACATGACGTAAGGGCCTCTACAATAAAGGGAAGGGAAGCTAGAGTACATAGAAAATAAAACAAAAAGGAATCTAGCCATAACCAACTAATCAAGCCTAAAATAAGGAGAAGGAGAGAGATAAATCTGGTGTGAGTTCTATACTTGTTGTGCCCATCAGCTTCATTTTTCTGATACTCAAAGATACTAGCTAACAACCTCTAATATATAATCTTGGACCAGTGCAGCCTAGTGCCTTGGAAGATGCAGTTGAGATCTTCCATTGATCATTGTTAAAGTTGGCCTGATTGCTAGTCTTGGAGAAGAAACAATGTCCCACTAGATTGACCTATATGATACATCAAATCATCAAAAAATTTCCTGTGAGTGGCAGTCACAGACTTGTCTCCTATGATTGACTTGGCCAAAATTGTGAGGTCTTCTTGATCAAGTTCCATAGGGTCATTCTTGATTATGGGGAGGCCAAGAATAGTTAAAATGCCCACATAATCAATATCCAAAGGGATTCCTTGAATATTTGTTCTAATAAGCTTGATAGTCCTTCCTCTG
The DNA here is from genome assembly GCA_022495995.1 of Adenophora triphylla var. japonica. Classification (NCBI taxonomy): domain Eukaryota; kingdom Viridiplantae; phylum Streptophyta; class Magnoliopsida; order Asterales; family Campanulaceae; genus Adenophora; species Adenophora triphylla. Next base: position 361,485 of record JAFEMH010000667.1, on the reverse strand, counting down.
TCAGTCTTTACCTTGATCTCCCTTGCCTAATGAAAGAATTGATCCACCAAGCCTGTTATATGGAATGTCTGCTTCATATTGAAGAAAGGTAGGACTCCACCCTTTGAATGCCTCGAGCATGACACGGCCAAGAGCATCCTTTGCTATATCCTTTCTGTTAGTCACCCATCCATGGATGAAGTGGCTTGTATTATGCAAAAAATTAACAATGTGAGCAAGAGAAATACAAGTGTTGTAAGTAATAAGCTCAAGAGTGAGCAAAACACTTAGCAGTTTTTGGACAGAAGCATATACGGTCGACCGTACGGTTGATATAGATTTGCGGTCGACCGTGGATGTATATAAGAGAGTGAGTTGATAGCCAAAAATCTATAACATGTTACTGTAGATAATTATTTTGGATCAAATGGCATAAACATGTTTGAAATAAATCAAGAACCAAAATATAGAGAAAATTTTGAAAAATGGGATGAACATGTGATCAATACTTGATGAACATTAAGAACACCAAGAACACTTTTTCCAAAACTGAATAAAAATCACATTTTTAAGTTCCCAAAAGCATGAATTTCAACAAAATGACTTCACAAACATGAATCAATCACATAAATACTCATAAATCAGTTCATGAAATTTCAAAAAACTTGAAACCTAAACTTTGAAAAATCATCTACCAAAGCATCAAGAAGCTATGTAATCATGAAATCAATGGTATACACATGTATATAACCATAATCTGAGCAAGAATGTAGCAGAAATTCATATCAAATGTTATCAAACAGAGATTCTAAGCAAATGAGTTTTTCGCATTTCATGGAGAAAGAGGAACAAATATTCAAAATTTGAATGTCAAGGATTAGAGATAGAAGTTGCATACCATTACAATGAATTTTGATAGAGAAGAATCATCACTTGATTTCTTAGAAACATTCTTTGAAGAATGTTTCCTTGATGGAGCCATTTTATACTCAAAATTATAGTAAGAGAATGAAGAGAGAGAGCGAGAGAGAATAGGACAAGAGCAGGTACATTAGAGGAGTTGTAGAGGAGTTTTGTGGGAAGTGAAGAAGTGGAGTTGTGGAGGGAATGGTTAAGGGAGTGAAATAGTGCACAGTAATGTCCTCTATGTAAGAGATATATCCTTTCATCTTCACCTTGACAATCAATGACGGGTGAACAAGTGTTGGGGGATGTGTTAATTAAGACAAAATATTACCCACATAAATGATTTAAATTTATGAGAAACGAGGGAAAAATAATTGTAAAAGTACCCTTGTGAAATTATCTTGGCCTAAAAAGGACAAGTTCCAAATATCTATAATAATGAGTTAGAATACTTACCTGATGTCTCCATGGATACGGTCGAGTGGGCTTTATAGCCAAATGGTTGACCGTATAAGGCTTCTACAAAGCCTAGATAAGATGTATTGTAGGCTAATGTGGTCCATTTTAGGGACATGCGTTCCACTTGTAATGGTTGTGAAGCACATGCATGCTAGAAGGACAAATGTTGTCGACCATTCTCATGGTAGGCTTGGTGTGGTTGAACGTGTTGAATGAAATGGGCCATTATTTACCTATGCTTAAATAATGAACTCACAAAACACATAATATTACTTAAATAAAAGGATTTGGACAAGTTTATACAAGTTCAATCATACCCATTTCTCCTCTTAAGTACAAGAATCTCTTGGAATCAAGAGCTTTGGTGAGAATTTCTGCAATTTGATTGACAGTACCCACATGCTCTAAATGAATGTTACCTTATTCAACATGATCCTTGAGAAAATGATACTTGATATCAATGTGCCTAGTTTTAGAATGCATAACAAGGTTATTTGATACTACAATGGTTGATGATGTATTATCACAGTAGATTGGACAATTTTCTTCATGGATACCATAGTCAACTAGTTGTTGCTTCATCCACAGTATCTGACAACAGTAACTCCCAGTTGCAATATACTCAGCCTCCATTGTTGAAACAAAAACTGAAGCTTGTTTCTTGCTGGCCCATGCAACAAGTCATTTTCCAAGGAAATGACATGTTCCACTAGGGCTTCAATTGTGCAAGTTGCATAATCTGCATCTGAGTAACCTATAAGATCAAAAGATGATTATTTTGAATACTAAAGTCCAAGGTTAATAATCCCAAATAGATAAGAATAATACATGTTAGAGCTATAAGATGTTCTTCTCTAGGATCTGCTTGATAGCGAGCACAAACTCAAACACTAAAAATGAAATCTGGCCTACTAGCAGTTAAGTTTAGTAAGGAGCGAATTATACCTCTATATAATGTTGATCCACTTTCTCACCTTTCAAGTCTTTCTATAGCTCGTTACGAGTGGACATAGAAGTGTCGTATGATTTCGCATTTTCAAGTCCAAATTTCTTGATTAGATCTTTGGTGTATTTTGCTTGGCTAAGGAAGATGCCTTCATTATATTGTTTGATTTGGAGCCCAAGGACGAATGTAAGTTCTTCGATCATGCTCATCTCAAACTGGCTTTTCATGAGATTCTCAAAACGATTACACAAGATTTCATTAGTAGAGCCAAAAATAATATCATCAACATATATTTGAACAAGTAAAGAAAGATCATTATATTTGGAAATGAAAAGAGTTGTGTCAATTTGACCTCATTTGAAGCCTTTTCTAAAATAAATTTATATAGTGTATCATACCATGATCTTGGAGCTTGTTTGAATCCATACAAAGCTTTTTGGAATTTGTAGACATGATCTGGATGTTTTATATCTTCAAATACAGGAGGTTGTTCAACATAGACCGTTTCTTGAAGTTCACCATTGAGAAATGAACTCTTAACATCCATTTGATAAAGCTTGAATCTTTTGAAAGAGGTATAGGCTAAGAAAATCCTTATAGCTTCAAGTCTTGCAATGGGGTAAAAGGTTTCATCGTAATCAATTTCTTCTTCTTGTCTATATCCTTGTGCGACCAACCTTGGTTTGTTTCTTGTGAGGCTTCCATTCTCATCCATCTTGTTTCTAAATACCAATTTTGTACCAATCACTCCTTGATCCATTGGTCTTAGAACTAGAGTCCAAACTTTACATCTTTCAAATTGGTTGAGCTCTTCTTGCATAGTAACAACCCAAATTGAATCTTGAAGTGCTTCATCAACTTTTTTTGTTTCAATTTGAGATATGAGAGAAGTGTGCTCATCATAGTGTGAGCTTCTTATTTGAACACCAGAAAACAAATCACCAATGATGTTATTGCTTGGGTGATCTCCAACCTCATAAATTCCGAAGGTAAGTCTGGTTGAGTTGATTATTGTTGAAGGTCTTCTGGAGGTACATCATTCAAGACATTCCAATCATTACATGTAAGTTCAGGTATTGGCTCTACAGAATGTATGGGAGTAGATTTGACTGCATCATCTTCTGAATGTATATCTTCAGTAGGAACTTTTGATGTTTCTTTGAAAAACATGATGGAGGTGCGGATGAAGTTGATGGATTTCCTTGTGTTGAGTTATTTTCTTGTCTAGGTGTAGCTTATGGGGATTCCTGTCTCATTTGGCTCAACAAAATCATCAGCAACATTTGGAGCTAAAAGTGGCTCAAGGAGAGAATGTTCATCAAAAGTAACATGGATAGATTCTACTATCTTTAAACTATTTTTATTGAAAACACGAAAAGCTTTAGAATGTTTGGCATACTTAACAAAAATATCTTCATCAGCCTTAGGAGCAAATTTACCTCGATGTTCTCTTCCATTGTATAGAATAAAGGATTTGCATCCAAAAATCTTGAAGAAAGCAATGTTGGGGGATCTTGCTCTCCAAATTGCATATGAAGTTTTGTTGTAGGTCTTATTGATGAGGGATCAATTTTGAGTGAAGCATGATGTATTAGTTGCTTCAGCCCAAAAATATTGTGGTAGCTTGGCTTAAGTAAGCATTGTCCCAGCCTCAATCAACGTTCTATTCTTTCTTTTCATAACTCCATTTTGTTGTGGAATTCCAGCAGTAGAGAAGTTATGGTCAATACCATGGTCATCACAGTATTGAGCAACACCATTATTCTTGAATTCACTTCCATGATCTGATCTAACACTAACGATGTCATCTTCTTTTTGAGTTTGGAGCTGTCTAAAGAGAGAGGTCAAGATGTCATAACAATCATCTTTGGAGGTCATCATCTCAACCCACGTATATCTTGAGTAATAATCCACCACAATTAAAGTATATCTACTTCCTCCTATGCTTGCAGTGGTGACAGATTCAAACATATTAATGTGGAGTAGTTTCAAACATCTTGAAGTTAAAGTCACGGTCTTCCTAGAGAAAGGTACCTTAGGTTTTTTGCCAAGTTTACATGCTTTGCACTTCTTGTCGTGGTGATTAGCTACTTTGGGTAGACCACGAACCTGACTTTCTCTTCCAATCTTTTATAGATACTTGAAGTTCAAGTGACTATGTTTTTGTGCCCCAACTATTTTCACTCACACTTTTTGTTACAAAACAGAGACTAGTAATGTTGCAAGAAGAATTAAAATCAATGACATAAACATTACTCTTACGAATCCTTTGAGCAAAGTGACTTCGGACGTGCCATCTTTAATGAAGCAGTTTGCTGAAGTGAAGTTGCAATACAATCCTTTGTCACAGAATTGAGATATGGAGAGAAGATTGTGCTTGAGTCCTTTGACTAGAGATACTTCTTTTATTGTAATATTTCCTTTTCGAATGAATCCATATCCAATTATCTTTCCTTTGTTGTTATCCCCAAAATTTACCAATTGACCATTTTCTTCACGGAAATCTTCCAGCAAGGTGATTTCTCCTGTCATATGTCTTGAGAAAAACCACTATCTAGATACCATTCATTTGAAATTTCCTTGGAAGTTCCAGCCATAAAGCAGAGGACCTGGAAAAAACATTTTTAAGCACAAGTTCCCCTTTATTCTTTTGGGTCCTGGGGTTAGCACCTTTTGATTACCCACACATGTTTGACCAAAGGAGGATTATGTCTTCGAGCATTAGGTGTGAACCTCAAAAGTCATTATGCAGCCAAGTGACCATAACAATCACACACACAGAACAATGATGAAAGCCACTACCAAACTGAGTTTTGATAAACTCTTTACTAGTGTTAGGTTTCACATCTTTAACTGGGCCAGAGGTTTTGGCTTTGACAAAAATTATCTTTTTGTGGTTGACCACAGATTTCCTAGGATCACTTGCCTTGTTTGTGGAAGCTTGGTATGTAGTCGGAGGTGTGGTGTGGTCGATCACATGATGATTTACATCACAACCTTTTTCCTCTTTTTCCTTTCCTTTTATCTTGGAATTATTCCCAGTTTGATTCTTGGGGTAGACATAATGGAAATTAAGTTTAGCCTTTGGTTATTGTCCTTTCCCCTTTTAATTAGATTACTTCACCTTAAGATTTTCATGAGTTTGATCTGATTTTTTTCACTCTTTTCACAACAAGAGGCACACTTAAAATTGTCACTAGTTTGGAATTCCAAGCCTTCTTTATCTCCACTAGACATTTGGGATTCTAGTATTTGATCTATAGTGACATGATATTTGGCCAACTAAATCACCTTTTGGAGATTGGTTTTTGGATATAATTGTCGACCTAGGTGACAGGAGAAGAAGTAGGAAGGCCTATGGAGCTGCCAACACTAGGGCAAGCAGGGAGAAAAAGGCAATGGATAGGAACGCTTTGCTCCCAAAAGAAAGAGGGGGGATGGTCCCCATTGATGGATCTGGGCAGGTAGATCCCATAGAGCAGCAACCTCAGGCGGAGGTTTATAGAGCAGAAAGGGAGGTCGACATGTCGACTGAGCAAGGGTCAAGCTCTGACCCTTGGCCAAGATATGCGGGACAGACTCCCCAAAAAAATAGTGGACTTAGAGTTTGAGGTCGAAGAGCTCGACATATTTGAAGAAGATCAGCCATTAGGTCGGCTTAGGAAGAGGTTTCGCACTGAACTAGGACATGACTAGGCTGGCACTTCCAGAGATGCTGGCTCGCCCTTTATGCCTCCTCCTTCTCAAGCTCCTTCCACCAGAAGCACTGAAGAGGTGCAGGCTATGGTTGAGAAGCTAAGAGACGTCCCCACTCTCTCAGGTGTCAATAGCTTAAGTCGCCAGTACCCCGAGGTGGGACTGGGACAAATCATTGTGAGGAGGACTGCTGATCGGGATTTGTTGGCCTAGTTTATGGAGGAGGGGCTAACTTCTGAGGAGTTCAGTGATATGTATGGCTTGCTCACCTCCGAGGTACTACTTGTACTTTTTCATATTTTCCCTTTAGTTTGGTCGCTATTCTTTTGACTTTAACCATTTTTTCTTTTGACTGTGCAGTCCCTTGCTTTGACAGAGTAAGCCAAGTATAGCTGAAGGGAAGCTATTGAAAAAGAACAGATGCAAAAGCTTAAGGATGCTGACTCTCAGCGCTGAACTCTCCAGGCTGCTCAATTTAGTGCTGAGAAGGAGAGAGATGAAGCCTACATGGATTTGAAGGTGGCAAAGGAGGACCTCACTCCCCTTCAAGCTCTGGTGGATTCTTGGGCTCTGACTAAGGCAGCGCTGGAGTAGGAGGCTGCATTGGCCAAGCAGGAGAAGGATAAGCTTAAGGGGTAGGTAGGTCAGCTTAGTAAAATGGTCCAAGATCGCAATAACCGAATGATAAAGATGAGCGAGGACCAACGAGCTGCTCGTACCAAGTGAGAAGAGGAGGCCCAGGCTAGAGAAAAGGCTTTTGTGGAGTGGTTTAAAGCAAGTGATGAGTGCTACAACATTATAGTGTCTCGAGCCAGGTACTTCTATGATGTTGGGCACCAACATATGGCACGCCGTGCAATAGTTGATCCGACGGTTGACCTGAGTGTTGAGAAATTGACACAGTAGGCCCACGAGGATTGCTATAATGAGCAACCCCATAGTGGCCATCCCCTTGTACTCTACAACGACAATGATTTTGATGTTATAGCCAAATAAGATGCAAAAGATAGGTTAGAGCCTTGGGTCGCTCCTGCCGTGGAGCCCAGAAATTTCAACTCCATTCTGCGAGAGCTTGACGATCCCGATGATAAAGATGAGGTCACTCAAGACCAAGTATTTGAGGAGGCTTAGCATCGATAGAATCAATAGCAAGGGCAAGGGCAGGAGCAGAGGGATGAGGATCAACAAGAATGATCTTTATATTTCGATTTTTGTAATGAATGAGTTTGCAAACAATTTTTGTTTTATTGCCTTTAGTTTGTTCGTGCCTTGGCCCAGTTTGGGAGGCACTTTAACTTATAATGCTTTGTATTTGGGTTAGTTCTAGCCCATTTTTTGGGGGATCAACCATTTAATGCAAGCTGACTTCGAATCATGTGTGTTTGATCCAACTGTTATGATTTTATTGTCAAACTAGCGTAAGTAAGAGATCAATCAAAGTTTGGTCGGATCGACTTTCAAAGCGAGATTGACGAAGGCTTTGGTCGAACCTGTATTAAGATCAAAGTTCTAAGGCTTTAGTGGAACTTGTCTAAGAATGAAGCTGACTAAGGTTTTAGCCGAGCTTGTTTGAGAAGGAAGCTGACTAAGGTTTTAATCGAGCTTGTTTATGAACGAAGCTGACTAAGGTTTTAGTTGAGCTTGTTTAAAGGTTTTGAGATTGACCAGGAGTCAGATCTAATTAATAACGAGTTTGGCTTAAGTCTTTAGTCGAACCTTTTTAAGATTTCGAGATCGACTAAGAGTTGGACCTGACTTGAATATGTTGCACACATAACGCAGTAGTGTGAATATAAATTGATGGGGGTAACCCCTTTTTATTGATAAGTAGATCGTTACATAGATGATGATTTAGTAATAATACTTAATTAAATGACTTGCATGCCACAGGTGTTTTAGCCTTTGCCCCCTGGATGAACAATCATGTAGGTCCCTTCTTTTACAACCCTTGTGATAATGTAGGGACCTACCCAGTTTGGAGACAATATGTTTTGCTCTGCCTTATGCCCTGTTGCTTCAATATTCCTTAAGACATAGTCCTTAACGTTGAACGACCTCTTCTTGACCTTCCTGTCATGGTATCCCTTGGTTTTTTGCTTGTAGTTAACCATTCTGAGTTTGGATGTCATCCGTCTTTCCTCGAGCAGGTCCAAGTTGATCAATCAGTTGGAGTTATTATGGTTATGATCAAATAGTGCCACTCTTGCTGTGGGGATTTGTAGTTCAGTTGGTGCCATTGCTTTTGACCCAAATGTGAGTGCAAATGGAGTTTCCCCAGTGGGCCCTCGGGTGGTTGTGCAGACTGCCCATACATGGGGGGGGGGGGTTCGTCCAACCATCTGCCTGCTCGACCATCTAGGTTCCTACTTAGAGCCGTCAGAACAAATTTGTTTGTTGTGCCTCTGCTTGTCCGTTTTCCTGCGGGTAGGCATCTGATGATTTCCAATGTTTGACTCCCAACTTATTCATATCTGTCTCGAAAGATGTTGAAAACTGTAGTCCGTTGTTAGAGATGATTGAATGTAGCACCCCAAAATGGCACCAAATGTAATTGTAGATGAAATTGATGGCGTTTTCCTCTGTTATTTCAGCCAAAGGTTTTCCCTCGATCCACTTGGTGAAGTAGTCAATAGCCACGATCACCTACATGCAATTTCCTTGGGCGGGTGGGAAGGGTCTGATCAAATCTACCCCCCGCATGTCGAACGGCCAAGCTGCAACTACTGGGGTTTGCTCGGTGGTTGGTAGCCTTGGTAGATCAGCATACCTTTGGCACTTGTCACACTTTTGCACAAACTCACGAGCGTCTTCCCTTAGGTGTGACCAATAATATCCCAATGTTATTTCCTTGTCTGCCAATGTCCTGGCCCCTGGGTGTCCTCTGCATATTCCGCTATGTACCTCGAACAAAAAGGTGAGGGACTTCTTGAGGATGAACACACCTCAACAATGGCTTGATGGAGGACCTTTTGAAAAAAGATTCCCCATGTATAGTAAACCTTAGGGACTTCTTCCTTATCATTCTAGCCTTCTGCTCGTCTTCTAGTAGCTCGCCTGGCTCATTGTAAGCCTTCATCTCATCAATCCAACACTTAGGGCTATCGACCGAGCATAGAACTTGCACTCTTTCATACGCTGGTTGCTCTACGTATGAGATAGGTTGACCATACTGTTCACCTGAAGTGGCTAACTCGGAGAGTAGATCGGCCAATTCATTGTCTTCACGGCCTACCCTTTGAATTTCCCAAAACTCTAAATCTTGGATTAGTCTCTTGACTAGCTCACAATACTTGACTAAGATTGGATTAAGTTCCTCGTATTCTCTCTTGACTTGATTCACAATCAGCTGGGAGTCATAACAAGCCACAATCTTGGTCGCTCTAAAGCATTCGATCGCTGCTATCATGGCCTCATACTCAGCCTGGTTGTTAGAAGATTGAAACTTGAACCTCAATGCTTCCTCAAACACCCTATCACTCTCTGGCTCGGCTAGAGCAATTCTAGCCCCACTGACATTCTTTGTGGCCGACCCATCGGAATATACCTTCCAACAATCATCGGGCAAAGTTACCGACTGCTGACTCAATGGTTCTTTCCCTTTGGGGCTCTTTCTCGGGGGTGCCTCTGCTCTATCCTCTTTGGTGAACGTAAGCTTGACCAAAAAGTCTACCAGAGGCTGTGCTTGTAGTGCCTTTCGAGGTTTGTACTCAACGTCGAATTCTGTTAATTATATTGACTAGTTGAGTAGTCGACCCGTACTTTCTGGCCTATGTAGTATCTTCTTCAATGGAGCATTGGTCAGCACGACAATGGGATGGGTGGAAAAGTAAGCTCGTAGCTTCCTTACTGCTATTACCAGGGCATAAGCCACCTTTTATGTATTGAAGTACCTCCCTTCTACATCGGATTCGGCCTTGCTGACATAGTAAACTGCCTTCTGGATACCCTTTTCTTCTCGAACCAGAACTGTAGCCACAGCTCGATCTCCGGCTGACAGCTAGACATATAAGCTTTCTCCTTAAATCGGTCTGCTAAGCAAATGAGGAGTGGTGACGTACTCTTTGGGTTGTTGGAACGACGAGAAACATTCAGTCATCCACTAAAAAGTTTTTGTCCCCCTTAATGTTTTGAAGAAGGGGAGAGACATCTCAGCTGACTTGGCTATAAAATGACCCAAAGCAGCCACCATACCGTTCAAGCGTTAGACCTCCTTGATGCACGTAGGCTCCTGTATTTTAACTAAGGCCTTGATCTTCTCTGGGTTGGCCTCTATACCTCTTTGCGATACCATGAAGCCCAAGAATTTGCCTGTTGCCACCCCAAATACACACTTGCTGGGGTTCAGCTTCATGGTGTTTGCTTATAGAGTCGCGAACATTTCCCTTAGGTCGATTACATGACGACCATATTTGGTTTTGATGACCATGTCGTCGTTGTAAGCCTCCACATTTCGACCAATCTTACTAGCAAAGATTCTGTTTTCCATCCTCTGATATGTCGCACCAGCATTTTTAAACCCAAACGACATCTTAGTGTAGCAATATACCCCTCCTGCTGCCTGGAAGGCTGTTTCTCTATATCATCTTTTTGCATCCTAATTTGGTGGTAACTCGAATAGACATCGAGGAAACTAAGGGTAACATGACCAGCTATTAAGTTCAAGTCTGTGAAGTCGACACACATTCTCCACTTCCATTGGCTTTTTTAACCATCACCTTGTTTTCCAGCCAAGTGGTTTAGGATGCCTCTTTAATAATACCTATACTGAGAAGCTTGTTGACCTCTTGCTTTATAGCTATCTCCTTGTCAAAGAAAAAATTCTCAATTTCTGGCTCTTGAACTTCACAGTAGGGTTGAATTCAAGGCGGTGTACTGCGACCTCTTCCTTCACTCCCCTCATATCTTCCACTTTCCATGCAAAGACATCTGTACTCTCTTTCAATAATACGGTTATTTCAACCTTTTCTTCCGGCGATAGCTACCTACCTATCTTGATTTTATGTTCGGAGTAGGATGGGTTGGCCTCTATCTCCTCCAGCTCATCCACTGGCTTTAGTTCCGGGCCATCCCTAAACTGCAAAGTTTCAATATTGATTTTTCTGACCCTATTTCTTTCCTCTGCACCTAGGTGTGGGTGGAGCCTCTGCCTCAATCATATCATCTAACTCAACAACAACCTTTTTATTGGTGGCCCCCGAGTTTTGGTTGACATTGAGGCATAGGTCGCCAATGACGATCTGGTCGACCAAAACTGTGTCCAAAGTGGCCCTTGTGCTTTCTGAGGGACATGTTGGCTCAGTGATGACTATGTCATGTGAGGGATAGGTCGGCTCTTCCAGCATTAATTCCACCTCTTCCTCCACACACTGAATCGGTGTCAGCCTTCAGGTTGTAGTGATAGACTTTGAAAACTTCCAGCTAGCTTCTTAGGGTCTATCTCTAGTTCCCTCTTCTTATTGGACCTCAACACGTGATCAAGGTACTCTCTAGCTATACTTAGTACACATCCAACTCCTAGGACATTAGGAAACTTTACCCTTTGGTGTGGGATGGAGGTACCATTCCTAGGGCGACCTGTCTAGGTATTCCTAGAATAGCATGATAATCACTTATAACGTCAATTACTATAAGGTATTTTCTTTCCTATTCCTTTTGAATCCTTGAAGAAATTACATCATTTGGTATCAGAGCCCGGTTTCTAAGAAGTCGTATTCTATCCTTCTCTACTATTTTCTCCTTTTGTCTTCGCATCTTTCGGTTTTCTTGGTATTCCATTATTCAAATTGATATCGGGCTTTGTCACAAGTTGACAAGGAATTTTATCACTGAATCTTGGGGGGTTGAGAAATCAAAGTTTGTTTTCTTCAATTATTTAGCAAAAAAAAAAAGAGGCTGCAAAAAAAAGGGCTGAAAAAACAAAAAAAAAGCAGCAAATCATTAAAAAAAAATCAAGTTGCTCACTTCTAGTTCCTAATATTTCAAGTTTATTTGTTTTGATTTATAGACCTCAAATCTGGTTGACACCATCCAAGTCCTTTCTCCGGCCAGATGGCCTCTTCCTCGTCTGGTGCTGCTCCTGTCGCGCTGCATGGTGCTGTTTTGGGAGGTTCGCCTCCCCCTAACCCTAACCCTAATCCACCTTTGAACCCTAATATCGTCCCTCCCCAGCCGTCATCCCCTACTGCTGCTAAATCTTTCGTATCAATTGTGAAAGGTTCGGCTCCCTATGTCACTCAAGCCCCGCCGCTGAATACGATCCCTAGTTCTACGTACAAAGGTGAGCCATCTTTGAAGTTTTTGAAAGATATGATTAATGCTTTGGCCCAGCCTTTCAAATATACCTTGGTGGGAAATTTTCGCATGGAAGGCCATCTATGGAAGTCACAAGACAACATTTTTTGAAGTTCGGGTTAAAAGCTGATTTTAAACTTGGCCATATTGATCCTAAGCATATCCTTATTCAGATTGTGCATGAGGGTGACTTCAATAGGCTTTGGGCGAAAGAACAATGGCATCTTGGAAGATTCCCTATGCGTGTATTTCGTTGAACTCCTTCATGGAGGCCGGATAAAGAGTCGCCTCTCTTTCCTGTTTGGGTTGGTTTACCCGGTCTCCCAATTCATATGTTTAATAAGGTATGCCTTTTTTCTATTGCCAAGATATTTGGAGAGCCATTAGCCATTGATCAAGCAACTTGTAATTTAACTAGACCTAGTGTGGTTAAAGTTCTTGTTCAAGTTGATTTGTTGAAGAAATTGCCATCTAGAGTGTTTATTGATTGTGGTGATGAGTTTTCAAGTTTTTGGCAGCCTCTTGAATTTGATAATCTACCAAGTTATTGTAAGCATTGTTACAAGTTGGGGCATGACATGTATGAGTGCTTCTACCTTCATCCTAAGACAAACATGAAGAGTGGTGATGCGGGTAAAAGAAATGATGTGGAGGTTGTGAAACAAGGGAATACGGATGCAAGAGATGTTGATACGGGGGAAAATCTGCTAGGGCTGTTGAAGGACAAAAAAAGGGTGATAACGTGGGGCCAAAGGATAAACAACAAAAGATTTACGTTGAAAAAGCTAAACAACCAATGGTTTCTGCTAAAGACCCTTCATCGTCGAATGGAAATGTAGAGCAACGCAAGGTGGCATCTCAATCAACAAATAATAACGGAAAATTTCATGATACGGTTTTGGGGCCTCAATTTTGAAGTCATCTCCATTTGGGAAAAAGAGTACATCTCTTAATGTTGTTACAAGTAGATTCAGTTTCCTCCCTTCTAGGGGAACATATATTGCCATGGGTAAGGGTGGTGTTCAAATTCCTTCTCCTATCCCTACTCAAGGTATATCTGAACCACGTGATGATTGCAGTCCAAAGGTAATTAATCTAGAGGAGGGTTTTGTTGATGTTGAAGATAGAAAGATGGACACAAATTTTGAATTAGAGGTGTATGATTCGGGTATTAATAGGAGGGCTGATGAGGGTATTGTTGATGACCTGCATTTATCTCCTCGTGCACCCCGTGTTACTTCTGAGTTGGATATTGAAGAGTTACTAGAGAAGAATCGTAGTAATGTTGTCTCGGATAATGGGAGTACGGATGTTTCAATGGCTTAAAGCCTTCTCTTTATTTTTTCCTATTTTGTGTTATAATGGTAGGAATTTTAAGTTGGAATGTTCGCGGTATTGGAAATGCAGCTACTATTAGAAGGGTTTCGTCGGCTTATTCGTTTGCATGGAGTCTCATTTTGTGCAGTTTATGAGCTTAAATTGGAGATGTGTATGCTTCCCTCTTATATTCGTAAAGTTCGTTGTGCAGGAGGATTCTCAAACGGAAAAAGTAACATATGGGTTTTCTGGAGACATGATATTGCTTGTGATCTAGTGTTTAGTAGTGATCAGATTTTGACAATTCATGCTTCACATGTTCTGTGGCCAAATCCTGTTCTTCTTTCTTTTGTTCATGCTAGTTGTTGCAAGTATACTCGGCGGGAGCTTTGGGATTATTTGATTGATACAAGCACCACGGATGAGCCTTCGTTGATTGTAGGGGATTTCAATGCCATTGTTGATCAGTCCGAGAAGATTGGAGGTAGACCTGTGGTGGAGTATCAAGTTGCTGAATTTGTTGATATGATCCAGGTCTCCAACTTGATTGATGGGGGTTATAGGGGTCATATTTACAAACGGTGGAACAAGAGAACGGGAAGGGCAACTATTCTCCAACGGTTGGATAGGACTTTGTATAATGATAGATGGCTTCAATGTTTTTAACAAACGAACATTGAGCATCTGAATCGTACATGTTCTGATCATGCTCCTTTGCTTATTGATGTTCGGCTGGTGGAAGATATTATTCAAGGGGTTTTTCGGTTTCTAAATGTCTGGACCAAACATAATTCCTTCTCGTCTGTGGTTGATTCTTCTTGGCAAAGTAGAATGGATGGCACACCTTTGGTTAAATTTGCTAAAAAGTTGAACAGACTCAAGCATGATTTACAAGATTGGAATCGTAACACTTTTGGTAAAGTGGATCAGCTAGTTAAAATGGCTGAAGATGATGTTTATGGAAAGGAGTTGATTTTGAGCAAAATCCTAGTGAAGAAAATAGGGCTGCCCTTCATCTTGCTCATGCAAATCTATCCTTCCGTCTGAAGATAGAGGAGGATTTTTGGAGGCAAAAGGCTAATTTATCATGGGTTCGGGATGGCGATCATAACACAAAGTTTTTTCATGCTTTGTTAAGAAAAGGAGGCAGCAACTCTACATCCACCGCATTAGGGATGGCAATGGGAGATGGCTTACGGATCAAGGCCAGATTAGGGATGAAGCAGTTCGGTTTTATTCGGATCAATTGAATGGGGTGAATGGTGATGATATTTTGGAGTTAATTCCGAGAATTATTAATGACAAAGATAATGCTATTTTTATCAATCCTCCAATGATGGAAGAGCTGCGGTCTATTGTTTTTGGGATGAGTAGCTCTAGCGCGGCTGGCCCTGATGGATTTTCGGGTGAGTTTTATCATAAATGTTGGGATATTATCTGTTTTGATCTCCTTAGGGCTGTTGTGGAATTCTTTTCGGGATTTCATCTCCCTCGAAGTTGGACTAGTACCCTTATTATTACTATTCCTAAAGTGGCAGCCCCTTCTATGTTCTCTGAGCTTAGACCTATAAGTCTTTGTAATTTTTCCAATAAAATTACTACTAAGCTTTTAACGGTCAGGCTTCAAAGTGTGTTGCCTCGAATTATTTCTCCTCAACAGAGTGGTTTTGTGAAGGGTAGGTTTATCCATGAAAATGTTCTTCTTGCCCAAGAACTCCTCCATTCGTTGAAACGGAAGGTCTTTAGGTCAAATGTGGCTCTCAAGCTTGATATGGCTAAAGCTTATGATAGATTATCTTGGTTTGCTCTTATTAAGGTTATGAGGCGGTTTGGTTTTTCCGAGGTATGGTTGGATATGATTTTTCATTGCATTAATTCTTGTTGGTTTTCGATTCTTATTAATGGTTCTGCTTCCGGGTATTTTGCTTCTTCACGTGGGTTGAGGCAAAGAGACCCTATCTCCCCTTGTCTTTTCATTATTGCTGCGGAAGCTCTTAGTCGTGGGTTGAACAGTCTTCATGCGAATCACCCGCATATTTCCTACCATACGGGGCATATTCATGTTCCTGTTATCTCCCATTTATCATATGCAGATGATATCATTATTTTTTGTAATGGCAGCACGAGTTCTCTGGAGTTGCACATGGAGTTCTTGGATTTGTACCAACAGTTTTCGGGGCAACTCATTAGCAGGTCAAAGTCTTGCTTTCTTACGGGGAAAGATAACGTTGATCGGGATAATGTTATCTCTCAAATTACCGGATTTCAAAAGAAGCATTTCCCTATCATCTATCTTGGGTGCCCTCTCTATATTGGTCGGAAAGTGCAGTCCCTGTTTGATCCGATGTTGCAAAAGCTTCGTGGGATGCTTGAAACGTGGCAAGGGAAGCTTCTTTCTGCTGGGGCTAAGTTGGTGCTAATCAAGACTTGTTTGCAGGCTATCCCCATTTATTACATGTCTCTTCTTGACCCTCCTAAGGGGTTTTTTCGTAGTATGGAGAAGCTCATTGCTAATTTCTTTTGAAGCAGCTCGGATGGGTCAAAAAAATGCCATTGGGTTGCTCGGAAAGAATTTTTTTGGCCAGTGGAGGAGGGGGGTTGGGGCTGCGTAAGTTTGAGGACATGACCTTGGCTTTTTCTATGAAATTATGGTAGAGGTTCAGAACTTCAAAATCTCTTTGGGCTCTTTTTCTTGAAGAAAAGTATTGTCACAACACTCACCCGATGGATGCTACTAGTTGAGTTGGCTGTTCTCCTATTTGGAAGCGTATGATATGTGCTAAGGATATAGTGGAGGAGAGATTACGTTGGGGTGTAGGTAGGGGGGAGATTTCAATACAAGAAAAGTGGCTGAGATCGGCTATTGTTCCCATAAATATTCACCATGAACAGGTTTTCACTTTATTTGAAAATGGGGCCTTGCGTGAGGAGTATGTTCTTGCAAATTTTGGGCAGCAATTATTATCTCTGATCCAAGATCAAAATATTAGGCTATCGGATACCCATGATTTGCCTTTTTGGTGTCCGTCCTCCTCTGGAAAATTCTCTGTTTCTTCTGCTTGGAAAGAATGTCGAGTTTCTAGAGTTCGAAGTAATGTTTTCGCTTGGTGTTGGCATAAATATGTTCCTCTCAAGGTGTCGATCTTCCTTTGGAAAACGCTCAAAGCTGCCCTTCCAACGGATGATAATGTGATGAAAAAAGGTATTCCTATTGTTTCTAAATGTCATTTTTGTATTAATGCCTCCGTAGAAACAATCCCTCATATTTTACTTCAAGGAGATATTGCAAAATTTGTTTGGAGGTTCTTTGCTTCAATGATTAGGTTTAGTGTTTTGAGGATCTCTATTTCCCAACGTATGGTTGCTTGGCATTCGAGCAAATCTGGTCGTTTGAGTAAATGTGAAGCTTGGTTAGGGGATGTGCTTCCGGGTTTGATTTGTTGGGAGCTTTGGAAGCATCGGAATAAATGTCATTTTGATGGGCTTTCTCCTAATCAAAATAGGGTTGTTAATAATATAAGGCAGCAAGTTATTGTTATTATCCTTGCGTTTAAGCTCTCATTTGTGCCTAGTCCGAATGATAGGTATGTTTTTGAGTTTTTTAATATTCCTCACTCTGCCACGCCTCTACATTTGGTTAAACTTGTTGCTTGGGATCCTCCTAAAGCTGGACAAATGAAGTTAAATTCTGATGGTGCGTCTCGTGGGAATCCGGGGATTTCTGCTGGGGGTGGTATCTTTCGGAATCAGGAGGGATCTTTTGTTCATGGTTATGCGTTAGATGGCTTATCCTTTGCGCATGTGGTTGGCTTTCAAAGGGTTTGGCTAGAAGTGGATTCCAAAGTGCTTGCTAAAATTTTGCAACCGATATACACGATCCCTTGGGATGTTTGGTATCACATTCAGGCCATTTTTAGACGTATGGATGTTATGGAAGTTCGGATTTCACATATTTATAGAGAGGGGAACAAAGTGGCGGATTGTCTTAAGAATTATGCAGCTGATGCTCAAGCAAATTTTGAGTTTGATTCCATTCATGATTGCCCTAGTCTGTATCAAAGTCTTATTTATTATGATAGAATTCCATATCCTCATATTCGGGTCTAAGTTCTTGCTGATGTTTGAATTCTTTTGCAAAGGAGGGGTCTGCCGTGCGACATTAATGTCCAGCCAGGTTGCCTTGGGAGTTTTTGCTTGCTGGTGCCTGGTGCTGCTATGTGCCATGTGACTAATGTTGCCAGGATGGGCACGAGTCGTTACTCTGGGGACGAGTCATTCCATTTTATTTGGGAGTTGTTGGATTGTGGGAGGAGCGTCCACTCCAATTCGGTGGGAGCGTCCGCTCTAATTCGGTGGGAGCGTCCGCTCCCAATGGCTTTTTTGCTGAATGGTTTTTTTGTCCTTTTTGGGTTAACATTCAGACCCGTAGGTAATTTTTTCTTCTATTTCGGCTTTAAGCCCTATGTAATTTCCTTTTCGGTGGTTGAGGTTGTCATGTCCCCCACCTTCGGTTGTAATTTTTTTTTCCTAATTAATAAAATCTAGGGAGTACCGTCTCCTTTCGCCAAAAAAAAAAATCATTTAAAATACTCATTGGTACCCATCTAATTTCTTCTTGTTTCATCACAACGTTACATTTCTTGGTTGGTTGGCAAATAGGGAGAAGACACATCTCACTTGATTTAAGTTCTTTAGTTTGATAAGAACCGTAAGAGAGAATAAAGGTGAGACTACATTCGAGGGATTTTGAGTGTTGAGTGCACCAAAAAAAAATGAGAGAAACACGTGAGGGAGTGAAATTCTCTTGTGAGGTTTTTTTTTTGTATTCTTTATTTTCTAATTCAGGTACACCATGTCTCAAACCAATGAGGAACAACAACCAAATCTGAATACACTCCAAATGCAAGCATTGATTGGGGAAATGAGGAGGTTGTTACGAGAAGAGATAGAACCTTTGCATGAAAGAATGGAACCGGTTGGAGGAGGAGTCACAAAGACCTCTAACTCGTACCACAAACCAAAGAGGTGAAGAGGATGATGTTAGAAGTAATGACTTTGAAAGGGAGCTTGAACGTGAAAGGAGACCGAATTGGAGAAGGCCAAGAGAAGATAATAACTTGAGTTCAATCAAAATGAAAATTCCAGCTTTTCATGGAAAATCTGATCTTGAATCATATTTGGAGTGGGAGAAGAAGATGGAGTTTATTTTTGATTGCCATCAATATTCTAAAATCAAGAAGGTAAAATTGGCCGGTACTGAATTTTCTGATTATGCCCTAACTTGGTGGGATCAATTGGTACTGAATAGGAGAAGAAACATGGAACCACCTGTTGAGACTTGGAGGGAAATGAAGACAATCATGAGAAGGAGGTTTGTTTCTAGCTATTATTACCATGAGATTCATAACAAGCTGCAAGGGCTTAGGCAAGGTACAAAAAGTGTGGAAGACTTTTACAAAGAGATGGAGATTCTTATCATAAGGGCCAATGTGGAGGAAGATCATGAACTTACAATGGCTCGCTTTCTAAATGGACTGAATAGAGAAATTCAAGATAGGGTAGAAATGTATCATTATGTTGAGATGGAAGAATTGGTGCATCAAGCCGTAAAAGTGGAGAAACAGCTCAAGAAGGGGGGAGGTACTCGCACCAACACTTGGAAAGCAAGCTCTCAAAAGAAGGAGGATAAACCTTCTGTTTCTTCATCCTCTTTCTCTAAACCAGCAATAAAAAGTGATGGGTCTGCTAAAGGTAATAATGATTCGTCTACTTCTCGAAATCGTGATATAAAATGTTTTAAATGTCAAGGCAGGGATCACATAGCAAGCTAATATCCAAACAAGCTTGCCATGATAATTCGTGATGATGGGGAGTATGAGACAGATGTTGAAGGAGACAAAGATTCCATTAAATCAGACGAGGAAGAATTACCTGCCCAAGGAGAGCTTTTGGTGACAAGGCAAGTTTTGAATTTACAAATAAAGGACGAGGATGATGCTCAAAGAGAGAACTTGTTCCACACTCGATGCTTTGTGACTGGCAAGGTATGTAATGTTATTATTGATGGAGGAAAAGTTAGTACTTCTATGGTGGAAAAGTTAGGCTTACCCGTTCTAAAGCATTCCAAGCCATACAAACTGCAATGGCTTAGTGACTATGGGGAAGTTCGAGTTACAAAGCAAGTAATGGTGCCATTTCAAATTGGAAAATATGAAGACGAGGTACTATATGTGATGTTGTACCTATGCAAGCATGTCAAATGCTTTTGGGAAGACTGTGGTAGTTTGATAAGCGAGTTAAGCATGATGGATACACCAATAAGTATTCATTTGCTCACAATGATCAAAATGTTACCCTTGTGCCCATGACACCAACACAAGTGTATGTTGATCAAGTAAGGATGCAAAAATATGAAAAAGAGAGAGAAAAAGAAAAAGAAAAAGAAAGAGAAAAAGAAAAAGAAAAAGAGAGAGAAAAGGAAAAAGAAAAAGAAAAAGAAAAAGAAAAAGAGAGAGAAAAAGAAAAAGAAAAAGAGAGAGAGGGAGAAAAGAAAAATGAGAGTGAGAGAAAAAAAGAAAAAGGGGAAGAAAAAGAAAATAAAGGGAAGAAAAAAAATCATAGCCCCAAACGATCCTAGATGGAGAAGAGGATGATGGTTAAAATTACCTCACGAGCGATTTTTTTTTTTGAAGTTTTATTTTTATTAGAGACGGAGTTTTGACTCAAGGAGGGAGCGCACATCGATTATCAATCACAGACTCACATTCTGCAAATAAAGTCTCGCGCGAGACAAGGTCGTCTCGCACGAGACAACCATTTGGAGAGATGGATTTTTTCTTTTTATTTCCTAAATTCATTGTCGAACGGACAAAGATCCGTTTTCTATCTAGTATCTTAGGTAAATCTTACAGGTATACGTAATTCGAACCAAACCTAGGGACTTAGTAATTGACCATTCTTTGTAAAATAAAGCCATGTAAAATCATTTTTCAAGAAGGATTTTTTCTTTTTCCAAAGGGACTTTTCCGAATCCTTTCTCGATAGTCAATTTTACATTAGCTTTATTTTGGTCAAAGACAAGAAAGATTACCAAGTCAAAACCGACCGGTCACGGAGTGTTCTTAAAGAGACAATCTACATGATATGTGGCGATGCAGGGCTGGAAGGCTAGGCTCCCCGCGATATGACAATTTAGGTGGATTGAATACGCGGAGTGGGATGATCCAACTTCAGAGAGACCTACGACTAGGTGGTTACCGTCATCCGTCCATAGTGTGGGTTTCGGGTTAATCAGGGTATGTAGTGCAATGACAGATATAGCATGAGTGCGCGTGTGTGAGAGTCAATCTAGGTGATAGAGAAAATAGAGAGTTTTTTTTTGAAAACAAAAGAAAAACAAATAATGGCCGCACCAAGTGGTTGCCTACATTTTTCCCAAATCAGGAAGACTCAGGCCATCGTAGTTCCACACATAAAGAGTAAAGAGAGAGAGAATTAAATTAATTAATTACAAAGCCCGAGTTAAACGTTGACTGGTAAAAATTAAAATAATAATTTATTTTGACTTTTCTGGATTCTTAAAACTTTTCTGTGAGGTTTTTTTTTTCCCTATGCTGCCGCCGCCAGACATGAAAAATGGATTATTAGTTTTGTGCAGGATAAGCTTGTCCCGCGCTGGACAAACATTCGCACAGTTAATTTTTTTTGACGAAAAGAGTACAGAAAAATCAATTTTTTAAACAGAAAATTGAAAAGATAAATAACACCCAATTGTAACGCGAGTCTAACCCTCTTAATTAACTGTCCCCAGCGGAGTCGGCACTGTAGCGATGGTGAATTTTTAACATCTAGAGTCGCCACTTATTATTTATTGATGGAAAACAATAAGAAAAACATTTTTGATTTTTTCAAGAGATTCAAGGGTTCGGGGGTTAAGTTATGGAATGGGTAGGTCAAGGAGCATCCATTCCATAACTTGGTCTTGCTAACTGGGTGTTATTAATCTAATCAATTCAAAGAACAATAAGAAGAAATAAATAAATCCTAATTAATTTGTTAATTAGGAATTTCAGAACGTATGATTCAAGATCGCCTCCATTGATTGAAGGGATTCTAGGCTAATCCTTTTGATAGGATTATACTACTCTAAAATCAAAAGAGGGATTGAGAAGAGAAACAGAAGTTAAAGGATGATTACCTTTTGGACGAGTCTTGAATTCGACAGAGTTTCGACTCAATCCTAGATTCTAGGTTTGAATCGTGATGTTCGTCAATCAACAAGGTTGAAGGACGAATTTGGGAGTTGTTTTATGAGTGATTTGCAGGAATCTTTCAGGGAGAGAAACCAGCAAATGTGTGTGTTATGTGTTTTCGATCGGGGATCGGGGACCTCTGAAATACTGAAAATCATCAAGTATTTATAGGGGATGAATGACTTGGTCACCAAGATAGGATTCCACCATAGGAAGGTTCTAGAACTTCAATATCATTGGATACCCAGATTGAATGAGATTTATCAAGAAAAGAGGTTGAAACGGAGAAGGAAAGTGATTCTGCACATCCTGCAGAGGGGTTGTCTCGCGCAAGACACGTATATCCCGCGTGGGACAACTAGTCATTTGACCATTTTGTCTTCTTCTGTTATTGCGTTAGTCAGTTAGGTCCCAAAACTAACGAGGTTAGTTAGAAACTTAACGAAACATGATGAAACTGATATGCTTTCATCAAAACACAAAAGAGAGATGAAGAGTAGTGTAATCAGGTAATTACTGGTTCAGAATGGGGTGTCTACACACGTGGACCCATGTAAGTTTTCTATGTTTATTATTTGGTCTTTGTCTCTTTTGAGACAAATTAATTGTATAAGGATACTTTTGCAATTATTTTCCCACGATTTTTAAAATTTAAATGCATTTAATGCAAAAGGAATATTTCCTTAAACCCTTGACATCAGATGTCTTTGGGCTACGTGAAGAAGGTGAAGGGGTGGAACTGTGTGGTGGTTTACTTAGTAGGATAGTGGAACCATCATCACCTCCTATTTTCACTCCACCCTAGAACCACCTATAAATACCTTGTTTGTGCTTCCACTCTCTTCTTCTGCCAACTCACTCTGTCAAGTACTTTCTTGTCACTATTCATACTTTCTCCCTCTATACATTCACTCTCTTAAAACTGAAATCTATGGCACCAAAACGAACCACAAAAACTGCATTCCCGAAATCTCCTAAAGTTCCTAGAGCACCTAAGAAAGCTTTCAACGACATGATATGTTTTCTAAACTCTAAATATTTACATTACTGAGAAATCACCATTGATGAACTGAAAAAAACCCTTTGTATGCTTAAATGAAGTTTTGCTGATTAAATCTTTATTTCTTTCTCATTTTGATTGATATCTCTTGGGATTTGTTCGTATTAAGGTATGGATTCCAGTTGTGCAATCTATTTGATGATCTATGTACATTTATGGTGTTTATTTTTGAATTTACAGTTTTTGGGGTTTTCGAAACCCAGTTTATGTTATGTTCTTCGTGTTTTCTTGATGATTCTGGACAAAACTTGTATCCTGTTGTTATATTGTTGTTCCACAACCTGCTAGGATCATTTTGATAAGCTATTTGTTGATTTTGGTGATATTTGCATTTGTCTATGTTCTTGGTGTTCTTCATATTCTTCGAATGTTCTTGAACTATTCATATGATTTTCTAAAAATATTCTATATGTTGGATTGAATGATTTCAAAATTATGTTTTCCATACGTAGATTTTTTTTTGAAAATTTACATTGAATATACCTTAGAACCTCGTCTCTCAAAAACCTCAGTTTCTTATTCAAAACTGCATGTTCACTTTTGGTTAAACCGCATGTTGATAATGCATGTTGCTATTGTTTGAAACCGCATGTAGCTTTTCAATTACTAACTGTTAGAGGTTATGCTATTTATTTTCATGTTGAATAAACCTCATTCCATCTAAACCGCATGCTATTTCTTACTCCTGTTTTTGCCTGTGTAAAATTCATAGTTCACTTGGGAGTTGAGAAATTTTCATTTTCTTAACCGCACTATTGCTAAACCGCATTTGTGCTTAAACTGCATGTGAACTGTGACCGCTTAAATCGGATCTAACTTTTTAACTTTCTTTTTATTGGATCCTCACTTTTTCATACCAGGCTGGGAAATAAGAGAAGAAAAACTGATGCAAGATGCCTTAGGAAGGGAGATGATCAAGAAAATGAAAGCTTCTGGAGTTCTACCTCTCTTCAACAAGAAGCAACACTATACTATTCCATCCTATGTGGATCAGCTCTATTCCAATGCGGTTTCTAGGGTCAGAGATCTGGGCAATGGAAGGAACATTCCATATCTGACCGCCGATGTTCAAGGATTGGATGTCACAATTGACTACATGGACATCAGGGATACCTTTGAATTTTGTGCTTGGGGCTGAGGAGAGGGTATCACAAGAAGTCCTAAATGCAACCCCGTATACAACTGCTGGGCTCCCAACTCTAACTGGCAAGTACAAAGCTGTCCGACTTTGGAGAGTTGATGCTCACCTGTGCTTCTTGACTGGGAAGTTAATTTGTGGTAAGAATGGAAACCACAACAACTTCACAAGCCAGCAGTGGATGTACTGCTCAGCTATATACTCAGAGATCCCTCTGCACTGGCCCAAAGTCCTAATGAGAGAATTTTCTGTCCACATAGATACCTACAAGTCCAAGGAAAGAGGTGTTGATCAGAGGTGGAGACCATTCTGTAGACTCCTGACCACAATATTTGCCAACTATGAGCACTTAGAGAAGCATAGGCAGCTGAACCCTGAGCTTATGGTGGATTGGTCCAACGGTGAAGAATCCCTTGTCCTGAATGTTTCTCTTGCATTCAGGTACAAAAATGGGGATGACGCTTACAAGGAAATCTGGGCCACAGACAACCTTCCAACCAAGGAGCCCTATATTGCAATGAACCCTGAAACACCTGATGCTGCAATAGGCAAGGTGGTTAGGAGGGTCAGAAAAGGAAAAGAAAAGGATGAACCTCCTTTAAAGAGGCCCAAGACCGCACCTACCTCAAAACCGCAGGTGATACATTTTGGTGGGCCAAGCAAACTGAAGAAACTAAAGAAGAAATTAATTCTTAAAGATGAGCCCATGGCTGAAGAGTTTGAAATTGAAGATAAAATTGAAGAAGATGATGAAGAGGTTGAAATCCCTTCTATGGCAACTGCAGCAAAGATTGCCTTAGAGAAAATTACTTCTGATGAGGATCTGTTAAAATTTCATAAAGAGGAGATGGAGAGATTGGAAAGAAGAAAAGAAGAGAGGTTGGCAGCCAAAGCTGCTAAGGGCAAGGAACCATTAACCCAACCTGAACTGCAACATTCTCCTCACCCACAGTCTTCCCCCCAACTGCAAACATCTAAATAATCGCATGATAGTGCAATGGTTCAGGGGGAGACTCCAAAGAATCGGTTCAAGATGGTCGTCAGAAGAACCTCAACCAAAGGTAAGCCTAAGAAAACTATTGAGAATGTAAAGAGAGGAGTCCATATAATGAACTAAATTGCAAAGAGGTTGACCCAGAATTATGGAAAATTTGATGAGTTTGGCCACCTCATCAACCCTATAGCTGGGGAGACATACTCATATTTCGACAAAGAGTCCTCCTCATGCTCCTCTTCAGATTCAGACCTAAACCAACATGACCATCCCTAGACTACCAAACCCCCTGCCTCCTGCCTTCAAAAATTTGTCCCCCCAACCCTCAGTTGGACCTGCAATTTTCACATCAGCTAGGAGAGGTCCTAGTGATGATGATGAACCTGCCCCCCAAAGACCTCATCCCATTAACTCTAACCCTATTAGGTCAATGATAGAGGATTGGACTGAGGACTCAGTATTTTTTGCTGAGCCCCCTCCTAAATCTCAAATTCATTTATCTCTTCCATCAAACCTAAGGGAACCCTTACCTGAAAACCCTCCTCCTTTTCCTAAATCCCAACCGCAACCTCATCAATCCCCTCTTGCACATACTACCACCCCTTCAAACTCATCCTCACAATGACTTCAATCAAAGACCGCCATTCTATCCTTACCCCTTCCTCAAACCGCATTTCCCCCAACTTTCGTTTTCCTCCCCAAACTCAAATCGCACCCCAAACTATTCCACCCCAAACAATTCCAATTTCTATTCCAACTCAAATATTTCCCATTCCAACCCTTCCTACTCAACCTCAACTCCATTCCATTCCTATCACCAACATATTCCAAAACCTAAAGGCCTAATTTCTCAAACCGCACCCCTACCCAAATCGCACCAATACTCCAAATCCACCCATTCCCTCAGCCACACCTCAAACCTCTTTTCCTCACCCTTCTCCATCCTTCTCAAATATTCCTTATTCATCCATTCCCCCTTCAGAATTCAAACTACTCCCAACTTCTTTCTGCCCTTCACATTATTCAAGGCCAACTTCATACCAATCAGGGCCAAATGATAAAATTGGTTGCTACAAACCGCTCTTTTCAAGACAGGTCAACTCTCAAACCCTTCAATTGGCTGAGCTGAAAACCTCATTTGTTGATGCCATTAAGGGGAAGAGGGATACTGTAAACATTGTGAAAACCTTTGCTGAAGCTTGCTTCTCAGAGTTCAGAAATGACCTGGCCACTGGAGTCCTTCAAGCTTTAGGAGACGCGGTTTCCAAAGAGCAACTCAAGGAATTTCTTCATCAACTTTCAGACTTGTTTTGCAATTCCTTGGAATCAGCTCTTGAGAGATTAAAATCTAAACTTTTTTGATGTAATCAGAAACTCTAGATTGCATCCAGATTTAGACTTAAGGTCAGTGTTGGATTCTATGCGAGCCAACATCCAAAATGGTGCTGAGGTCCTTAGAGAAGAACTGAAAATGAAGATAGATGTTGATGAAAATGAAGATAGAGGTTAGAGACAGGTTGGATGACCTCAAAAAATGCTTAAATGATAAAATCAACTTCAAGTTTCAAGAGTTTAATAATAACTTGAGGGGGAGTTTTGCTGAACCGGAGCCCAACCTTCAATCATCCCAGACCGTACAAACAACTGTTATTCAAGAATCAATCCATACATTACACAATACTTTGAATGCCTCTATTCACTTGCAACTCAATGGAATTTTAGATGAGGTTAAAACAAATTTGGATGAGAATACTTCCTTGGTAGCTGAGCTCAAAGATCAAACTGAAGGAAATTCAAGAGCTGTTGGAGCCAACAATGCCAGATTGATAACTGTTGTGAATGATTTAAGGGAAGCTGAAGCTGCTCAAGTAAGGACTCATGAAGAAGTCTGAAGGCTTAGAAGAACTTTAAGAGCTGAAAAATTTGCATTCAATTACACTGGACCGCAAGCTCAAGATGAAATCGTGAATTGACCGCCTGCTCAGAATTTCATGGACTTAGATAATCAACATGCTGCTCCTCTTAATCCTCCTCAGTAAAACCGCACTTATTGTAATTTTTGCATAATTTGTTTTTTGTTTTACTGTTTAGATTATCTTCATTCCTACCTTTAACAGTAAACTTTTAAACCTTTCAAAGGTTGTAAAGAAAAATGCATCATTGTTGATTCTTAAACCTTGTTCATCCAAACCGCTTGTTTGTAGAACAATGAATGCATTGTTTTAAACCTCATACACATACTTAAACTTAAACTCATATTTTATGCTTGATGTTTAAACATTCAGTTTAAACCACATACTTAAACTAAAACTTATATTTTTTTGTATGCACTGAATGCATCTCTATACTTTCAATTTGTAAGTCTTATATCTTTCTATAGTATAGAAATCTATAACTTAGGCTAGTGTGCATTGACTTGGGACATGATTACCATGTTAATTTTATTGACATGTTTTTACCAAGTACAATGTTTGCCTTTGCTATAGTAGGTAATGGCATCAATCAAATTGATGCGGAAGCAAGCATAGAGGCTAATGGTAAGGAACTAATGTTGAGCTCCAAGAGTGTGGACCAGACTTTAGGGGTCAACTTGACTCCAATTTTTGTTAACATGATTAGTTGGGCTTAAATAAGTAGGTTGAATGTTTGATCAGCTTCTGGAATAATTTTGTTCGGGTTATATCTACTTTTTAACAGCCCAGATCGTGTTAAATTCCGCGTGAGTTAAAGTTTAAGTTATGATCTTTCATATGACTACTTATGGCGGTTTTGAGGACAAGTTCTTGAAGAGTTGTGGCTGTTCGAATTCTGACTGTTCAGATTCGACGAATTTACTTTGTTTTCATCACCTAGTTATTATCTTATTTATTAATAATTAATGTCTAGTTTATCCTAACTTGGAAGGATGTTCCAGGATTATTATAAATACCCTACAACATGCATTTGTAAGGCATTGAGTGATTGAATAAAAATTTCCTTTGTGAGTTTGCGAACTTACTCCAATTCTTGTGAGATTTGTTCTTAAGCCTTGCAAGGTTTAAACCCCATTCTGCCCTTGCGAGGACAGCCCTAGTCTTGCAAGATTAGGATTATCTAGTTTTAGCTCTTGTTCCTTGCGAGGTTCTTGAGTTAATCCATATCCATTCTAAAATATACTAGTTTACGCATCAAATTGGTATCAGAGCCTGGCTATAAACAACCTTCTTAGCGTTGTTTAGTCCGTGGGTGTAGAGATGGCAGGTAACAACATTTTTCGTGATGATTCAGAAATGTGGAGTCGTTTGGAGGCTTTAACTGCATCGGTAGAGAGCATGGATGTAATGATGCGTCAGTTGATTGATTTTAATCTCCGTGATGCGAGAAGGAGAAGTCGACATGGTTCTAATTCTGATGATTCAAGAAGTCCACCAAGGCGTCGTGCTACATATGATGATGATCTTGGGCTGAAGTTAGATGCTCCAGAATTTCAAGGTGATTTGGATCCCGAGACGTTTCTTGATTGGCTAAGGCAAATTGAGCGTGTTTCTGAGTACAAAGATTTCTATGAACACAAGAAGTTTAAAGTGGCAACCGTTAAGTTGACAAAGCATGCTTCTTTGTGGTACGAGAATTTGAAGAATCAGAGGAGACGTGAGGGTAAAAGCAGAATTGATACTTGAGAGAAGTTGAAGAAACATCTCAAGAAACGGTTCTTACCAAGGGATTTTGAGCAGGAGCAATACTTAAAACTCACTTCTTTGCAGCAAGTAAACCTTACTGTGAGTAAATATGTTCATGAATTTAAGAAATTAACGATTGTTTGTGATCTTGGAGAAAGGGAAGAGATGAAGATAGCAAGGTTTATTAAAGGTTTATCTCCCCAATTGCAGCAAAAAGTTGAAGTTCATCCATATTCAACTTTTGATGATGTTTGCAAGTTGGCTATCAAATTCAAGAAACAAGAGAAGAGCAAGAAGTCTACTATGGTACGTGAATATACTAAAGTGTATAACAACCCTTTGAAGCCTAGTGTCTCATCTACTTCAAAGGAGGTCAAGAAGGAAGAGCCAAAGGAGAAGGGTAAGGCTGTTTTGGAGCCTAAGTTCAGGAGGTGTTATAAGTGTCAATGTTATGGTCACATTGCAAATGAGTGCCCTCAAAAGCGCACACTTACTTTGCAAGATCTTGACTTGCTGGAACCCAATTTTGTTGTCGAGGAAGAGGAGGATGAAGTTGCAAATTATGATGTGAGTCCACCAAGTGAGAAGGAGATGCTTGTAGTGCGAAATCTTCACATTAAATCTGGTCCGGAAGAGCAAAATCAACGCAACCAGATTTTTCACTCTCGGTGCGAGGTTGGTGGTAAGACATGCAACTTTATTATTGATAGTGGTTCATTTACAAATGCTGCATCTAGTGAAATGGTTGAGAAACTTAAGCTTCCTACTACTACTCATCCTGATCCATATACGTTGCATTGGTTGAATGATGATAGTGGTATTAAGATTAAAAAGCAAGCACTCATTTCTTTTGCTGTTGGCCCATATAAAGATGAGTTGTTATGTGATGTGGTTCCCATGAAAGCTTGTCATTTGTTGCTTGGGAGGCCATGGCAGTTTGACCATGATGTGTCTCATCAAGGGAAGAGTAATGTTTATTCTGTCCTAAAGGGTAAGGAGAAGTACAACTTGAAGCCTTTAACTCCAAGAAAGGACATTCCGAAGCAAGAGAAGATATTCTTGAGTGCTAAAGAATTGGCGGAAGAAGTTGAACCATATCTTGTTTGGTTGTGATAGCTCCCCTACTCGAACGGATTCTTGTGATGACTCGCAGGTACAAAGGTTACTGGAGGAGTATGGTGATGTATTCCCGGATGAGTTACCACCTGGTTTACCCCCAAAGCATGGGATTGAGCATCAAATTGATCTTATTCCTGGTGCTACGCTTCCCAACAAACCAGCCTATCGATGCAACCCCGAAGAAAGTAAAGAGTTGCAGAAGCAAGTGCAAGAGCTGATTGATCATGGTTATGTTCGAGAGAGCCTAAGTCCGTGTGCTATACCGGTTCTTTTGGTGCAAAAGAAGGATAGAACATGGTGCATGTGTGTTGATAGCCAAGCTGTCAACAATATTACTATTAAGTATCATTTTCCTATGCCAAGGTTGGATGATATGTTAGATGAGTTGCATTGAGCTCATGTTTTCTCAAAGATTGATTTGAGATCTGGTTATCACCAAATGAGGATTCGTGATGGGGATGAATGGAAGACAGCCTTCAAAACAAAGCAAGGCCTTTATGAATGGCTAGTTATGCCATTTGGGTTGTGTAATGCTCCTAGTTCATTCATGCGACTTATGAATGAGGTATTCTGACCTTTTCTTAATTTATTTGTTGTTGTTTATTTGGATGACATTCTTGTATACAGCAAGAACACGGAGGAACATCTTATGCATATGAGGAAGGTGTTTAACAAGTTGAGAGAGCAGAAGTTATATGGGAAACTTGAAAAATGCATGTTTTTGGTGCCGAGTGTGACCTTTCTTGGTTACATAGTTTCTGGAGATGGTGTTCGTGTGGATCCTTCCAAAGTTGAGGCTATTGAATCATGGCCTATTCCAAGATCAACAACGGAGGTAAGGAGTTTCCATGGATTGGCATCTTTCTATCGACGTTTCATCAAGAATTTTAGCTCTATTGTTGCCCCAATTACTGAGCTTACAAAGAAGGGAGAATTTGTGTGGACTTCGAGTGCTCAAAAGGCGTTTGATGAAATCAAACGTAAGCTATGCTCAGCTCCTGTTTTGGCACTGCCCGATTTTGAAAAGTTGTTTGAAGTGGAATGCGATGCAAGTGGAGTTGGCATTGGAGCTATTTTGGTGCAAGAGAAGAAATCTATTGCCTACTTTAGTGAGAAGTTAAGTGGAGCAAGGCTGAATTATTCTGTTTATGATAAAGAATTCTATGCTATTGTTCGTGCATTGGATCATCGGGCTCATTATCTACGTCCCAAGCCGTTTGTTCTTCATTCTGATCACGAGGCCTTGAAGTTCATACATGGACAGCAAAAGCTGAATGCAAGACATGCCAAATGGGTAGAATTTTTACAGTCTTTTACTTTTTCTTCTAAGTACAAATCTGGTGTTTCAAATGTGGTTGCGGATGCATTGTCTAGGAGACATTGTTTGCTTGTTACTCTTGATGCAAGGTTGCTTGGCTTTGAGCAAATTAAAGAGTACTACAAATCTGATCCAAGTTTCAGTCAAGAGATTGAGAGTCCTTCAGGCTTGTTCATTGTGCAAGATGGTTTTCTTTTTAAAGGGAATTGGCTTTGTGTTCCTAAATGCTCCATTAGGGAATTGCTTGTTAGAGAAGCACATGGGGGAGGACTTGCTGGTCATTTTGGTGTGCAAAAGACTTATGAGATTCTTGGTGAGCATTTTTATTGGCCTAACATGCTTAAGAATGTGCTGGAGGTTGTGGCGAGGTGTGCTACTTGTCAAAAATCAAAGAGTTTCTTTCATAAAGGACTCTATACACCATTACCTGTTCCGGATCAGCCTTGGGATGATGTTAGCATGGATTTCATTGTTGGGTTACCTAGAACTCAAAGGGGCAAGGATGCTATTATGGTGGTGGTCGATCATTTTTCAAAGATGAGTCATTTTGTTCCATGTCATAAGACGGATGATGCGTCCCATGTTGCAGATTTATACTACAAGGAGATTGTTCGTTTGCATGGGATTCCAAAGTCCATTGTTTCTGATCGGGACACTAAGTTCCTTAGCTACTTTTGGAAGACTCTATGGCATTTGGTTGGTACTAAGTTGCTATTTAGTACGTCCCATCATCCACAGACAGATGGACAAACTGAAGTGACAAATCGGACTCTTGGGAGCTTATTGCGTGGTTTGGTGAGTAGAACTACCAAAGATTGGGATGTTAAGCTTGCTCATGCTGAGTTTGCGTACAATAGAACTCCTTCATCTACTACTGGTCGTTCTCCTTTTGAGATAGTGTATGGTGTTAATCCGTATATGCCCATTGACTTGATTCCTATACCGAAGAAGGAAATGGTGAGCTTCGAAGGAAAAGAAAGGCAAGTTGCATTTATGAGGATTTGTGAGCAAGTTAAAGCTCAGATTGAGAAGGAAAATGCTAAGTATAAAGAAAGATCCAACAAAGGGCGTACTCAACATGTTTTTAAGGTTGGTGATCTTGTGTGGCTGCAATTTTGCAAGGAGAGATTTCCTTCAAAGAGAAAGAACAAGCTTATGCCGAGAGCTGATGGTCCCTTTCGTGTGTTGGAAAGGTATGGTGATAGTGCATATAAACTTGAGCTACCCGATGAGTTTGGTAATGTGAGTGCTACTTTCAATGTTGGTGATCTATCCCCTTACTTGGATGACGAAAATTTGAGGGCAAATTCTTATAAAGGGGAGGAGAATGATACGGAAGCAAGTATAGAAGCTAAGGGAAAGGAGCTAATGTTGAGCTCCAAGAGTGTGGACCAGACTTTAGGGGTCAACTTGAGTTCAATTTTTGTTAACATGATTAGTTGGGCTTAAATAAGTGGGCTGAATGTTTGATCAGCTTCTGGAATAATTTTGTTCGGGTTATATCTACTTTTTGACAGCCTCTGCATCGTGTTAAATTCTGCATAGGTTAAAGTTTAAGTCATGATCTTTCATATGACTACTTATGGCGGTTTTGAGGACAAGTTCTTGAAGAGTTGTGGCTGTTCGAATTCTGACTGTTCAGATTCGACGAATTTACTTTGTTTTCATCACCTAGTTATTATCTTATTTATTAATAATTAATGTCTAGTTTATCCTAACTTGGAAGGATGTTCCAAGATTATTATAAATACCCTACAACATGCATTTGTAAGGCATTGAGTGATTGAATAATAATTTCCTTTGTGAGTTTGCGAACTTACTCCAATTCTTGCGAGAATTGTTCTTAAGCCTTGCGAGGTTTAAACCCCATTCTGCCCTTGCGAGGATAGCCCTAGTCTTGCGAGATTAGGATTATCTAGTTTTAGCTCTTGTTCCTTGCAAGGTTCTTGAGTTAATCCATATCCATTCTAAAATATACTAGTTTACACATCACAAATAGGGGGAGATTGTTGGGTATGCATACTTTAACCCTCCTAGCCTTAGATTTTATTTGATTGATACCATAACCTCATCTATATTTCTGGACTTTAGGCCCATATGCAATGAAGCTTAGTCTTCAATTTTTTAGTACAAGTCCATTTTATAGAATATGTTTTTTTAGGCTTGAAGATTGGCAAAACTACATTGGACATGAGGTTTCAAGTCATGAGGTTTTGAATTCATGCAAAATCGCAATGCCAGTGCAAACCTCATGAATGAAACCTCACATAGCAAATCGCTTATGCAAACCTCATCATGAAACCGCACTTAGCAAACTGTATGACAAACCTCATCTGTGAGACCGCGTCTCTTAAACCGCATCTCATCAACCTCATTTAATGATTGAAGGCTTGAAGAGCTGGACCACTTTTGACTGAGGGATCCACGTAAGCAACGTTGAGTCAACTACCATTTCAATCAACATGACTAATGGTCACTCAGAGTTTAAAAGAATTTTGAAAAGGTGACAGATGTCCTTCATCCCAGAATGTCAGCTGAGGTTCGTACAACCTTATCAACAACTTCTGAACAAAAGGACAAAAGTGGATACGTGGACCAATCAGACCGCACCAGCACTATAAATGGCTACTTTTTGGTGCTTAGGTATAAATACCCCCAATCTTCATCATTTGAAGATTGCTTGAGAATATTGATTTAAGAGAGTCCTTTTAAGATTTGAAGATATTTCCCAGATTTTCATATTCCTTTGAATCTTCATCTTCAACCTTCATACCTTCAAGAACAAATCTCCAGCCCTGAAATTCAAGCCTTGTAACACCAAGATTTATTGTGCTCTATATCATACAAATTTAAAGAGCCTTGAATCTTGTTTATCACACACACCTCACTTGATTAATTATATAGATTAAATCATTTGAGATACACTGGTTATAGTCTAGAATTTGCTTCATTGTTTAGATTTTAGATTTGAGTTTGATTCTTGTAACCTTGTAATATCTCTCATCATCTAATATGAATCTAGTAATTAGAAAATCCAAGACTAACAATCTTGTTAGTGGATGTAGATCATTTACGATTGAACCACTCCAAATATTGTGTTCTTTAATTTTTGCATTTTCTTTACTGTTCATCATTCAAACTAATTTGTCTTATCTGTTTGATCATTATAGGTTATCCAGATTTGTGAATTGTGTTTACAATTAATCATTGTCAAATCTCATTTACTGTTTTGTAAACCGCACTAAACCTCACTCTGTTACTTAAGAAATTCAGTTGTGCACTTTGCAAACTTCACATGCGGTATTGATACACTGCAAGAGAGGTTTTGTAAGCAAGAGGTTTTGTTTTCAAAAAGGGTCAAAAAATTTGTAACAGCTGTTCACCCCCCTCTAGCTATTTTTCAACCTTGTTGCCTCCTTTGGGACCAAAAGGCAGCTTGAACCCTGCAGGTGGGCCTTTGTCAAGCATATTTTTGGCCAAAGGATAACGAGTACAATCTTTTCGCTCGCCCCTGCCACCTGGAGCCTGACGATCAACTTCCATTTTATCCAACCTTCTTTTTAGGTTCAAGAGCTCCCTAACATCCAGGTCACCTCTTTGGTGGGAGTTATAGTTGGATTTCTGCCTTTCCTCCTGGTGGGGCTCCCTCCTCGAGTGTGTTAGCTCCCTTTCCACTCTAGGAGGAGTCCTCTCTCTCCTATCCCTTATGTGAGGTGATCAATCTCCTCTTGGAGGCATCCTACATCGAGCTCTATCCGCCTCAAGCTACCTCCTTTGGGCTGATTCAGCTTCTTGTTCCCTTTGGTGATTGAATTTGTCTCTCAAGTTACCAGTTCAATCAACTGAGATATGAGTAGGAGGAGGCCTGTTACTCCTTCTTTCTTCTCCTGATGGCCTAGGAGCCCCATTAGCCTATCTGTGTGAGGTGAGAGAGGGAGCTACAATCTGTGATCTACTGTCATCCTTTTTTGGAGACTCTGGTAGCTCAAGCAACTCATTCTTTACCTCGATCAAGCTTTGCAACACTCTAGCTCGCTCTAGCAAGATTTCTTTCCAACTAGGGTGAGAAACTGAGGGACCTGCAATGTTGCCTGCAGTTGTTCGACCCGTTTGGATCTTTTTTGCCTGCTTGCTAGCTCCTTGGTTAGCTATGGGCCTCTTGTCTCTCCTCCTATCTTGTATTCCTTCCCCGTTGGCCACGCTATTGGAACGAGTGGCCCTTCTTGTCGGGAAACCAGGTGGAGGAGATGGCAAGTTGGCTGTACGGCTTCCAGCACCCATATTCGTGCCTGGGTTATTCCCACCAACATTCTTATTGACTGGATCACTTGAGGCGGTAGCAGTATGTCCTTCAGACATCATGTCTTTGAGTATGCAAGGTTTCAAGGTCTAGTGTTTTCGATTTCCCGATAATGGAACAAAATTGATGATGCAGGAAATGATCTGGATCAGCCTTAGTCCAGCAATAGGTTGTAATCCTGCTAATATGACTTGAAACCACGAACAAACGACTAGCCAGGATTGTCTCCGGCTAAGACCCTCCGGCGTGATGATGAGATATAGTTTTAAGTTTGTATGAAACTGTATTGAATGACTTAAATCTCAAATAGTGAAGACGACACTACCTTTTTACGTTGGAAGTTGTCTGGTATATATAGTGGTGATATAGGATGCTTACGAATCCCTTAGATCAATTCAAACTTAAAAGCCAAATCTTGCTAAGGGAACTTTCTCTCTCACACACACGCACTAAATTCAAATTCTCTCTAGAATTGCCGTTTTTGGTTGAACCCTAATTAGGGTTTGGCCTTCCATGGCTGATCCGGCCATGTTTCCTCCTCTTCCTTCTATTGCAAATCTTAATTCCAATCATAATGTTAACCCTAATCCGCAAAACCCTATTGCTGATCCTATTATTGCTTCAGCCGTATTACCCCATGCAAACCCTACAATGCAGGCGTCGCCTCCCCCAAACCCTAATAAATCTTTTGCTTCAATATTCAGCCCCTCTCAATCGACTCCAATCCAAGATATTCCATTGATTCCAGCCGCTACTCACAAAGGTATGCCTTCTTTGAAACTTTCTAAGGAAGCTTTAGAGGCTTTTGCTAAGCCTTTTGCTTGGACTTTGGTTGGAAAATTCACTAATGGCAGACCTACTATGGAGGCTGCAAGAATTGCCTTTGCTACGTTTCATTTGAAGGGAGCATATAAATTGGGCCATATTGATTCTCGTCATATGTTGATTCAACTCACTAATGAAGAAGATTTCCAACGCATTTGGACTAGGGAGGTATGGTATGTGAAGCAATTTCCTATGCGTACTTCGGTTTGGACACCTTCATGGAAGCCTCAAACGGATTCTTCTATTGTTCTGTATGGGTAAGTCTTCTGGATTGCTCGTGCATCTATTCAATAAAATCTTTTTATTCTCTTTGGCTCGAATCTTTGGAAAGCCTATGTCGATTGATAAAGCTACTGCTGAACTGTCTAGGCCAAGTGTGGCTAAAATTTTGGTGCAAGTGGATTTATTAAAACGGCCGCTGAAAAATTCATATAGATTGTGGTGATTGTATGCCGAGTTTTGTGCAACCTGTTGAGTATGATAACATACCTATGTACTGCAGCCATTGTTCTCTATTAGGTCATGACACTTTTAATTGTCGTATTCTAAATTCTGAATTCAAGAAAAATGGTGATGGGGATGGGAAGAAGAAGGCCGATCAAGGATTGAAAAGGGATGAAAAGGAGGATCATAAGAAGGGGGAAACAAAAAATGAAGCTTGGATTCGGAAAGACAAAAATAAGGGTAATCAAGAAGGTACAAGCAAGAGTGCTGATTTTAATGAAGCCAAAAAAGATGTTATTGATCTTACAAAGAAAGATGGTGGCTCTAAGGAATTCACGGCTCCTTTGATGGCTAGAAGGGGTATTGCTTTGCCAAAGTACATTAATGATGCTCTGTCTAAAAGCCTAAAGGCTATAAAGACTAAGGCCGGTATCTCACAAATGGGCGGAGGAGGATATTCAAATATCTATTCCCGAAGTTCAAGATCCTCTTAAATTATGTACGCCTTTGCGAGATGATTACGCTATGCGTGTAAAGTCCTCTTCCCATGCAAAGATGAATGCTTTTGGTTCACTTAACTGTCGCCTAGAGCTCCTCAAGTTACCTCGCTGAATCAAGTCATGAACATGCAAATGGATTTCAAAGAATCTCTAACCGCATTGCAGGCCCAAGTTGATGACGGTTTCAAATCATTACTCATAAAAGGAAAAAGAGTAGGGAGAAATCCCCTTCTTGTGAGTTTTTCCTTTTCGTTCTATTCCCTCATTTACTTTCTTTATAGCTGTTTTTAATGGTGTGTTTTATAAGTTGGAATGCTCGTGGCATAGCTAATGGGGCCACAATCCGTAGAATCAAACGTTTATTCCGTTCTCATGGTGTTTCGCTTATGGCTATTTATGAGCCAAAATCTGATTTTGCCGCTATGGGTCCTCTTATTCGGAAGTTGGGTTGTGAAGATGGGGTGAATAATAGAAATAATAGAGTTTGGGTTTTATGGAAGCATGAAATTTGAAGTGCATGGTTATTCAAGATTCGGATCAAGCATTAACTTTGCAAATTTCTCATCCGCTTTGGGAGGCAGTTTGTTTGGGTTTCTTTTGTTCATGCTAGCCGTAATGCAGATTTTCTCGTATTTCTCTATGGGAAGAGCTAATGACTATTAGTGAGGTGGAATTCCCTTGGTTGGTTGTGGGTGATTTTAAGCGTGTTATTGATCGAGTGAGAAGATTGGAGGAAAACCTCTTAATGGTATGGTGTCACGTAATTCTCGGATATGATTCAATACTCTAACCTTATGGATCTTTGGATATGAAGGTAATGTTATCACATGGTCTAATAATCGTATGGGAAGAAGGGCTATTTATCAAAGATTAGACAGAGCTTTGTATAATGAGCAATGGTTGCATTTGTTTCACTCTACCCGTGTTACTCATTTAGCTAGAACTTGCTCGATCATGCTCCTATTCTTATCACTTTGCAACTTGAAGCTGAAGTGCGTCATGGCTCATTTCGCTTTCTTAATGTGTGGCTGAAGCATCATTCATTTCAGGAGCTTGTAAAAACTTCTTGGGCTGCCCCTATGGATGGAAGACCGATGGTGTGCTTTGCTAAGAAACTTGGGCGTCTCAGGAAGACTATTTCTGAATGGAATAAGCATATATATGGGAGAATTGATCAGCAAATAAAAAACGCAGAAGATGAAGTTTTGGTTAGGGAAGCTCAATATCAAACTCTTGGTGATGATGATTCTAGGGCTGCTCTAAATTTAGCCCAGGCGCAATTACTTTCAAAGTTGAAATTAGATGAAGAATTATGGGCCCAAAAAGCTAATTTAAAGTGGTTAAAGGAGGGAGATAGAAACACAAAGTTCTTTCATTCTCGTTGTAAAGAAAAAGAGGCAGTAAATTATGTATTCACAAAATAAAGAATAGAGATGGCGTGTGGCTGAAAGAGAAAAGTGAAATTAAAGAGGAGGCTATAAGGTTTTATTCGGAGCAGCTTCAAGGTCATTGTGAGATTCCTTCCGATGATTTTATGTTTCTTATTCCTCGGCTGATTACTGAAGAGGATAACACCTCGCTTACGGCTGTTCCTAATGAGGATGAAGTTCGAGAGGTCATTTTTTTATGAATGGCCAAAGTGCAGCTGGCCCGAATGGTTTCACGGGTGAATTTTATAAGGGCTGTTGGGATATAATTAAGGCTGATTTGGTGCGTGCTATTGGTGATTTCTTTTCTGGGTTTCAAATGCCAAGAAGCTGGACTAGTACTTTAATTGTCACAATTCCTAAGGTGGATTCTCCCTCTTCTTTTTCGGACCTGATACCGATTAGCCTCTGCAATTTCTGTAATAAGGTGGTTACAAAATTATTAACGTGTTGTTTGGCTCCCATTCTTCCTCGCATTATTTCCCCGGAGCAGAGTGGGTTTGTTCAAGGTAGGGTTATTCATGAGAATGTCTTATTGGCTCAGGAAATTATGCAATCTATAAACAAGAAAGTTCGGGGTTCTAATGTGGCTCTCAAGCTTGATATGGCGAAAGCTTATGATCGACTATCTTGGTTTGCTCTTATAGAGGTGATGCGGAAATTTGGTTTTAATGAGGTTTGGATTAATCTCATCTTCCGGTGTATTTCCAATAGCTGGTTTTCAGTCCTTGTTAATGGTGAAAGTTGTGGCTTTTTTCACTCTACTAGGGGCCGCAAGGCGACCCCTTATCTCCTTATCTTTTTATTATTGCGGCGGAAATGATGAGTAGGGGTTTAAATTTGCTGCATACTATGTTCCCTCAGTACCGGTACCGTATTCATATCAATTCTCCGTTAATTTCTCACCTTGCCTATGCAGATGATGTGATTATCTTTTGTAATGGGTCGAAATCTTCTTTAGAAGCGCATATGAAATACTTGGATTGGTACCAGAATTTTTCGGGCCAGTTAGTGAATATCAACAAGTCTTGCTTCATTACGGGTAATAATGGTAATAGAGATGAGATTGTAGCAGCCACTACGGGTTTTGTAAAACAAGATCTCCCATTGCTATATTTGGGATGCCCGTTATACACGGGTAAAAAGAAGATCAGCCTCTTTACTCCTCTCATTAGAAAAATGGAATCGAGACTTGCTTCTTGGAAGGGTAAATTACTCTCTTTTGGAGCCAAACTCACTCTTATTCAATCTTGCTTATCTGCTATGCCTCTCTATTATTTATCCCTTATTGATCCTCCAAAAGGGGTATTTCGTGCTTTGGAGAGGATTATTATGAGATTTTTTGGAGTTCTAATGATGGGGAGAAGAAATGTCATTGGCTTTCTTGGGACAAAATGAGTGGCCGATTGAAGAGGGAGGTTTGGGGATTCGAAAATTCGAAGATATGGCTATGGCTTTTTCCATGAAACTTTGGTGGCGTTTACGTACCTCTAATTCTTTATGGAGTGAGCTTATGTTGGCTAAATATTGCTGGGAAATTCACCCTATGGATGCATGTATCACATCATACTCTTCTCATATTTGGAAAAGATTAATTGAAGCAAAGCCTTTAGTGGAGGATAGATTAGCTTGGAGGGTTGGGAGAGGAGACATTTCCATTCATGAAAAATGGTTAGAAGGGGATATGGGTCAATTTCCTTTTGATCACATTGAGGTCTCTTCTCTTTTCCATAATGCCGCTCCTAATATTGATCACATCCGAGAGTCTTTTGGCCAGCAGCTTGCATCTCTCATAAATTCTCATTCTATTTCTTTATCGGACAAGGACGACGTCCCTATTTGGATGCCTTCTTCTTGGTAAGTTCTCTGTTAATTCGGCTTGGAGAGAATGTCGTTCTAGCCGTCCTCACTCTATTATTTACTCTTATTCCGGAGCAAATATATTCCCAAAAATATTTCGGTGTTCCTTTGGCGTGCTTTGCATAATGGATTGCCTACGGATGAGAGAATTCGCTCTAAAGGTATCTCCCTTGCTTCTAAATGTAATTGTTGTAATGCAGCAAGTGAAGAATCTATGGCGCATATTTTGGTTTATGGAGATATTGCTAAGAAAGTTTGGGATTTCTTCGGTGGTTTGTGTGGCATTCGTTGTTTCATGGGTCATTTGAATCAGGTCCTCATTAGTTGGTGGCAAAGTCATTCCAATTCTGATTCCAATGTTTGTTCATGGCTTTCTCGTCTCCTTCCAGCTCTTATTTTATGGGAAATTTGGTGCGCTCGAAATAAGAGCGAGATTTGAAGATGTTCAGATGAGTTCCAATGCTATTATCCATAAGGTTCGTTCTCAAGCTTCTAATATCGCTATCTCTTTTTCCCTTTCTTTCACGAGAAGTCAAGATAATCATTATTTGATGGATATTTTTCATTTGGCCTCTAAACCCTTTTTGATTCCTAAAATCCGAATGGTTTTATGGGTTCCCCCTAATGTTGATGAGATTAAGCTTAACACGGATGGAGTTTCTAGGGGTAATCCGGGTATTGCTTCTGGGGGAGGTGTTTTTAGGAATCATAAAGGGGATTTTGTTCTTGGTTTCTCCCATTTTTATGGCTGCCATTCCAATATGATGGCGGAGGCTATGGCTGCAAGGGATGGGCTTATTTTGGCTCAAGCGCATGGATTCCATCGTGTTTGGTTAGAGGTTGATTCTCAAGTTTTGTTGCGGATTCTTATTCGAGAGTACCATATCCCATGGGCTGTTTGGTATGTTATTTCTCATATTCATAGATTATTGACTCAAATGGAAGTTCGAATTACTCATATTCTTCGCGAAGGGAATGGAGTAGCAGATGGTTTAGCTAATTTTGCTGCTGACGAGGTCCAAAATTTCACATTCACCTCTTTTAGTGATATTCCTAGGCCTTGCAAAGGCCGTGTTGTTACGACAAGGCTAGGATCCCTCATGCTCGTTTTCATTAGCTCTATGGCCAGATTTTTATATAGGTTGTTTTCTATTTTTTGTAGTCACCCCTCCTTATATTGTAGAGGACCATACGACGTGTGTATGGCCTCCCCCCTAGATTTCATTTTCCTGGTGGTTGAGGTTGTAATGTCCCCCACCATGTTTGTACTTATTTTCTTTATTTAATAAAATCTAGGGAGTACCGTCTCCTTTCGCCAAAAAAAAAAAATACGAATCCCTTAGATCACGAAAATAATAAGGGCGTAACAATCTCCGCAATTGTAGGGGACGGTTACGAATCACGACGTGGATAGGCTCACGTGTTGTTTGGTTGAGGTCGCCTGATAGATCAAGGATGACCTGAATTCGTGCCTTGGTTAGTGACGGGGAAGGTTTCCTTAGGCTGCCCTAAAATTCCTCTACAAATCCTTGTCAAATTCGGAGATTCAGCCTAAATCCGTCTGGAATTCGTTAAGGCGCGATCACCCTCTTTAATCCGTGCGGTCGCTCTCAGAGTCTCCCCTAACCTTTTTCCATCTTTGAACCTGCATATTTGCCCTTTTTCAATCCAGCCTCAATACTTACAAAACACTAGAAAGCGAAACAAATTCCCAAGGATCAATCATCAATTAGGTTCAAAAGTATATCATTTGGATGGGTGAAATCACATCTATCAGGTGTCTACAGAGCCCCTCGGCGGCATGGATTGCAAAGAAAAGTGCGTCGATGATAGAATATATATTCGCTTGTACGTAAAGAGAAGGACTTAGAGGGAGAGAGAGAGATAGTGAGAGAAATCCTCATGTGTATGTGATTTTCTTGATAAATAATGGATGCCGAGTGACTCACTCTATCTTGCGTTGATTAGATGATGAGGGTCTCATTCCTGGTGAAGGTATGGTTGGATGCCGGGGACTTAATTTTGATTTCTTCAGTGGATGTTAGGGGACTTACTCCATTTTGTTATGGCTGGATGCCAAGGGACCTATTCTAGTCACTGTGGTGGATGGCAAGGGGACTCACTCTGTTGTAGATGCAGTTGGATGCCAAGGGACTCATTCCAATTGCTGTAGTGAATGCTAGGGGACTCACTCCATTTTTGATGCATTCGGATGATGGGGGACTCACTCCAACTTGCTGCGATAGATGCCAAGGGACTCACTCCATTGTATATGCATTGGAATGCCAGAGGACTCATTCCAATTTGTTGTGGGGGATGTCTGGGGACTCACTCCGTTATAGGTGCAGTTAGATGCCAGGGGACTCATTCCAATTATTGCGGTAGATGGTGAAGGACTCACTTCGTTGTAGATGCGGTTGGATGCCAAAAGACTCATTCCAATTCTTGTAGTAAATGCCATGGGAGTCACTCCATTATACATGCGGTCGGATGCCAATAGACTCATTTGGATTTGCTGTGGTGGATGCACGGCGGCTCACTTCATTTGTTGCAGTGGATGCTATAGGACTTACTCCATTTGCTACGGTGGATGCCAGGGCACTCACTCCTTTTGTTGCTGTTGAATTCCAGGAGACTCGCTCCATTTGTTGCGGTGGATGCCAAGAGACTCACTCCATTTGTTGCATTTGGATGCTAAGGGACTCTCTCCATTTTGTTGTTGATGGATATGTGCATGTAATGTGTGTGTTTGTGATGTGTTACAATTATAGAAATATGCTTTGAGAGGTGCGAGAAAATGTGCTTGTGGCGCAATTTTAAGAAAAATATGAATGAGAAGTGTAATCGTCTTTACCATGTTTGTATTTTTTATTTTTCGTTATTAATAAAATCTAGGGAGTACCGTCTCCTTTTGCCAAAAAA
This sequence comes from Adenophora triphylla var. japonica, assembly GCA_022495995.1. Classification (NCBI taxonomy): domain Eukaryota; kingdom Viridiplantae; phylum Streptophyta; class Magnoliopsida; order Asterales; family Campanulaceae; genus Adenophora; species Adenophora triphylla. The sequence goes on along the minus strand of JAFEMH010000667.1, from coordinate 318,073 downwards.
AAAATTATTATAGAGAATGTTTATTTGGTTTATTATATGTTTTTGCATGTTTATTATAATAACCTGCGTCCCTAGTTATTGTGAATAACTAGTATAAGTTGGTAATAGATAATCATAGAGATGATTATATGCATGGGATGCACATTACACTTATGGGTACTTGTTAGCGAACAAGGTACTGGACATGACCTACCTATGAGATTTATGACATGGTCTATGGTCATATATGTCATGATTAAATCTCATGACAGTCGTGTCATTAGAATCTATTGTATTTGAGATTATCATTGTCTTCCACATGATGAACGTTGTGTTTGACGTAGTCTAACACTATCTTTAATAGGATAGCAATAAGGGCTAAGTTAGCACGATTGGATTCTTGTAGGTAAGAATGATATAAGTTGACTTGGACCATGACTTATGTAATATGACATCATGTGATAAAGGGATTGCGACATTGATCTATCAAGGAATCAAGCTTTGATGTTATATTTGATTTGGTGGACATAATGACTTGCTAGAGATCACTTATGTCTTGTGAGGTTGATGTTTCAACTTTCTACCAACATAAAATATAATTCCTAAAGGGTCACACACAAAGAACGAATTGAAAATGGCTCAAAATTGGAAAAGGGGAAGGGGCGATCGCACCAAACTTCTGGACAAGAGGAGCGTCTGCTCCCAAGCAAGGGAAGTTCTCCCAAGTGACAGGAGCATTGTATCACGCGAGACACGCCAGGTCTCGCACGGGACAAAGTCCACCGGATTCTGTTTTTGGCTAGGTTTAGGGCTTTTTCTCCCTAAGGGTTTGGGATATTTATAAAGTATAAATAGCCTCTTTTGCCACAGCCAACATTGATGGTTTTTAGGATTTTGTAAACACTAAAACATTGATTTTGATTGAGAATCAAAGATCAAAAACACCCCAAATCAATTCCATAAACATCCATTGATTGTTGAATAACGAGTCAACAATCAGGATCATCTAGCAATCCTATAAGATACAAGATCTTGGTTCATTCGCGTGTGGATTACCGATAGAGGGTGGTTCTGTTATCACCTAAATCTTGAAGATCAATCCATCACAAGGAAGAACAAGGAGAAGATCAAAGGTTCGTCAACGATTCAAAGTTTGAATTTCAGATTTGTTTTCGAACAACAAAATCGTTGTTAAGGTATGTAAATCTATTTCATAGTTTTATTCTCTTCATGTTAGACGGATTCATGGCTAGGGTTTTGTTATATGTTTAAGTCTTCCACTGTGTATGTAACCCCAAAACCCAATAGTGGTATCAAAGCCGCGTTTTATCAAGATTAGGTTAAAATTGACATGCTAGATATAATATGATTATATGCTTTAACATGTTATGTGATATAGAATGATGATTTTATGTGTATTGTTTTATGAAAAACAATTATATGCGATATACCATGATTATGATTAATAGTTGATTGATGTAATTGATCTTCTACATGGGTTATTGATTTGTTTAATTTGATTAATTAGATTAGTAAAATTCTCAGATTTGAAACAAATTGTTTGTTTTAGGATAGTTTGTGAAATCCTATGTTCATGATTATGTACACATAAGTTTCATATACAACCATGCAATGTTTGTTACTATGTGTAAAACCTTCTTGAATGTTTAAGTTTCATGCCACCCCTTGATTAGAACACTTGTGAATATTAGGGCATTTTGACATAGTTTCGATGACTCAGTTGGGTGCATCATTATATCTTAATTTGTGATCAAGATGAGATAACAGTTGATGTAGTTTTGACTCAGTTAGGTGCATCGTTCCGTGTCTCATACGTTTGAAAGAGGTTAAAATTAATTGGTGCTTTCAAATAAGATTTGACCCAAGGCATAGATGAGATTAAAACATGTGTTGACATAAAATGTCTAGAATCTCATAAAAGATCTAAGAGTCATATATGATATGATTGATGTTATTTACCTAAATAGCTTGATTTCGGGCATTGACTCAGTTAAACCAAAACCAAGAGAAATATGGATCTTAGCCCATTATGATTATATGATACATTCTTGTATTTGAAGGTGTATAATTTAGTGGGAGTATTTATGAAATATATTATTTACTCTTAGATGGTAAAATGCGTTGATACTTATATGTTTTATTATTATATCTTATTGTAGTAATGGAAACTCATAGTAATCAACCCTTGTCACTGCGATCCGTCCTTGAGAAGGACAAGCTCGAAGAGAACGGTACAAACTATTCTGATTGGATCAGAAGCCTAAGAATTGTTCTAAGGCAAGAGAAGAAACTGTACATTCTTGACGAACCCATTCCACCTCAACCCGCTGCCAATGCTGTAAGGGCAGATAAGGATGCACATATGAAACATGTTGATGATTCTAATGATGTTGCTTGCCTTATACTTGCCACCATGTGTAAGGCTCTTCAAAGGGACCTTGATCACTTGGAATCAGCTTGGTCTAGCTGAGCACTTAAAGGAAATGTTCCAAGTGCAAGCTAGGCAAGAAAGGTATGATGTGCTATTGAATTCATTGCCTGAAAGTTATGGTCATTTCATTATGCACTATCACATGAATGGCATGGACAAGAATCTGTCAGAATTGCATGCGATGCTTAAGACTACAGAGAAGAATATCAGAAGCCTAGTACGGCAAATGTGTTAATGGTTAACAAGGGAAAAGGGTTCAAAAAGGAAGGCAAAGGTAAAGCAATTGTTGCTGCACCTAAGGCAAAGGTTGCCAATGCCGAAGTGACTAAACCCAAAGTGTCTCAAAAGGATAAAATTTGCTATCATTGCCAAGAAGTTGGTCATTGGAAGCATAATTGCAAGGCTTATAAAGAAGGCCTAAAGGCGAAGAAGGGCAATGCGATTGCTACTGATTCAGGTATCTATGTGATAGATATTTTCCTTTCTATTTCTATTTCATGGGTATTAGATACCGGATGTGGATCTCACATTTGTTTAAATGTGTATGGACTAAAGAATAGGAAGCTATTCAAAGAAGGTGAAGTGGACCTACGTGTGGGGAATGGAGCAAGAGTTGTTGTAATAGCCGTAGGAACATATGATGCAACTTTACCTAGTGGACTAGTACTTGTTTTGAACAATTATTATTACGTTCCGGATTTGAGTAGGAATATTATTTCTGTTTCTTGTTTGGATAATGAAGGATTTAGTTTTCTTATTGAGAATAAGAAGTTTTATATTAATTTAAATGATATGCTCTATTGTATTGCAAATTCATTTAATGGCCTTTATGATCTTGATGTTGAGAAACAAAATAATGTTGAAGATATTTATCATGTAAACAAGAAATCTAAACCGAATGATGTGAACAACACGTTCATGTGGCATTGCCGGCTTGGTCATATAAATGAGAAACACATATCTAAACTCCATAAAGATTGACTTTTAGACTCACATGATTATGAATCATATGAGGTATGAAAATCTTGTTTACTGGGAAAAATGACCAAACCACCCTACACTAAGAATAGTGATAGGGCTAGTGACTTATTGGCCCTAAAACATACTGATGTGTGTGGACCAATGAGTAGCATTGCTAGGGGATGATTTTTGTATTTCATTACATTCACTGATGACTTATCTAGATATGGCTATATCTATCTTATGAAGTCCAAAAGTGAAGCATTTGAGATATTTAGAATATTTCAAAATGAAGTACAAAATCAACTTGGCAAAACTGTTAAAGCACTTCAATCCGATCGTTTTTTTTTTTTTTTTTTTTTTTTTTTTTTTTTTGGCAAAAGGAGACGGTACTCCCTAGATTTTATTAATTAAAAATAAAATTACAAAACAAGGTGGGGGACATGACAACCTTAACCACCTGGAAAAGCAAAAGGGGGAGTCCTTACACAAGCCGTAAGGTACTCTACAAAAGGGGGAGGGGAGACAACCTATCAAAGAAAACAGAAAAATAACAATAGCAAACATCAAAGACTAAATTCTAATATAAGGGATAGCAGCCCTATCTAAAGTATACGCTCCTTTGCAGCGGTGAGGGAGATCACTAAAAGAAAAATACTCGAATTAGACCTCGTGATCGAAGCAACATTAGCCAAACCATCGGCAACTCCGATTGCCTTCACGCGAGAATATGAGTTATTCTAACACCAATATGCGAAATAAGCCTTTTTATATGAAGCACCTCGTACCAAATACTCCAAGGAATATGAAAATCACGGATTAGCACATTTAAAAGAATTTCGTAATCAATTTCAAGCCAAATAGAAGACATACCGAAATGAGAAGCATAAATAAGGCCATCCAAAACCGCTCTAGCTTCAAAGAACCATGTTAGTACTATTACCATAGAACTTAGAATAAGCAAATAACAACTTACCATTCTTGTGTCCGAAAATACCACCTCCGGATCGATACCCGGATTTCCTTTAGCGGCACCATCGGTATTAAGCTTGAGCAATTCAGTAACGGGGGGGAATTCCAAAGAACAAACTTAAGAACCCGAGGCTTAGGAACAACTTTAGGAAGGTGAAAGCAATGGAAAATCTGACTTTCCAAGTCGACGAAGGGAAAGAAAGGTCGTAAGCCTTAATGATAGAACCAATCTTGAAAAACCTCCCGGATGATCCTAGAGGAAGACATATGAAGGTCCTCAAATCTAGCTTTATTTCGACCTTTCCAAAGCTCCCAAAGAATAAAACAAGGGAGAATGCGAGAAAGCCAAAGAATACCCTTATTTTTTCCAATGCCGAGAATTGAACCACCATTGCCAAGGATAGTTTTAACATTGTTGTAGGAAATATGAATACCGAAAAGCCTAGCAAACCAGTCCCACGTTTCAAAAGCCACTTGACTTTTAGCGAAAAGATGAAGAGAGTCTTCTAAAGAATGCTGAGAACAACAAACGCAAGAAGACACAAGGGAAATACCTCTAGATTGAATAGCCGCATCAGTGGGAAGGCCATTATGTAACAACCTCCAAAGGAAAATTGAGACTTTCATGGGAATATATTTGTTCCAGCAATATTCAAAAACAAATTCCGAGCGAAGCAACTCTACACACTTGCCAAGCCGAAGAAAGAGAAAACCGACCTTTAAGCGAGGGAAGCCAATAAATACAATCGGGCGTATCGAGAGAGAAATATTCGACGATAAATAGAACTAAGAACATCTGGGCCATACGTATCAGAAATATGAATAGATCTCGGCTAACCCTCATGAAACAAGGAGGAAACTTCAATATGATTCCCGGGAAGATTAAGACGAGGACCATCCAACCAATTTTCATGAACTGAAACTTCCCCTCTACCAATCCGCCAAGCAATATGATTTTCAACGATATCTTTAGCTTGAATCATGCGGCTCCAAATATGAGAAGCGAAAGAAGGCTTTCCCGCATCCATGGGGTGAGAGCCAAAACAATACTTATCAAGCATGAATTCGGACCAAAGAGAATGGGAGCTTCTAAGATGCCACCAAAGCTTCATAGCGAAAGCCATAGAAATATCTTCAAAACGACGAAGGCCCAAGCCACCTTCACTACAAGGCTTGAACATCAGATCCTTTCTCACCCAATGACATTTGGATATGCCCTCTTCATTACACCAAAAGAAATTAGCAATCAGACGATACATGGCTTGGAAAACCCCCTTGGGAGGATCAACCAAAGAAATATAATAAAGAGGAATAGCTTGCAAACAGGATTGGATAAGTGTGAGCTTAGCACCAAAGGAGAGGATCTTTCCTTGCCAAGAAGCAAGCCTATCAGCCATCTTTTGAATAACATTATCAAAAAGAGAAATCTTTTTTCTCCCAACATAAAGAGGGCAGCCAAGATAGATAATAGGGAGATCTTTCTTTTCAAATGAAGTAGCATTCACAATAATAGAATCTCTGACCTCATCATTTTTGCCAGTAATGAAGCAAGACTTCCTTGTATTAACAAGCTGACCCGAAAAATCTTGATACCAGTTAAGGCATCTCATGTGAGCCTCAAGAGAGTCTTTAGAACCATTACAAAAAATAAGAATATCATCCGCATAAGAAAGATGAGATATGATAGGAGTATGGATATGAGCCTTGAAACGATATTGAGGAAAATCAGAGTGCAACCGGTTGAGACCTCGACTCAAGACTTCAGCTGCTATGATAAAAAGAGTGGGAGATATAGGGTCTCCTTGACGAAGACCACGAGAGGAGTGGAAAAATCCAGAACTTTCCCCATTGACAAGGACCGAGAACCAACAAGAGGAAATACTTCGAAAGATCATATCAATCCACGTTTCAGAAAAGCCAAACCTTCTCATCACTTTAATCACCGCAAACCAAGAGATACGATCATAAGCTTTAGCCATATCTAATTTAAGCCCAACATTGGAACCCCTCACCTTTTTCCGGATAGAATGCATGAGCTCTTGAGCCAACAGGACATTTTCATGAATCAACCGCCCTTTAACAAACCCACTCTGCTGAGGAGAAATAATTCTAGGAAGGATAGGAGCAAGACGGGAATTAAGAAGCTTAGTAATGATTTTATTAGTAAAATTGTATAAGCTAATGGGTCTCATCTCCGAGAAGGAAGTAGGAGCGCTAACTTTGGGAATGAGAACAATAAGAGTCGAAGTCCAGCTCCGCGGCATAGGAAAACCAGCAAAAAACTCCTTGACAGCTCTGTATAAGTCCTCTTTGATGATATCCCAACAACCCTTATAAAAAGCACCATTAAAACCATCGGGACCAGCAGCACTTTGACCATTCATCGACCATATAATCTCTTTAATATCATCTAAAGAAGGAACAGCCGTGAGCATCTCATTGTCATCGTCATTGATCAGCTTAGGAATAACATCAAGAATTTCATCACGAGGAATATTAAGGGGAGATTGGAGCTGATCTGAAAAGAAGGCAACAGCCGCATCCTGAATCTCATCCTTCTCATTAACCCAATTTCCGTTACCATCTCTAATTCTATGAATGAAAAGTTGTTGCCTTTTCTTCTTAACATAAGAATGAAAGAACTTAGTATTATGGTCTCCCTCCTTTAACCATTTAATATTAGCCTTTTGACGCCAAAGATCTTCCTCAACCTTTAACTTAGCAAGAAGATTAGCTTGTGCCAAGCTAAGAGCAGCTCTGTTTTCATCCGAATTATCACTTTGGAACAGCAATTCTTTTTGACAAACCTCATCTTCAGCCACACGAACATGTTGGTCTACCCTACCAAACACTTCTTTATTCCAAGAGGAAATACATTTCCGAAGACGAGCAAGCTTCTTAGCAAACCTAACCATAGGGGCCCCATCCATATAATCCTTCCAAGAGTTCTCAACCAGCGAAAGAAAAGAATGATGTTTCAGCGGATATTAAGAAAACGAAAAGAGCCCTTAGTGGCTTCAAATAGAAATTTTAATTTGAACTAAGAGAGGATTGTGATCGAGCAAGTACGATTAAGATGGGTAACGAAGTAACATGAAAAGTATCCATCCATTGAGAGTTATAAAGAGCACGATCAAGACGTTGAAGGATAGTAGGCTTTCCTCTAGGTTTATTCACCCACGTGAATTTATTACCTAAATACCCAGCGTCCAACAGACCAGAAAATTGCATCATATCAGAGAACTCCGAAACAGCCTTTCTAGAAATAGGATTACCTCCTATCTTTTCAGATTGCATCAGGACACAGTTGAAATCCCCAATAACCATCCACGGGGTGTTACAAGAACTAAAATCCATAAGGTTATCCCAAAGCTCTCTACGATCAAATATATTACAACTAGCATACACTACAGTCAAATGAATGCTAGATTCCCATTGGCCATGAGAAATCTGCATTGTAAGGGCTTGACCACTATCTTGAACCACATTGCAAACAAAACCATGTTTCCAAAAAAACCAAATTTTTCCGTTACAATTAGAAAAACTACCCACACAGCCCAACTTTCTTTGCGTTGACACACGCTGAAGATGCGAAACCTTAGGCTCCGACATAGCAAAAAAAGAGACATTATGAAGGTGGAAAAGCTTTTTAGCACGTCTAAAAGACGCACCATTACCAATACCTCTAACATTCCAGAAAATCATAGCAACCATTGTAAAAGTAGATAGATAAGTAATTGACTTACAGAGAGAATTAGGAGGTAGGGGAGGAAGATCTTTTGCGGTTCCTCTTAGAAAATACCTTGGTAAAACCATCAGCATCAACATCATTGTTGGAAGTATTAGAGAATGGGGTAGAACCAGCCATTTCCGTGACAAAGGCAGCAGAAGGAGGACCACGGGGAGAGAGATTGAGGCCCTCAATATGAACATTATTTTCAAAAATTCTTCAGTCATTGGGAGGCAACCATTAGAATTGTTATTTTCAGCAATAGAGGTATTATGATGCGCCTTGTCTTTGTTCAACATTACGAATAATAGTAGCTAGATCATCCCCAACGCAATTGACATTATCAACTTGAACAGGCTGTGATGCCGAGCCAAGACCAGCCCCCATTGAGATCATTTCATTACATGCTTTATTAAGAGCACGCTCAACGGCTGAAGGAAGCTTTTGGCCACGAACAGCCATTTTAGGAGCAACATTCAAAGGTTGCAACAGCTTTGCATTATCATCATTTACTTCATTTTCTTTCTCATTTCCAACAGCCTTTGTACCACTGCTAGAAGGATTCTCATTATTGTTCAAACCAGCCGAAACTTTAGCCAATTCCATAGGCTGTTTTTCCTAATTCTGTTTGGTATTATTAAGATGTGGATTTGCCTTCCTGCACATAGAAATGTCATGCCCAAGGATAAAACAATGTTTACAATATTTAGGAATATTATCATACTCAACCTTTTGATAAAAACTTGGGAAAACATCACCACAATCAATGAAAATCTCACTTGGAAGTTTTTTAGTTGCATCAACTTGAAACAAAATTTTTGCAACGCTAGGCCTAGTTAGCTCAGCCGTGGCCTTGTCCAATGAGAGGGGAGACCCAATCATCGAGGCAGCCGCATGTAAGAAAGATTTATTCATTAAATGGATTGGGAGCCCCGGAAAGCCAACCCACACAGGAACAAAGGGGGATTCCTGTTCCGGGCGCCAAGCCGGGGACCAAGCCAACGTACGCATAGGATAACGATCTACATACCACACCTCTTTCATAAATAAATGTTGATAATCATCTTCCGTAGATAATTGAATAAGCATATGACGATTATCTAAATGGCCAATTTTATAGTTTCCTTTTAGTTTAAATTTAGCAAAAGCAATTCTAGCATTTTCCATGGATGGTCTCCCATGCATAAATTTACCAATGAGAGTATATTTAAATGGTTTAGCAAAAGAGTCGAGGACTTTCCTGGATAGTTTTACTGCTGGAGTTCCTTTGTGCAGCCCCGTTTGGATATTCGCATTTGTATTTGCAGCAGAACCAAGGGCCGAAGGAGAAGCATTTTGCGCAAACAGGTCTGCAAATGACTTGGAGATCTGGCCATGCGGTATTTGGTTTTGGGAAGGATTATCATTCTTATTTTGAGAGGATTCCGATCTAATGGCCTGTTGCTGAAGAACGGGAGAGGTTTGATTTAGGGTTGCCGAAGCAATAGGGTTTAAATTAGGGTTTGCATGAGATTGCTGCGCCGCAATAGGGGAGATAGGTTTAGGGTTAGGATTCGGATATGGATGTTGTTGCAAAGAAGGAGAGTAGTAGGGATTATGATTGCTGGAATTCATTGAAGTAACCCAAGCCACCGGATGAGAAACCATGGCAGCAACGGCACTTCAATCTAGAGGTATTTCCCTTGTGTCTTCTTGATCGTGGTGATGAATATTTAAGCCAAGAGTTTGACAATTATCTCAAAAACTGTTGAATTGTTTCAGAGTTGACTCCACCCGGAACACCACAATGGAATGGTGTGTTCGAGAGGAGGAATAGAACCTTGTTAGACATGGTTCGTTCAATGATGAGTCAAGTTGACCTTCCTATTTCCTTTTTGGGACATGCATTAGAGACTGTTGTGTTCACACTGAATAGATTCCCTACTAAATCGGCTCCCAAGACCTCACATGAGATGTGGCATGGAAGAAAACCTAGTTTGTCTTTCATGGAGATTTGGGATTGCGAAGCTTATGTGAAGAGACTTGTCTCTGATAAGTTAGCACCTAAATCTGACAAAGTTATTTTTGTTGGTTATCCTAAGGAAACCAAAGGATATTACTTTTACAACCGCAATGAGAACAAAGTATTTATTGCTCAATATGGTACTTTTCTTGAGAAACAGTTTCTCAATAAAGGATCTAGTTGGAGTAAAATTGATCTTGAAAAAATTCAAGAACCCGAAAATAACATGACCAATAGTAGAGACGGAACCAAGTTCACAAGAAATTGTTGAACCGGTTCAAGATGCACAAGTCCATCGTAGATTGGATAGGTTACGATCCGAACCCGAGAGATATGGATTTCTCGTATCGGAAAGTAATGAAGTGGAAGCCATTGATAATGATGAACCTACTTCCTATCAAGAGGCGATGTCCACTACTGATTCGGATAAATGGTTGGGAGCCATGGAATCCGAATTGCAATCCATGCACGATAATCAAGTTTGGAACTTGATTGAGCCGCCTGAAGGTATAAAACCCATAGGGTGCAAGTGGGTCTTCAAGAAGAAGACTGACATGGATGGGAAGGTGCATACTTACAAGGCTAGGCTTGTAGCAAAGGGATTTAGGCAAGTTCATGGTATTGACTATGACGAATCCTTTTCGTCTGTTGCCATGCTGAAGTCTATTAGAATTTTAATTGCCATAGCCGCGTATTATGACTACGAGATATGGCAAATGGATGTCAAAACAACTTTCCTAAATGGGAAGTTGTTTAAGGATGTGTATATGACATAACCTGAAGGTTTTGTCGATCCAAGAAATTCTAATAAAGTATGCAAGTTGCAAAGATCCATATATGGGTTGAAGCAAGCTTCAAGGAGTTGGAATCTTCGTTTTGATGAATCGATATTGTATGTCTATGATATCTTACTCATTGGAAACGACATTCCTCCACTTCAGACTGTCAAGTCTTGGTTAGGGAAATGTTTCTCAATGTAAGATATGGGTGAAGCTGCCTAAATCCTTGGCATCAAGATCTATAGAGATAGATCTTATAGGATAATTGGTTTGAGTCAAAGTACTTACATTGGCAAAGTTCTTAGAAGATTCAAAATGGAAAATTCTAAGAGAGGTAACTTGCTAATGGGTCATGGTGTTACTCTTAGCAAGACTCAGTATCCTAAGACAACTGGTGAACGAAAGAGAATGAATGAGATTCCATACGCTTCGGCTATTGGATCTATCATGTAATGATTTGTACTAGACCCGATGTCTCGTACGCTCTAAGCATGACGAGTCGATACCAATCTGATCCTGGTGAAAACCATTGGATGGCAGTTAAGACGATCCTTAAGTAATTAAGAAGGACTAAGGATGCGTTCTTGGTCTTTGGAGGAATGGAAGATGATCTAGTTGTAAAGGGTTACATAGATGCAAGCTTCCAAACTGACAGAGATGATTTCCGATCACATTCGGGATTTATGTTTATGCTTAACGGAGGTGCGATATGCTGGAAGAGTTCCAAGCAGAGTACTATAGTCGATTCTACAACTGAGGCCGAATATATAGCAGCATCCGATCCAACTAAGGAGGCAGTTTGGATCAAGAAGTTCATTAGTGATTTGGAAGTCGTTCCAAGTATCACTAATCCAGTGGAACTTTATTGTGACAACAATGGTGCCATTTCGCAAGCAAAGGAACCAAGGTCACAGCAACTATCCAAACACATACTTAGGCATCTCCACCTTATTTGAGAATTCATAGATAGGGGAGACGTTAAGATATGCAAAGTATCAACCGATGATAATATAAGGGATCCGCTTACAAATCCCCTCGCACTAGCAAAACATAACGGTCATGTTAGGTCCATGGGTATACGATACATAGGAGATGGAACCTTGTGCAAGTGGGAGATTATTGGTGTAATGCCCTAGGCATATTTAGTTATGTTTGACTTATAACTTAATACCGTTATGTAATCGTCTTTACCGTTTATTATAGAGAATGTTTATTTGGTTTATTATATGTTTTTGCATGTTTATTATAATAACCTGCGTCTCTAGGTATTGTGAATAACTAGTATAAGTTGGTAATAGATAATCATAGAGATGATTATATGCATGGGATGCACATTACACTTATGGGTACTTGTTAGAGAACAAGGTACTGGACATAACCTACCTATGAGATTTATGACATGGTCTATGGTCATATATGTCATGATTAAATCTCATGATAGTCTTTTCATTAGAATCCTTTGTACCTGAGATTATCATCGTCTTCCACATGATGAACGTTGTGTTTGATGTAGTCTTTTTTTTTGGCGAAAAGAGGACGGTACCTCCCTAGATTTTATTAAATAAGCAAAAACAGTACAAATATGGTGGGGGACATGACAACCTCAACCACCAAGAATGGAAAACTAGGGGGGAGGCCTTCCACACATCGGAAGGACCTCTACAATATAGGGAGGGGAACCTAAAGAACATAGAAAAGAAAATACAACGGATTCTAGCCCTAACAAACTAAATGTGGAGAGAAGGGGTTCCAGCTTTGTCAAGCATGTAAGCGCCTTGGATAGTCTTGGGAAGATCAGCAAATGAAAAGAATTTGACATGAGATTTGGAATCAGCCGCTGTATTTGCAATACCATCTGCAACTCTATTACCTTCTCTGAGAATATGAGTGATGCGGACTTCCAGAAATTCCATCAAATATAAAATCTTTTTGATGATGTAATGAATTTGCCAAGGAATATGATATATTTTCAGAATGATCTTCATAAGGACTTCTGAATCAACCTCAATCCATAAATTAGGAATGGCAAACTCAATAGCAAGCTCCAAACCATTCAACACTGCCATCGCTTCCAACCACATGTTTGTTTGCTCTCCATAAAATCTGTCGTAGGCAAAGAGAAACTCCCCATTGCAATTTCTAAAAATTCCTCCACCAGAAGCCACTCCCGGATTACCCCTAGAGATGCCTTTCGTATTGAGCTTATAGGTACCAGAAGAGGGATAATTCCACACAACCAGCCAGCTCAATGAAGACCTTGAAATATGATGCTTGATCTTAAAGAGATCACGAATATGATGATCAAAAGAGGAACTACCAAGCTAAACATTGAAAGCTTCAGCAATGGAGGTTAAATCAGCAATAGTAGAGCTAATCAGGCCATTATGAGAGGGGACTTTGCCTTCAAAAATCCATTTGTTTCGATGTTGCCAAATCTGCCACAAGATTATACAAGGAAGCACTCGGCACACCCATTTGATCAAACGGCTAGAATTTTTTGGAGGCTCAAACCACCAAGAGATGAGAATTTGTTTGATGCTACCATTATAGTAGTGAATACCCAGGAGTCTAGCAAAATAATCCCAAGTATGAGTAGCAAGCAAACCTGTTCCAAAAAGGTTGTTATTCGACTCAGACTGAGGGTTCACACAACACATACACCGAGAGGCTAACTGAATGCCCCTATTTTGAACAGCCATGTCTGTGGGGATACCATTATGGAGTAAACGCCATACGAAGATGGAGATTTTAGGGGGGGGGGGGAGATGCTTGTGCCAAATAGCCGAGAAAACCATGCTAATAGGCTGGGGATGCCTACACTCCTTCCAAGCGGAAGAGATGCTAAATTTACCTGACGTAGAAGGTTTCCAAATAATGGAATCCGGCTGGTCATTGAGCTGGATATATTGAGAGCTGATTAAAGAAGCCAATTGGGTACCGTACCTCTCACGGATATAGTCCAGGCGAAGAAGAGAGTCTTCAAAGAGAGTGAAAATTTGTTGATGATCAAATGGGAGAGAAATATGACCCTCCAACCAAGATTCATGAATAGAAATTAAACCTTGGCCAACACGACAACCTATTCGAGACTCCATCATGTCTTTGACTCTACGCATCCGCCGTCAAATGTGAGAAGCAAAAGAGGTAGCCACGGCATCCATGGGATGAGTTTGAAAACAATACTTTCTCAACAGGAAGGATGACCAAAGAGTATCAGAACCTTGCAGCCTCCACCATAATTTCATAGCAAAGGAATTAGCAATGTCTTCAAATTTTCGAAACCCTGACCCTCTTCATTTTTCGGACAGCTCATAATTTTCCACCCTATCCAATGGCATTTTTTCTGACCCTCCAAGCCGCTCCAAAAGAAATTCATAATAATACGTTGCATGGCTGTAATTATTCCCTTAGGAGGGTCTAAAATAGAAATAAAATAAAGAGGGATGGATTGGAGACAAGAGTTAATGAGAGTTACCTTAGCCCCATAAGACAAAATTTTTCCTTGCCAAGTCTCGAGTCTATCTCCATTTTCCTAAGAACCGTGGAAAAGAGACTATTTGTTTTTCGACCCACATACAAAGGACAGCCCAAATAATTCATCGGCAACTCTTTCTTAGTGAAACCCATAGTGGTAGCAATCACATCATCTCTAGGAGCAGTAGGTTTACCCGTGACAAAGCAAGATTTATTAATGCTCACTAATTGACCCGTAAACTTTTGATAACCTTCCAAGCATCTCATATGCATTTCAAGAGATTCTTTGGACCCATTGCAGAAAATTATATATCATCTGCATAAGAGAGGTGGGACATAATAGGAACATGAGGATGAGATTTATACCGAAGCCAATTGTAAGTGGAGTGCAGATAATTTAGGCCTCTACTAAGAAGCTCAGCCGCAATGATGAACAAACTGGGAGAAAGAGGGTCACCTTGGCGAAGCCCTCTAGTAGAATAAAAAAAACCACTTATGGAAATAAGTAATTAGAGATGCAGAGATAAATAATGTCTGCCCACTCAATTGAGAAGCCAAAATTCTTCAAGATTTTGATGAGAGAAATCCAAGAAAGCCTATCATACGCCTTAGCCATGTCAAGCTTAATAGCTATATTAGAACCTCTAACCTTCTTTCTAATAGAGTGCATCATCTCTTGGGCAAGAAGGATATTTTCATGAATCAACCTACCCTTCACAAAACCACTCTGATTGGTTGAGATAATTTGAGGGAGAATTATACTCAACCTACAAGTTAAAATCTTGGTAATAATCTTATTAGAGAAATTACACAAGCTAATAGGCCGAAGATCAGAGAAGGAAGATGGAGCATTAACTTTGGGAATAGTAACAATCAGAGTACTAGTCTAGCTTCTTGGCATTTCAAACCCCGTAAAGAACTCTTTTATAGCTCGAAAAAGATCATCTTTAATAATATCCCAGAATTCAGAATAAAAGAATCCTTTGAAACCATCAGGACCGGCAGCACTTTGACCATTCATACTACGAACCGTCTCAAAGATTTCCTCAAGAGTGGGAACAGCCGTTAACATATCATTTTCCTCAACCGTGATAATAGAAGGAATAACATTGAGGAGCTCATCATCCCCATCAAGATATAAATCAGCCGTGAGTTGGTGAGCATAAAAGCTGGTGGCTTCTCTTTGGATATCTTCTTTGGTGGTTAACAGCGTTCCATCTTTATCCCGAATTCGATGAATATGAAGCTTTTGCCTCTTTCTTTTGAAATAGGAATGAAAAAATCTGGTATTGCGATCTCCCTCTTTTATCCACCTGACGTTTGCTTTTTGTCTCCAAAATGAATCTTCAATAGAAAGCTTATGTTGTAAATTAGCCTGAGCAAGGCTTAAAGCAGCCCTATTTTCCTCCGAAGGATTTTGTTCAAAATTAGCTTCCTGTAAAAAGCACTTTCATCTTCAGCATTGGCAACTTGCTGATCAATTCTCCCAAAAACTCGTTTATTCCACTCCGAAATAACTTTACGAAGTCTAGCCAACTTTTTCCCAAAGCAAACCATAGGCCGTCCATCGATCCAAACCTTCCACGAAGAAGCAACCAGCTGTTTAAATTCCGGATGAGTTACCTTTTTTTTTTGGCGAAAGGAGGGCGGCACCTCCCTAGATTTTATTAATAAAGTAAAAACAGTACAAACATGGTGGGGGACATGACAACCTCAACCACTAAGAAAGAAACCTAAGGGGGGAGTCCTTACACATGACGTAAGGTCCTCTACAATAAAGGGAGGGAAGACTAGAGTACATAGAAAATAAATAAAAAATGAATCTAGCCATAAAAACTAAGATTGCCGAAAGTATGGGGTCCTATCCTTATCTAAGGCAAAGAAACCTTTGCAGAGGCGAGGAAGTGTAAGTACCCAAATCTGGCTCATGCCTTCCGGTTAAGTTTCCCGCCAATTCCCCGGACTTTCCTAAAGTTCAGGGGCAATTCGGGAACTTTTCAGAACCTTCCGATGGGCGAAGGACTTGCTAGGAATTAAAATTCCACGTAGTCCTTCGCTGGAAAAGCCCTTCTAGAAGGCCACCTTGCATGATTCTAGAAATATGCTGAGTCATAAGGGATAATGTCGCACGGCTGCATTAGCCAAGAACTCCAAGCCGCACGGCTTCATTAGTTTCTGCCAGACTGCCTATAAATAGAGACCTCCTCTATTTATTTAAAAGGGGAGTTTTTGGAAGCCTTGTTACTCTTCCAAAATACCACCACGAAATTACAGAAAGTTTAGAGTGCCAAAAACCACCTCCCTCCTCTCTAAAACCTTCCAAAGTTGGTCCTTCCGTAGGCAAACTTCAAGGAGATAGAGGAACACCACCATTGGTAACCTCTCATCCCCTTTTTCTTGAAATATGCTTGTATTTATGTGATATATTGCTCCTTGCTTTCCATATCATTATATACTTGCTTGGTATTTGATATATTGTTATTAAAGATTTCTTCTTTAAGCATGTAAATCATCCTACCACTATTCCCCTATCACATAGGATCCATGGAGGATCCAACCCAAGGATGAACAAATAAGACCTCAAAAAAGGCTTGTTCTAGGGTGGATCTCTCACATGGTGATGTGAAAAGTAGCATCCTTTGCTCTCAAAATAACATCTTTTCATATAAAGTTGCATCATTTGCAATAAGCATGTTATCTTTGCATAAAAGTTGCATCCTTTGCACTTGAAACGTCATTTTTACACATAAAGTTGCATCCTTTGCATTAAAAATCATTTCTTTACATCCAAATAGCATCCTTTGCACCCAAAATGTCATCTTTTTCATTAAAAATGTCATCGTTAGTTTAGAATGCATCCTTCATGTCCCTCATGGTTGGATCTCTCTTTCCTAGGATTGCTTAGTGACCTTCCTAAGGCACGAAAAGCATAGAAAGAGCATAAAGATCCAATCTTTATACCCTTCCCCTAGTCCCCTTTGGTATTTGATGCATCCTTTGGAGCGGACCGATGTAAATATCCCATCTTTACATCGTTTCTTCCATTAAAGGTGCCATAATCCCTTTAGAAATGAATAAGTCTTGAACCCTATATCTTCGATTATCACTTGAGATGAGCATAATAGTCCCTACACAAGCTCAATCGTCTCAAGATGTAGTGATGATCACAAGTCCAAGATGAGGACGGGATCAAAGTCCCGAACACATAAAAATCCAAGGAATCCCGAGCGATAACCAACTAAATGGTTTATACGTCCGGAAGACAACTTGGAACATCCCCCCCCCTCTTTTCAACACATGCACACAAGAAAGCACGCAAGCAAGCACGAAAAATGGGATCTTGGGAGACTTGCTTCGGCAAGGCACCTTGGGTGAACGCCAAACGTTCTTCCCAAGGGGTAACTTAACCTCCGGACCCTAATTCCTTTTTTTCAAAGTTTTGAGGAAATCAAAATGGCGTGGCAAATCTGTTTTTTCAAATTAAACCGGATGTTTTCAAACTCAAGTGAATCCAAATAAAACACAAAAAAGATTTGGGCCCCCACATTCACAGTTTGGCGACTCCGCTGGGGAAAAACCAAAGGAGAAAGCTTTCATTTTTAAAATAAAAAAATGATACCCGGTATATAGGTGGAAACCATTAAGTTTCCCCTTAACGCCTCCTAAAACGAGCCGGGGATAAGTTATGGTTTAACAAATCCACGTACCGGTATCTCTTTTCGAAAAAAAATAACAAAAAAAAGCTTTTTTCCTTTCGAGCGGGTTAGCCTCCTGTCGCGGATTCCATTTGTCGTGCTTGCTTTTTCTTTCTTCGCCTTGCATTGCATCTTGGTTCTTGGGCATTGTGCATGCTCTATATACTGAACAGGAAGCCTTCTGGAGCTGAAAGGTGCCTAAAATGTTTGGGGAGCAACCTGAAATGAAAAGAATTGGAACCTCGAAAATTGAGCAATGCAGGCGTATGGCTTAATCCACCTCGGATTCCAGCCGGGCGGCTTCATTGGCAATTCCACCAGGACAAAATTGAAGTTAATCTGGCAGCTTAGGCAGCTTGGGGCTATTCAGTTCCAAGACTGACCAGGCTCCAAAAAATTTACGTGCCTTAACTGTTGCATTTTTCCCCCGTCCCGAAAAATCATTCCTTTTAAAACACTTTTCTGAAAAATCTCTGTTTTAACTAAAAAAGAAACATTTTTTAGGAGACCGCACACTACGCGCACCTTATATATCCTGTACACCTTGCATGCACGTCCTTCAAACCCGGGGTGGTTGTTCAGTTGCAGTCACAGACAGCCTTACGATGCTCCCGGACGCGCGTGAAATCATCCCAAACACCCCATGGCAGCCAGTGTCGACCAATGCACAGTCCGTGTCACACGTTTCAAAAAACCGTGACTTTTGGTTGGTTTTTGATCTAGTCCGTGTCATATAGCCCAGTTGCATATCCCCGTAAAGGTCAAACCTTAGTCCATAACGGAAATCAAGATCTTTCGCGCAAGCGGAGCTCTGCCGAAATTCCGACAAGGAAAAATTGGTAGAATCTTGGCTACGACATTGACTTTGAACTTGACCCGCACGGGATGCGTAAGAGTCGAGACCGAGTCCGTGCCAAAAATCCAAAGATCTTTTGTGCAAGCGGAGCTCTGCCGAAATTCCGACAAGGAAAAATTGGCAAGATCTTGACCCGACATTGACTTCGACTTTGACTCACGCACAGCGTATGCAGCGAAGTTCAATGTGACACTGCATCATCCGGCTTTTATCGCCCGACCTATGCCTATTATCTTCTCGGACATTGCCAAAAAGTCAAAACGTCAATCGCGCAAGCGAAATTCTGCCGAAATTCCGTTAAGGCTGAAAGACGAGACTTTCCCGGCATTGCCTTGAATACAATCCGCATCGCTCGTGCGTTAAAAGTTCTTATGACCCGCTAGACCCGTTAGGAGCGTTCTTCTCTCTCGGTCGGTGGGATCCGCGTGCCCTATAGGACCCTCGCCCGGGGCTGTCCACCCTGGGAGGTCGAAATACAGGTGGAATACGAGGGGCTTATAGACGTAGTGACGGAGCCCACTGATCCAGGATCTAGAGTAGTTGTGAAAAAGAAGGGCAGAACCCCTTTTCCAACCAAATAGAAATTAATAAAAGACACTGTTTTAAGTAAACTGGAAGATTCTTAATTTGCATATTGCTTGAGCCTTCAGCCTAAACACCTACCCCGAGTCTAAACCTCTCCTGTCCCTTTCCCGCAGCGAGAAAGAAGTGGGTGAGAATACCGGGTCAGCGGCTTGTTAGCGCAGAATTCTCCACAGGTTCGCTGTAATCCTCGGTTTGTCACCCAAAGAGTCTGAATGGCCGATTTGACAGAAAACAGCAGCGGTTTGGGTAACCAGATGACTAGGGAAGAAGAACTAGCCTTAGCCTTGGAAAATAGTCGTAAGGTCCATGAGGAACAGCAAGCCATGCTCATTGATGTGCTCCGTTGTCATGGGGTTCAGATAGTGGTTGAGTCCAACGGTTCCCTGGTTATGGTAGAAGATGAGACTCCAGAAGCAGCCATCTCAGCTCCCCCAACCTATAACCAACGCCCTCCTCCATCCACATATGATCCCTTACCAAGGACTACCCCTTTTCAGTCCTTTTCGATGTCCCAGGCCATCAGGGTCCCAACACCCTCGCCTCCTCAGATAAGACCCAGCTTTGTTCCCTACCAACAGAGAGCAAACGCCACAGCTATCCCAGTTACGCAGCCCCTACATTACCCATGGGACTCATTCCCTCCTCTCAGCCTGAGCCAAATTTCCTTACCCTGGAATTCCAGTACCAGCCTGACCTTTCCAACTTCGTCAACGCCTGTGAATTTGCCTACCTCCTAGACAGTGGCAGTGAAGAGTCAGTCGGAAATGAGAATAGGAATGGATGGATTTACAGTGATGATGACAGATCAGTAGAAGGAATGAACCTGGAGTCGACAGAAGTGAAACCTAGAGGACAAGATGAAGTAGAAAACCACAGACATGGAATGGGAGATGGTATCACTTCAAAGTGTGCCTGTAGCCTTTGCAAGGGCTCGGAAGAGAAAATGGATGCGAGCTCAGATGAGGCAGGGTATGAATTCCATATCCTAGAATTCAACACTCCTTACAAAGACTTGGTCGGTGAATGGAGGAACTTGATCGAAGCTTTAGCTGAAAGAGGGAAGTGGGCTCCACCCGCCGATCTAGAACATGTAAGCATCATTGAGGCCAAACCCCCATCGGGAAGAGTAGACTCCATTGCAGTGCTGGTGACCCTGAGACCTTGTCCGAAGAAGAGTGTATGGAAGCTCTAGAAAGAGTCTTAAAGTTTGAAGCGACCCCGGTCCCCTTCCTATCTTATGACGACATTGATGTTTTCTTGATAATCCCCAAGTCAGGGGAAGAGTCCAGGATACCCCTTATATGGCGCCAAGTATCCCAACCCGCTTTTGCCCTCATTGGTCATCAGAGTCAAGATGAAAGTTCTCACATGAGTTACTGTAGTGATACTGAAGAAGACTCAGTCGAAATGCCAGAAGGAACAATAGAGGAGTGGTTAGCCCAGAAGCCGAAAAGCCCAGAAAACCCTCCCGAGAGTAGAGAACAGGAACCTGCCATAAGGTTTAACCCTACAGAAATCCTTCTCGATGATGGAATCTCCCACTTCAGAAAGTGTTTGGCCAATGTCAAAGATGCCGTCGGAAGGCTGACCCCTAGAGAAAGAAGGGATATGCTTGACAGTGATAAGGAATGTGACCCCTCTCTGTTGAAAAAGCTGCTATGTCCAGGCAAGGAAGCCATTAGCAAACCTCCAAGCTCTGGAAATGATAATTCCTGTTGCATGCTGACTCTGAAAAGCTTGAATGAAACTGTGAAGGCTTTGAGTGAGGAAGATGAAGCTGAGACCAGCCGGTTGCTAAGCCAATTAGGAAGTCAGAACCCAGAAAAGGCCAGAAAGCCAGTGACCTGGGATCAGATTCGGGAAGCTGCCTATGCCCCGGATCGTGCCGTTAATCAGATTAATCAATAGAGTTGGCCATATGAGTGTTGAGCAGCCTAAGGGTGACAAAATAAATGCCGTCTCCGAGCCGAAAACAGACAAAAGACCTTATAAGCCAGAAGCAGAAAAGCCAGACTCTGAGAAAGAGGATCCGATATTGACTCAATTGAAGTGTACTCAGGCCAACATCTCCTTGTGGTCCCTGTTAACCTCTTCATACCCTCATAAGGCTAGAAGAAAGTTTGGCCAAGACCATGGTGCCCATAGATGTCACCCCAGATGAGGTCATCCAGATGATCGGAAGTATCCATTACGGAAACATCATTACCTTCACTGACCTGGACCTGCCAAAATATGGGGCTAGCCATAACGAACCCCTTTATATCACAGTCCAGTTGGAAGAACGCCGGTTGCCACGGGTATTAGTCGATGGAGGATCTGCAATGAATGTCCTGCCATCAAAGATGATGGATTTATTGGATTTGAAGCCCACAGATTTGAAGCCTCTAGTCAAACTATTAAGGACTATGACTCCACTGCACGATCAGTTCTGGGGATTGCTACTCTCAAGTTGTGGTTTGGCAAAAAGGCCATGGATGTTGATTTCTAAGTGATTGACATTCCCATTTCATTCACCGCTCTGCTGGGACGACCTTGGATTCACCAGATAAACGGGGTAGCCTCTACTCTACACCAATGCGTCAAATTCCAGTCAAGTGATGGTACCATCACCACTATTTATGGAGACAGTGTCACTGTGGAAGGAACCAGCACTGGAGGTATCCCGATACTGGAAATCAAGCATGATGATGAAGGGTTTGCCTTGACCGGATTCTCTGTAGCTTCTTCCAAGGCATAAGTATGTTGCACTGACCTTACTACTACCTCCGACAAAATTCCCCCTGCTATGCGAATGATGAGAAAAATGGATTATCTTCCGGGGCTCGGATTGGGTAAAAGACTTCAGGGTCGCAATGTTGTTATTGATGTAAAGGAACAGACTACCAGATACGGCTTGGGATACAAACCGAATTCTCGGGATGACAGAAAAGCTAAAGGCACAGTTCCAGAAAAGCGAAGTGAAGGGCTTCGTCTCCATCCTTACAGCTTGTCTCTGACCCAGTACTTCACAAAAGGTGGGACCCAATATGATGAAAGTGATTGCCAGATCTCCCTGAAAAGAACTCTTCTGGAAAATCTTGAGAAAGCTCGGGGAAAACCAACAAATCCTGTTCGAAGAATGTTCCTTGATCTGCCAGACATTCCTGGGGCTACTACTACTATTCAGAACAAATATGCCTTCAAAGGAAGCCCAGACAGTCTCAAAGAGTCAGCACTCTTTTCATCCGGGGTAACGGATTTCTCTGCCTCTGAGTTAGCTCTTCCAAAGATCAGCTAGATAGAAGCTGCCAGTAGTGAAGACAGTGAGTTGGGTTTGCAAAAGCTGTTTGATGAAGAAGCGCAGATCCCGGATCTGATCGACTTCAGCTTAGATGACGAGGTAGTTGCCGTAATTGGAGATGGTGATGAAGAGCCTTTTGATCCCCGCACTTTGGTGACTAAGACAGAGATGCCTTTGAAGAATTGGGAGGCCAATAGCCAGCCGACAGCAAATGATCACGGAGCTTGGATTGGTACCCCGTCCTTCTCAGCCCAGTCGTACCAAACACCCTGTCATCCATTCAGTTGAGTCAGGAATCTTTGAATTCTAGTCCTCCGAGTCA
Source organism: Adenophora triphylla var. japonica (assembly GCA_022495995.1). Lineage (NCBI taxonomy): Eukaryota > Viridiplantae > Streptophyta > Magnoliopsida > Asterales > Campanulaceae > Adenophora > Adenophora triphylla. The sequence goes on along the minus strand of JAFEMH010000667.1, from coordinate 294,987 downwards.
TCGAAGGCCTCACGCCTGAGGATTATGAATATGTAACCAATGTCATCTTTCCGCTTGCTTTGAATGAAATGACAGATCTTTCTGAGTATTCCCTTATTGCCAACTTAACAAATGATAAATTAACTCAAAACTTAACAACAGTTAATAATGAATCATTTGAACAAGATGCAAACACACTAAATGAACAATACATCCAAGAAATCTTTAAGAAGGTTACAGACAAAGAGAAAAACTGGCCCAAGCTTTCGAGGAGGTTTTGACAAGTCTTAACTTGGGTACTGTCAAAGAACCTAAAGAGACACAGATTGGAAACTTCTTCCAGGGGGTTGAATGGGACAGACTGGTCAATCTGCTCAGAGAATACATGGACGTATTTGCATGGTCGTACAGATATATGCCGGGGCTAGACAGTTCGATAGTAGAGCACAGAATCCCTCTAGCACCAGATGCTAAGCTAGTAAAACAGAAACTGAGGAAGATCAAGCCAGAATGGTCCCTGCAGGTCAAAGAAGAGATAGAGAAGCTAATGCGGGTAGGATTCATCAAAGTCATCAAATATCCGACATGGTTATCCAACATTGTGACTGTAACCAAAGCCAATGGGAAGGTGCGCTGCTGTGTAGATTTTTGGGATCTGAACAAAGCCAGCCCCAAAGACGATTATCCCTTGCCAAACATAGACATTCTGGTGGACGCCACCGCCAACTACGAAGTCAAATCCTTTGTTGATGGCTTTGCAGGCTACAACCAGATCAAGATGGCCGAGGAGGATCAAGAAAAGACAGCCTTCACCACACCGTGGGGAACGTACTGCTATACAGTGATGCCATTTGGGCTTAAGAATGCCGGGGCTACTTATCAGAGGGCAACGACCGCACTCTTTCATGACATGATCCACAAGGAGATTGAGGTCTACGTCGATGACATGATAATCCACTCCAAAGGCAAGGATGGACAACACTTTCTCGACTTGCAGAAGTTCTTTGAGAGGCTGAGACAACATTCCATGAGACTAAACCCTACCAAATGCACCTTCGGAGTGACAAGGGGAAAAGTGCTTGGGTACATGGTCACAGAACGCGGGATTGAAGTTGACCCTCGGAAGATCAAGGCCATTATGGACATGAAGCCGCCTCGAACCCAGACAGAGGTCAAAAGCTTTATGGGTAAATTAAAGTACATCAGCCATTTCGTCAACCAGTTGACCACCATGTGCGAGCCCATCTTCAAGCTCATGAAGAAGAATGTAGACACAGAATGGACCGAGGAATGCCAGGATGCCTTTAACCAAAATCAAGGCATACTTAGTACATCCTCCGGTGCTATGCCCCCCACATAGACAGGAACCTTTTTTGCTCTATCTCACTGCCACTGATACGGCATTTGGGGTTATGCTTGCTCAGGAGAGGAAGGACTCTCGGGTAGAAAACGCCATTTACTTTGTCAGCCGGAAGCTACAGGGGAGTGAGCTCAATTATTCAGCATGCAAAAAGACTTGTGCAGGATTGGTCTGGGTGGTCGGTAAGCTGAAGCATTACATGCAAGCCCACTCTGTGAACTTGGTCTCGAAAATGGATCCCATCAAGTACATCTTTGACAAGCCTTCCCTCTCGATGCGTCTAGAAAAGTGGTCCTTCTTCTTGGCTGAGTATGGCATCAACTATGTGACGAGAAAGGCTATCAAGGGTCAAGCATTGTCAGACCATCTGGCAAACTTCCCTAGTAATGAGGACCGCGGGCCTGAACCCCAATTCCCAGATGAAGGGATCTTTGTAGTCGAGCCTGAGAGCCGATGGCAGCTTTTCTTTGACAGGGCTGCTAACAAAAGAGGAAATGGCATAGGAATGCTACTGGTCGACCCGAAAGATGAGCACACGCCAATGGCCATCAAGTTGAACTTCCCTGCCACGAACAATGTCGGCGAGTATGAAGCCTGCATTGCTGGTTTAGAAGCTGCCTTAGAGAGGAATGTCAAGGAGCTCGAGGTCTATGGAGACTTAGCCCTGATCATCAATCAGGTCTCCAACAAGTGGAAAACTGTAGATCCTAACCTGCAAAAGTATCATGCCTATATGGAGGAGTTGACTGGACAGTTCAGAGAAGTGACTTTCCATTACATGCCAAGAGATAAGAACAAATTCGCAAATGCCTTAGCTACTCTAGCCTCACTGGTAGAGACCCCCGAGGGAAAGGCGATAAAACCCTTCAGAGTGGGTAGAAGAGAAGCCCCAGCTTTCTGTTGCGAAATAGACCTGGGACCTGAGCCTATCAAGGAACCCTGGTACAATCAGATTTACCAGTTTCTCAGAAGTGGAGAGTCAGCCTTTAGAGATGAAGAAGGTAAGCCAAAGGAAGGCATCAAAGCCAAAAGCTTGCAAGCCCTAAAACGGTTAGCTTCCCACTATGTCATTCTAGGGGACGATCTGTATAAGAAACGGTACCAAGGGCCGCTCCTTCTGTGTGTCACCCAAGAAAGGGCCAGAGAGTTGATGAATGAGGTCCACAATGGTCCCTGCAGTCCTCATATGAATGCTAGAGCCCTGATGCAAGTGATCATCAGGATGGGTTATTACTGGATCTCCATGGAAACAGATTGCGTTCAACATGTCCGACAGTGCGACAAATGCCAACGGTTTGCTAATCTCAATCACCTTCCGCCTCATGACCTATACTGCATGACGACTCCTTGGCCGTTTGCAACTTGGGGTATTGACGTGATAGGGAAGATAGCTCCGGCAGGAAGCAATAGGCACGAATTCGTGTTAGTGGCAGTCGACTACTTCACAAAGTGGGTAGAAGCGAAGTCCTACAAAATCCTCACTTCCAAGAAGGTGGCCAAGTTTGTCAAAGAAAACCTAATGTGCAGATATGGGGTGCCCAATGAGATCATTTCTGATAACGGGTCACACTTTGAAGGGGACTGTGATAGATTGCTGTCAGAGTTCAGAGTCACTCGCCACAAATCATCCCCTTACAGACCTCAGACCAATGGAGCCGTGGAAGCTGCTAATAAGACGCTCGAACGGATCATCCGGAAAATGGTCACCCGTGGTCGTGACTGGCCTGAAAAGCTACAACTAGCACTCTGGGGCTACAGAACGTCTGTTAGAACAGCCACGGGAGAAACCCCTTTTGCCCTTACATACGGGATGGAAGCAGTATTGCCAGTGGAGTTGGAAATCCCGTCATTAAGGGTCCTCCTGGAAAATAGTATCAACGAAGTGGAATGGCTACGCAGCCGGCACAATGAATTGGCCCTGCTCGACGAAAGAAGATTAAAGGCCATGGAACATACTCGAGCCTACCAGAGGCGAATGGCCAGATCATTTGACCAAAAGGTCAAGACCATAGACATCAAAGAAGGTGACTTGGTTCTGAAAGTAAAGTCCCCTACCAGAGATAACCCCCTGGGAAAATGGGAACCCGTTTGGATTGGCCCGTATGTGGTGCAGAAGATACTATCGGGAGGAGCAATGAAGCTTGCAGACCTGGATGGCAATCCCTTTGTCCACCCAGTCAACGGTGATAAGCTCCGTAGATACTATGTCTAAGGGGAAAAGAAGAAAAATAAAAAAAAAGAAAAAAATCTTAGTGCAAAAAAGAGTAATGCCCAGCTAAGCTGAAAACCCAAAAAGGGCGGTCTAGGCAAAAGACAGGGTTACACATATAAAAAAAAAAGAGAGAGAAAAAAAAATCTTAGTGCAAAAAAGAGTAATGCCCAGCTAGGCTGAAAACCCAAAAAGGGCGGTCTAGGCAAAAGACAGGGCTACACATAAAAAAAAATAATAAAATATATATCAAAATTTCCCCAGAATGAACTACGAAGACCTGAGCCCCTTAGTCTTTCTTGTAAAAGGGGAACGTAGGCAGCCATATATGGTTCGATCTAAACAATAAAAAAAGGGCGATCAAGTTTCCATGAAATGCGTCCTAAGCAATCAATAAGACATCTGAAATTTCCATGAAATGTGTCTTGATTAATTTCTAAGATCATATCTTTGTTAATTACAAGTTAAAAGACTTCTTGATGAGTTCAAGCACGGTCTACTCTTGACTCTGCTAACCTGCTACAAAGATCTAAAATACAATAAAATGCCTAATAAACTATTGTGTTTGCAAATGGCAATAAGGGAATCCTATGAAAAGATCTATCAGTCGTCATTCACTGAGTCTTCCTTGTTCTTCTTCCCTTTACCTCGACCCCGTCGAGTGTTCTTTCTCTTCTTGTCTAGGATGTCAGTCTCCCTCATCCCAATCTCGGGTATCCTCACTGGAGCCTCCGCCAAACCCGTATCAATAAGTTCTCTCTCAATACGGGCACGAGTCCGCACTTCCTCCCTCTGAGCCTCAGTCAAGGGAGCGACTTCAGAAAGCCTCTCATAACGAGCCTCCATATCTCTGATAAAGTCACCCGACTGGTTATGGTGACTCGCTTTAGCCTCAGCCTCTCTTAAAGTCCTGCTCGAGTCGCAATCCGCTCCTAATAAAGCCTGACGCCTCTCTCCCAAAATGACCTGAGTCGCCCCCATCTCCCTCTCATACCAGTCCAAGAAGGCCGTGGTCAAAATGGTACTCTTCCGACTCTTGAGAATGGCCCTGGGTGGGAAAGCAGTATATGTCCCAACCCTCGAGAAAAATAAGAAGCTGGCCGGATCCTTCATGTCCAAAGGCGCTACCTCCATGGTATTGATGTCCTTCCAATCATTCAAAGGCTCCTGTAAAGTCCCAAACTGCCTGGACACTAGGCAAGGAATGTAGAAGGATGACAGAGAAAACCCCGGAACTCTCACTACATAAGACTCTTGAAATGTTCGACGGGTCTGTAGTCTCCAATGAGGCACCCACCAGTGAATGTCCGAGGTGGACAACCTAGCCATCATCAGCTCCCAGCTACCCTGGTCTTGCTCCCTAGGTGTGCCCCTTTGAGAAATCACCCAAGGGCACTGAGTAGGCGCAGCCCCTGGCAAAGCCCCAAGCCTCTCCTGCAACCATAAAGTCAGCACCGCTGGGCTCCTAGACCTCATGAAACGATCTCCCCTAGCCATTCTGTCAATGCCGTGCAATGTCTCCCCCAAAATCAGTGGGACGATATCCTTTCCAGCCCTGCAGTCCCTGACCTTGTCCAAAAGGCCGCTGTGGCAAACTCCAACAAACTCGACAGTAAACAGAAATGAGAACATACAAAGGGCAAAAGCGTCCATAGCCACTGTGGTCATAGCCATATCGGGAAAAACAAACCTGCCCGGGATATCGGAAAGGTCAATCCTATCTGGAGCTATCAACATCCCCTCGGCTTCTTTCAGAGAAATTTGCAGAAAAGGTGCTAGCTTTACAGTCACCGGCAAGTCCCCGGCCAAAGGTGTTGAAATTGCCTCAATTTCTGGACCACCAATCAATGCTCAGAAGTCTTCAAAGGTTGGAACAAGCTCATTGTAGGAATAGCAGTAAACATGTCTCCAGACATCCCAAAACTTTGCTGCTGCTCTCAAAAGGTCCCAATCAGGCGGGAGATCCTTCAAATGCCATAAAGATTTGATCTTGAAGGTAGTATCGAACAGCCCTTTGTGAGATTGAAAGTTATGTCTCACCCAAGATTGAAGATCGGACAGAAAACGGTCTCTTTTCCCCTTTTGCAGTCTAGCGGGTCTTTCCATTGCAAGATGGTCAAGGTTGATGTCTCTTGGTCAGAAATATGCTCTGGGGTCAGTTGAGGCAAGTCTAGAGTGAAAATGAAATGAAATAGCCTTTCCTTGGTTTTATTTGAAAAAAATCAGTTCAGGAGAGGATTCCCGCCGCACGGCTTCATTTTCCCAGAGACCTGGCCGGACGGCTTCATTTTCCTGATGTAGAAAGCAATCTGCAGCAACCAAAGTTGCTGCCCAAGAGGAGTTCTCACCCCACTTTCTCAATGAAACCTGTCCCAAAACATGTCCAAACACCATCCATGCAGTTATATACCATTACAAACCATTTTGGCCCAGTTTCAGCCCCATTTCCAAGCAAAAAAGCAGCCCCGAGGCTCAAGTAATATGCAAAGTCATAAAGCATAAATTAGAAAAGCAAATACAATCTCATTACATTGTTTTCGCCCCATCGGCGTCCAAATAAAGCAAAAAATAAGCAAAATGTGCATAAAACTGTTCGTTGTTTGTCTCCTTCCCACTAGATCGATCCTAAGGACCTCCTAGGCCTCCGACTCCTCGTCGTCGCTACTCAGCTCATAGAATTCAGGCTCCCTCATCAAATCCTCGCTGTCACTCACATCAGAAAGATGGACATTCACATGCTCATACTCTGCTAGCTGCTCCAGGATGCCGGTGTTGGGTCCCTGTCCCCGAGGCATGGCACTAGAAGAATACTCTGAGGCTGATGAGGTGGATGCCGTGCTCCCGACGTGCCTTCTTTTGCGCACAGGCTCCTGCACATTCACTGCAGCCTTTGAAGTGCAAGCCAGCTTCTTCACGAGGGACCGATACACGTCCTTCCATCCTCTGTTCTGCCGTACCAAACCATCATAGGTACGAGCTGGAACCTGAGAGAAAAGAGAAGAGGAAACTCATAATATCTCAAGAAAGGTTCAGAATTGCAGAAAGCAAAGGGAATACAAAAAGGGGAAAGGACCCTAGAGATGCTTACAGTGCTGTCAGGCGGCAGAGTGTACTAGGCTCCCTCGTGTCGGGGACAGGTATCATAAACCTCCTCGGTACTCCGTTGACCACATAGGAAAGATGAGCAGGAGGCAAAGGTGGGTCGGTAGGCTCAGCTTCCCCGTACCCCTGGGCAATAGCCATCTTCACCAGTTTTTGTGGCATCCTCAAACGCGCCTCCACAAAGGTAGCATACGGGGTAGCCATATCAAAATACTCCTCAGCCGCCACACTGGCCTGATACCTCGCTATCTCATTCTCTGGCCAATTCCTGGGCTGCAGCATAAGTGCTGGAGGGTCATGGGGAGTGATGGCATCCAAAGGAGGGACATGGCCATGCTACCTGGAAAAGCGGTCCCCCAGATAAATGATGTCGCAGGTGAGCTCGGTCAACCACCTCCTCTGCCTAGTCACCTCCAAGGCATCTCCTAGCAGAACCTCCGGGTACCTTACCCAAGGATAAAAGTCCACCCCATCATCACCGTCCTTATTAAGGACGGGCCCCACCATCTTGTAATCAAAGGTGATTCGGGTCTTCTCGGTGAACTTGTCCCTAGCCTCTCCCCTCTAGCGAATCATAGCAGGGAAGATGGTAGGATCGCTCTGTTGGTTCCAGGGAAAGAACCCAATCACCTCGCAAAACCAGACCTGCATGTTCAAAACATAAAATGGTCATCTTCTCTTATAAGAGTCTCAAGACACAAAAGGAAGAGAGAAAGGAAAGAAGGTGAGAATACCTCAAGAGCAAAAGAGAAGCAGTCCATAGAAGCAGTCTTGTTTCGGCTGTACAAATCCAGAGAGAAATAAAGCTCTGCCAATCCGGCCTCACCCCAAGAGACCGTCCCAATCTCGTCCACATCCTCCAAGGAGTCAAGAAGGCACAGCATAGCCAAAGTCCCATAATTAGCAAAGATGGTGACTGACAGCATCAACCACAGAAAAGCTCTCGCAAGCTTGTGAGCAGTCACCTCATTGGCAGCAAATCCCTGCATGCAGTTCAGGACTGCCACCTCCACATTCCTTGTCTCCATCTCGAGTCTCTTAGGACGGAGATCAAACCCAACCAGAGCCCTTAACTCATCCACAGTAATATGGTCTCTCCAAGTCACAAGCCTCCCGGTGAACTGCAAGCCTGTAGTAGCAGTAAAGTCGGCCGGAGTCACCGTAAGCTCTCTCCAGCTGAGATGAAAGCTGTGGGTGGTGTCCCACCAGAACTCCGAGAGGGCCTGGATCAAGCCCTTGCTCTTCGAGGTCACATGGATGCCTCTGCCAATAGCCTCAATGAACAAATCAAGGCCGGTAGCCCTCACTAGCTGCTTGGGGTTCACCCCATTCTTATCAAAGTTGGGCACCCTATCCCATAGCTTCACGGCCACCTCAGAAGGTCTCCTCGACTTGTTCTCCAGTAGGAAAAAGCACAACAAAAAACTTGTTAGTCCTTCATCTCATTTCAAAAGCATGCATATATTCAAAAGTGCACATATTTTCAAAGAAAAGCATTCATAAGAGATTTCTAGCATCCTTTGCATAAAAAAAAAGAAGTATCCTTCATCATTTGAAGCATGTCGTACAAAGCACATTGCTCTGTCAAGCACAAAAATTCCAATTTTCAAAATTCTTTACACATAAGCATTAATTTTTCAAAATGGCATGCATGAATCCTTTTCATCGTCCAAAATCTTGCCTTCACATCCATGATCAGAAGTTGACCTAGTTTAAGCGCATGCAAGAACTTCGTCGCCTTTTAGACATTATTTTTCTGACTTTATTTAAAAAAAAAATGGGTCATTCTCATTATTTTTCGAATAAATTGCACATGCATGTTTATTTATTCTCTTAGCCTCGTAGGTTAATCATCAAACTCCTAAAGTCATCCTAGGAAAATTCAAAAATTTCCTAAAATTCGGGTCAAGCCCTAAATCAATCCAAATTCAATCAAAATTGTTAAAATCAAGAAAATCAAGAATGCTTACCCCAATAGATTGAGGTTTCATGGACTTGTGCTCCCTTTTGCCCGGATATAACTCGGAAGGAGGCGTATTGAAATCGTATTTTCGCTCGGTTTGAACGAACTCCCTCCGCCTCATTCTCGCGGCTTGTGACAAGACTCTTCACGCTTGTCGGGGTACAATGTTACCCTCTTGATCCATTTCGAGCACTAGAAGGTAGGGAATCGAAGAAATTTGGAAATTTCCCTCTCTACTCTCCCTCCTCTCCTCGGCAGAAGCCACGACAATGGCGCTTTGCCCGTTTTCAAATCTGTTTAAACAATCTGGTGAAATCAGGATTGAAGCCAGGCGGCTTCTTTTTCCTCCATCTCTTGCCGGGCGGCCCCATTTGCTCTGAGCAGAAATTACATCTTTGCCCCTGGACTTTCCACTTGGGCATATAACTCCCGTTATTTCTTAACTAGAGTAACGTCGTTATCCCAAGGATATCCGTTATCTCTAAGCGAATAGACTTTCCTCCCGAGTCGCCTCCGTTACTTCCGTTATAACGGAATAATGCTAGGTGACATCCTCCGAATTGTCAAACTTTAGCTACCTCTATCTCACAGATGGTGAAGTACGCTCAAGTTCTCCAAACTTTAGCTACCTCTATCTCACAGATGGTGAAGTACGCTCAAGTTCTCCAAACTTTAGCTACCTCTATCTCACAGATTGAGAAGTACGCTCAAGTTCTCCAAACTTTAGCTACCTCTATCTCCTCGATAGTGATGTAAGCTTTAGCTTCCTCAGGTGACAACCTCCATTAATTGTCAATCAGGTGACAACCTCCATTAATTGTCAATCAGGTAACAACCTCCAGTAATTGTCAATCATGTGACTCCTCCAATAATCGTCAAAACCTCAAGGATCCTAGACACTGTTCCTAACTATCTAGTGAGACTTGAACTACGACCAAGGCTTGATTCCTCCGGGATACGTAGGTAGCCTTTCATAAAGGTCCAGCCATCCGACCACATTGGTCACCCTGTTCCTTCGTACTCCTCAATGGTGAAGTAGCCCCTCATGGAGGTCCAGATATCCGACCACATCGGTCACTTCCTTCATCTAGCATATCCCCAGTAGGATCGGTCACTTGACCTCCCAGGTCACTTTCCCTTCTATCTCTCCAGCAAGAGACCAGTTTCTCTTCGCTATTCCCCAGCGGATCTTATTCTGAACTACGGCCTGGCTTGATTCCTCCGGGATACGTAGGTAGCCTACTTTAGGTTCAACCAATTCGTCACATATGACATCCCCTTTCCCCAGTGGATTCCGAACTACGATTATGGCTTGATTCCCACTCGGGATACGTAGGTAGCCTTCCAAAGGTTCAGCCACTCGACCACCTTGGTCACCCAATCCGTCTCGGCATTCGCCAGATCGGATCCTTTTTTATCGACAACCCCACTCGTCCTGCAAGTGACGTTGCCGAGGGGCTTCTGTAAGTACCCAAATCTGGCTCATGCCTTCCGGTTAAGTTTCCCGACAATTCCCTGGACTTTCCTAAAGTTCAGGGGCAATTCGGGAACTTTTTCGAACCTTCCGAGGGGCAAAGGACTTTCTAGGAATTAAAATTTCACGTAGTCCTTCGCTGGAAAAGCCCTTCTAGAAGGCCACCTTGCATGATTCTAGAAATATGCTGAGTCATAAGGGATAATGCCGCACGACTGCATTAGCCAAGAACTCCAAGCCGCACGGCTTCATTAGTTTCTGCCAGACTGCCTATAAATAGAGACCTCCTCTATTCATTTAAAAGGAGAGTTTTTGGAAGCCTTGTTACTCTGCCAAAATACCACCACGAAATTACAGAAAGTTGAGAGTGCCAAAAACCACCTCCCTCCTCTCTAAAACCTTCCAAAGTTGGTCCTTCCCTAGGCAAACTTCAAGGAGATAGAGGAACACCACCATTGGTAACCTCTCATCCCCTTTTTCTTGAAATATGCTTGTATTTATGTGATATATTGCTCCTTGCTTTCCATATCATTATATACTTGCTTGGTATTTGATATATTGTTATTAAAGATTCCTTCTTTAAGCATGTAAATCATCCTACCCCTATTCCCCTATCACATAGGATCCATGGAGGATTCAACCCAAGGATGAACAAATAAGACCTCAAAAAAGGCTTGTTCTAGGGTGGATCTCTCACATGGTGATGTGAAAAGTAGCATCCTTTGCTCTCAAAATAACATCTTTTCATATAAAGTTGCATCATTTGCATTAAGCATGTTATCTTTGCATAAAAGTTGCATCCTTTGCACTTGAAACGTCATTTTTACACATAAAGTTGCATTCTTTGCATTAAAAAATCATTTCTTTACATCCAAATAGCATCCTTTGCACCCAAAATGTCATCTTTAGTTTAGAATGCATCCTTCATGTCCCTCATGGTTGGATCTCTCTTTCCTAGGATTGCTTAGTGACCTTCCTAAGACACAAAAAGCATAGGAAGAGCATAAAGATCCAATCTTTATACCCTTCCCCAGTACCCTTTGGTATTTGATGCATCCTTTGGAGCGGACCGATGTAAAGATCCTATCTTTACATCATTTCTTCCATTAAAGGTGCCATAATCCCTTTAGAAATGAATAAGTCTTGAAGCCTATATCTCCGATTATCACTTGAGACGAGCATAATAGTCCCTACACAAGCTCTATCATCTCAAGATGTAGGATTGATGGGCTAAGGATATTTCCCTTCTAAAGAACCTCACTCTTGGACCATAAGAGAGAGTCCTTCTCTCGATCACACATAACCCAAGGTCAAATAGTGATGATCACAAGTCCAAGATGAGGACGGGATCAAAGTCCCGAACACATAAAAATCCAAGGAATCCCGAGCGATAACCAACTAAATGGTTTATACGTCCGGAAGACAACTTGGAACATCCCCCCCTCTTTTCAACACATGCACACAAGAAAGCACGCAAGCAAGCACGAAAAATGGGATCTTGGGAGACTTGCTTCGGCAAGGCACCTTGGGTGAACGCCAAACGTTCTTCCCAAGGGGTAACTTAACCTCCGGACCCTAATTCCTTTTTTTTCAAAGTTTTGAGGAAATCAAAATGGCGTGGCGACTCCGTTTTTTCAAATTAAATCGGATGTTTTCAAACTCAAGTGAATCCAAATAAAACACAAAAAAGATTTGGGCCCCCACATTCACAGGAAGGTCATGGAAAAGAAGAAACTCAAGATTCTGTTTATCATCTGCAGCCTTGTTAGCCAAGCCATCAGCAACACCATTTCCTTCACGAAGGATATGGGTAATCCGAACATTCATAAGAGACATAAGGCGATGAATATGTGCTATAATATACCATATAGACCAAGGAATATGATACTCCTGGAGAATAATGCGCATAAGGGGTTGAGAATCAACCTCAAGCCAAATGTGATGATAACCTCTATGATAAGCTCTATGAAGAGCATCCCGAGCAGCCAACGCTTCAGCCATCATGTTAGATTCAACACCATAGTAGTTAGCAAAAGCATATATAAAATCTCCATTTGAATCCCGAAAAATACCTCCTCCCGCAGCAATGCCCGAATTTCCCCTAGAAACCCCATCCGTATTAATCTTGATAGAACCATCATTAGGAGAGTCCCAAGTAACCAATCTGATTTTTGGGGCAACATAAGACTTAATTGCCCAGCCGGAAAGTAGAAAGGATGTGCTCTTCATCATAAGCCCTTGGGAAAGAGAGAGAAAAGGAAGATGCAATAAGGTGCACCTGCTCTCGGACTTTATTAATAATGCAACCAGAATTCATGCCAACTCCATCAAAGCTACATTTATTCCGAGCTAGCCAGAGTTACCCAAGCATTTATGAATCTGAAACTGCCCCGAGTAAAATCTGCTGTTACCTTAATCGAAATAAGAAGAGGAGCATGATCCGAGCACGTACGATTTAAATGAGTGACTGTAGTATCATGAAACATGTGTAACCATTGGTTGTTATAGAGCGCTCTATCAATACGCTGCATAATAAAATGCCTTCCCATACGCTGATTCCACCAAGTAAATCTAGAGCCTTCATACCCAACATCCATGAGGTTGGCTACATGAATAGTGGCTGCAAATTCAACAACGGAGCCCTCTTTTATAGGACGGCCACCTTTCTTTTCATTTTGATCTAACACAACATTAAAATCACCCACAACCATCCAAGCCATAGTAGTAGAACTGATGTGAATAAGATCTTCCCAAAGAGGCCTTCTGTCATAAATATTGCAGCGTGCATGAACACACGACAATAAAATGGGATCAGGCCAAAGATTATGAGAGATTTGAACCGTAAGAACTTGCTCATTGTCATGATAAACACTACAATTAATCCCATGTCTCCAGATTATCCATATTCTGCCGTCATCATTTGAAACTCCTCCATCACAATTAAGCTTCCGAACAAAAGAAGCCAACATATTAGAATCCTGCTTAGGCTCATAAATGGCAATAAGAGACGCATTATGAAGGCGAAATAGCCTTTTGATACGACGAATAGTAGCCTTGTTAGCAAGGCCACGAAGATTCCAACTTATTAACGCAACCATTAAAACACAAAAAGAAGAAATAAACGAGCTCACTTGGGAGAAAAAATTAGGAGGGAGGGGATGCCGAGCGGCTCCTATGTTTTCTGTAGCTAACTTTAGTGAATCCATCTTGATCAACAATTGTATTACCTTGAGTATTGAAAGGGGTGGAACCAGCATGATCTGTAATAAAGCCTCTCGGGGATAAATTGAGGCCACCAATTGTAACATTCTGCTCATCATTATGAGTATCATCAGTGGAATGGGGATCAGCTGTCCCATTAGCTAAAACATTCCTTTCTTTAAAGGCTTCAATCTTCAGAGAAATAGTTTCATCAGTGGCATTGTTAGTTGTAACATCAACCTTATTTATATTCACCTGTTCTTGACTAGCTACCGCACTTGCTTTTTGGAGGGCCATATTAACAGCAGCTGGTAAAGGCTGTCCCCTCCTAGCCATAATAGGAGCCAGATACTTAGTTTGAGCAGCTCCCGTATCAAGATCAATTACCTCAGCTTCTTTAGCAATGCCATCAATTTTAGCCCCACTTCCTGATCCAATATGTTTGTCTCCATCAGATTTTTCATTGCACGAAGAAGAATTGTGGGCATTCATAGATTGATTAACCAATACATCCGTCCCCTTATCCTGTTTTTCAACTATCTTTTTAGCCACATAAACAGCCTCAGATTTTCCTTTATTAACCATTGGTTTAGGAACACCCAAATTAGTGTTAACCTTTCTATAAGAAGCACTCTCATGACCAAAAACACAGCAATGTTTACAGTATTTTGGTATATTATCATATTCCACCTTTTGAAAGAAACTAGGGCAAGCATCACCACAATCAATAAAGATTTCATGTGGAAACTTCTTTGTTACATCAATTTGAATCAGAACTTTAGCAATACTAGGCCTAGAAAACTCAGCGGTAGCTTTGTCAAGAGAGAGGGGGGTACCAATATTTGACGCTGCTGCAAATAAGAATCGTTTATTCATCAAATGCACCGGTAAACTTGGAAAGACAACCCACACCGGGACGTTGGGAGACTCTAATTCAGGCCTCCAAGCTGGGGTCCATGCTAATGTTCGCATAGGAAAGCGAGTAACATACCAAACATCTTTCATAAAGAGGCGTTGATAATCATTTTCCGTAGAAAGCTGAATTAAAAGGTGACGATTATCTAAGTGTCCAAGTTTGTAGTTGCCCTTCAGTTGAAATTTAGAAAAAGCGAGCCTAGCATCCTCCATAGAAGGTCTTCCATGCGTAAATTTACCAACAAGGGTGAATTGAAAAGGCTTAGCAAAAATATTGATTAATGCTTTAGAAAGCTTCACCGTTGGCGTACCTTTATGGAAACCAGTAGAGATAGCCGGATCATTAACAGCAGGTGGTGGAGTCATAATTCCGTTATGGGAAGGATCAACCGGTTGAGAGAAAAGGTCAGCAAAGGATTTAGAAGAAGGCTTTGATGTCTGTAGTTGTGCGGGGTTAGAAGAATCCAATTGCGGCAAGTCCTTTTGCGGCAAGGAATTGGATGGCGGCGCAAGGGTATTAGGGTTTGCATGAAGGCTTTGATCCACCAAACCAGAATTAGGGTTTGGAGACGTGCAATGCTGTTGGATTGACGGAGAATAGTATGGATTTCTATTGCTTGAATTCAAAGAAGGGAAGAAGGAAGCCGGGGCAGCCATAGCTGCCGGCCAGAAAACCCTAGGGAAACCCTAGAGAGAGCTCGCCTAGAGAGAGAAAGCTAGAGAGAGAAAAAAATTTCTAATCCCCTCTATTGTGTTTGATGTAGTCTAACACTATCTTTAATAGGATAGCAATAAGGGCTATATTGGCACGATTGGATTCTTGTAGGGAAAAATTATAAGTCAAGATGGAATTTGTCCCTCTAGTTGAGAGAGATGTTTGCTTGGGCCTCTCGATGAATGTTGTTGATGAAATGTGTGGCCACACTCAAGGGATTTAATAGAGATCAAATGCACTTGGATTATCAACATATTCGGAATCGAGAAAGCATTGAACAATATAAGTTGACTTGAACCATGACTTATGTTCAATATGATATCATGTGACAAAGGGATTGTGACATTGATCTATCATGGAATCAAGCTTTGATGTTATATTTAATTAGGTGGACATAATTGTTGGGTTTTGGGGTTACAAATGCAGTAGAAGAACTTTTATAAAACATCAAACCCTAGCCTTGAATTTGTCTAGATGAAGAGATGAAATCATATTAAATAGATTTTACATACCTTGTAGCGATTATGTTTGTTCAAAATGAATCTCCAAAATTCAACCTTTGAATTTGTTGCCGAATCTTCTATCTTCTCCTTGATCTTCCTTGTGATGAATTGATCCAAGCTTTAGGTCATAACGGAATCACCCTCTAATGAAAATCCACACGCGAACGAATCAAGAAAATTCTTGTAGGATTGCTAGATGATCCTCCCATTATTGAATTGATATTCAATAAACAATAGCCGAAATAATGGAATTAATTTGGGAGCTTTTGATATTTTGATTCTCAATCAATATCAATCTTTTAGTGTTTCATAAACCCTAAATAACATGTGTTTTTGGTTGAGGAGAAGGTTTGTATTTATACCAATTATAAAACCCTAACCCTTAGGGATAAACCTAGTTAGTGACCCTATAAAATATCTTACTTTGGTGACAATGATCTCCCATATTTAATTCATCTTTCATTATCTGGTGGAGACTTGTAAGTTAGATGCATCCATGTAATTATAGTCTCATGTTCATGATAATGCTTGTAGATTATGTGTGTTGTAAAGATCTGAGACTTGTTGTGCCAACGGACTATTATATGAATTGAACAAATCCCAAAAATATTTTCTTTTGTTTTAATTAGTTAGTTAGTTTTTATTTTGTTTTAGTTTTGTTTTACTCGAGGACGAGCAAAAGATAAGTTTGGGGGTATTTGATGGATGTGGTTTTACCCATCCAAAAGGTATGTTTCCTAACTTATTTGATGCTCGAAACCTTGGAAATTTAATGTATTTTGTAGTGTTTTGAAAGTATAGGGGTTGAATTGCAATTATTGTAAAAATGGAGGATTTGAGCTTACTTTGGAAATTCAGTTACCAAACTGGAATTATGGAAAATTGGGAGGAATTTGATATTATGAAAGTTCATGGGCCAAAGTGAAAATATGGATAATTCAAGGACCAAGGTGCAAAAGATAAAAGTTTAGTGACCAAAGTGCAACTATGCATTTATTACGAAAAGAATACAAGGAAGGTTGGCCAAGGCAAAATGGGGCCGGCCAAAGCAAAGCTGCTGGCCGAGGAACAAAGCGCTGTTGGCCTGGACTGACCAAAGAAACTGGCCAAGGCTGGACTTGGGCTTTGGACATTGGGCGACCGCACAAATAAGCATGGGCGGCCGCTGAAGACAAGGAAACAAAGGCCGGCACTCTCTGTACAATTGGGCGGGCGCTGGGGAAATCATGGGTGACCGTCGGCCAAAGCTTAGCAAAGGAAAACCACAAAATTAAAAACGATATTTTCAACAGATTTTTAGCAGATCAGTGACGAATTTTCATCAGAATTTTATTTTGACTAGGATTTTGACCAGATTTTGGTTTCCAAAAAGGATTTTCACTCCCTCCTCCTATAAAAAGAACCCTAGACTAGTTTTTATATCTCTCAATCTCTCATTATTTCTCATCCTCATTCTCTCTCTATATTTTCTTCCCCTTTATCATAGTTTAGGTTTTTATTTATTTTTGAAGATTAAAATACAAGGTTTTCTTTATTTATTTTAATGGCCATTCAAGGCAAATTTATTTGATTCGTGGATTGAGGTAAGTAACAATTTGATCTTTATGCTAGGGTTTTAATTCTTTCTATCTCTCTTTCGTTCTTGTTCTCTCAACATTATTCAAGATCATTCATAGGCTTCAATTGTATGTTAAGATACTTTTGGCCTATGAATCTATTTGGGTATAAATCATTTCAGTAACTCGGACATTTATACATTGACCATTGTTGAGAAGAATAGATTTAATTGAGAACGTAACTGAAATCAATGAATCTAGGTTCTTATATTCTTGTGATTTAAATTGACTCTCTTGAAAGTTTATATTGACGTAACTGAATATATAAATGAGATAGAGATATTAGGGTTTTAATGTTCTTATCGACGTAACTGTGATATTAACATCTTAATCCTATGTTTTTGTGAACGAACCCAAGATCCTATGTTTTTGTGAACGAACCCAAGAATGAGATTGAATCCTTTTTACATGAAATAAAAAGCATAAAGTGATAATTTTTATGATCTCCAATCCATGAATCCCTTGTCTCTTGATATCTTTAATTTATTATTTTGCTTTCTTAGTTTAATAGTTCAACCAATTTTTTTTTTTGTTTTGGGCAAAAGGAGACGGTACTCCCTAGATTTTATTAAAAAACGAAAAAAAAAAATACAAAACATGGTGGGGGACATGACAACCTTAACCACCGGAAAAAGAAACCTAGGGGGGAGTTCTTACACAACCTGTAAGATCCTCAACAAAAGGGGGGGGGGAATCTAAAAAACAAAAGAAAATACATCAATAATAAAAAGAAACTACTGCCTAATATTAGGATACGAAATCCGATCAAAGTAGAGAAGGCTCTGGCACGGCTTGGGGCAAGACTCCAACGATGGAAACTGAAAATCCGCTTGCACCGCAGCCGAGATATTTGCAAGAAAATCTGCCACTTTATTACCTTCCCTGTAAACATGAGTTACCTGAATAGTCCCTTCCTCCATGAATCTGAAGATGGCTTGAATGTAGTACCAGATCTCCCAAGGAATATTGCATTTGCGAAGAAGGATGAGAGATAAAACTTCGAAATCCACTTCAAGCCAAAGAGAACCAAACCCCATAAGCCTAGCTTGAGTAATCCCATCAAGAGCAGCCCTAGCTTCAGCAACCATATTAGTAGCATTACCATAGAAGTGAGAAAAAGCAAATATAAAGGATCCATCATGATGCCGTAAAATATCTCCACCCGAGGCAATGCCCGGGTTCCCACGAGACGCTCCATCTGTATTAATTTTAATTTGTCCCCCAGAAGGAGGGGACCAATGAACAAGCTTGATACGAACAATACATGGAGAGGCCATATTAATATTAAAAAACAGAGCAATATTTACCTCCGAGTGAAGAACATGAAATGATAAGCTGTGAGCACGAAGGATATCACTAATTTGGAATTGAATATTATTACGGACCTTTTCCCAACTAGGAGTTCCATCATCAAACCTGCATTTATTCCTGTGTTTCCAAAGCTCCCAACAGATGAAACTCGGAAGGATATCACCCAACCATAACACAACCCTACTAAGCTTGGAGTTTTTACAGGCATGCCAAGCAATCATCCTTTGCATAATAGTAGCACCCGAGACATGAAAACCAATCAAATTTCCAAAGAAGTTCCACACATGAAAGGCAATATCACCATGAAGGAGAATGTGCTGTAAGGATTCAAGAGAAGGACTAGAACAACAATGACAACGAGAGACAATAGAAATACCTTTACGAGATATGTTGTCATCAGTAGGGAGAGCAGACTTAAGGCATTTCCACATGAATATGGACACCTTAAGAGGAATATACTTATGCCAGCACCAAGCGAAGACCCTACTACGAGTACGGGAAACTCTACACTCTCTCCAAGCCGAGGATATAGAAAACCTGCCGGAAGAGGAAGGGGACCAAAAAGGCTGATCACACTCCCCATCCAGCCGAATACCATAGGATTTCCATCAAACATTGCTGCCCAAAGGTATTACGAAC
This sequence comes from Adenophora triphylla var. japonica, assembly GCA_022495995.1. NCBI lineage: Eukaryota > Viridiplantae > Streptophyta > Magnoliopsida > Asterales > Campanulaceae > Adenophora > Adenophora triphylla. The sequence goes on along the minus strand of JAFEMH010000667.1, from coordinate 276,000 downwards.
ATAATCCTCCCTTAAAACCCCATCCTCGAATAAAGAAAAAATCTGATCATGCCGATTATCAAGAAGATGAAGATCACGAGGAAGCCAATTTTCTTGAATAGAAATATCCCCACAGCCCACACCCCAAGCAATACGACTCTCCACCAAATCCTTAGCAGCAATCATACGCTTCCAAATGTGAGAGCAACCCAATCAAGATGTAGCATCCATTGGGTGAGTATCACGACAATATTTGGCAGCAAGAAACTGAGCCCAAAGAGAGTCAGACGTGCGAAATCTCCACCAAAGTTTCATAGAAAAGGCAAAAGCCATTTCCTCAAATTTTCGGAGGCCTAAGCCCCCTTCCTCAACAGGCCAGAAAAATTCATTCCGAGAAACCCAATGACACTTATTTCCCCCATCAGAGCTGCTCCAAAAGAAATTGGCAATCAGGCGATTCATTGCATTAACCACACACTTCGGGGGATCAAGAAGAGAAATATAATATATGGGGATAGCTTGGAGGCAGGACTTAATCAAAACAAGCTTAGCACCAGGCGAAAGTAATTTACCTTGCCACGAATCAAGCCTATCCCGAAGCTTATGCATGACAGGATCAAATAAGGATTGCACTTTCCTACCAATATAGAGAGGGCACCCCAAATAAACAATAGGCAGGTTTTTCTTTTGGAACCCCGTAATTAGAGAGATAGCATTATCATGCTCAGCCATATTCCGCCCTGTCAGAAAACAAGATTTAGAGATGCTAACAAGCTGCCCAGAGAAGCGTTGATAAGACTCCAAAAACTCCATATGACGCTCAAGAGAAGGAATGCTCCCATTACAGAAGATAATAATGTCATCAGCATAAGACAGATGAGAGACAACAGGAACATGAAGGTTACCCGTATGGAAGGCGATATGAGGATGAAGAGAATGAAGGTTATTAAGACCCCGGCTTAACACCTTAGCAGCGATAATAAAGAGACTAGGAGAAATAGGGTCCCCTTTCCGAAGACCACGAGAAGAGACAAAATACCCATTAGCAGTGCCATTTATCAGAACAGAGAACCAGCAGTAATTTATGCATCTAAAAATCATGTCCAACCATTCTTCAGCAAAGCCAAAACGCCTCATCACCTTAATCAAGGCAAACCAAGAAAGCCTATCATAAGCCTTAGCCATATCAAGCTTTAGAGCAACATTGGACCCGTAAACTTTCCTCTTAAGAGACTGAAAAAGCTCCTGAGCAAGCAAAACATTTTCATGGATAAGACGACCTTTCACAAAGCCACTCTGCTGAGGAGAAATGATACGAGGAAGCACAGCTTGAAGGCGAGAGCACAAAAGCTTGGTAATAATTTTATTAGAAAAATTACACAAGCTAATAGGCCGAAGCTGCGAGAAGGAAGTAGGGGCTGCCACCTTAGGAATAGTAACAATAAGCGTACTGGTCCAGCTCCGAGGGAGAAGAAACCCTGCGAAGAACTCAAGGACAGCATTATATAGATCCATGCATATAATATCCCAGCACTTGTGATAGAATTCTCCCATAAAACCGTCCGGACCAGCACCGCTAGTCCCACTCATACTGAGAACGATATCATGAATCTCTTTAAGCGTAGGGGGAGTAATAAGCATACTATTTTCCTCATTGGAAATCAACCGAGGGATCACATCCAGCAGCTCATCAGGAGGATCGACATTAACATTAGGATTTTGATTAAGCTGGTCTGAATAGAATCTAATAGCCTCTTCTTGAATCTGATTCTGATCAATAATCCAATTACCATTACTATCCCGAATTTTGTGAATGAAAAGTTTCTGCCTCCTTTTTTTCACGTAAGCATGAAAGAACCGAGTATTATTATCCCCATCTTTCACCCAAGCTAAATTAGCTTTTTGCATCCAGAACTCCTCTTCTATCTTAAGACGATAGGAGAGGTTAGCTTGGGCAAGATGGAGGGCAGCCCTCCCCTTTTTCTTTGTTACTTTATACACTAATTAAATCAATTTGTTCAACACACAAATCTCTGTGGTTCGAGCTCACAGATTATCCTTTCATGTCCTTCCTTCAGAGGTAAACATCGCTCTTTATTTTAATATTATTATGGCTTCCCCGTCTATTGCTCGTGTCAAGCTTGTTTCTTGGTCCCCTCCTTCTATGGGACAAGTGAAAATTAATACGGATGGAGCTTCTCGTGGAAATCCGGGCATTGTTTCGGGTGGTGGTATTTTGCGCCAACATGATGGGTCTTTTATTTTTGCTTTTTGTCATTTTTATGGTAATACTACTAACATGGTTGTTGAAGCCAGGGCTGCTCTTGATGGTATTACTCAAGCTAGGTTAATGGGTTTTAATTCTCTTTGGCTTGAAGTGGATTCTGAAGTTTTGTCTCACATCTTACTTTGCAAATGCAATATTCCTTGGGAGATTTGGTATTTCATTCAAGCCATTTTTAATTCATGGGGGAAGTGTCTATTCAGGTAACTCATGTCTACAGGGAAGGTTAAGTGCCAGATTTTCTTGCAAATATCTCGGCAGATGAGCAAGCGGATTTTCAGTTTCCTTCGTTGAAGTCTTGCCCCAAGCTGTGCCAGAGCCTTCTCTACTTTGATCGGATTTCGTATCCTAATATTAGGCACTAGGTTCTTTTTTATTTATTGATGTATTTTTCTTTTGTTCTTAGATCCCCCCCCCTTTTTGTTGAGGATCTTACAGGTTGTGTAAGAACTACCCCTAGGTTTTCTTTCTCTGGTGGTTAAGGTTGTCATGTCCCCCACCATGTTTGTAATTTTATTTTTCGTTATTAATAAAATCTAGGGAGTACCATCTCCTTTTGCCAAAAAAAAAAAGTATATATTGCTACTTCGATAACTTGTACACTTACAAGGTTTTTATTACAAGAGGATTTTATCCATCACCCGACTTAACAGAGCAAAAATCCTAACTTAGTGACTAAGCTTGGACACTTGGCAAACATGCAAGCCTCCCAAATCAACATCAATCAGATTCAAGGCTGAAAAGACCAAAATGCCCTCAAATTGAGTGACTGGCTGGACAGCCGGTTCTTCAAGATTAATCAATCAGTCTCAGCAATCTCCAATATACCCAAGAGGTCCTTGAAATTGAGGATATGGCCGGCCTGTTCTTCAGTTTCACCCCCTATAAATATAGCCCCTCCCTTTCAGTAAATAAGGCCCAAAATATTTACTCCTCAGTCAAACACCTCGATTCCAGCAACCTAAAAAGCCTCCCGAGCCCCGAAAACGCCTCAATTTGCATGAAAACCACGTTTCCAAGCCAAACACGAGCCAAACACCTCTGAAACACATTTCAAACCCCTTTTCGTATCCTATATACGTCTTCCCGAGCAAAAGAGTCAACATCTAGCCATTGGTAACACTCTCACTCTCAAACTCCTCTTCGCCTCGTTTTACGCATCATATGCTACTTTCAATCCGATCAAAGTTTCAAAAATGTAGACGAAACGCCGTCTACGGGTATCGATATGTTTTAGTCCTCTATCATCTTTTATTTCTCGAGATAAGTAATTTAGGGTTAAAATAGAGACCGAGCCCCGTTTTTACTTTTATGTCATTTAACGTCCAAACCGTTCGGTTCGTCGATCGTCGTTTTCCTCGTACGAACCGTTAGGTTCGTGATTGTCATTTACCATCCGGATCGTTTGATCTGTTGATATTTCTATTTACTTTACGCACCTTTACAGTCCGAACCATTAGGTTCGTCGATTCGCACTTTTACCGTCCGGATCGTTCGATCTGTTGATACCGTCAATTTCAATACTGTCATTTACAAGTCCAAACCGTTCGGTTTGTTGATAGTATTTACTTTCAAACGTCCGAGTCACAAAATGACTTGTCGATCGCTTCTTACTTGCCGTCGTTTTCATCAAAAAGGGGTAACATCATAATGCCCGGTTCAAAACCGAAGTTTGACATTCAAACTCCCTCAAAATCAAAGGTTTGCCACGCAAAACTCCTTTTGAAAATCAACGTTTGTCATTCAAACCAAGATTAAAGATTGTCATTCAAACTTTTTTTTTTTTGGCGAAAGGAGACGGTACTCCCTAGATTTTATTAAATAAGAAAAAAAAATTACAAACGAAGGTGGGGGACATGATAACCTCAACCACCGAAAAGGAAAATACATAGGGCTTAAAGCCGAAATAGAAGAAGAGAAAATAACTACGGGGCAAATGTTAACCCAAAAAAGGACCAAAACCATCCAGCCCAATAAAACCCACATTTGGAGCGGACGCTCCCACAATCCAGCAACTCCCAAACTAAATGGAACGAATCATCCCTATTGAAACGACTCGTGCCCAGCTTGGCACCTCCTGTCGCACGGCAAACCAGACCCTTGCGGCAACTTTCAAACATCAGCAACATAACACAAACAACAACAAACCAAAAGACAGCAATCCAACCACCAGCAAGCCAAACCAGGAAAACTAGAGGCAAGCAGCACTTAGAGCCTAACATAAGGAATGGAAGTTCTATCTAGTCTATACGAGCCACGGCAATCATGAGGGAGGTCCTTTGGAGAGTAGAAAATAGAATTTGATCTAGAAGAAGCAGCGACGTTAGCTAAACCATCAGCCACACGATTTCCTTCACGAAGAATGTGAGTAACACGAACCCGAATCTGCATCATAATCTTTTTTATTTGCTGAAATTCATACCAAATTGACCATGGAATATGGTAATCCAATATCAAAATCTTCAAAAGAATCTCTGAATCAACTTCAAGCCAAATGGAAGACATACCAAAAGTGACAGCAAATTTTAAACCATCCAAAACAGCTTTTGTTTCCGCCACCATATTTGTACCAACTCCATAGAAATTTGAAAAGGCAAAAAGCATATGTCCATGAGAGTTTCGAAAAATACCCCCTCCCGAGATCAGACCAGGATTTCCTTTCGCAGCCCCATCCGTATTAAGCTTAAATAATTCAAGAGTTGGAGATTTCCAAAAAACCAATCTCAATGACCGAAAAGAAGAAGAGTTGTGACTTATGGAAAAATACCAAATGATATCAATATCTCCATGATAAAACTTGAACTTAATCTGAAAAGCCTTGACAACGAGAGTGACTTGATCATTAACAACTCCAATGATAGAATCGGCATTCATATCAATATTCTCAAATCTAGCTTTATTTCGACTTTTCCAAATCTCCCAAACAATGAAACAAGGCAGAATCCGACAAAGCCATTTTAATCCCGGACTAAAACCCCTAGACTTACCAAACCACCAGCTAGCAAGGATAGACCGAATGCTATAAGAAATGATAGGGACCCCCAACATATTAGGAAATAAAGACCACACTTTACTTGCAATTCTGCTCTGAACGAATAAATGATTCGCATCTTCAAGGGATCTAGTCAAGCAACAGACACATCCCGAGGCCAAAAAATACCTTTACGTTGAATAGCAACGTCAGTAGGAATGCCGTTATGCAAAAGTCTCCATATAAACACCGAGATTTTGAGAGGAACATGCTTATGCCAGCAATGTTCAAAAACAAAATCATTTGTACCATCATCCTTACAAAGGCGCCAAGCAGAAGAGATAGAAAACTGACCTTTACTAGATGGAAGCCAATATAATTGATCCGGAACATCGGAGATGGATATGTGATGATTTTGTATAAATTGCAAAATCTGCGAGCCATAAACATCAAGAATATGATCAACCCGAGGTATCCCATCTTCAAACAAAGAAGAAACTTCAGAGTGATTCCCAGGAAGAATTAGCCGAGACCCATCAAGCCAATTTTCATGTATAGAAATTTCACCTCGCCCAATTCTCCAACCAATATTTGCTTCAACAATATCTTTAACTTGTAACATATGGCTCCAAATATGAGAAGAGAAAGATGGTTTAGAAGCATCCATAGGATGAGTACCAAAGCAATACTTAGCAAGCATAAAATCTGCCCATAAAGATTTATGACCACGAATCCGCCACCAAAGTTTCATAGCGAAAGCTTTGGCGATATCTTGAAACTTCCTCAAGCCTAAACCACCTTCGCAAGTAGACTGGAACATTAGTGATCGCCAAACCCAGTGGCATTTTTTATTCCCATCTTCATCACTCCAAAAGATATTGGCAATAATTCTATACATTGCTGCAATAACACCTTTTGGGGGTTCCAGGAGAGAAATATAGTATAAAGGAATTGCTTGAAGGCAAGACTGAATAAGAGTAAGCTTGGCACCAAAGGATAAAATTTTACCTTTCCATGAAGCCAATCTATCTTCCATCTTAGCAATAACCGAATCAAATAGAGATATCTTCTTCCGTCCCACATATAAAGGGCAGCCAAGATAAGTGATCGGAAAATTCTTTTTGACAAAACCCGTCGCTTCAGTAATGATTGCATCTCTATTTTCATCTTCCACACCCAGAATATAACAAGATTTCGATATACTCACCAATTGCCCAGAAAATGATTGATACCATTGTAAACATCTCATGTGAGCTTCCATAGAATCTTTCGACCTATTGCAGAAAATAATGATATCATTGGCATAGGCTAAGTGAGAAATCATTGGAGTATTGATGTGAGCCCGATATCTAAAATGAGGAAAATCAGAATGAAGCCTATTAAGGCCTCTGCTAAGAACCTCGGCAGCCATAATAAAAAGGGTAGGGGATATTGGGTCACCTTGACGGAGCCCTCGAGAAGAATGAAAAAAACCACACGATTCTCCATTGACAAGCACAGAAAACCAACAGGAAGATATATACAACGGAAGATTAAATCATTCCATACTTCAGAAAAACCAAACCTTCGCATGACTTTGATCAGAGTAAACCAAGATATTCTATCATAAGCCTTTGCCATGTCAAGCTTTAAACACACATTAGATCCTCTTACCTATTTCTTTACAGATTGGACCATCTCTTGCCCAAGAAGAACATTCTCATGAATTAAACGACCTTGAACAAATCCACTTTGTTGAGGAGATATAATTCTAGGCAAAAGAGAAGCAAGCCGACAAGTAAGTAGTTTTGTAATCACTTTATTAGAGAAATTACAAAGACTAATCGGCCTAAATTCATTGAATCTCGTAGGAGCACTTACTTTAGGAATCATAACAATAAGAGTGGCTGTCCAAATCCGAGGAAGAGAAAAACCAGAAAAAAATTCCACTATAGCCTTACAAAACTCAGATTTGATAATGTCCCAATACTCCTTATAGAAAAATCCATTAAACCCATCAGGACCTCCAGCACTTTGGCTATTCATTACCCAAACCATATCTTTGATCTCCTCCATAAACGGAACAGCAGTGAGCCTATCATTATCAACATCATTGACAAGGCAAGGAATGACATCCAGAATATCATCATGGGGATTCTCCACAGGGCTTTGAAGCTGGTTCGAGAAAAAATCAACAGCAGCATTTTGGATATCATGTTTCTTATAAATCCAAATACCATCTCTATTTTGAATTCGATGAATGAATAGTTTTTGTCTCTTCTTTCGAACATAAGAATGAAAAATTTTGAATTCCTATCTCCATCCTTTATCCATGAAATATTAGCCTTTTGACGCCAAAAATCTTCATCAATCTTAAGCTTAGCATGAAGCCAAGCTTATGCCAGACTGAGAGCAGATTTATTATTATTAGTAGGATTATTTTGAAGGTTTAGCTCACATCGACTCACCTCATCTACAGCATCTTTAACTTGTTGATCAACCCTACCAAAAACATCTTTATTCCATTTCGAAATATCCTTTCTTAATCTAGCAAGCTTTTTTTAGCAAAACAAACAACCGTAGTAGCATGAAATTTATCCAACCACGCTGCATTATAGAATGCTCTATCAAGTCCCTGAAAAATAGAAGGCTTCCCTTTAGGTTTGTCAACCCAAGTATACATATTACCGATATAACCAGCATCAATAAGCCCAGAATATTGCACCTATCCGAGAATTCAGCAACAACTTTTCTCTTAATAGGTCTACCACCCAATTTCTCAGATTGATCAAGGAAACAATTAAAGTCACCAATAACAAACCAAGGATCCTTACAAGAGCTCAATTCCATAATTTCATCCCAAAGCTCTCTACGAATATATCTATCACAACTAGCATACACCACCGTAATACTAATTTTATGCTCCCACAGCAGATGAACAATTTCAAGAGTAATTTCTTGGGTCGAGTCTCGAATAACCCTACAATCAAAATCATGCTTCCAAAATAACCTAATTTTACCATTAGCATTAGCTACACAACCACCACACCCAAACAACCTTTTGTATTTGAAAATCTGATTATTAGGAAGCATAGGTTTCGAAATAGCAAGAAAAGAAGACCCATGCAAATGGAATAACCTTTTTGCACGACGAAAAGAAGCCTTATTACCAATACCTCTAATATTCCAATATATCAACGATACCATTGGGAAACAATTAGATATAAACAGGATGACTCACCAAGGATGAGGTTAAGAAGGAGGAGATACAGATTTGCTTTGATTCTTTCTAGGCTTTACCATAGTAAAACCATTCGCATCAACATTATGAGATGATGGATCACTGAAAGGAGTAGACCCCGCCAATTCAGTAACAAATGTTGTTGGAGGAGCCCTAGGAGACAAATTAAGACCCGAAACCAAATCTTCATGAAGACTAGCATCAGCCACTAACTCAGTCACCACATTAACACTAATCTGCTCCTGTTGAAGCCTATGTTCCTCCACTTTCTGCTGGATAAGAGTAACATCATCAACGGCCACGTTATCCTTTAGACCCACTTCCTTATAAACAACCTCAGAACAAGCTCTTTGATAATCCTAAAGATGACATTCTAGAGGTAATTCCTAGGCTGATCAATGATTATGATAATGAGATGCTTACGGCTGTTCCGTCTTTGGATGATATTAAAGAGATTATTTGGTCTATGAATGGTCAAAGTGCTGCTGGCCCTGATGGTTTTAATGGTGCTTTTTACAAAGGTTGTTGGGACATTATTAAGGAGGATTTACATAGAGCAGTCAAGGAATTTTTTGCAGGTTTCCCAATGCCGAGAAGCTGGACTTCGACTCTTATTGTCCTTATTCCCAAAGTCAGCGCCCCTACTTCTTTTTCGGAGATGAGACCCATTAGCTTATGCAATTTCTCGAATAAAATTATTATGAAGTTGCTTAACTCCCGTCTAGCTCCAATTCTTCCTAGAATTATTTCTCCTCAACAAAGTGGGTTTGTGAAAGGGCGGTTGATTCATGAAAATGTCCTATTGGCTCAAGAGCTTATGCATTCTATTTGAAAAAAGGTGAGGGGTTCAAATATTGGGCTTAAGTTAGTTATGGCCAAAGCCTATGATTGCATATCTTGGTTTGCGGTGATTAAAGTTATGAGAAGGTTTGGCTTTTCCGAAACTTGGTTTTTTTTTTTTTTGGCGAAAGGAGGACGGTACCTCCCTAGATTTTATTAATAAAGAAAAGAATGTACAAACGAGGTGGGGGACATGACAACCTCAACCACCTATAAAGAAACCTAAGGGGGGAGTCCTTACACATGACGTAAGGTCCTCTACAATCAAGGGAAGGGAAGCTAGAGTACATAGAAAATAAAACAAAAAGGAATCTAGCCATAACCAACTAACCAAGCCTAAAATAAGGAGTCCTTGCCTTATCGAGAGCAAAGAAGCCTTTGCAATGATGAGGAAGATCATGAAAATGTAACAGAGTGGTATCCGTCCCAACATCAGCAGCCATGTTGGCTAAACCATCAGCAAATCCATTACCTTCTCTCAGAATATGCGTAACCCGAACCTCCATCTGATCCATCAAACGAAAAATGTGCGAAACAACATACCAAATAGCCCAAGGAATATGATATTCCTTGTTAAGAATATGCACCAAAACCTTAGAGTCAAGCTCTAACCAAACCCGAAGAAAACCAAGATTGTGAGCATTAATGAGACCATCCCTCGCAGCAAGAGCCTCAGCCATCATATTGGATTGGACATGATAGAAATTAGAAAAACCATAAATGAAATCTCCCAGGGGATTCCGAATGATACCCCCACCAGCAGCAGAACCCGGATTACCACGAGAAACCCCATCCGTATTAACCTTAACCCATCCGTCATCAGGAAAATTCCAAACAACTAATCTGAATTTCCGAGAGGCGTGGGGGAGAGAGCTCAGCCGAAAAACATCCATTAAATGATTATCACCATTCAATTTTGGAAACGCCACAGAGAAAGCATCAGCAATTTTCGAAACGTATGAGCAAACCTTAGAGATAATGCTATTAGAACACATTCGAGAATTATCAAAACGGCATTTATTACGAGCCATCCATATTTCCCATAAATGATAGCTGGAATGATACTAGTCAACCATTTAGTAACTCAAGATGAGGGATGAGAAGGCCCTTGCCACCAACAAAGAAGAGCTTGATTTAAACTCCCAACTAAAAACCGAATGCCACACATAGAATTAAAATGATCCCAAACCCTACTAGCACACTCGCCATGGACAAAAATATGCTCAATAGATTCCTCACTACCAGCAGCACAACAATCACATTTAGAAGCAAGAGAAATACCTTTCCGTTTAACTTTATCATCCGTGGGTAGCCTTCCATGCAAAGCTCGCCAAAGGAAAATGGAAATCTTTTTAGGAATGAATTTGATCCAGCAATAATCAAATACCAAGGACCATGTCCTACTAGAGTGACATTCTTGCCAAGCAGATTTGAGAGAGAATTTCCCAGAGGGAGAGGGCAGCCATATAGGAGTATCAGGAGAATTAGATATGGAAATGTCATGAGAATTGATTAAAGAAGGCAAGTGCATACCAAAACCTTCTTGAATATGCTGGGCTCGAGGTAAACCATTCTCAAAAAGAGTAAAAATCTGCACGTGAGCAAGGGGAATATTATTGATAGGAACATCAAGCCAATTTTCATGAATAGAAATCTCCCCTCTACCAATGAGCCAAGCCATTCTATCTTCCACCCAAGGCTTAGCCTCAATCATCCTTTTCCAGACATGCGAGGCATAAGAAGTAAGAGTAGCATCCATTGGGTGAATTTCCCAACAGTATTTTGCCAACATGAGACGGGACCAAAGGGAATCAGTGGTTCTGAGACGCCACCACAATTTCATGGAAAAAGCGAGCGAGATGTCCTCAAATTTTCTAATCCCCAAACCACCTTCATCAATAGGGCAGCTCATGCACTTCCAAGAAAGCCAGTGACATTTACGATTCCCATCATGATTACTCCAAAAAAATCTGACAATAATCTTTTCTAAAGCATGAATAACACCTTTGGAGGATCAATGAGAGAGATATAGTAGAGGGGGATCGCAGGAAGACAAGACTTGATCAACGTGAGTTTAGCACCAAAAGAAAGAAGCTTACCCTTCCAAGAAGCCAAACGGTTCTCCAATTTCCGAATAAGAGGGGTGAAAATGCTGAATTTTTTTTTCTACGTGTGTATAAAGGGCAGCCCAAATACATGAGAGCAAATCTTGCTTAGCAAACCCCATAATGGCAGCCACTTCATCCGCTCTATTGCAATTAGAACCCGTAATATAGCAAGATTTATGAATGTTAACAAGATGACCCGAAAACCTTTGATACCACTCTAGATATTTCATGTGACACTCAAGAGAACTCTTCGAACCATTGCAAAAAATAATCACATCATCCGCATAGGCCAAATGGGAAACCATAGGAGTATTTATATGTATACGAAACCGGAAGCGAGGGTATATAGAATGCAAATGATTCAGGCCCCTACTCATCATCTCCGCAGCAATAATGAAAAGATAAGGGGAAAGAGGATCCCCTTGTCTCAGCCCTCGAGTAGAATTAAAGAAGCCACAACTTTCACCATTAACCAGAACAGAAAACCAGCTATTAGAAATGCACCGATATATCAAATCAATCCACACTTCATTAAAGCCAAATAGTCTCATGACTTTAATAAGACCAAACCAAGATAATCTATCATAAGCCTTCGACATATCCAATTTTAAAGCCACATTAGAGCCACGAACCTTTTTATTAATAGATTGCAGAATTTCTTGCGCAAGGAGAACATTTTCATGAATGACTCTACCTTGAACAAAACCACTTTGCTGAGGAGAAATGATTCGAGGCAGAATAGGAGCAAGACGATTAGTTAGGAGCTTAGTAACCACCTTATTACAAAAGTTACATAAGCTGATGGGTCTAAGATCTGAAAATGAGGAAGGGGACTCCACTTTAGGAATAGTAACAATGAGGGTGCTTGTCCAACTCCGAGGCATAGAAAAACTCGAGAAAAAATCCCCAACAGCTTTAACAAAATCATCCTTAATAATATCCCAACAACCCTTGTAAAAAGCACCCGTAAAGCCATCCGGACCAGCTGCACTTTGCCCATTCATACCAAAGACAACGTCTTTAACTTCTACCATAGATGGGACAGCCGTGAGCAAGGCATTATCATCATCATTAATGAGCCAGGAATAAGAAAAGAAAACTCATCCGAGGGAATATCACATTGGCCTTGTAATTGCTCCGAGTAAAACCCCACAGCCTCTTCTTTAATATCATTCCATTCTGTAATCCAATCCCCTTGCCGATTTTTAATCCTATGAATGCATAATTTTTGCCTCTTTTGTTTAACTGTGGCAAGAAAAAATCTAGTATTTTGGTCACCCTCTTTTATCCATTTTAAATTTGCCTTTTGAGCCCATAAATCTTCTTCCATTTTTAACTTTTGAAGGAGCTGAGCTTGAGCAAGATGAAGGGCTGCTCTAGAGTCCTCATTATTCAGATTTTGATGTTGAACTTCACAAACAAGAACCTTGTCTTCAGGCATTTTAATTTGTTGTTCCACTCTCCCGAAAACCTCCTTATTCCAACCCACAATACATTTACGCAGCCTATTAAGTTTTTTAGCAAAGGAAACCATAGGCCTACCTTCCATAGGAGACTGCCAAGATTCACGAACAATATTGGTGAAGTCATGGTGCTTAAGCCAAATATTTAGAAAATGAAACATACCTCTTTTTTCTTCATCTTGGAGAGTTACGTTAATCACAGGAGGAGCATTCAGAGCAAGTCTTAGATAAGTGAGAAACACGAGTAGCATGAAACAGATGAAGCCACTTTTCATTATAAAGCACTCTATCAAGACGTTGATAAATAACCCTCCTGCCCATTCTTTTATTAGACCATGTAGCCATATTTCCTTTAAAACCAGCATCAATCAAATTTGCATATTGCACCATATCTGAAAATTCATTTACAGCCATTTCATTGATTGGTTTACCCCCTACCTTTTCAGATTGATCAAGAACGCAGTTAAAATCACCCACAACCATCCAAGGATAATCTACTTCACTAATAGCCATTAAATCCTCCCAAAGACTGATGCGAGAAAATCTATTGCAGCTAGTGTTTTGGTAGAAAAAACAATAGAGTAGAATCTTAACTATGTTTAGTGTGTGGATTGAATAATAAGGAGGGAACTATGGAATTCGATTATATGGAACAAGAAAATGAAAAACGAGACAATGACAACGCGATTTGTTAACGAGGAAAACCTTGGAGGTGATAACCTCTTTGGAAAAAACCCCGGGAGTTAGGTCTCCAACCTTAAAGGTTCCACTATAATGATCACAATTACAACTTCGGTAGATAATGGAGAGGATTACAAGAGTTTGTGTGTAAAGTGTGTGCGTATGAGCATGAGTGTCATTTTCCGTCTCCATTTCCCCTTAAATACAAGTAACTAAGAAAGAGTCAAATATGGTTCCTACAATCTCGACATTGTGGTTTATCTTTTCAACCTCCGTGAGACCAAGTCGCCCTAGCCGTTTGAAGGTACGTTGAACGTGCTTGAAGGTTGTTTCCGCATTCTTCTCTTAATTCCGAAAAATAAGAATAATAATATTAGGAAATATTGGACAAGTAAATATTTAAAACAATACTTACAGTGTAATGACATCTCGTTATGCGGGATCAATGAAGATGTCGTCATGTCAAAAAATGCCCACAACAATTTGTCCCCAAAAACATTTGACTATGTAGGCAACCGAAGAGGCAAAATGTTTTTCCTTTTGAATTAATGACCCAACCGTTACTCGCCCGATGGGACGTTCTTGGGAGACGTGGCGATGAAATGAACGGTTGGGGAGAGAGTTAATTTTGAAAAGGGATTCTTTTTCCTTTTTATTAACCGCTTGAGAAAACTTATCTTCTCAAATCTTCTTTTCACCTCCTTTGGCCCACGGCGCCGTTCGCTTTCAAGGTAAAATCACTCCATCTACGACCTTCTTCCTTTGTTTATTCTTCTCTTTTTGCTTTGTCAACCATGGGTAAAACCAGGATGTACGCTTCCAAACCCAAGAAAGCGTCATCCCCACAAGGTCCCGTAGAGATTAATCTCGACGACTTTGTTTGCGCAAATCTTCTCACTAAACCTCTTTGAAGAAACTTGTTTGTTTAATGATTCTCAAATAGAGACCATAAAACAACAATGTTGTTTCCCAAGTGGTGTAATTTTTCATCCTTTTTCCATAAAACTTAGGTCGACCATGTTTCTCCCAAATGGATCTGCTTCTTCGAATATCCCTTCTTGCTAGGGTTTAGCTACCCTTTCCCACGGTTGGTTCCGAGTTCTTTCTAAAAACTCAAGCGGCTTATGCTCAACTTATGCCAATGGCTTGGCGAGTATTTGCTTTTGTTCTTAAAGTAAACCGAGAAAACGGACTAGACTTAGGGCTCCTGAAATTGCCCATTCCTATGATCTTCAAATTTTTGGTTCCAAACGGTACCTATTTAGAAAGAAGTCGAGGTAGAAATCCTTTGATGAGCAAAAGACATCCTCCGGTGATAGGGGATGGAAGAATAGGTTTTTCTTTGTTGATAGGACGTCAATCGGTGAGAAGGATGAGATGTCGAAGCAATGGAACCGAGGAGGTACTTAAATTCTTACTCTTGTGATTTCCTGTTCTTGAGACAAATTGAATTGTAATTGTTTTGCTTTCATGTAGATATTGATTGGGGAGAGTTATTTCCGCTGCAAAAGATACTTTAGCAAAAATCGAAGAGTTTTTCAATCTCCCTCTCGATAAGAGATCTCCCAAAGGTTTGCTTTGGAAGTTTCGTCGACTGTCCCGAGAGGATATAAAGGCTTCAACTTCGTAATAATGTCTCTTGGTAAGCTTGGCATCCTGTTACCTTTGATAAGCTGTCATTAATTTGATGTGTTATTTGTTATTGACAATATCTCTATGTCCATGCGGTCTCCAAACCGATAGCTTCGTGGTCCGACTTTGATGCGGAGGATATCGAGGCCTTGCTTTCGAGCCCATTGTCAAGGCTGAAAAGAAACCTCCACCCGCTCCTAAGAAGAGTCCTATTCTTGATGAAAGCGCTGGGATTGGTTCTAGGGTGAGGAAAAGAAAAGGCGGCCAAGAGGAAGTGATCGAGGTTGGAGACTCTTTTGATGGTGTCGGCGGGGAGTTCAAGAAGAGATTTATGAGCCGGCATCCGGGGTGAGACATCATTAATTGAATATTTAATAGTTTCAAAGGTTGTGATAACTTTTAGTAATATCGGGATGTTATTTTTCAGTTTGTAGGATACGTGGAGGAGTTGGCAAAAGAAGTTGAATTGGTGAAGAAGAAATCCAAAGCGGATATTGCTTTGGTCAAGAAGGAGAAGTTGGTATTACGATAATAAAGTGAAGGAATGTGAGAAGATAATAGAGCAACTAAGCAAATCGCTGGGAGAACAAGAGCGAGATAGCTAAGGACTTGTTGAATAGTTTGGCGAAAAGTGAAGATGATCACAACAAGGAGATAGCAGAGGTGAGGAATTCTTGTAAGCTGTGCGGTGAAGACTGTTTCTCAATGCAAGGTGAAAATGATGAAGGAATACCAAGAAGGAAAGGTGGTGCACGGGATATTCACAGGGAATGTGCCTATCTATCCAAGTTAACGGTGAGGTGGGGACGAGGGCGAGGTGTCATCAAGTCCATATGAAACAATTATCCGGGATGCACCAACGGTTGGAGAAGTGACACCGTCTGACACACACTGCGGCGAAGCCACTTAAACAAAAAGAAGGTAAAAACAATTTGGTTCTTTGGTATTTTGTTGATGATTCTTGGGGCGGAGTCCCTTAAGACAATTTTTATTTTGGTTTGGTTTGTAATAGGTCCTTAAGGGCCAAAGACAATCTTTTTTAAGTGTTGGGTTGGTTCAACACTTTCGCACTTTTACTTTGGTGGTTTGGATACATTATGGTTATTTTAGTTTAGTTATGGTCTAATGGTTTTCAAGCACGTCAAGGCTTGTTTCTTTTTGGATAATTTTTCGTATGTTTTTCACATATGGTGACATGATAGTATGTCAGAATAATAGGTATTTAGGATGACATGTAGATGTCATAAACCGTAGATACTTAGATGACACGTATATGCCATAAATCGTAGATACTTAGATGACACGAATATGCCATAACCATAAGAATAATGCTTAAGATCAATCATCTAACTGAGTGGGAATGGGTAAGCTATATGAGTTTACCCATATAGGCCCACCCCACACCTCAATTAGTGAGATAACTTGCGCTCCAGGCGAAGGTGTGGTAACCTAACTTCTTTAGAAAGAGGTAATTAACTCTTTAAACCTTAGAAGGGATTGTGTACCTTTACTTGAGAAGAGATGGACAGTCTCTAACGGAGGAGGAATCGTTGTTCTTTGCATGCTTTCGATATGTCCCCATGTAAATGTGTCAATACCTCATAAGATAGAAACACGTTAAAAACGGACGCCAACTAAGGTTGACGTCTCTCACAAAGCATGTTAGAGACATCTTATCATGTAAATAATTAAAAAGATACATAGGAGAAAAGAATTAAAATACGATTCATACCTGGAAAGATGAGTTCATGGGAAGTCATATTTAAATGTAATACCTTTTGAGATGAATGGCGTTCCAACTTCGGGGTATCATTTGGCCATCCAAGGTTGCAAGGCGATATGCTCCTTTTCCGGCTTGTGCATCTATCAAGTAGGGTCCCTCCCATTTTGGGGCGAGCTTGCCTGCATTGGACTCCTTGGTATTTTGGAATGCCTTTCGTAGGACTAAGTCTCCTACTTGAAACCTTCGACCACGACGTTTTTATTGTATGATCGGGCTACCCTTTGCTGATATCTTTGCCATGCGAACTTTGGCCATATCCCTTAGCTCGTCCACAGTATCCAGGGAATGTATCAAGATGTCTTTATTATTTTCAGATGTCAGCAAGCTGTATCTTGCCGTAGGTACAAGGACTTCTGATGTCGTCCTGTCAGCCCATAGGACCATTGGTAATTCTTCTGCCCAACGTCCTTTTTTCTGGTTTAGTCTCTTTTTTAAGTTGCTGATTATTATTTTGTTGCTAGACTCTGCCTGTCCATTGGCTTGAGGGTGAACAGCGAAGACGTTACCATCTTAACACCCCAATTTGTCAAGAAATCTTGGGTCCTCTTCTTTGATGAACCGAGAGCCGTTGTCACAAATTATTTCTGATGGAATTCCAAATCGGCTAAATATGTTCCTTTTGATAAAAGATATTACTTCTTTATCACGAACTTGCACATATGCCTCAGCCTCTACCCACTTAGAAAAGTAGTCTGTCATGGCCAAAAGAAATACTCGTCCCCGGTGCTCGGGAAGTTTTCCTACAATGTCCATTCCCCAAACCATAAACGGCCAAGGTGACGGGATAGGATGTAGCAATTCGGTGGTGGTGCGGGATGTCCCCATGTCGGCGACGGGAATCGCATTTCTTTGCGTAGTCAATGGCGTCTTTTCTCATTGTGGGCCAGAAATAGCCCAACCTTAGAGCTTTAGTATGTAAACTTCTGCCCCGGTATGATTTCCACAATCTCCTTCATGCGGCTCCTTGAGAACTGATGGGCTCTATCTCGCTTCTAGACACCTTAAGTAGTGACTGCAGCAGATTTTCTAAACAAGAGATTATCAATAAGTAAATATTTAGATACTCTTACCACGAAGGCTCTCGCATTCTTCTCCTCAAGCGGGATCGTATCATCTAAGAGATACTTGATAATAGGGGCTGTCCAAGAGGTTGATGCGGGGAGAGGAAGGTATGTCAACATCTAGGACGAACATCTCGAGATTGTCAATTGCCGAGATGTCAACATGCACGATTGGGATATTGGTTTGTGAGAAGCTTTTGAAGGCCGAACCCAAATTTGCCAAAGCATCGGCTTGAGAATTTTCTTCTTGCGGGATTTGTTCCAAGGAAAATGTTTTGAATTTGGCCGAAATAATTTTTACAATTTCCAAATATGTCGTCATTTTAGCATTTTTCGCGACGTAGGACCCATTGTATTGATTAACAATTAGTAATGAATCCATGAACACCCGGATATGCTTGACATCTAAGTCTTGGGCTGCTGTTAAACTGCGATAAGTGCCTCGTACTCTGCTTCATTGTTGGTAGCCTTGAAGCCGCAGGCGATAGATTGTGGTATTATGTCCCCTTGTGGCGATTTTAGTACAACTCCAAGACCTGTACCTCTCATGTTGGAAGCACCGTCCGTGTAGAGAGTCCAAATTTTTAGAATGTCATCATCTTGAAGTTCTTTGTACTTCCAATTCCACCTCTTGTTGTAGGGTTGGTGAAATCGGCCACAAAATGCGCGGGGCTTGAGATTTTATTGCGGTTCTAGGCTCGTACTTGATGTCGTATGTGCTTAAGCGTACGAGACCATTTCGCCATTCGACCCGACATCTCTGGTTTTCTCATGACATTCTTAATAGGATAGTTAGTGCGTACAATAATAGTATGTGTTTCAAAATAGTGCCTTAATTTAACGAAAGCTTATCAAAGCTAAAATTAATTTTTGTAAATGAGAATACCTGGTCTCGGCATCTAAGAGTGTCTTACTTATATAGTAGATGGGTTGCTGATTGCCATCTCGTTCGTTATCAAGACCGCACTTACAGGCGCCTTCGGATCGCTAGGTAGATGTAAAGATGTTCTTCTATGCGAGGTTTGGCCAATAAGGGAGGTGTCGACAAGTAAGTTTTGAGTTCTGAAAAGCTTTTTCATGTTGGTCCTCCCATTGAAACTTTTTGTTCTTTCTTAAGATGTCGTAGAAAGGTTTGCATCGGTACGAGGATTTTGAAATGAATCTAGTGAGTGCGGCAATTTTTCTGTTAGTCTTTGGACGTCCTTGACAGATTGAGGTGATGACGGGTTGAGAATGGCGCGTATTTGTTGCGGGGCGGCTTCAATGCCTCTTTTAGTGACCATATAGCCCAAAAACTTGCCGGCTTTCATTCCGAAGTTGCATTTAGCTGGATTAAGTTTCATATTGAAACAATCCAAGATGTCAAAGGCTTGAGAGAGATTGCTAATGTGGTCCTCGGCCTTCTTAGACTTAACAACCATGTCGTCGATGTATACCTCCATTGTGTCCCCAATGCGATCCTTAAACATCTTGTTGACGAACCTTTGATACGTTGCACCTGCATTTTTAGTCCAAAAGGCATGACAATATAACAATAAATACACGAGGGGTTATGAAGGCGAGTGTCTTCTTGGTCGATGGTTCCATCGAATTTGTTGAAATCCCGAGGACGCGTCCATGAATGTGAGGAGTTCGTGACACGAGGTGGCATCAACTAATGAATCTATGTGCGGCAAAGGGAAAGGATCTTTTGGGCAGGCCTTATTTAAGTCGGTGAAGTCGACGCAAACTCGCCATTTCCCGTTTCTCTTCTCTACCACAACCACATTTGCCAACCATCTTGGATAATCGACCTCTCGTATCATGTTGGCTTTGAGTAAGCGCTCTACCTCCTCCTTGATGATCCGATTTCGGTTTCGCAAACTTTCTACGTTTCGGTGCACCGGTTTGAAGCTGGGATCTATGTTAAGTTTGTGAGTGATGACATCTTTGCTAATGCCGGTCATGTCATCATGTTTCCAAGCGAAACTTTTTATTACGCTTCTTAATAGGTTCACAAGCTTCTCCTCTATATCGACGATATGTCGGTGCCAATAAGTACTTTGATGTCCTGGTTGGAAGGATCTAACAATACTTCTTTCACATCATCCTCCCTAACTTCCAGGACTTCACGTACTTTCTTCGGTAATTGCTATGCTTGTTTTGGAGATGTAGACGCCTTCATTGAAGTTTTGTAACATTCCTTGGCCGCCTGTTGATCACTTGTAAATCTTAGCGACACCCCAAGGTGTTGGAAACTTCACACATTGATGGTAAGTGGAGGGTACGGCATTCATTCCATGAATCCACGGTCTTCCAAGAATTACATTGTAAGATGTTGCGCAATCAATTACACAAAACCGTTCCACGGTGTTGAGGCCCTTTGAGTATATTGGAAGCTTTATCTCCCCCTTTGTTTCTTTGACTTCGCCACTTTGAAGCCTACCGGCGAAGATTTTTGACAATCTCCGATTCCGGGATGTTCATTTCTTTAAGGGTACCCAACATAATAAGATTGACGGAGTGCCCCCATCTACCGAGAATACGTCGCATGGTACGGTTGGCGATCTGCAAGGAAATGACCGGACCGTCATGATGGGGTTCCAGCAAGTTATCACGATCACTTTCATCAAAGACAATTGGAGTGCAGGCAAGGTATCGACATCTGAATTTGTCTCTCGGCTTTTCATCTTTTGACTCCTTAGCATGTCGTTTTGCGGCGAGAATAGGATGTTCCACATATTTCGAGCCTCCACTAATGAAGTTGATCACCTTTGTTGATCTTGGGGAGAAAGCGGTCTTTCGGCTTCATGAGGAGCTTACGTACTTTCGGCTTTCTTCTTTACGGATCCCAACGGCTCCTTAAGATGTCCTTTCGAGAGCAAGTAACCGATCTCCTTTCTTAATGCGATGCGATCTTGATAACATGCCCAAAGTCTTCATGGTAAGCACACCATTTTGATTTGTCACGCCATCCTGTGGTTTTGTCCGTTTTCTTTGGCCATCGGCTTTGTCTCCCAGGGTTGCCCATTGCGCAAAGTACACCCGAAATATCAACGAGAAAAACAATAATCGAAATGTTAGGCACATTATCATTATCTTCATCCTCACCGTCTATTGAATTAATTTTGCTAGTGTCAATTCTCGGATAAGGATTGGGACGGTTGTTTCTGCGATGGGACGATTCGGTCTTTCTATCGGGATGGTCATATGTCGACGTCTTGGATGATGACTTTGATCTTCGCAGCTTATCTTCCTCCGGTCTTATGAATCTCAATGCCACCGCTCCCGACTTCCTCGGCCGCTTACAAGGAGTCATTACCAAATCTTGGTAATCCGCGAATCTTTCTTCAACCCCATTTTGAATGCTTACGTGGTCGTCGACATGTCAAGATTGGGAATTTCCAGCACCTCTTTATTGAACCGGTGGACGTAATCCTTTAGGGTTTCATTAGGCTGCCGAGTTACATTGTAAAGGTCACTTGTCAACCTTTCAAATTGTCGATTGCATGAGAATTGGTTATAGAACATGTTGATGAGTGGGCGTATGAACCAATTGAACCCAGGGGTTGCCTAATCAACCATTTGAGAGCTGGTCCAGATAAGGTGGATCCAAATCCCTGCATAAGCAAGCCTCCGGAATTGAAGTGGAATATGGATTATGTCCATCTTTTCTTGATAGTGTGCCACGTGCTCCTGCGGGTCCGTGGTGCCGTCGTACAACTTCATATATGGTACATCTGAAGTGCTTCGGTATGTCGACATTTGCAATTCTTTGGGACAAACCGAGGCCGATTGTAGCGGTTTTGCGTTCTTGGTTGAATTGGAGGAGTCACACAGTACGTTCATTACTAATTCTACGAGATCTGCATCTGTTTAGCTAGTGGGTTTCTGCAAAAGGGTCGGCCATAGGAATACGATTGAAATTATTATTATTGAAAAGATTATTAAGCAAACCAGAGTTGTCCGTAGTAGTCGTGACAGCGGTCTTTGTCTATAAATGTGATGAATGGAGTGAATCTGCGAGAAGATGGTGTCAAAGGGGTGTCCGGGCAAAGATGTTGACATCATGAAAGATGTCGGCGGAGGAGGATTGCCCATTGGAATGAATTCATTACTGAAATGTAGATCCTCCGGAGTTGTCAAAGTTGAGAACCCTTGCGCGCGGTGGTGATATGCTTTCAAGCCGAGATGCTATGAGTTGTTGGTCTTTCTGCATCTTTATCATGGAATTGGTCAACACCTTCGAATTGTTATCTTGCTGGTCCAACCTTTGATTCAACCTGGTTAGGATACTCCGGATGTCGGCATCTTGCATTGGAAGAGGTCGCCCCCTTTTGTGGAGTCTTCGTAGGTTGAGTTGGCCGAGATCCGGTGCGAGGAGGCGGTGGTAACAAGCTGGTTCTACCTCCTGATGTGGGAACAACGGTGGGACCTTTGCCGGCGATGGACACATTGGTGGGTGCAGACATAGTGAATTCGATTAGGAAATGTTTCAAATAACCGATAAACCACGAGGCCCCTCGGTGGGCGCCAAATTGTTTTGGTAGAAAAAACAATAGAGTAGAATCTTAACTATGTTTAGTGTGTGGATGGAATAATAAGGAGGGAACTATGGAATTCGATTATATGGAACAAGAAAATGAAAAACGAGACAATGACAACGCGATTTGTTAACGAGGAAAACCTTGGAGGTGATAACCTCTTTGGAAAAAACCCCGGGAGTTAGGTCTCCAACCTTAAAGGTTCCACTATAATGATCACAATTACAACTTCGGTAGATAATGGAGAGGATTACAAGAGTTTGTGTGTAAAGTGTGTGCGTATGAGCATGAGTGTCATTTTCCGTCTCCATTTCCCCTTAAATACAAGTAACTAAGAAAGAGTCAAATATGGTTCCTACAATCTCGGCATTGTGGTTTATCTTTTCAACCTCCGTGAGACCAAGTCGCCCTAGCCGTTTGAAGGTCTGTTGAACGTGCTTGAAGGTTGTTTCCGCATTCTTCTCTTAATTACTGAAAAATAAGAATAATAATATTAGGAAATATTGGACAAGTAAATATTTAAAACAATACTTACAGTGTAATGACATCTCGTTATGCAGGATCAACTGAAGATGTCGTCATGTCAAAAAATGCCCACAACAGCTAGCATGAACAAAAGAAACCCAAACAGAATCTGCCCACATAGGATGAGAAAATTGAATAGTAAGAGCCTGAGAAGATTCGTGAATAATGGTACCTTTCAGCCCATGCTTCCATATAACCCAAACTCTGTTACTAGCATTAGACACTCCATTCTCGCAGCCAACTTTTCGAATAAACTGCTCCAAAGAACAACTAGCCACCTTTGGCTCAAAAAGCGCAAATAACGACAACCTATAAGAACGAAATAAACGCTTAATCCTACGAACAGTGGCATTATTAGCAAGGGGGACATAAAACCTTAACCACCACCTTTGTATTTTTAATTTTTGTTATTAATAAAATCTAGGGAGTACCGTCTCCTTTTGCCAAAAAAAAAAACATTATTAGCAATACCACGAGCATTCCAACTTATAAAACTAACCATTAAAAACATTAAAAAGACAACAGTAAATGAGGAAAAATGAAAAAGGGAGCTCACAAAGATGGGGATTTCTCCCTACTTTTCTTCTTTTTGTGCGTGACAGTAATGAAGCCTTCATCATCTTGCACATCATCCATGGCAGTTTTTTCTTTGTAATCCAACTGATCATTTATCACTTGATTCAGCGATGTAACTTGAGGAGCTCTCGGAGAAAGGTTAAGGGAACTAAAAGCATTCCTCTTTACATGGGAAGAAGATTTGGCTCACATAGCAGAATCATCCCTTAAAGGAGTGCATAATTTAAGAGGATCTTGAACTTCAGGAATAGATATTTGAACATCATCCACTTCGTCCATTTGTGAGAGACCAGCCTTAGTCTTTTATAGCCTTTAGACTTTTTGAAAGAGCATCATTTACAGATTGTGGCAAAACAACACCCCTTCTAGCCATCAAAGGAGCCGTATAAACCTTAGAGTTACCATCCATCTTTGTAAGATCAATAGCAGATTTTAACTCATCTTTTTTGGTCAAAACAGTTTCATTAAATTCAGCACTCTTGCTTGTACCTTCTTGTATACCCTTATTCTTGTCTTTTCGTATCCAAACTTCATTTTTAGTATCCCCCTTCTTCTGATCCTCCTTATCATCCCTTTTCATCCCTTGATCAGCCTTCTTCTTTCCATCCCCATCACTATTCTTCTTGTATTCAGAATTTAGAATACGACAATTAAAATTATCATGACCTAATAGAGAACAATGGCTGCAATACATAGGCATGTTATCATACTTAACAGGCTGCACAAAACTCGGCATACAATTACCACAATCTATATGAATTTTATCAGGTAGCCATTTTAGTAAATCAACTTGCACCAATATCTTAGCCACACTTGGCCTAGACAATTCAGCAGTAGCTTTATCAAGCGACATAGGCTTTCCAAAGATTCGAGCCAAAGAAAATAGAAAAATTTTATTAAATAAGTGAACCGGCAATCCGGGAAGACTTACCCACACAGGAACAATAGAAGAATCCATTTGTGGCTTCCACGAAGGTGTCCAAACTGAAGTACGCATAGCAAATCTGTTCACATACCAGACCTCTCTTGTCCAAATGCGTTGGAAATCTTCTTCATTGGTGAGTTGAATCAACATATGACGAGAATCAATATGGCCCAATTTATAAGCTCCCTTCAAATGAAATGTAGCAAAGGCAATTCTTGCAGCCTCCATTGTAGGTCGGCCATTAGAAAATTTTCCCACCAAGGTCCAAGCAAAAGGCTTTGCAAAAGCTTCTAAAGCTTCCTTCGAAAGTTTCAATGATGGCATACCTTTGTGAATAGCGGCTGGAATCAATGGAATATCTTGAATTGGAGACGATTGAGAGGAGCTGAATATTGAAGCAAAAGATTTATTAGGGTTAGGAGGAGGCGGCGCAATAGGGTTTGCATGAGGTGGTATTACGGCTGAAGCAATAATTGGTTCGGCATTAGGGTTTTGCAGCGGATTAGGGTTAGCATTGTGATTGGTATTATTGTTTGCATTAGAGGGAAGAGGAGGAAACATGACCGGATCAGCCATGGAGGGATCAACCCTAATTAGGGTTCCGCCAAGAACGCTAAGAACCTAGAGAGAAAATCTAACTTGGGAGATAAGCGTTAACCTTGACCAATGTTTTAATTTTTCCTTTTCCGAAACTTGGAATGATTTGATTTTTCGAAGTATTTCTTCTTGTTGGTTCTCGGTTCTAGTTAATGGGAAAGTTCTGGTTTTTTCCATTCTTCTCGTGGTCTTCGTCAAGGAGACCCTATATCTCCCACTCTTTTCATTATTGCAGCCGAAGTTTTGAGTAGGGGTCTCAACCGGCTTCACTCTGATTATCCTCAATATCGATATAGGGCTCACATCCATACCCCTATGATCTCTCATCTTTCTTATGCCGATGATATTCTTATTTTCCGCAATGGTTCTAAAGACTCTCTGGATGCCCATATGAGATGTCTTAACTGGTATCAAGAATTCTCGGGTCAGCTTGTGAATGCTAGGAAATCTTGTTTCATTACTGGAAAAAATGATGAGGTTAGGGATTCTATTATTGTGGATGCTACCTCTTTTGAGAAGAAATCTCTCCCTATTAGCTATTTTGGTTGTCCTCTTTATGTTGGGAGAAAAAATATCGCTCTTTTTGACAATGTTCTTCAAAAAATGGCTGATAAGCTTGCTTCTTGGCAAGGAAAGATCCTTTCCTTTGGCGCTAAACTCACTCACTCTTATTCAATCCTGTTTGCAAGCTATTCCTCTTTATTATATTTCGTTGGTGGATCCTCCCAAGGGGGTTATCCAAGCTATGTACCGTCTGATTACAAATTTCTTTTGGTGTAATGAAGAGGGCCAATCCAAATGTCATTGGGTGAGGAAGGAGCTGATGTTTCGGCCTTGTAATGAAGGTGGCTTGGGCCTTCGTCGTTTTGAAGATATTTCTATGGCTTTTGCTATGAAGCTTTGGTGGCATCTTAGAAGCTCTCATTCTTTATGGTCTGAATTCATGCTTGATAAGCACTGTTTTGGCTCTCATCCTATGGATCCGGGAAAGCCTACTTACGCTTCTCATGTTTGGTGCCGAATGATTCAAGCTAAAGGTATTGTTGAAAATCACATTGCTTGGAGGATTGGTTGGGGGGATGTTTCAATTCATGAGAAGTGGATGGAAGGTCCTCGGCTGAATCTTCCTGGAAACCATATTGAAGTCTCCTCCTTGTTTCATGAGGGTCAGCCTAGAATTAATCACATTTGTGATACGTATGGCCCAGATGTTCTTAACACAATTCAAAGTCAAAATATTTCTCTCTTGGATACGCCTGATTGTATTTATTGGATTCCCTTGCTTAAAGGTCAATTCTCTCTTTTTCGGCTTGGCAAGTGTGTAGAGTGGTTAATGCTCGGAATTTGTTTTTTGAGTATTGCTGGAACAAACATATTACGTTGAAAATTTCTATTTTCCTTTGGCAAATGTTACATAATGCCCTTCCTACCAATGTGGCTATTCAATCTAGAGGTATATCCCTTGTTTCTTCATGTGTTTGTTGTTCGCAGCACTCTATGGAGGATTCTATTCATCTTTTTGTTCAAAGTCAAGTGGCTTTTGAGACTTGGAATTGGTTTTCTAGGCTGTTTGGTGTTCATATATCTTACAAAAATGTAAAATTAATCCTTGATAGTTGGTGGTTCAATTCGGCCCTTGGGAAAAATAAGGGGATTCTTTGGCTTTCTCGCATTCTCCCTTGTTTCATTCTTTGGGAGTTATGGAAGAGTAGAAACAAAGCTAGGTTTGAGGGTCTTCATATGTCTTCTTCAAGGATTATCCGGGAGGTTATTGTGCAGATTGGTTCTATCATTAAGGCTTACAGCCTTTCTTTCCCTTGCTCCGACATGGAAAGTCAGATTTTTCATTGCTTTCACCTTCCTAAGGCTGTTCCTAAGCCTCGGTTATTAAGGTTTATCGATTGGAACACTCCTAGATCGGAAATGCTCAAGCTTAATACTGATGGAGCTGCTAAAGGGAATCCGAGTATCAGTTCTGGAGGTGGTATTTTCAGAAATAAGAATGGTCAATTGTTATTTACATATTCCAAATTCTATGGTCATAGTACCAACATAGTTGCTGAAGCTAAGGCGGTTCTGGACGGCCTCCTTTATGCGTCTCAATTTGGTATATCTTCTCTTTGGCTTGAAATTGATTCTGAAATTCTTTTGAATGCGCTGATCCAAGATTATCATATTCCTTGGAGTATTTGGTACGAGGTTCTTCATATAAAAAGGCTAATTTCTCATATTGGTGTTAGAGTTTCTCATATTCTGCGTGAAGGCAATCAGGTTGCTGATGGTTTGGCTAATGTCGCTGCGGTCACGAGAGCTAATTCAGAATATTTTTCTTTTAGTGATCTCCCTCACCGTTGCAAAGGAGCTTATATCTTAGATAGGGCTGCTATCCCTTATGTTAGATCTTAGTTTTTGATGACTTCTTTTGTAATTTTCCTGTTTTCGATGTTAGGTTGTATCCCCTCCCCTTTTTGTAGAGGACCTTACAACTTGTGTAAGGACTCCCCCCGTTGCATTTCCTGGCTGGTGGTTGAGGTTGTCATGTCCCCCACCTTGTTTTTACTATTTTTTCTTAATTAATAAAATCTAGGGAGGTACCGTCCTCTTTTCGCCAAAAAAAAGGCTTAATACCTCCAACCTCGGTTGTTTTCATACCATTAGAGCTAATATCAATTACTTCATCATCCGAAGCTATACCATTCACCTTAGTACCACTTGAAGTACCATCCACCTTGGGATCATTAGCCGACATCTTGGGGTCCTCCTTAGATTGCTCAATCAATTTTTCTTTCCCCTCATCCTGACTAGCAGCATTCTGTTTAGCGACATAAACCAAATCAGATTTTCCTTTATTCACCCTTGGTTTAGGAACAATCAAATTAGGATTTGCCTTTCTGCACACGGATATATATGCCCAAACACACAACAATGCTTGCAATACTTTGGCATATTATCATATTCCACCTTTTGAAAGAAACTAGGGCAATCATCCCCACAATCTATGTAAATTTCATTAGGAATCTTCTTCGTTACATCAATTTGTATCAGAACTTTTGCAATAATAGGCCTAGAAAACTCAGCTGTAGCTTTATCAAGAGATAGGGGAGTACCTATATTTGATGCTGCAGCAAATAGGAACCGCTTATTCATCAAATGCACCGGCAAATTTGGGAAGCCAACCCACACCGGGACAATGGGAGATTCTAATTCAGGCCTCCATGCAGGTGACCATGCAAGGGTACGCATAGGAAAACGAGTTACATACCAAACATCTTTCATAAAGAGGCGCTGATAATCCTCCTCATTAGATAATTGAATTAATAAATGACGATTATCCAAATGTCCAAGCTTATAGTTACCCTTAAGCTGGAACTTGGCAAAAGCAATCCTAGCATCCTCCATAGAAGGTCTTCCATGCGCAAACTTACCAACCAGAGTAAATTGAAATGTTTTAGCAAACAAATCAATTAACGCTTTTGAAAGCTTAACAGACGGCGTGCCTTTATAATTACCAATAGAAATGGCCGGATCAGCCATATTATTTGTTGGATTCATCAATCCATCATGGGAAGGCTTAGACGGTTAAGAAAAAAGATTAGCAAAAGATTTGGAAGAAGGTTTCGATGGCTGGGATGACGATTCATATTGCAGCAAGGGATCCTTTTGCGGCAAAGAACTGGAAGGCGGCACATGAACATTAGGGTTTGCATGAGGAGTCTGTGCTGACACAATAGAATTAGGGTTTAAATTCAAAATGGATTGCTGCTGCATGGAAGGGGAATAATAAGGATTAAAATTGCTGGAGTTCATTGACGAAAAACTAGCAGCCAGAGATGCCATGGCTGCCGGAGAAGGCCCCTAGGCCGAAACCCTAGAGACGAGACAATAGGAAAACCCTAGAGAGAATTCTAGAGAGAGAGAATTTTCACCAGTTAATTTATCATTTGTTTTGTCATTCAAACTCATCTTCAAAACGTAACCTGACCTCCGAACCTAACAATCTCTGTTCAAACAGCCTTTTCCTAAGTTTTGGCTCCCAATCAAAATGACCTCCTATTCAAACAGCCTTTTCCTAAGTTTTGGCTCCCAATCAAATCCCAATCAAAATGACCTCCTTTTCAAACTAGCCTTTTTCAATGTTTAGGCTCATAATACAAAACGGCGTGGCGACTCTCTTTTCAGTGAAGTCTCAAAAACCGCTCGCCACATCCGCGCGATCCGGGTAATTTCAGTTGGCAACTCCACTGGGGACTTAACATGTTTTTTCAAAACTGCCTTTGTTTTAAAAACATTCCGTGGGTCAAACTTTCGTTTACCCTTCCTCATTTTTGTGTGCGTGTGTGTTTTCTCCGTGCTTCGTGTTACTTGCTTTTCTTTTCAAAAAAAAAAAGAAATTTCAAACAACTCCGATTTTCAAAGCATTGGACCATTTTCAAAAAAAAAAAAAATGTTGCTTTTTCATCTCTTTCAAAATCATAACATGTTCGTGCATATTCGTTCATATTTGGTTTTTGTGCAATATTCCGAACTGCTCATAAATTCTTTAAAACTCATTCTGAGAATCTCTATTTTACTCAGAAAAAGAATTTAGTGACCGCACACTGCGCGCACTGCTGCCTCGGGACACCGCACACTATGCGCACTGCTGCCTCGGTACACTGCACACTACAACCCTTAACCCGAGGTGACCATTCAGCTGCAGTTTGATTGGCCTTCCTATGCCTTTCGAGCGCGCACGGGGTCATCCCAAACAGCCCATCCTAGCCCATGTAACCATGCACCCTTTGTGTCACACTTCGTCCATGACCTTGGTTGGTTTTTGGCTTAGTTCGTGTCATAAAGCCTAAGTGTATGCTTTTACACCGATCTCCCTCACAAGTCAAACTTAAAAAGTTGAGATCGAAATTCGTTTCTCGACCCGAAGTCTTAGCTTTTCAGCTTTGACTTTGACACAGAACCGTGTTAAAAACATACCCGAAGGTTCAATGTGATGCAGTGTCATCAAACCCTCAATGTATGAACCATACCAGCCACGACTTAGCCAACGCCAAAAGCTAAGGCCCCTCGCGAAAGCGAGTCAAGAGAGGTCATGCCGAAATTTCGGCACAATTTCTGCCTTAACTTAAGGATGTTTGACTTCGACCGTGACCCGTATGGCATATGCGTTGAAAGTTTACATGACCCGCTAGCCTTAAGTTCACTTTTCCCTCAGTTCCTACAGCCAGACTCTCCGATATGTCAGACTCACCGAAATATCGTGACGGGAATGGAACCCCGCCACCGGTAAAAGACATGACACTAGAAGAAACCATTCGGGCATGTGAGGTTCACAAGAAATAGAAAGAGGATCAGCAGAATTTTGTGGTACAACTTCTGAATGAGCGAGGTATAGCAGCTATCCCCCAGCAAGATGGTACTTTCGTTCTAATCAAGGATGACGATCCTCCCCGATCAGCTCCCCAAACCGTCAACCAGGTTCCTCCACCGTCAAGCTACGGGAATCCTTCAAATCAAGGAAACAGCCGACCAAGGCTTCAAATTGCCACTTCTCAAGGCGCCCCTATCATATACGACCAAGCCGATTCTACCCCCATCACTCAATACAACCAGCGCAGCGCTGGACCATCTCAAACAGATCCCAACATCCTCCAATATCCACCCGGGTTCAACCCGTTACCTATATACGAACCTCAAAACAACGGGACAAAACCCCGATACAACCCAGAAAAGGCCACCATATATCCACATATCTCAAGCCTTCCACCTTCAATTACTGCCTCTCTGATAGCAGCACCAGGCACCGAGCCTCAAAGTCTGCCATTGGACCCAACCCTAGCCTCGATGGTCAAACAAATGAAGGATCTGAAAGCCAACATGGGCAGTTCAAAGAAAGAAACACTCAGATCTACAGATCCGGGAATGGGCACACCTCTCCCTGCCATGTTCAGAATGCCAGAAATGGACAGATTTGACGGGACTAAATGCCCTCAGACACATGTTGATACTTATGTTCTCGGCATGAGAGCAAAGGAGCAACCCTCCAGCAAATGGCCGACCATTTCCAGCACACTCTCAAGAGTTCAGCATTACGGTGGTTCCTAAGGGTCAAGCCCGAAAATCGCCATACTTAGTATCAAATCAGCAACATCTTCCTTGAGCGGTACCGGTCCAACCTGGAATGGGAAACAAGCCGTGAAGACTTAATCACCACCAAACAGAAGGCTGACAAAAAGTGTTGGGGAGTTCTACAAAAGGTGGAGCTGGAAACTCTCTGAAATCATGGAGCCACTCTCCAAAGACGAACAAATGCGGATCTTCAAGTCCTGCTTGAGGCCAACCATCAGAATGCTCATCAGCCACCACTTCTTCCCAGATCTCCAAGCCATGGTCAATGCGGGTTCCCAGTTCGAGAAGGAATAAAAGATAAGCTGCCTACAGTTCCGTCTTACAGATTCTGAGTAACAACTGCATTCAACCCCGCACCGGCCCCCGACAAAGGAAAAGACACTACTGTCAACCACATCCATAAGGGACATCAGTCAAGCAATGGGAGCACAGCCCTGCAAAGCAACGACTCTTCCAAGAAGCAACCTTCCATGCGCCTTGATAAGCTAGATATGCCTCTGAGCAAGATGCTGGAGGGGCTAGTCAAAGAAGGTCTACTCAAGCCTGTTGAAAACTACAAACCAAAGAATTCTGTAGCCAATGCGGACAGAAGCAAGTACTGCACCTTCCATCAATACCATGGGCACACAACTGACAACTGCCTCGAGTTGCAGTGTAAGATCCATAAACTGATAGAAGAAGGAAAGTTGGAGCGTCCCCGTGGACCTAATACAGTCGGGAACCCTTTTCCGAACAACAACAGTGTAAACTCCATCGAGTGGGTGCCAAAGAAGTTTGATGCAGAGCCAGTTCCTCCAGCTCTTCCAGTCAAGCCCTCATCAGACGTCCACATCTGGTACGACATATGTGACTGCTCAGAATGCCTTAAATACGAGTTCTAGGACATGATCAGGGGTTATTCTCCCATAAATAAGAAGAAACAGTCTTCTCAGCAGAAACTTGAGGAGAGATTCGAAGCCGGAGACACAAACATGGGTACACTCGGAGAGCCCTCCGAAAAGTTCGACTACTATGTACTCTACTCCAGCAAGTCTTCCCTTCCTTCAAGCAACACAACTTCAGAACAAACAGGGGTGGGAAAGCCGAAATATCCCTCTGATGCCAAAGTTCAGGCCTCAGAACACAAGAAGGTCTCAAATCCCGGCAACCCTACTGCCAGCAAGAAGCGTAATCCCTAGAGGATCAGTCAAAGTTCAACTTATCAAACTTCAGAGCACGGGTCGGCAAAGGAAAGTCAAAGCCAACCGGGCACTCACACTCAATCAATGTGCTGACAAAGGGAGACCACCGACACAAGCAACCTCAATGCAATACCGAGGCACCACCAAAACCTCTACCTCTCATGAGAAAGATAGGAAATGGATGGCTCGATGACTCCCCCTCTCCAGAAAGAGATCAAATCTATGATTCCAGACTGTGCGGCAGCATACTGACATTCTGTGACAAAGACCTGCCGAAAGGGGTTACATAACACAACGAAGCTTTGTATATCACCGTTCGACTCAACACTATCTCCCTTCCTGAAGTCCTGGTAGACAACGGATCAGCAGTCAACGTCCTTCCCCTTAGCATGATGCGAGCCTTACGCATCGATGAAGGCCATAAGTATACGACAGCAGCTCTCATCCTATCCGGGGGACTATGACTTTGGAACTCTGGTTCAAAGCGCAAATGGTGCTGGTTAAATTCCAAGTGATGGACATTCCGTATGAATTTACAGCTCTGCTGGGATGCCCATGACTATACCACATGAAGGCCATAGCCTCCACTCTCCATCAGTGTGTCAAGTTCATAAACCGCCAAGGAGATCTCGAGGTCATCAGAGGAGACAATTTTATCATAGGCAAAGAAGCCGAAGTGCCAACCAAGCGCGCCCGCAGCCGCGCACATGTGCTACCCCCTGTAAACTGACAAAAGGACAACCGAGTCAAATCTCATCAGAATCCCTCCGAGTCCAGAGGTGCCAACTACGTCAACGCCCTCAAGCAGGAGGAGCCTGGAGCTATCAGATTCATCAGGTTCAATTGCCATTTCCGAGACTTGAATCCAGAATGGAAAGAAACCTTAGATACCGCAATGACACAGGGACACAAACCCCTTATCTCCGATCAAAAGTTCGTAAGCATCCTTCGAACAAACTCTCTGGCCTGATCGGACGAAGAAATGTTCACAATAAAGGTCAACAGACACCGGCACACTCATGAAGAATACATGGCAGTCATCTAGGATATTTTACACATGGAATTTCCCATCGAGCCCCTCTGCTCAAGCAGAGGACATAAAGTTTTTCTAGAAGTACCAGCTTCACAACAAGGCTCGAGACGTCCTTTAATCTGGGTTAAACCATCAGGCAGAGATGAGTTAGAACTCTCCGGGGTAGAAGACGCGACAGATCAGTAGGAAGACTTTTGCGTGAACATGCTCAGATTCGAGGATGGCACCAGTTCAGATGAGGTCACCTATGATGAAGGTTCAAATACCGTGGAAATCGTCATTAATGTCCAGTATAGACAGTTATTCAACGAATGGAAGCAAATGGTGGACATGACAAAGAACCCTTCTGATCATGTAACCGACGACGACTTCTTCAACATCATCTTCTCCAGATATCCTGACGAGACCAAGGATCCAGTCCTTATTGTCTGATTCTGCGATGTGGAAGTTACCCTCGATGATTGCCTGATCATGGTAAATGAGGTCCTTGTCAAAAGAGCTCAAGGCTCATCATCATCTCCAAGTATCTGCCCCAGTGGCAACCTGCCCGTGTCGTCAGTCAAAATCACAGCCAAGAACGCCGCTAAGGTCGAAGTCATCAACAAAGGAGACAAAACTCCTCATGTGACTACAAGCCAAATCAGACTCAGGAACGCATCTAGCAGCAACCCTGAGAACATCTACGAAAGTGCTCTTGATGAGACAGTTCAAACTTCCGAAGAAAGGAACAATCACCTCAGCATCAATATGCTCAAATTCAATCCTATTGCCAGCCATCACGGCAATGGATCCAGACAGCCCGCCACCGAGCTACTAGCACTGATAGATTTGGCTCTTGACCGAGATCACGAGACCATCAGCATCGCATAATTCAACACGCCCGTCAGTTTGATCAAACAGATGTGGGCAGACTTCTTGGTGACCGAGATCAAAGAAGGCCGCATGGAATGTCCGAATATGACTTCCTTTATGAGCGTAATCCAAGTGTTTCTGCCATTCGGAGATTTGGATGTGATAACAGTTCTAGACACCAGTCAGACAGCGCGCACCTAAGGAGACTGCTTAACTCTCGCAAGGAGAGCCCTCCTGGAACTAGCTGTTCAAGAAACTCACCTCTGGGACGAAGACAAAGCTCGAAAGACTCACAGGGACTAAGCCCTTAAAGCTTCACAAGCCGCTTCAGACAGACAACTAGAGGCTATTCTAGATCAATTCAACCTCAAAGGTTTTGCCCACGGCAATTTCCTGGATTACCATCACTTCTCAGTAAACCTCCTCTGGCAAGGGAGGGCGGTCAACGGTCCAAATGACCTAGGAGATGGAATGGCACAACACAAGGAATACCTGGCCTAGCAGCACGAAGAATACAAGCGCTTATTTCCCCGATAGAAGCAAGCCCTTTGTGAAAGTGACGACGAAGACAATGAAATCGTACTCTTCCAAGCAACTCACAGTGTCAACAAAACAGGATCCCAAGGGTCTTGGGAGGATGGGAACGGATCATTTCCGTTCTCAAGCTAAAAGGCCTTTTTTTTTGGCGAAAGGAGACGGTACTCCCTAGATTTTATTAATTAAAAAGAAAATTACAAAACAAGGTAGGGGACATGACAACCTCAAGCTAAAAGGCCAACTGAAGAAGGAAGGTCTATTCAAAAAGAGGAGAAAGATGGAAATACACCTCCAACAAATACTAAAGGAGATTCCACGGGCTACAACGTTCGTTTGCAGAAATGATCAACTAGGACAAAAGCCAGTCACATGGGCAGACGTTCGGGAAGCAGTACACTCATCTTCCAGCATACCTGCCACTCAGTTAAAGCAACAAAGAAAACTCTCCTCGATGGAAGTTTACCTAGACTGCCGCATACAGTTCAAAGAAGCATTGGCTATTCTGACCTGGGAAGAAACGCAAGCGCTAGCTCTCGACGAAGGCTCGACTACAAGAGAGCACATTTGGGCTAAAAGCGGAGGAAATTTAGCAAACCATGATTACTGCTTGTCTCAACTCAAGAACGTCATGAGCCTGCTCAGCAAGAAAGAGAAAAATCCAGTATTCCGCGAAGAGATCAGAGATACAGTTCGCATAAACCAAGAGCTCTCTAGCCTCCCATAGAGGGTGAACAAGACAAAGCTCAGTCCTAGCAACCACTACTGCACACTGACATTCGCACAACTGCGTCAAACCATAGGCTCCCTCCCTACAGAGGCACCTAAACTAGTATCCTGGGACAGAATCCGAAGAGCTACTGAGGCCCCTGGGAAGACATCAACAGTCAATGAATTAAGAGAGGACATATGGCCCAGTGCTTCGAAAAATCCTCCACTGACTATGGCTCAACTCAAAGAAACATGTTCGAAAGAGAACAAGCCTAACGTCAATGTTCTAACCCGATCCAGTCAAATCCATGTGCTACCGCCCAAAGCCAGCAAAAAGCTAACAGAGCCAGAGCCGCAACCCGGTCATCCCGTGCTCGAAGAAACAAGTTCTAGAAAGGAGGACCCGATCCTCACTCAGCTCAAGCAGACCCAGGCAAACATTTCCCTTTAGTCTCTGCTCACATCTTCATACCCTCATAAGCTCAAGCTAGAGGAAAGTTTGGCCCATACCATGGTCCCCGTGGACGCAACCCCAGAAGAAGTAATCCAGATGATCGGCAACATCCACTATGGAAACATCATCACCTTCACAGATTTGGACCTGCCAAAATTTGGGGCTGATCACAATGAACCGCTCTACATCACTGTTCAGTTGGATGAGCTTCACCTTCCCCGTGTACTGGTAGATGGAGGCTCCGGAATGAATGTCTTGCCCGCCAAGATGATGGACCTGCTTGTTATCAAGCCCACAGATTTGAAGCCTTCAGTCCACACTATTGGGTTTTATAGGTCCATGTGCAGCGGAATTAAGCATCTAATAACATAAAACCCAAAGAACCTAG
Organism: Adenophora triphylla var. japonica; assembly: GCA_022495995.1. NCBI lineage: Eukaryota > Viridiplantae > Streptophyta > Magnoliopsida > Asterales > Campanulaceae > Adenophora > Adenophora triphylla. The sequence goes on along the minus strand of JAFEMH010000667.1, from coordinate 239,556 downwards.
GATCCGTTCTATATAATTAACTTGAATACCTATGAGATAGATATAACCAACCTTGAACGCTTTCTGTTCTTGAGCTATCGAACAATGTATTGATGTGATTCTGAATACAAGCTTCGAACTCTAGGCCTTGATCGTTGCACGAGCGAAGACCCTCTTTCGGTATCCACACCTTCGAATGAACCAAGAACGATTTCTTGATGATTGCTAGATCAAAAACCTTGAAGAATATTGAGAATTATGTTGTGATTTTCTTTTCAGAATTTTGGCTAGCTATTAGGGTTGACAGACTGTTATATTTATACTACATTAGTATGGTATATGTTTCCTAATCAAATTAGGAAACCAGTCTGTAAACGCCTCTTGTGGCTTGAAGTGTCGCACGACCAGACGAGTCCCATGGACAAGTTCTGTCGCGCGATGTCTTAAGCCACATCCTCTCAATCATTCTTCCTCTGGTTTATTCAATTCATTCTAGTTGTGTGTGACCCAATAGGATTATATTATGTTGGTAATGAGCTCGATCATATCGACTCTCATAAGACATAAGCGGACTCTAGCAAGCCATTATGTCTACCCAAATAATATAACGTAAGAGTTCACGTTTCCAACGGTGCACTTCCATTTCTCCCTTTGTCTCACGATGTTATATTGAACACAAGTCATGGTCCATGTTAACTTGTCTTTGTTCAATGCTTTCTCGATCTTGAGTTAATCCAATCGTATTGGGGTATGGCCATACACTTTCATCATTATCACTCATCGAGGGGCCCAAGCATAACATCTCTCTTTCAAGGGACAAATTCCATCTTGACTTATCATCCTTCCCATCATGATTCCGATCATGCCAAAGATAGCCTTTATAGATATCGTGTTAAGATATCATTTGACTAAAATCAAATATGACTTTCATCATATGTAAGGTCATGATAATCTCAGGTCTAGGGACTAAATGAAGTGACCATATGAGATTTAATTATGACATTTGACCATGACATAAATCTCAAATGGGTCAAGTCCAGTCACTTGTTCTTTAACAAGTACCCATAAATTTAATGTGCATCTTTATGCATATAATCATCATATGATTATCCATTAACATTTATACTAATTATTTACTTAATAATTAGGGACGGAGATTATTACAGATAAATATGCAAAACATATAATAATCGAATGATAAACTTTTCATATAATAATAAATAATGTCAACACATAAGTCTATCAACTATAGGCCTAGGGCATAATAACACTTACAGTCTCCCACTTGCACTAGGCCCAATCTCCCATGTATCGAATACCCATGGACCTAACATGACCATCATGCTTAGCTTGCGGGAGAGACTTAGTTAATGGGTCCGCTACATTGTCATCAGTGTCTACTCTGCATATCTTTACGTCTCCCCTTTCGCATATCTCTCGGATAATGTGGAAACGTCAAAGTATGTGTTTGGATCTCTGGTGTGACCTTGGTTCCTTTGCTTATGCAATGGCACCATTATTGTCACAGTAAAGTTCAATAGGATCTTTGATTCTTGGAACGACTTCCAAATCACTAATGAACTTTTTGATCCAAACAGCTTCCTTAGCTACATCAGATGCCGCTATGTACTCAGCTTCGGTTGTAGAATTAGCGACGGTACTTTGCTTGGAACTTTTCCAACTCACAGTGCCTCCATTCAGCGTAAACAAAAATCCTTTCTGCGATCTAAAATCATCTTTGTCAGTTTGGAAGCTAGCATATGTGTAGCCTTTCACTACAAGATCTTCTTCCATTCCTCCAAAGACCAAGAATACATCCTTAGTTCTTCGTAAGTACTTGAGGATATTCTTGACTGCTATCCAATGTGGTTCACCGGGATCTGATTGGTACCTACTCGTCATGCTTAGAGCACACGAGACATCGGGTCTAGTACATACCATAGCATACATGATAGACCCAATTGCCGAAGCATATGGAATACCATTCATTCTCTTTCGCTCATCATTAGTCTTAGGACTTTGAGTCTTGCTAAGAGATACACCATGCAACATTGGCAAGTATCCTCTTTTAGAATTTTCCATTTGGAATCTTCTAAGAACCTTGTCAATGTAAGTACTTTGACTTAAACCAATCATCCTCTTAGATCTATCTCTATAGATCTTGATACCAAGGATATACGCAGCTTCGCCCATATCTTTCATTGAAAAGCACTTTCCCAACCAAGACTTGACAGTCTGTAGTACAGGAATGTCATTTCCAATGAGTAAGATATCGTCGACATACAACACTAGAAATAGTGCTACGCTCTCGCTAATTTTCTTGTATACACAAGGTTCATCTTCGTTCTTGATAAAGCCAAATTCTTTTATTGCTTCATCAAAACGTAGATTCCAACTCCTAGAAGCTTGCTTCAATCCATAAATGGATCTTTGCAACTTACACATCTTTTTAGAATTTTCTGGACTGACAAAACCTTCAGGTTGTATCATGTATACATCCTCAAGTAACTTCCCATTTAGGAAAGCTGTCTTGACATCCATTTGCCATATCTCATAGTCATAATATGCGGCTATGGCAATTAAAATTCTAATAGACTTAAGCATAGCTATAGGCGAAAAGGTTTCATCATAGTCGATGCCATGAATCTGCCTATATCCCTTAGCTACAAGCCTAGCCTTATAGGTGTGCACCTTCCCATCCATGTCGGTCTTCTTCTTGAAGACCCATTTGCACCCTATGGTTTTTACACCTTCGGGTGGATCAATCAAGTTCCAAACTTGATTATCAGCCATGGATTGTAATTCGGACTTCATGGCCTCTTGCCATTTTTCTGAATCAGGAGAGGACATCGCTTCTTGATAGCAAGTAGGTTCATCGTTTTCGATTAACCCATTTCATCACTTTCCGTAACGAGAAATCCATATCTCTCGAGTTCGGATCGTGACCTACCACTTCGGCGAAGAACTTGTGCATCTTGAACCAACGGTTCCACAACTCTTTGTGAATTTGGTTCAGTTTCTACCATTGGTTCTATGTTGTTTTTGGGTTCTCGAATTTCTTCGAGATCTATTTTACTCCCACTGGTTCCTTTGCGAAGAAACTCCTTTTCTAAGAAAGTACCATTTCGAGCAACAAACACTTTGTTCTCATTTTGGTTGTAGAAATAGTATCCTTTGGTTACCTTAGGATAACCCACGAAAACACATTTATCAGACTTAGGTGCTAGCTTGTCAGAAGTTATTTTCTTGACATATGCATCGCAACCCCAAATCTTCATGAAAGACAAACTAGGTTTTCTTCCATGCCACATCTCATATGGGGTCTTTTGAACCGATTTGGTAGGAACTCTGTTTATAGTGAAAGCAGCAGTTTCCAGTGCATGTCCCCAAAAGGATAAAGGAAGCTCAACTTGACTCATCATAGAACGAACCATGTCCAACAAGGTTCTATTCCTCCTTTAAGACACACCATTCCATTGTGGTGTTCCGGGTGGAGAGAGTTCTAAAACGATTTCACAACTCTTAAGATGACTGTCAAATTCTTGGCTCAAATATTCGCCACCTCGATCAGATCGAAGTACTTTAATAGTTTTGCCAAGTTGATTTTGCACCTCATTTTGAAATATTCGAAATATCTCAAACAATTCACTCTTATGTTTCATTAGATAAACATATCCAAATCTACTATAATCATCAGTGAATATTATGAAGTACTGAAATCCTCCCCTAGCATTGCTACTCATAGGCCCACATACATCGGTATGTATGAGTCCTAATAAGTCGCCCGCCCTTTCACCAGTTTTGGTAAATGGGTCCTTGGTCATCTTGCCATGTAAACAAGATTCATATGTCTCATATGATTCATAATCATGTGAGTCTAAAAATCCATCTTTGTGGAGTTTAGAAATGCGTTTCTCATTTATATGGCCAAGACGACAATGCCATAAGTAAGTGTGGTTTACATCATTAGGTTTAGATCTCTTGTTAATGTTATAGACATCATTATCACGATTTTCAACATCAAGGATATAAAGGCCATTGAATGAAATAGCAGTACGATAAAGCATATCACTCTTGTAAATGGAAAATTTCTTATCACATATAAGAAAATTAAAACCTTCATTATCCAAACATGAAATCGAAATAATATTCCTACTTAAAGCTGGAACGTAATAACAATTGTTCAAAACAAGTATTAGTCCACTAGGTAAAGTAACTTCATAAGTTCCTATGGCCAATGCAGCAACTCTTGCTCCATTCCCCACACGTAGGTCCACTTCACCTTCCTTAAGCATCCTTCTGTTCTTTAGACCCTGCACATTCCACATCCGGTATCCAATACCCAAGAACTAGAAGTAGATAGGAATATATCTATAACAAAGATACCTGAAGTCGAAGCAACTCCTTTGCTCTTCTTCAGTGCTTCCTTGTATTTTGTGCAGTTTCTCCTCCAATGTCCAATCTCATTGCAATGGAAGCAGACTGCGTCCTCTTGGGACTTCGGCTTAGCCTCTTTGGGTTTGGCACCCTCTTTGGGTTTGGCAACATTTGCCTTAGGATTAGCAACTTTTGCCTTTCCCTTAACCTTGAAACCCTTCCCCTTGTTAACCATCAACACTTGATCGGTTTTCTTCTTGACAATATTGGTTTCCGCAGTGTTCAACATTTGAACTAACTCGGAAAGGTTCTTATTCATGCCCCCCATGATATATTTTTTTTTTGGCAAAAGGAGATGGTACTCCCTAGATTTTATTAATAACGAAAAATAAAATTACAAACATGGTGGGGGACATGACAACCTTAACCACCAGGAAAAAAACCTAGGGGGAGTTCTTACACAACCTGTAAGATCCTCAACAAAAAAGGGAGGGGAATCTAAAAACAAAAGAAAATACATCAATAAATAGAAGGAAACTACTGCCTAATATTAGGATACGAAATCCGATCAAAGTAGAGAAGGCTCAGGCACGGCTTGGAGCAAGACTCCAACGATGTAAACTGAAAATCCGCTTGCTCAGCTGCCGAGATATTTGCAAGAAAATCTGCCACTTTATTACCTTCCCTGTAGACATGAGTTACCTGAATAGACGCTTCCTCCATAAATCTGAAAATGCCTTGAATGAAATACCAAATCTCCCAAGGGATATTGCATTTGCGAAGTAAAATGAGAGACAAGACTTCAGAGTCCACCTCAAGCCAAATAGAATTGAAACCCATTAACCTAGCTTGAGTAATTCCATCAAGAGCAGCTCTAGCTTCTGCAACCATGTTAGTAGCATTGCCATAAAAATGACAAAAAGCAAATATAAAAGACCTATCATGCTGGCGCAAAATACCACCACCCGAGGCAATGCCCGGATTTCCACGAGAGGCACCATCCGTATTAACTTTCACTTGTCCCACAGAAGGAGGAGTCCAAGATACAAGTTTGACACGAGCAATAGACGGAGCAGCCATAATAATATTAAAAAATAAAGCAATATTTACCTCCGAAGGAAGAACATGAAAGGCTAAGCTGTGAGCCCGAAGGATTTCACTGATTTGGAACTGAATATTATTACGAACCTTTGCCCAACTAGGAGAAACATCATCAAACCTGCATTTATTTCTGTGCTTCCAAAGCTCCCAGCAGATGATACTCGGAAGAATATCTCCCAACCAATTCACGGCCCGACTAAGCTTTGAATTTTTACAGGCATGCCAAGCAATCATCAAGGCATGATAGTAGAACCCGAGATTTGGAAGCCAATCAAATTCCCAAAGAAATTCCACACATGAAAAGCAATATCACCATGTAAAAGAATGTGCTGCAAAGATTCAAGAGAAGGGTTAGCACAACAATGACAACGAGAAACAATAGAGATACCTTTACGAGATATGTTGTCATCAGTAGGGAGAGCAGCCTTTAGGCATTTCCACATGAAGATGGACACCTTGAGAGGAATAAACTTATGCCAGCACCAAGAAAAAACCCTACTCCGAGTCCTGGACATCCGACATTCCCTCCAAGCCGAAGAGATAGAAAATCTGCCCGAAGAAGAGGGAGACCAAAACGGCATATCACAATCACCATCAAGCCGAATACCAAAGGCTTGAAGCTCCAACAAATATTGCTGATCAAAAGTATCCCGAATATAATCTTCCCGTAAAATACCATCCTCAAATAACGAAAAAATCTGATCATGGCGATCATCAAGGAGAGGGATATCATGAGGAAGCCACTTTTCTTGAATAGAAATCTCACCACAACCCACACCCCAAGCAATACAGCTCTCCACCAAATCCTTAGCAGCAACCATCCGCTTTCAAATGTGAGAGCAACCCAATCTAGAAATGGCATCCATAGGATGAGTATCACGGCAATATTTGGCCTCAAGAAACTGAGCCCAAAGAGAGTTAGACGTACGAAACCTCCACCAAGCTTCATAGAAAAAGCAGTCGCCATCTCCTCAAATTTATGGAGGCCTAAACCCCCTTCTTCTATAGGCCAGAAAAACTCATTTCGAGAAACCCAATGACACTTTTTTCCCCCGTCTGAGCTACTCCAAAAGAAATTAGCAATAAGGCGATTCATGGCATTAACAACACCCTTCGGAGTATCAAGTAAAGATATATAATAAATGGGTATAGCTTGGAGGCAGGACTTGATCAAAACAAGCTTAGCACCAGCCGAGAGTAATTTACCTTGCCACGAATCAAGCTTATCCCGAAGCTTCTGTATAACAGGATCGAACAAAGATTGCACCTTCTTACCAATATAAAGAGGACACCCCAAATAAATAATAGGCAAATTCTTCTTCTGAAACCCCGTAATAAGAGAGATAGAATTATCTTGATCAGCCACATCCCGCCCCGTCAGAAAACAAGACTTGGAAATGCTAATGAGCTGCCCCGAGAATTTTTGATATGACGCCAAAAACTCCATATGAAGCTCAAGAGAAGGAATACTTCCGTTACAGAAGATAATAATATCATCAGCATAGGACAAATGAGAGATGATATGAACATTAAGGTTGTCCGTATGGAAAGCCACATGAGGATGAAGAAGATGAAGATTATTAAGACCCCGACTTAAAACTTCAGCAGCAATAATAAAAAGGCTAGGTGATATAGGATCCCCTTGGCGAAGACCCCGAGTAGAAACAAAATAACCATTCGCAGTACCATTAATAAGAACCGAGAACCAACAATAATTTACGCATCTAAATATCATGTCCAGCCATTCTTCAGCAAAGCCAAATCTCCTCATCACCTTAATCAAAGCAAACCATGAAAGTCTATCATACGCCTTAGCCATATCAAGCTTTAACACAACATTAGACCCATAAACCTTCCTCTTAAGTGACTGAAAGAGTTCTTGGGCAAGCAAAACATTTTCATGAATAAGCCGACCCTTTACAAAGCCACTTTGCTGAGGAGAGATAATACGAGGAAGCACAATTTGCAGTCGAGAGCATAAAAGTTTGGTAATGATTTTATTTGAGAAATTACACAAACTAATAGGCCGAAGCTGCGAGAAAGAGGTAGGGGCTGCCACCTTAGGGATGGTAACAATAAGCGTACTAGTCCAGCTCCGAGGAAGAAGAAACCCTGAGAAGAACTCCAGGACAGCATTATAAAGATCCATGCAAATAATATCCCAACATTTATGATAAAACTCACCCGTAAATCCGTCTGGACCAGCAGCACTAGTTCTACTCATACTAAGGACAATATCATGAAGCTCTTTGAGAGTAGGGGGATCAATAAGCATTTTATTTTCCTCATTAGAAACCAACCGAGGAATCACATTCAGCAACTCATTAGGGGGGTCCACATTTTCATTAGGATTTCCATTAAGCTGGTCCGAATAGAATCTAATAGCCTCCTCTTGAATCAGATTATGATCTACAATCCAATTCCCTTCACTATCTCGGATTTTATGAATGTGTAATTTCTGTCTTCTTTTTTCACATAAGCATGAAAGAACCAAGTGTTATTATCCCCATCTTTAACCCAAGCTAAGTTAGCTTTTTGCATCCAGAATTCCTCTTCAACCTTAAGACGATAGGAGAGATTAGCTTGAGCAAGATGAAGAGCAGCCCTATTTTCATCACTTGGATCTTGTTCAAATAAAAGCTCTTTAGCATAAACTTCATCCTCGGCATGTTTCACAAGTTGATCAACTCTCCCAAACGTAGAACGATTCCAAAGTTGTAAATCATGTTTGAGACGAGTAAGCTTCTTACCAAACTTAACTAACGGTCTACCAAAAATTCTACCATCCCAAGACGAGCGAACCAAAGAAGTGAAAGAATCATGGCGAGTCCAAACGTTGAGAAATCTTAAAACACCCTTACGGACCTCATCAACCAAATGAATATTGATAGCTAAAAGGAGCATGATCAGAATAGGACCTATTAAGATGGTCTATAGTAGTTTGAGCAAAACAATGCAGCCATTTATCAATATACAGAGCACGATCCAGCCTTTGAAGAATGGTAGCACGCTTCGATCTCTTATTCCACCAGGTGAAGATATGGCCTCTATAACCACCATCAATAAGATTAGAAATCTGAATCATATCTACAAACTCAGAAACCCTTGAATCCACCACTGGCTTACCCCCAAGCTTCTCAGATTGATCAACAACAGAATTAAAATCCCCCACTATTAACCAAGCATCATTCGTGCTACTCACATCAATTAAATAATCCCATAAGACCCTTCTAGTATACCTATTACAGCTAGCATGGACAAAGGACATTAAAACGGGATTAGGCCAAAGAGAATGAGAAGCCCGAACAGTAATAACTTGGTCATCATGAAAAAGCACATCACAAGTGATGCCATGCTTCCAAACAACCCAAATATTCCCCTTATCATTAGCAACACCTCCAAGACAACAAATTTTTTGAACATAAGAAGGAAGCAACATAGGATCCACCTTAGGCTCATAAATACCACAAATAACGACATCATGAAGCCGTAATAACCTCTTAACCCAACGAACCGAGGCGGCATTACCAATACCCCGGATATTCCAACTTAGAACCCCAACCATTAAAACTAAATAGATATAAAAAACTAAAAGAGGGCCTTTAAGCCAAAGAATCATTGGATTTCCCATATTCCGGGACATTCCCATCAAATAAAGAGTTCCTACCTTCATTATAAACCTCTTGGATATCAAAATCTGAGGTAACTCTAGGGCCACGAGGGGATAACTGAAGATTATCAATTATCACATCCCCAGGCCATTTACTAATAGTAGTATCTACTGTTGGTGTTATGCCCTAGGCCTATGATTCATAGACTTATGTGTTGACATTATTTATTATTATATGAGATGTTTATCATTTGATTATTATATGTTTTGTATATTTGTTAATAATAATCTCCGTCCCTAATTATTGAAAGAATAATTAGTATAATTGTCAATGGATAATCATGTGATGATTATATGCATTGAAATTATGAGTACTTGTTAGAGAACAAGTGGCTGGACATGACCCGCATGAGATTTATGACATGGTCAAGTGTCATAAGTAAATCTCATAAGGTTACTTCATTTAGTCCCTAGACCTGAGATTATCATGTCCTTACATGTGATGAAAAGTCATATTTGATTTTAGTCAAACGATATCTTAACACGATATCTATAAAGGCTATCTTTGGCATGATCAGATTCATGATGGGAAGGATGATAAGTCAAGATGGAATTTGTCCCTCGGAAGAGAGATGTTTTGCTTGGGCCCCTCGATGAGTGATAATGATGAAAGTGTATGGCCGTACCCTAATATGATTGGAATTATCATTATACTCAAGGAATCGAGAAAGCATTGAACATAGACAAGTTGACAATGACCATGACTTGTGTTCAATATAACATCGTGAGACAAAGGGAGAAATGGAAGTACACCGTTGGAAACATGAACTCTTACGTTACATTATTTGGGTAGACATAATGGCTTGCTAGAGTCCGCTTATGTCTTATGAGGTTCGATATGATCGAACTCATTGCCAACATAATGTAATCCTATTGGGTCACACACAACTAGAATGAATTGGTTAAACCGGAGGAAGAATGATTGAGAGTTTCAAAGATTCGGCTATATATGTCACGCGACATATTAAGCTAATGGCTTAATATACCGTGCGACATAATAGGCCCGTACGCGGTTTGTACTGTCTCTCCTAATACGATTAGGAGAGGTATTCCTACTATTGTAGTATAAATACAAGGGTTCTGTCAGACCTAAAAAGCTAGCCGAAATTTTTCAAGCAAAATTCATAATTAAATACTCTAAATATTCTTCAAGGTTTAGATCTAGCAATCATCAAGAAGTTGTTCTTGGATTCATTCAAAGGTGTGGATACCGAAAGAGGGTCTTCGCTCGTTCATCGATCAAGGCCTAGAGTTCAAGCATGTTGAAGAACGAAGTTTGTGATTCGATATCACATAATCAAAATCGTTCGATAGCTCAAGACCGGAAAGCGTTTCAAGGTTGGTTTAATTCTATCTCATAGGAATTTAAATTAATTGTATAGAACGGATCCTAGGGCTTCTTGGGTTTTATGTTTTAATGCTTAATTCCGCTGCGCATGGACCCGTAAAACCCAACATCTACCACCTCCAATTCAGAATCAGATTCACACTTTCCATCTTCCAAGTTAATGTATCCATCCACATTGTTCAACGAGGTACTGAAAGTAGAATTATTTTTAGCAACCTCATTAAAACTAGTTTGAATTTGTTCATGTTCATCTTCAAGATCAATAGCCCCATCTTCAACAATTGGATGATTGCCACCGGGATTGGCGTTAGAATCAGCCCTTTCCATATTATTAGCTATTTTTAGAGAATTAGGGGAGACAAAACGATCCAAGGGGGGATGGGGGTTTTTGAACCATAGAAGAAGAACCAACAACATTCATTGAATAATTATGAGTAAGATGCGTACCTTCCAAGTTAGATTTTGAGGCCATATTGTACGTACCTTGCACAGAATTCACGTGACTTTTGCCTTTAGAAACTGAGGCATTATCTTTTTTAGTACCACCAATGTCATGTTGTTGAGCAGATTTGCCTTAACACCTTCAGTAACCTTGTGCTTTGCGACATATATTTGAGTTTTTTTGGCCAGCCCCGAGTCCTTATCAATTTTGCTATTATCTTCATGACCAACATTAGTTTTTTTTTTTGGGCGAAAGGAGACGGTGCTCCCTAGATTTTATTAATTGCGAGAAAAAATACAAACGAAGGTGGGGGACATGACAACCTCAACCACCGGAAAGGAAAATACATAGGGCTTTAAAGCCAAAGTAGAAGAAAAACAAATGGGGAGGGAACTATCAACAAATAAGCTACCCAAAACAGCCCAAAAAGACAAGGCCCAACCCAATCCAGTCCGGACCAACATCCAAGAGGAGCGGACGCTCCCACCCAAAAAGGAGCGGACTCTCCCAGCAGGCAGAAACACCCAAACAGAAAGGGACGAGTCATCCTCAAAAAAATGAGTCGTGCCCATGCAGAACAAGAATGTCGCACGACACCACGAGCCCTTGCAGCAAAAATGAAACATCAGCACAGCAGCAGCAACAAAAAACTTCAGGAACATGGCAAAGCAGAAATCCACCAGCAACAGCAAAAATTAAATGCAGATGGAAGGAAAACCAGCTTTGTCAAGCATGAAGGCGCCTTTAACATTCTTGGGAAGATCAGCAAAAGAGAAAAAATTGACATGGGATTTTGCATCAGCTTCTGCATTTGCAATACCATCTGTAACTCTATTACCTTCTCTGAGAATATGGGTGATACGGATTTCCAGAAAATCCATCAAATAGAAAATCTGTTTGATGATGTAATGAATTCGCCAAGGAATATGATATATTTTTAGAATGATCTTCATAAGAACTTCTGAATCCACCTCAATCCATAAACTAGGAATGGCAAACTCAATAGCAAGTTCCAAACCATTCAAAACAGCCATCGCTTCCGACCACATGTTAGTTTGATCCCCATAAAATCTTCCGTAGGCAAAGATGAAATCCCCATTGCTATTTCTAAATATTCCTCCACCAGAAGCAACCCCCGGATTACCCCTAGAAACGCCGTCCGAGTTAAGCTTATAAATACCAGAAGAAGGATTTTTCCACACTACCAGCCGAGCCAAAGACAACCTTGAAATCAGTGGATTAACCTTAAAAAGATCACGAATATGATTATCAAAAGAAGAACTTCCAAACTGAATATTGAAAGCATCAGCAATGGAGGTTAAATCAGCAATAATGGAGTCAATCAGACCATTATGGGAGGGGACTTTTCCTTCAAAAATCCATTTGTTTCGCTGTTGCCAAATCTGCCACAAGATTATGCAAGGAAGCACACGACACACCCATTTGATCAAAAGGCTAGAATTTTTTGGAGGCTGAAACCACCAAGAGATGAGAATTTGATTGATGCTACCATTATAGAATTTAATACCCAGCAGATTGGCAAAATAATCCCAAGTATTCGAAGCAAGCAAACCTGTTCCAAAAAGGTGATTATTCGTCTCAATATGATGGTTCACACAACACATACACCGAGAAGCAATCTGAATTCCCCTATTCTGAACAGCCATGTCAGTGGGGATGCCATTATGGAGAAGACGCGAAACGAAGATGGTGATTTTGGGAGGGAGAGGTTTGTGCCAAATAGCCGAGAAAACCAAGCTCCTAGGCTGGGACCGCCTACACTCCTTCCAGGCGGAAGAAATGGAAAATTTTCCCGACGTAGAAGGTTGCCAAATAATAGAATCCGGCTGATCATTGAGCTGGATATGCTGAGATCTAATTAAAGAAGCCAATTGAGTTCCATACCTCTCGCGAATATAGTCCAAGCGAGGAAAAGAGCCTTCAAAAAGAGTGAAAATTTGCTGATGTTCAAATGGGAGAGAGATATGACCCTCCATCCAATATTCATGTATAGAAATTAAACCTTGGCCAATACGCCAACCAATCCTAGCCTCCATCATGTCTTTGACTCTAAGAATCCGACGCCAAATGTGAGAAGCAAAAGAAGTAACCACGGCATCCATGGGATGAATTTCAAAACAATATTTTCACAGCAGGAAAGACGACCAAAGGGTATCAAAACCTCGCAGCCTCCACCATAATTTCATAGCAAAGGAAGTAGCAATGTCTTCAAATTTTTGGAACCCAAGACCCCCTTCATTTTTCGGACAGCTCATAGTCTTCCACCCTATCCAATGACATTTTTTCTGACCTTCCAATCCACTCCAAAAGAAATTCATGATGATACGTTGCATGGCTGTAATAATTCCCTTGGGAGGGTCTAAAATAGAAATGAAGTAAAGGGGGATAGATAGAAGGCAAGAATTATTGAGAGTTACCTTAGCCCCATAAGACAAAAGTTTTCCTTGCCAAGTTTCAAGCCTATCTTCCATTTTTCTAAGCACCGTGGAAAAGAGCATATTTGTTTTTCGACCCACATACAAAGGACAGCCCAAATAATTCATAGGCAGCTCTTTCTTAGTGAAACCCATAGTGATAGCAATCACATTATCTCTTGGGGCAGCTGGTTTTCCCATGACAAAACAAGATTTATTAATGCTCACTAATTGACCCGTAAACTTCTGATAACCTTCCAAGCATCTCATATGCATCTCAAGAGACTCTTTGGAGCCATTGCAGAAAATTATGATATCATCTGCATAAGAGAGGTGAGACACAATAGGAACATGAGGATGAGATTTATACCGAAGCCAATTATAAGTAGAGTGCAGGTAGTTTAGTCCTCGACTAAGGAGCTCAGCCGCAATGATGAATAAGCTGGGAGAAAGAGGATCCCCTTGGCGAAGACCTCTAGAGGAATGAAAAAAACCACTTATTTCCCCATTAACAAGAACCGAGAACCAACAATTAGATATGCAGCGATATATAATGTCTGCCCACTCAATTGAGAAGCCAAACTTCTTCAAAATTTTAATGAGAGCAACCCAAGATAGCCTATCATACGCCTTAGCCATATCAAGCTTAATAGCAATATTAGAACCTCTAACCTTCTTTCTAATAGAGTGGATCATCTCTTGGGCAAGAAGAATATTTTCCTGAATCAACCTTCCCTTCACAAAACCACTTTGATTGTTGGAAATAATCCGAGGAAGAATTATACCCAACCTACAAGTTAAAATCTTGCTAATAATCTTATTAGAGAAATTACACAAGCTAATAGGCCGAAATTCAGAGAAGGAAGATGGAGCATTAACCTTTGGAATGGTAACAATCAGAGTACTCGTCCAACTTCTTGGCATTTCAAACCCCGCAAAGAACTCTTTTATAGCTCGAAAAAGATCATCTTTAATAATCTCCCAGCATTCAAAATAAAAGAAACCATTGAACCCATCAGGACCAGCAGCACTTTGGCCATTCAAACTACGAACAATCGCAAAGATTTCCTCAAGAGTGGGAACAGCCGTTAGCGTATCATTTTCCTCCGCCGTAATAATAGAAGGAATTACATTGAGGAGCTCATCATCCCCATCCAAAATTAACTCTTCCGTGAGCTGATGTGTATAGAAACTTGTGGCTTCTCTTTGAATATATTCTTTGGTGGTGAATAACGTTCCATCTTTATCCCGTATTCGATGAATATAAAGCTTTTGTCGCTTCCTTTTGACATAGGAGTGAAAAAATCTGGTATTACGATCTCCCTCCTTTATCCACTTGATGTTAACTTTTTGTCTCCAAAATGAATCTTCAATAGAAAGCTTTCGTTGAAGATTCGCCTGAGCAAGGCTTAAAGCAGCTCTATTATCCTCCGAGGAGTCTTGTTCAAAAATGGCTTCCTGAAGCAGCACTTCATCTTCAGCATTGGCAACTTGCTGATCTATTCTCCCAAAGACTCGTTTGTTCCACTCCGAGATAGCTTTACGAAGTCTAGCTAACTTTTTCCCAAAGCAAACCATTGGCCGGCCATCCATCCAAACCTTCCAAGAAGAGGCAACCAGTTGTTTAAATTCCGGATGAGTAACCCAAGCATTTATGAATCTGAAGCTACCCCGAGAGTAATCTGCTGTAACCTTAACGGAAATAAGAAGAGGAGCATGATCCGAGCACGTACGATTTAAGTGAGTGACTGTAGTATCATGAAACATGTGTAACCATTGGTTGTTATAGAACGCTCTATCAATACGCTGCATAATAGAATGCCGTCCCATATGCTTATTCCACCAAGTAAATCTAGAACCTTCATATCCGGCATCCATGAGGTTAGCAACTTGAATGGTTGCTGCAAATTCAGCAACAGAGCCCTCTTTAATAGGTCGACCACCTTTCTTTTCATTTTGATCTAAAACAACATTGAAATCACCCACAACCATCCAAGCCATATTAGTAGAACTAATATTAATAAGCTCCTCCCAAAGAGGCCTTCTGTCATAAATATTGCATCGAGCATGAACACATGACAATTAGATGGGGTCAGGCCAAAGATTATGAGTGATTTGAACTGTAAGCACTTGCTCATTATCATGATAAACACTACAATTAATCCCATGTCTCCAAATTATCCATATTCTACCGTCTTCATTTGATACTCCTCCATCACAATTAAGCTTCCGAACAATAGAGGGCAACATACTAGACTCCAATCTTCTTCTTATTGTATAGCCGAACCTTGCCAAAAAAAACACACACACACACTAAAAAAATTTTCTCTCTAGGATTCCGCCTCCCTCCTAGGGTTCCTAGGCTAGATTTTTCCGGCAGCCTTCATGGCTGATCCGGATGATTTTGATGTTATGATGATGGAAAATGCATTGCGTTTCAATCCTTCTCCTCAATCCCATTCCACTCCCAACCCTAATCCGATGAATTCATCTTTTCCTGCAGCCACAAATAACCTAAACGCATCTTCATCTAACCCTAATATTGCTGCATCCGTGAAGAACACCAATGCGGCACCTTCCTTTTTTACTCCAGCACCTTCCTTTCATGCGCCCAAACTTTCCTTTCCAAATGAGTCAACCACTCAAATTAACCATAATTGTGCTGCAAAATCATTTGCTTCCATTCTTACTAATCCCGTGAATTCAAACACAAAGAAATAATGGTTCTACCGAAGGTCATCTTCATATTCCCATTGGAATCCACAAAGGTATCCCATCAATTAAGCTTTCAAATGAATTGGTTGCAGCCTTTGCTAAGCCATTTAAATACACTCTTGTTGGGAAGTTCCGGCATGGGAGACCTTCAATGGAGGAAGCTCGTATGGCGTTCGCGAAATTTCAATTGAAAGGCCTATTCAAGCTTGGACATTTAGACTCCAAGCACATGCTTATTCGCTTATCAACGGAAGCAGATTATCAAAGGTTGTTCATGAAGGATGTTTGGTATGTGTCTAAATATCCTATGCGTACTCTTGCTTGGACTCCCGCTTGGAAGCCGGAACAAGAATCCTCCATAGTTGCTGTTTGGGTAGGTTTCTCGGGCCTCCCTATTCACCTTTTTAATAAGCCTTTCTTGTTTACTTTGGCTAAAACAATTGGTGTTCCGTTAACCCTTGACAAAGCAACTGCTGATCTTACTAGACCTAGTATGGCGAAAATTCTAATCCAAGTTGATGTTCTTAAAAAACAGCCCAACGAAATTTTTGTGGAGTGTGGAGATGCTTGGCCTAGCTTTTACCAAAAAGTTGAATATGATAACATTCCCAAGTATTGTAAACATTGTCTAATATTTGGGCATGAAGTTAGTCTTTGCAAGAAGGCTAATCCAAATCTGGTCATTCAAAAAGATCCTAAAGAAAACAAGGTGTCTAAACCTGAAATTCCTTTGGAGAAGGTAGAAAATGTTGATGTTGTTTCTCAGCCATCAAAGGCGGAATTTGATGGGGTAGATCAAGAATTTGAGATGTCTGTTCTTGGAGGGAACAAGGTTCAGAATAAGGAGGCTCCTAAGGTGAGCGAAAAGGTTTATATTCCCATCAAGGCAAGAAGGGGACAGCCCATTTCTGATGCTGTTCAAAAGGTTTTTAATAAGGTTTGCAATGAGGTGATTCATATGGCTGAAAAGGCAGCCACTAACGATGCTATTGAAAGTGTTTTGACAGATGTTGCTGCTCATACGGAGCAAAATCAGGGATCCTTTCCTCCTCATGATACAAAATCTGGTTGTGATGAGGATGTTCAAGGAAATATTACTGATGGAAAAAATGGGTTTGTTGCCGCTCCTATGGATGATGGTTCGGCTAGCATGGCTGTTCAAGCAGACTTGGTTACTTCTGCTGTAAATAACGTGGCTGCGGTTGTTGGTGCTGTTGGTAACAATGCTACTTCTAATGATAACTTGGCTGCTCATGTTGGTGGTGTTGGTAATATCAATGCTCCAACAAATGATATGGAGGCTATTATGCGCAACATTGCTCGTTATAGGGAATCCCACCCTCCCCAACCTTTTGTGGAAGTTGAACCAAAATCTCCAGAGCGTTTTTCAGCTTCAAGGGCCCCATATTCCTTTGTTACTGATATGGCTGGCTATACTCCTTTTACTCCGTCTCACAAAAAGAATACAAATGCTGATGGTTTTACAATGGTTTCTTCTCGGAAATGGCGTGGTAGATCGGCTTCTCCTCCTGATAATTATGGTTGATGGGATTTGTCTTTTCCCTCTTGATAGCTTAGGGCTTAGTTCCCCCTCCTCTTGTTTTGGGGCGGTCCAGATGGACTTGCACCCCTCCCCTTAGCTTTCTTGTTTTTGTTGTTGGCTTTAAGCCCCACATTGTAGATTTCTTTTCTTTTCCGGTGGTTTGGTTATGTCCCCCACCGTGCTTTGTTTCTTTTATTTTATTTATAAAATCTAGGGAGCTACGTCTCCTTTCGTTTTAAAAAAAAAAAACAACATACTAGACTCCTGTTTAGGCTCAAAAAGGGCAATAAGGGATACATTATGAAGGCGAAACAGCCTTTTGATACGACGAATAGAAGCCTTATTAGCAAGGCCACGGATATTCCAGCTTATAAACGCAACCATTTAAACACAATAAAGAGAAGTAAACGAGCTTACTTGCAAGAAAAATAATTAGGATGGAGGGGAAGTCGAGCGGCTCCTATGTTTTCTGTAGCTGACTTTAGTGAATCCGTCTTGATCAACCATTTTATCTCCTTGAGAATTGAAGGGAGTGGAACCATCATGATCTGTAATAAAACCTCTCGGTGACAGATTGAGACCACCAATGGTAACATGTTGCTCATCATTATGAGTATCAGCCTTGTAATCAGCTATCTCATTGCCCAGCAAATTTCTTTCTTTAATGGCTTCAATCTTCCTTGAAATTGTTTCATCAGTAGCAATGTTAGTTGTAACATCAGCCATACTTCTATTTACCTGTTCTGGACTAACGGATACCTCCACTGCACTTGCACTTGCTTTTTGGAGTGCTAGATTAACAGCTGCTGGTAATGGTTGTCCCCTCCTAGCCATAATAGGAGCCAGCAACTTAGTTTGTACATCCCCCGTAACAAGATCAATAACCTCAGCTTCTTTGGCAATGCCATTAATTTTTTCCCCACTTCCTGAATCAATATTTTTGTCTCCATCCGTCCCCTCATCTTGTTTTTCAACTATCTTTTCCCCACTGGTTTAGAGGCTCCCAAATTAGGGTTAAGCTTTCTACAAGAAGCAATATCATGACCAAAAGCGCAGCAATGTTTACAGTATTTTGGAATATTATCATACTCCACCTTTTGAAAGAAACTAGGGCAGGCATCACCACAATCAATAAAGATTTCATGTGTAAGCTTCTTTGTGACATCAATTTGAATAAGTACTTTAGCAATACTCGGCCTGGAGAACTCAGCTGTAGCCTTATCAAGAGAGAGAGGAGTACCAATATTTGAAGCTGCTGCAAATAAAAATCTTTTATTCATCAAATGTACCGGTAAACTTGGGAAACCAACCCACACCGGGACAAATGGAGACTCTAATTCAGGCCTCCAAGCTGGGGACCATGCTAATGTTCGCATGGGAAATCTAGTAACATACCAAACTTCTTTCATGAAGAGGCGCTGATAGTCCTCTTCCGTAGAGAGATGAATTAAAAGGTGGCGATTATCCAAATGGCCTAGTTTGTAGTTGCCCTTCAGTTGGAATTTAGAAAAAGCAAGCCTTGCATCCTCCATAGAAGGCCTTCCATGCGTAAATTTACCAACTAGGGTATATTGAAAAGGCTTAGCAAAAATATTGATTAATTCTTTAGAGAGCTTCACCGACGGCGTACCTTTGTGAAAACCAGTAGATATGGCCTGATCCGTAACAGAAGGAGAGGGAGACATAATACCGTTATGGGACGGATTAGCCGGTTGAGAGAAGAGGTCAGCAAAGGATTTAGACGAGGACTTCAATGTCTGAACTTGAGCGGGGTTGGAAGAATCCAAATGCGACAACTCCTTTTGCGGCAAGGAACTGGATGGCAGCACAAGAGAATTAGGGTTTGCATGAATGCTTTGACCCACCAAACCGGAATTAGGGTTGGGAGGCGTGCATTGTTGTTGGATTGGCGGAGAGTAATATGGATTTCTATTGCTGGAATTCAGAGAATGGAAGAAGGAAGCCGGGGCAGCCATAGCTGCCGGCCAGAAAACCCTAGGGAAACCCTAGAGAGAGCTCACCTAGAGAGAGAAAGCTAGAGAGAGAGCTCAACTATCAAATTTCCCCGGGGGAAAGGCAGTAAAACCATTCAGAGTGTATTTTCCATGACCAACATTAGTAGTCGTTTTCCCTAAAACATCTTTGTTCTTCTCCACATTATTAGGATTCGAATTATTTGGCCCAACAAAGTTATTATTTGCATCAGCCTTATTATTCTGCACTTTATCCTTGGGATGGAGATAAAAGCACTTAGAAACATCATGGCCAAACTTATAGCAATGCTTACAATATTGGGGGAGATTATCAAATTCCAGTTTTTGAATAAAGCCCGAAAATTCATCACCACAATCTATGAAAACCCTAGACGGAAATTTCTTAAGCAAGTCAACTTGTACAAGCACCTTAGCAACACTAGGCCATGATAGCTCAGCCGTGGCCTTGTCAATAGAAAGCGGCTCCCCAAAAATCTTAGCAATGGAGTACAAACAAACTTTGTTAAACATGTTGATTGGCAATCCCGAAAGACCAACCCATACAGGAACCAATGACGATTCCTTTTCCGGATGTCACGAAGGAGACCAACAAAAAACTCGCATTGGAAATCTGCCTAAATACCATTGTTCTTTAGCCCACAGCCTATTAAAGTCTCCCTCATGCATCAAACGAATAAGAATGTGCTTAGAATCAACATGACCCAAAGAAAAATCTGCTTTCAATCCAAACTTTAAAAAATATTGTCTAGTGATTTCCATACTCGGTCTACCATGAGAAAATTTACCAACAAGAGTGAACTTTATTTTTTTTTTGGCAAAAGGAGATGATACTCCCTAGATTTTATTAAAACCGAAAAATAAAATTACAAGCATGGTGGGGGACATGACAACCTTAACCACCAGAAAAAAACACCTAGGGGGAGTTCTTACACAACCTGTAAGATCCTCAACAATAAAAGGGGGGAAACTAAAAATAAAAGAAAATACATCAATAAACAGAAAAAGACCTACTGCCTAATATTAGGATACGAGATCCGATCAAAGTAGAGAAGGCTCTGGCACGGCTTGGGACAAGACTCCAACGAAGTAAACTGAAAATCCGTTTGTGCAGCAGCCGAGTTATTAGCAAGAAAATCTGCCACTTTATTACCTTCCCTGTAGACATGAGTTACCTGAATAGACACTTCCTCCATGAATCTGAGAATGGCTTGAATGAAGTACCAGATCTCCCAAGGAATATTGCATTTGCGAAGTAAGATGAGAGACAAAACATCGAAATCCACCTCGAGCCAAAGAGAATCAAACCCCATAAGCTTAGCTTGAGTAATTCCATCAAGAGCAGCCCTAGCTTCAGCAACCATGTTAGAATCATTACCATAAAAGTGAGAAAAAGCAAAAATAAAAGACCCATCATGCTGACGTAAAATACCTCCACCCGAGGCAATGCCCGGGTTTTCACGAGAAGCTCCATCTGTATTAACTTTAATTTGTCCCCCAGAAGGAGGGGACCAATGCACAAGCTTGACACGAACAATAGATGGGGTGGCCATAATAATATTAAAAAATAGAGCAATATTTACCTCCGAAGGAAGAACTTGAAATGATAAGCTGTGAGCACGAAGGATATCACTAATTTGGAATTGAATATTATTACGAACCTTTTCCCAACTAGGAATCCCATCATCAAACCTGCATTTATTCCTGTGCTTCCAAAGCTCCCAACAAATGAAACTCGGAAGGATATCTCCCAACCATAACACAACCCTACTAAGCTTGGAGTTTTTACAGGCATGCCAAGCAATCATCCTTTGCATAATAGTAGAAACCGAGACTTAAAAACCAATCAAATTTCCAAAGAAATTCCACACATGAAAGGCAATATCACCATGAAGAAGAATGTGCTGTAAGGATTCAAGAGAAGGGCTAGAACAACAATGACAACGAGAGACAATAGAAATACCTTTACGAGATATGTTGTCATCAGTAGGGAGAGCAGCCTTAAGGCATTTCCACATGAATATGGACACCTTAAGAGGAATATACTTATGCCAGCACCAAGCAAAGACCCTACTACGAGTACGGGACATTCTACATTCCCTCCAAGCCGAAGATATAGAAAATCTGCCTGAAGAGGATGGGGACCAAAAAGGCTGATCACGATCCCCATCAAGCCGAATACCATAGGATTGAATTTCCATCAAACATTGCTGCCCAAAAGTATTACGAACATAATCTTCCCTTAAAACACCATCCTCAAATAAAGAAAAAATCTGATCATGCCGATTATCAAGAAGAGGAATATCATGAGGAAGCCATTTTTCTTGAATAGAAATATCCCTACAGCCCACACCCCAAGCAATACGACTCTCTACCAAATCCTTAGCAGCAACCATACGCTTCCAAATGTGGGAGCAACCCAATCTAGATATAGCATCCATAGGATGAGTATCACGACAATATTTGGCCGTAAGAAACTGAGCCCAAAGCGAGTCGGACGTGTGAAATCTCCACCAAAGCTTCATAGAAAAAGCAATAGCCATTTCCTCAAATTTTCAGAGGCCTAAGCCCCCTTCCTCAATAGGCCAGAAAAATTCATTCCGAGAGACCCAATGACACTTATTTCCCCCATCAGAACTACTCCAAAAGAAATTGGCAATAAGGCGATTCATGGCATTAACAACACACTTCAGAGGATCAAGTAAAGAAATATAATAAATGGGAATAGCTTGGAGGCAGGACTTAATCAAAACAAGCTTAGCACCAGCCGAAAGTAATTTACCTTGCCACGAATCTAGCTTATCCCGAAACTTTTGCATGACAGGATCAAACAAAGATTGCACTTTCCTACCGATATAAAGAGGACACCCCAAATAAACAATAGGCAAGTTTTTCTTTTGGAACCCCGTAATAAGAGAGATAGCATTATCATGCTCAGCCACATTCCGCCCCGTCAGAAAACAAGATTTAGAGATGCTAACAAACTGGCCAGAGAAGCATTGATAAGACTCCAAAAACTCTATATGACGCTCAAGAGAAGGAATGCTTCCATTACAGAAGATAATAATGTCATCAGCATAAGACAAATGAGAGATGACAGGAACATTAAGGTTACCCGTATGGAAGGCGATATGAGGGTGAAGAAAATGAAGGTTATTAAGACCCCGGCTTAAAACCTCAGCAGCAATAATAAAGAGACTAGGAGATATAGGATCCCCTTGTCAAAGACCACGAGTAGAGACAAAGTAACCATTAGCAGTACCATTAATCAGAACCGAGTGAACTTAAATGGTTGAGCCAACGAATGAATCATCTCTTTGGAAAATTTAAGGGCCGGTTCTCCTTTGTGAATTGACATAGGCACAAGATTCATGGCTGGAACCAGATTAACACGGGGGGAATCCTTAAACAAAGAGGAAAAAGATTTGGCTTTTGAAGGAGAAATAGGAGGCGGCTGTTGATGCATATTAGGTTTAGGAAACTAATTTTCAGCATTGAGAATACCACAAGACCCATTACCATTAGGATTAGGAAGCCCATTACCATTAGAATTTGGAATTACATTACCATGACCGGATGAAGCCCCTTGTTCATTGAAAGCAGCCGCAACAAATCCAGCAGCAGGCGGAGATGTATTGGAGGGAGGACCAGCGTTAAAATCAGCTATGAGACCGCCGGAAGCAGCCATAAAGGCTAACCCTAATTAGGGTTCCGCCAAGGAAAGAAGAGAGAAACCAGAATTAGTGTGTGTGTCAGGCCAATCTCATCTAGTCACTATGCCCCCCATGTTATAGTTCATTATGAAATTACTAAATCCTTTGGGCAATGAATTCAATATCATGTCAGTAGCCAACTCTTGGCTGGTTGGAAAACCGAGCCTTTCAAGATGCTCGATGTGGCCCTTCATCTTTAGAGCATGAGGACCAACAGCTTGTCCTTCACTCATCTTGCATGAGGTTAGGGCCTTAACTGTGTTATACCTTTCTTGCCTTGCTTGAACATGGAACATTTCCATCAGTCGATTGTTTAGATCAACTGTCCCCAAGTGCTCAAGATCCTTCTGAAGGCTCTTGCACATGATGGAGAGCATGAGGCAACCAACATCAGTAGAATCACGCTTGTGCTTCAGATATTGATCCCTCACTGCCCTAGTAGCATTGGCAGCAGGTTCAGGTGGAATAGGTTCCTCGAGAACATACAATATCTCCTCTTGTCTGAGAACAATTCTCATGCTACGGATCCAATCCATATAGTTTGTACCATTCTCTTCCAACTTTTCCTTCTCAAGGACAGATCGCAGTGACAAATGATGATTATTGTTTGATGTCATTTAATTCTACAAAAAGATATACATAAAATATGAACACATATAAGTAAACATATTATATGAAAAATATAATGCATTTACATGAAAATAAATGCTCCCACTAAATTATACACCTTCCAATGCAAATAAGCATAATATACATTTAATGGGCTAAGATCCAACTTTAATTTAATTTCAAGTTTGCTATGGCAAACTGCTCAAAACTAAATTAATTAGGTAGAAGCATCAATCATATCACATATATGAATCTTAGATCTTTCATTTCTCCATCGAGAGAAGTAATTTAGGGTTAAAATGGAGATCGAGCCCCATTTTTACTTTTATGTCATTTACCGTCCGAACCGTTCGGTTCGTCGATCGTCGTTTTCCTCGTCCGAACCGTTAGGTTCGTGATTGTCATTTACCGTCCGGATCATTTGATCAGTTGATATTGCTATTTACTTTACGCACCTTTACAGTCTGAACCTAAGTTCGTCGATTCGCACTTTTACCGTCTGGATCGTTCGATCCGTTGATACCGTCAATTTCAATACTGTCATTTAGAAGTCCAAACCGTTCAGTTTGTTGATAGTATTTACTTTCAAACATCCGAGTCACAAAATGACTTGTCGATCGCTTCTTACTTGCCGTCGTTTTCATCAAAAAGGGGTAACATCATAATGCCCGGTTCAAAACCGAAGTTTGTCATTCAAACTCCCTTTTCAAACTCCCTCAAAATCAAAGGTTTTCCATGCAAAACTCCTTTTCAAAATCAACGTTTGTCATTCAAATCAAGATTAAAGTTTGTCATTCAAACTCATTTTCAAAGGTAACACACACACACACGCTTTTCGAGAAGGGTAGAAAGACTCGTCGTGCGAGGCATTTCGGGTGATCTCCAGATACTCTTCCCGAAACGTAACCTGACCTTCGAACCTAACAATCTCTATTCAAACAGCCTTTTCCTAAGTTTTGGCTCCCAATCAAAATGACCTCCTTTTCAAACAGCCTTTTCCTAAGTTTTTGCTCCCAATCAAAACGACCTCCTTTTCAAACTAGCCTTTTCAAAGTTTAGGCTCATAATACAAAACGGCATGGCGACTCTCTTTTTAGTGAAGTCTCAAAAACCGCTCTCCGCATCCGCGCGATTCGGGTATTTTCAGGACTCTTGTCAACAGAATAGAAGACCCAGATTTTAGGAAAGTTAGTTATATGTGTAATCTTTTTATTTATTTAAGAGCTATGAGGTCGGAACACACATACACACGATTCACACTTTCTCTCTGATACTCTGCCATAGCTCATCACCATTTGTAACTCACTGATCGTTAATACAACCGTCCAGGAAGGCAGGTGCTCATAAACACCTTTTTTTTTTTTTTTTTTTTTTTGGCGAAAGGAGACGGTACTCCCTAGATTTTATTAAAAACGAAAAATAAAATTACAAACATGGTGGGGGACATGACAACCTCAACCACCAGAAAAAACAGGGGGGAGTTCTTACACAACCTGTAAGATCCTCTACAATAAAGGGGAGGGGGTGTAAAAATAAAAATACATCAATAATAAAAGACAAAAAAACAGCAGCAGCAACTAGGGCGGCCGCACAAGACAGCCGTGGCTCTTGTGCGACCGCACAAGACAAAAAAAAGAAGAAGAACAATGTAGCAAAGAAAGAACAAACACCAAAATGCGGGAGCAGCAACAAAGAACATTGCAACAACACCAAAGAACAAACTTCATCTTCAACCTCATCTTCAACTTTATTCTGAACATCACTTCGTCCTAATATAAGGGGTAGAATTGGAGTCAAGGACATATGGACCTTTACACTCTTGGGGGAGATCCTCGAAAGAGTAAAATACTGAATTACACCTATGCCGAACAGCCGCATTTGCCAAACCATCTGCCACCTTATTTCCCTCGCGAAGAATATGAGTCACTCTAACCAACATGTGGGCCATGATTCTTTTTATTTCCTGGACTTCGTACCAAATACACCAAGGAATATGGTACTCCTCAATAAGGATTTTAAGGAGAACTTCAGAGTCAATCTCCAACCAAATAGATGAAATACCAAAATTTCTAGCAAAAACCAATCCGTCGCAAACTGCCTTCGCCTCCGCCACCATGTTAGTACCGTGGCCATAGAAATGAGAATACGCAAAAAGAATTTTTCCTTTAGAATTCCTGAAAATGCCACCACCAGTAATAATACCCGGATTCCCTTTCGAAGCCCCATCCGTGTTAAGCTTGAACTGCTCCAAGATAGGGGGCTTCCAATGCACTAGCCGAATTTGCTTTGGAGATATCCAAGAAGGGGAGATATCAAATTGAGAGAGAGCATGACAATCATGCCATTTACTTTCAAACCCAATATTAAAAGCTTTGACAATACCTTTGATGTCCAAGATAACAGATGAAACTATATTTGAAACAGCCATAGGAAAACCTTCCATTTTCGCTTTATTTCGACTTTTCCATATCTCCCATAAAATAAAACAAGGCAGCATATGACCCAACCATTTCAACCCACCCTTGATACCAAGATTAAACCACCAAGAAGAAAGCAAAGCTTGGATACTAAAATCATGGAATCTAATACCCACCAGAGAGGAAAAATAATACCAAACCCCCTTAGCAATTATACTATGAAGAAAAAGATGATCTAAATCTTCCAGCGAAGGTTGCATGCAACACATACAAGCGTAAACTAAAGGAATACCTCTCGATTGAATAGCCAAATCAGTAGGGAGACCACCATTGAGCAACCGCCACAAAACCAGATACTTTAAGAGGGATATGTTTGTGCCAACAATGTTAAAAAATAGGATTACTATGGCCAGTTCCACTCGATATTTTCCAAGCGGAAGAAGTAGAGAACTTACCCGAATTGGAGGGAAGCCAAAAAGGTTGATCGGGTCTATCAAGCACTTGGATATTATGACTTTGTAAATAATGTAAAAGCTGATCCCCATAGTCATTTCGGACAGCAGTAATATTGAGCAGGCCATTATCAAAAATAGATGCAACATCAACATGATACCCAGGAAGAGTAAATGAAGGATCCAACCAATGATCATGAATAGAAATATCACCTTTACCAATTCTCCACCCCATATTGTTTTCCACACTATCTTTCACATTTAACATTCTACACCAGATTTGGGAAGCAAAACTAGGCTTGGTGGCATCCATTGGATGAATACCATAACAATATTTAGCCTCCATGAATTCATCCCAAAGCGATTTGCTTTGCATCCGAAACGCCACCATAACTTCATAGAGAAAGCTCGGGCCATATCCTCAAATCTCCTAAGGCCTAAGCCTCCTTCATTCAAAGGTCTAAACATTTTTGATTGTCTAACCCAATGACATTTGTTGTGCCCCTCCTCATTACACCGTAAGAAGTTAGAGATCAGCCTATTCATTGTGTTAATGACACCTTTGGGAGGATCCAAAAGGGCCATGTAATAAAGAGGAATTGCTTGAAGGCACGACTTTATGAGGGTGAGCTTCGCACCATACGAAAGAATTTTCCCTTGCCATGTAGCCATACGATCTTCCATTTTTTTAAGACGGGATTAAACAAGGCATTCTTCTTACGACTGAATAAAGAGGGCAACCCAAATAAACCATAGGGAGGTCTTGTTTTTTAAACCCCGTCGACTCAAAGCAATAATAGCATCTCTCTCACTATTATGAACTCCAGTCACAAAACAAGATTTCCCCACACTCACCAACTGACCCGAGAACTTTTGGTACCAAGACAGGCACCTCATATGAGCATCCAGCGAAGATTTAGAACCATTACAAAAGATTATAATGTCATCAGCATAGGCCAAATGGGAAATCAACGGAGTATGAATATGCGCTCTATAACGGTACTGAGGAAAATCAGTTTGTAAAATATTTAACCCACGACTCAAAACTTCAGCAGCAAGAATAAAGAGCGTAGGAGAAATAGGATCACCTTGGCGTAGCCCTCTAGAAGAATGAAAGAAACCACAGCTCTCACCATTAACCAAAACCGAGAACCAGCAGGAAGAAATGCATCTGTAAATTAAGTCATTCCATACCTCATTGAAGCCAAATTTCCTCAACACTTTAATTAGAGCAAACCATGATAACCGATCATATGCTTTTGCCATATCTAGCTTCATACAAATATTTGTACCCCACACTTTCTTCTTTAAAGAAGACATCATTTCTTGGGCTAGGAGAACATTCTCATGAATCATTCTACCGTGGACAAAACCACTTTGTTGAGGAGAGATCAATCTCGGTAAAATGGGAGCAAGCCGAGAATTAAGCAACTTTGTAATAACCTTATTTGAAAAATTACAAAGGCTAATAGGTCTAAGATCAGAGAAAGACGTAGGAGAAATAACCTTCGGAATGGTAACAATGAGCGTGCTAGTCCAACTTCTAGGCATATCATGACCCGAGAAAAATTCCACAATGCCTCGAAAAAAATCAGCTTTAATAATATCCCAGCATTTTTTATAAAACTCCCCAGAGAATCCATCTGGACCCGCAGCACT
Source organism: Adenophora triphylla var. japonica (assembly GCA_022495995.1). NCBI lineage: Eukaryota > Viridiplantae > Streptophyta > Magnoliopsida > Asterales > Campanulaceae > Adenophora > Adenophora triphylla. The sequence goes on along the minus strand of JAFEMH010000667.1, from coordinate 211,105 downwards.
ATTACCATTCATAGACCACACTACATCCTTAACCTCCTCAATAGAAGGGATAGCAGTAAGCCTAAGATTATCATCAGCCGTGACCAAAGAAGGAATGACTTCCAGCAAGTCATCCGTAGGAATTTCATGTTCCCTTTGCAGCTGATTGGAATAGAAGGAAATGGCTTCTTGCTTAATATCCTCTTTTGAGTGAATCCAATCACCATTAGAATTCCTAATACGGTGAATATATAATTTTTGCCTCTTTTTACGAACATAAGAATGAAAAAATTTAGTATTTCTGTCCCCTTCCTTCAGCCAGGAGATGTTGGCTTTTTGACACCAAAATTCTTCTTCAATCTTCAGCTTCGCTAAAAGGTTTGCTTTAGATAAGCTAAGAGCAACAATATTTTCCTCGGAGCTGTCCATTTGAGCCTTCAATTCCGCTCTAGTTACCTCATCTTCCGCATTTTTTATTTGTTGATCAATACGACCAAAGACCTCCTTATTCCACAAAGAAATGACCTTCTTTAACCGTGATAGTTTTTTAGCAAATTTAACCATCGGCCTGCCATCCATAACCTCATTCCAAGAGTTTTCCACCAAAGAAAGAAAAGAAGGGTGTTTAAGCCAAACATTAAGGAAACGGAAAGAACCACCTGTGTTAGAAGCTTCAGTCTTTACTTGAATTACCAAAGGAGAGTGATCTGAACAAGTTCTGTTAATATGGGTCACATCAGTAGTATGAAACCTCTCCAGCCAAGAAGTATTGTAGAAAGCTCTGTCAAGTCTTTGATATATTTTTGGACAGCCCCTAGGTTTGTCCACCCAAGTATAACCATTACCCCTATAACCAGCATCAATTAGGCCAGTAACTTGAACCATAGCCACAAACTCAGCAACAATAGCTTCCTTAATCGGTTTTCCTCCCATCTTTTCTGCTTGATCCATCACGCAATTAAAATCACCTACTATCAGCCACGGATTGTCCATTATATTAAACCCCATAAGAAAATCCCACAAGTCTCTTCGCTCATATCTATCACAACTAGCATAAACAGCAGTGATAACTATAGGAGAAGTCCAAAGAAAATGAGAAACCTGCAAAGTTAGCTCTTGACAGGAATCATGAAGAACCATACAATCAAAACCATGCTTCCAGAAAATCCAAACTTTACTGTTACAGTTGGAGATACCCCCACAAAAACCAAGATTACGTTGAATCTTTTTTAACTGAGAAGCTGGGAGTTTCGGCTCAGATATAGCAACAAACGATGCTCCATAAATGCGGATTAACCTTTTTAAACGGCGGAGAGTAGATTTATTTCCAATCCCTCTCACATTCCAATTAATTAACGCAACCATTGGAAACAATGAAAGAAATGAGTAAGAGGATCTAACCAAGTTAAGAGTGTGGAGAAACAGATTTACTTCTCCGTTTCCTTGAGGTAACCTTGGTGAAGCCATCAGCATCCATAATCTGCGTAAAAGGAGTTGATCCTGCTTGTTCCGTAACAAAACAAACATCAGAAGTAGGGGCTCGAGGGGACAGATTTAAAGCTTCTAAAAATTCACTAGATTCCTCTTGAAAAGGTGTATTATCCTCATTATCCTTTAGACTAGAAGAAGGCTGATTTTGTTGCTTGTATATTTCTACATTTTGCTTAACCATTTCAATATCATCTTTAGGGTCAGAAGTACCTCCCAAGTTAACCACCGCTTTGTACAAGCAGATTTCAAGGCATTGTTTACAGCTTCAGGTAAAGGTTGTCCTCTTTTTGCTATAAACTTAGGAGGAACAGGCCCCTTATTTTCATCAACATCCTTATTTAGATTGATATCACCCAAATTATCCATAGAGCCCAAACCATCCGCAGCCCCATCTTTCATCACATTACTCTCCATAGGATCCTTCATCTTCTTGGGAACATAAACCTTCTCAGTCACCTGTTTTGACAATTTCTCATTCAAACTAGGATTAGCTTTTCGACAATGAGAAATATCATGGCCAAACATGAAGCAATGTTTACAATATTTAGGAATAACATCATACTCCACTTTCTGATAAAAACTTGAGCACGCATCTCCACAATCAATATATATCTCATGAGGTAGCTTTTTCAATGCATCAACTTTAACTAAAATCTTTGCAATACTTGGACGAGTTAATTCAGCAGTAGCTTTGTCAAGCGAGAGAGGTGAACCAATATTGGAAGCAGCAGCAAATAAAAAAGATTTGTTCATTAGATGAATTGGGAGGCCTGGAAAGCCAACCCAAATCGGAACAAAAGGGGATTCCTGATCTGGCCGCCACTCTGGAGACCACGCCAAAGTCCTCATGGGGTATCTTGTGACATACCATACGTCTTTCATGAACAATCGTTGATAATCTTCTTCAATAGTCAATTGAATAAGAATATGACGAGAATCAAGGTAACCAAGCTTGTAGCTTCCTTTAAGCTGGAACTTGGCAAAGGCAATACGGGCATCCTCCATACTCGGCTTACCATGCATAAACTTACCCACCAATGTAAACTTGAATGGCTTGGAAAAAGCGTCAATAATATCTTTGGATAGTTTAACTGAAGGGGTTCCTTTATGAGTACCCGTTGGGATCACAACAGGAGTAGTATTACTTGAAACGGCTGGGTTAAATAATTCAGCAAAGGATTTTGATATCGGGGGAGTAGGGTTTGGGTTAGGAGGCGCGATTTTGGTAGCAGTATTAGGTTTTGCATGCGGCGGCACTGCATCAGAATTAGGGTTAGTGTTGACGTCAACTTTGGCGATTAAAGGAGAATAGTATGGGTTATGAGAACTAGAATTCAAGGATGGGAAAAAAGACACCGGAATAGCCATGGCTGCCGGCAAACAGCCCCTAGGCAAACCCTAGTGACGAGAAAGAGAGAATTTTCTAGAGAGAGAAAACCCTAGTCGAAAATCAAAGTTTCCACTGATAGTACCAATACAAGCATTGCTCATAAACACCTCCCGAGGTTTTATGCTGGCGAGATAGTTATCTCAAGGGCTTTTCCTCGTTACATCAACGTGTCAATTTAGCTCTACCCTTACACCGATTATACTCCATTGCACCTTCCTCATTCTCTTTTGATCTAAATTACTATTCATTGTTTTTTCACCAAAATAATAGGTAAATCTAGTTGACTTAGCACTGAGCTGACATTTGAATGAAGGTTAAGTTTAAATGATTGGAAATAGGGTGGCAAAATGGGTATCTCGGAATTCTCGAGGTAGAACCCATGTTTGTCCATTAAAGTTAATGAATAAATTTGGATATTATCCATCGTATCTAGGGGTGACAATATGGGTATCCCGGTTAACATTGAGTAAAAATCCAATTTATTCATTAAGTTTAATGGATAAATTTGGGTATTAACCATTGTTTGGGGTAGAAAATTCAAACTCAGCATGTTCAACTTCCTGGTAATCCATCTTGGGCTTAGATCTTGACTTTACACCTTGAACTAACGTCTTGCAAATGCAAACTAGTTGTTGTTTTTTCCTACTTTTCAGGGATAAGTCATACGTAAATAAAGACTTAGTCTAACAATGACTCCACTCGAACACGACAAAGAATCAATCCAAATCCCTCAACGATCACGATCTACAACCAACTTCCGTTATTCAAGGCAGAAAGAAGATTATTAGTAAATGGGTATAAGAGAGATAGGGAAGACGCTGAGAAAACACACACGCACACTTAGCCACTCTCTTAATACGCCATTGCTCTGTATTCAAACAACGAAATATCAATAAAATTATTTTGGTTAAGGTTGGTTTTTCCTAAAACCTCCCGAGGTTTTGTGCTGAAGAACGATTGTTCAAGGGCTTTCCTCATTACATAAACGTGTTCATCTTGCTAGAGAGATCATATTCCATTCCATTTGTGCCCAAAGTTCATTAGTACAAATTTTAAGTTGTTGAAATTTGTCCAAAACAACCATACTACTCATTAATAATGTTTGGGGTGAAAAAATTCACTCAACATGTTTTACATCTTTATCATACACCTTGAGGTAACATCTTGATCTTACGTCTTGGATTAACACCTTACAAATTATCTTGTTATTTCATTCCTATTTTACAGGAATAAGAATAAACATGGAAGACCTAGTCAAAACAACAAATTATTCCTCCAACAAATATCCGGGGAATCGTTTCAAAAACAAGGATTCCATAAAAGCTGCAGTCATCAACAAAAGGCGTGATTCTAGGCGAAGAAGTAGGGATGTCAATTATTTTTTTATTTTTTTAGCAAAAGGAGACGGTACTCCCTAGATTTTATTAATAACGAAAAATAAAAATTACAAACATGGTGGGGGACATGACAACCTTAACCACCAGGAAAAGAAACCTAGGGGGAGTTCTTACACAACCTGTAAGATCCTCAACAACAAGGGGGGGGTCTAAAAACAAAAGAAAATACATCAATAAAAGAAAGAAAATAACTACTGTCTAATATTAGGATACGAGATCCGATCAAAGTAGAGAAGGCTCTGACACGGCTTGGGGCAAGTCTCCAAAGATGTAAACTGAAAATCCGCTTGCTCAGCTGCCGAGATATTTGTAAGAAAATCTGCCACTTTATTACCTTCCCTGTATACATGAGATACCTGAATAGATGCTTCCTCCATAACTCTGAAAATGTCTTTAATGAAATACCAAATCTCCCAAGGGATATTGAATTTGTGAAGTAAACTGAGAGACAAAACTTCAGAGTCCACCTCAAGCCAAATAGAATTGAATCCCAGTAACCTAGCTTGAGTAATTCCATCAAGAGCAGCCCTAGCTTCTGCAACCATGTTAGTAGCATTACCATAATAATGACAAAAAGTAAATATAAAAGACCCATCATGTCGGCGCAAAATACCACCACCCGAGGTGATGCCCGGATTTCCACGAGAGGCACCATCCGTATTAACTTTTACTTGTCCCACAGAAGGAGGAGTCCAAGAAACAAGTTTGACACGAGCAATAGACGGAGCAGCCATACTAATATTAAAGAATAAAGAAATATTTACCTCCGAATGATGCGCATGAAAGGATAAGCTGTGAGCCCGAAGGATTTCACTGATTTGGAACTGAATATTATTACGAACCTTTGCTCAACTAGGAGTAACATCATCAAACCTGCATTTATTTCTGTGCTTCCATAGCTCCCAGCAGATGATACTCGGAAGAATATCTCCCAACCAATTCACGACCCGACTTAGCTTGGAATTTTTACAAGCATGCCAAGCAATCATCCTTTGCATGATAGTAGACCCCGAAATTTGGAAGCCAATCAAATTACCAAAGAAATTCCACACATGACAAGCAATATCACCATGTAAAAGAATGTGCTGCAAGGATTCAAGAGATGGGTTAGCACAACAATGACAATGAGAAACAATAGAGATACCTTTACGGGATATGTTGTCATCAGTAGGGAGAGCAGCCTTTAGACATTTCCACATGAAGATGGACACCTTGATAGGAATAAACTTATTCCAGCACCAAGCAAAAACCCTACTCCAAGTCCTGGACACCCGACATTCCCTCCAAGCCGAAGAGATAGAAAATTTTCCCGAAGAGGAGGGAGACCAAAATGGCAGATCAAAATCACCATCAATCCGAATATCAAATGCTTGAAGCTCCAACAAACATTGCTGACCAAAAGTATCTCGAATATAATCTTCCCGTAAAATACCATCCTCAAATACGAGAAAATCTGATCATGGCGATCATCAAGGAGAGGGATATCATGAGGAAGCCACTTTTCTTGAATAGAAATCTCACCACAACCCACACCCCAAGCAATACGGCTCTAGACCAAATCCTTAGCCGCAACCATCCGCTTCCAAATATGAGAGCAGCCCAATCTAGAAATAGCATCCATAGGATTAGTATCACGGCAATATTTGGCCGCCAGAATCTGAGCCCAAAGAGAGTTAGACGTACAAAACCTCCACCAAAGCTTCATAGAAAAAGCAGTTGCCATCTCATCAAATTTACGGAGGCCTAAACCCCCTTCTTCTATAGGCCAGAAAAAGTCATTTCGAGAAACCCAATGACACTTTTTTCCCCCGTCTGAGCTACTCCAAAAGAAGTTAGCAATAAGGCGATTCATGGCATTAACAACACCCTTTGGAGGATCAAGTAAAGAGATATAGTAAATGGGAATAGCTTGGAGGCAGGACTTGATCAAGATAAGCTTAGCACCAGCCGAGAGTAATTTACCTTGCCACGAATCAAGCTTATCTCGAAGCTTCTGCATAACAGGATCAAATAAAGATTGAACCTTCCTACCGATATAAAGAGGGCAACCCAAATAAACAATAGGTAAATTTTTCTTTTGGAGCCCCGTAATAAGAGAGATAGAATTATCATGATCAGCCACATCCCTACCCGTCAGAAAGCAAGATTTAGATATGCTAATGAGCTGCCCTGAGAAATGTTGATAGGACGCTAAGAACTCCATATGACGTTCAAGAGAAGGGATACTACCGTTACAGAAGATAATGATATCATCAGCATAGGACAAATGAGAGATGATAGGAACATTAAGGTTGCCCGCATGAAAGGCCACATGAGGGTGAAGGAGATGGAGATTGTTAAGACCCCGGCTTAAAACTTCAGCAGCAATAATAAAAAGGCTAGGAGATATGGGATCCCCTTGGCGAAGGCCCCGAGTAGAAACAAAATATCCATTAGCAGTACCATTAATAAGAATCGAGAATCAACAATAATTGATGCATCTAAAAATCATGTCTAGCCATTCCTCAGCTAAGAACTCCATATGACGTTCAAGAGAAGGGATACTACCGTTACAGAAGATAATGATATCATCAGCATAGGACAAATGTTGATAGGACGCTAAGAACTCCATATGACGTTCAAGAGAAGGGATACTCGTACTCCAGGCAGGCGAAGCAGTCGCAAACATCGTAGCTGATGTGGACATTTGATGAAGACCTGGATGGAAGAGGCGGAGGCCCTGAGAAATGTTGATAGGACGCTAAGAACTCCATATGGCGTTCAAGAGAAGGGATACTACCGTTACAGAAGATAATGATATCATCAGCATAGGACAAATGAGAGATGATAGGAACATTAAGGTTGCCCGCATGAAAGGCCACACGAGGGTGAAGGAGATGGAGATTGTTAAGACCCCGGCTTAAAACTTCAGCAGCAATAATAAAAAGGCTAGGAGATATGGGATCCCCTTGGCGAAGGCCCCGAGTAGAAACAAAATATCCATTAGCAGTACCATTAATAAGAATCGAGAACCAACAATAATTGATGCATCTAAAAATCATGTCTAGCCATTCCTCAGCAAAGCCAAATCTCCTCATCACCTTAATCAAAGCAAACCATGAAATTCTGTCATACGCCTTAGCCATATCAAGCTTTAACGCAACATTAGACCCATGCACCTTCTTCTTAAGAGACTGAAAGTGCTCTTGAGCAAGCAAAACATTTTCATGAATCAGCCGACCCTTCACAAAGTCACTTTGCTGAGGAGATATAATACGAGGGAGCACAAATTGCAGCCAAGAACATAAAAGTTTGGTAATGATTTTATTGGAAAAATTACACAAACTAATATGCCGAAGCTGAAAGAAGGAAGTAGGGGCTGCCACCTTAGGAATAGTAACAATATGCGTACTAGTCCAGCTCCGAGGAAGAAGAAACCCTGAGAAGAACTCAAGGACAGCATCATAAAGATCCATGCAAATAATATCCCAGCATTTGTGATAGAACTCAGCCGTAAAACCGTCCGGACCAGCCGCACTAGTCCCACTCATACTAAGGACGATATCATGAAGCTCTTTAAGCGTAGGAATCATAAGCATCTCATTTTCCTCATTGGAAATTAATCGAGGAATCACATTCAGCAGCTCATCAGGGGGTTCCACATACTCATCAGGATTTCCATTAAGCTGGTCCGAATAGAAACGAATAGCCTCCTCCTGAATCAGACCCTGATCCACAATCCAATTCCCGTCACTATCCCGGATTTTATGAATATATAATTTCTGTCTTCTTTTTTTCACATAAGCATGAAAGAATCTAGTATTATTATCACCATCCTTAACCCAGACTAAATTAGCTTTTTGCATCCAGAACTCCTCTTCAATCTTAAGACGATAGGAGAGGTTAGCCTGGGCAAGATGAAGGGCAGCCCTATTATCATCACTAGAATTTTGTTCAAAAAGACGCTCTTTAGCATAATAGAAAGCACCTGTATACACAAGACACTATTACTCTGCACTTTTGTACTCGAAAACACTAAGCTCAATAACAATACATTTTTGGTTAAGGTAGGTTTTTCCTAAAGCCTCGCGAGGTTTTATGCCGGCGAACGGTTGTTCAAGGGCTTTCCTTGTTACATCCTTGCGTTCATCTTGATAGTGAATTATATTCCATTTGTACCCAAAGTTTCTTCAAAATAAATTCACCTTGTTGGAAATTGTCCAAAACAATTTGGCGCCGTCTATGGGAACTTTGGTTTTTTAAATTCTAATCAAGATGAGCAATCCTACTTCCGGAATGTCTACACCCATTATCACAACTGGGGCAAGAACCAGCACGTCAAGCTTACCCATGACTTCTGGTATTCCTTCGACTATTGGCTTCAGTGCTGTGACGCCTCAAAGCCAACGACTCAACTTGGGAGATTCTTCATCTATGACGCTGCCTGGAATCTCACTGGAAGTTGTGACTACCATGTTGCAACAATTGAAGAACCAGATAGACGTGCAACATTATACCAATCAAATGATATTCAATTCAATTAACAAAATTCAACAAGAGATATCAACCTCAAGGTGCGGTGGTCCAACGGTCAGCACGCCTGAGGCTTCACCTCTGCAGCCTAAGACTCTCTTCTCGGATGCCAAACCAAGTACGAGAAACAATCAAGGCAATATCCCAATGGCCAGCACTGTCCAGACTGAAAGCACCACTATTGCATCTAGCCCAATTCTGCTATCAACATGTTTCACCTTTGCAACCCCACCTCCTATGGGGCAAACAGGGAGTTTTAATATGTTTGGTACTCCTTTAAATCAATTTGTTGGTACTAACCCTGTTGCAGATAACACCCTCGCAAGAGAAGTGCATCAGATTAAGGATATTCTCATGAAGGTTCTAGGAGTCACCTTACACTTCAATCAAGCATCTCCAACCAGTCATCATGATTCCCGTTTTGTTCCGCCATAGCCGATGTGGGGATCCCCAAAAGATTTCAAGTACCTCCAATGAAACAATATAATGGCACGACAGCTCCTGCAGAACACATAGCCCTATACCAAGAGAAGATGGACATCATTAGCATTCCCCACCATCTCAAAGAAGTTTGTTTGTGTAGAGGCTTCGGGTCAACCTTATCTGGTCCCGCCTTAATGTGGCTGACTAATCAGCCTATGAATTCTATCTCCTCTTATTCTCAATTACTAAACATGTTTCTTAATCAGTTTTCTTGTAATCGGGTGTTTGAAAAACTAACAAGTGACCTTTACAGGGTGGTACAACAACCTGACGAAACCCTAAAAGATTACGTGTTTAGGTTCAACAAGGAGGCCGTAAGCATCCCTCACATTGATGTGTCAACGGCAACAGAAGCCTTCAGGATGGGCCTGAAGAGAGAGTCACCATTCTACAAAGATTTGGTCATGTACCCATCTAAAAGCTTAGAAGAGATTAGAACGAGATCTGTTCATTTCATTAGGCTGGAAGAAGACGAGTTGGTCCACAGCAAGGCATCAAAGAAGTGTAAGTACCCCAATCTGGGTCTTTAGTGTTCCATCATCCCAATTTAATGATTTATAATCATGTAGGGGTATTTTGGGCATTATTTAGACAATTTGAATGAGGAAGGACCTTTTGGGAATAAAAATATGGCCAAGGACCTCGCTGGAAATCATCATTTCTAAGTAAAAATGCCTGTTTGACCAAATAAGTAGTTGTAAAAACTGCTTTTCTACAGTTCAGGCACGCTGACGATTTCATCCTCGCGGATGACTTTGTAGCGACGAAATCATCCACACGGATGATTTTGTACCCCCGGCCAACCTATAAATTGAGTCCTTCTCCTTCAGTTTCAGGAGCAACAAATATATTTCCCTACTGTTACTCTGCCGAAATTATCCCTCAAAACAGCCAAAAACACTCGCCTTCCACCAATCCAACACCAAAACTAACCACATATCCACTACCAAATCCTACCTAAGCCTTGAACTCCTCAAGCCCTAAACACTAATCCAAGAATTAGGGTACAACCATTGGTAAACCCTCATTCTCCCTCCTTAAACCCTCCTCATTCATGCATACATTTCATGCTTAAATGATGTAGTCTTATTTATTACTTTTTGTTCATCCCCTTTCAAAAATCCTTGGATCCATGAGGATCTCCATTGAATCCATTTCCATGGATGATCTTCTAAAGTGATCTACATCCCCCTTACTTTCATGTCATCCCCCATGTCCCCTTTATATTACTAGTCTTTACTTCCTTATTTGACCTAAAATGTGGTCATCATGGAACCACTTAAATGGTCTAAATTTGTTTATTTTCTTGCAAATGTCCCTCCTTAGTCTAAGATGCTCATCTTGAAAGCCTTTCCTTGGATGAATATCATCTAGACTTACATATTTAGGTCTTACAAATATGTAAGAGATACACTTGAGCCTAGGTCTCAAGGATGGTCCTTCTTGTGACCACCTTAGAGATCTTACTCTAAAATTGATACATCTTGACCTAATCTTTTCTTATTAAATTACTTTCATGTTAAATCCCCTTTTCCCTTGCAAATGAAATGCTTTCAAAGTCCTAATGTACCCCCGGGGTGGCTTGATATAGTGGATTCATCACTAATGACCACTAATCAAAGTCTAGGGAAAGAGAGGACAAGCATAGATGCCAAAAAATCAAACATCCTTTGTTTTTCTGTAATTCTGTTACATTTCCAGTTAACTCTGTAAATCCAGTTAAGTTTCTGGAAATTACAGAGACAGAATGAGAAACTGTAGAAAAGTCGAACTTCAGGCTTGTCCACGCCGATGATATTGCACTACAAAATCATCCATGCGGATGAAATCGTCATCTGCTTACATTTTCAGTTTCTGTTATTTTTTCAGTTTAATCAATGTTTTAAAACCATTTTCCAGTCCAGTCCGACAGATTCATTTCATTTCCAGAAAGTCCTTTTAAGTCAAACCTTTTTCAAAACACACACACACACACAAACTCACACAAAGTTTCAAGTTTGGAAGACTCGTCATACGAGGCATTCCGGGTGAACGTCAAATGTTCTTCCCGGAGTGTAACGTGACCTCCGAACCCTTTTCTCTACTTCCGGGAATTTTTCAAAGTTTTGGCCCTAAACTAAAATGGCGTGGCGACTCCGTTCATTTTTTTAAGTCCGCTAAAGATTTACCCAATCCAAAAATCTTTTAAAACTACAAAGTTTGTCGGGCGCCAAATCGGATCGTTGTGGGGGTATATCATAGTGGCGACTCCGCTGGGGAGCAAAAAGCTTTAAAACTTGTTTTTTTCAAACAAACAAAAAAAACTTATTTTTTTTAACTTTCGTGGGTCAAGCTTCCGTCCCAATACTTGAAACATTATGTTTTTGTGTGTGATGTTTGAAAAGGGAGGAAGTCCTCCCTTACGATAAAGCTTGGACCAATGCCTTTGATTGATCAACTCTTATGTGCTTATGTGCTTACATGCTTTCGAAACGTTTTTCGAAAATGTTTTCAAAATAAATTATTTTCAAAATCTATGGACCAGATTTAATGTGAAGATTTCTCACCACAAGCATCTCCTTCTCACTTGGTGGACTCACATCATAATTTGCAACTTCATCCTCCTCTTCATCGGCCACAAAATTGGGTTCTAGCAAATCAAGATCTTGCAAAGTAAGTGTGCGCTTTTGAGGGCACTCATTTGCAATGTGACCATAACCTTGACGCTTATAACACCTCCGAAACTTAGGCTCCAAAACAGCCTTACCCTTCTCCTTTGGCTCTTCCTTCTTGACCTCCTTCGAAGTAGATGAGATACTAGGCTTCAAAGGGCTGTTATAGACTTTAGTATATTCACGTACCGTAGTAGACTTCTTGCTCTTCTCTTGTTTCTCGAATTTGATAGCCAACTTGCAAACATCATCAAAAGTTGAATATGGATGAACTTCAACTTTTTGCTGCAATTGGGGAGATAAACCCTTAATTAACCTTGCTATCTTCATCTCTTGCCTTTCTCCAAGATCACAAAAAATCGTTAATTTCTCAAATTCACGAACATATTCACTCACAGTAAGGTTTACTTGCTGCAAAGAAGTGAGTTTTAAGTATTGCTCCTGCTCAAAATCCCTTGGTAAGAACCGCTTCTTGAGATGTTTCTTCAACTTCTCCCAAGTATCAATTCTGCTTTTACCCTCACGTCTTCTCTGATTCTTCAAATTCTCGTACCATAAATATGCATGCTTTGTCAACTTAACGGTTGCCACTTTAAACTTCTTGTGTTCATCGAAATCTTTGTACTAAAAAACACGCTCAATCTTCCTTAGCCAATCAAGAAACGTCTCGGGATCCAAATCACCTTGAAATTCTGGAGCATCTAACTTCAGCCCACGATCATCATCATATGTAGCACGATGCCTTGGTGGACTTCTTGAATCATCAAAATTATACCCATGTCGATTTCTCCCTCTCGCTTCACGGAGATTAAGATCAATCAACTGACGCATCATTCCATCCATGCTCTCTACCGACGCAGTTAATGCCTCCAGACGACTCCACATTTCTGAATCATCACGAAAAATGTTGTTATCTGCCATCTCTACACTCACGGACTAAACAACGCTAAGAAGGTTGTTTAAAACCAGGCTCTGATACCAATTTGATGCGTAAACTAGTATATTTTAGAATGGATATGGATTAACTCAAGAACCTCGCAAGGAACAAGAGCTAAAACTAGATAATCCTAATCTCGCAAGACTAGGGCTGTCCTCGCAAGGGTAGAAAGGGGTTTAAACGTCGCAAGGCTTAAGAACAATTCTCGCAAGAATTGGAATAAGTTCGCAAACTCACAAAGGAAATTTTATTCAATCACTCAATGCCTTACAAATGCATGTTGTAGGGTATTTATAATAATCTTGGAACATCCTTCCAAGTTAGGATAAACTAGACATTAATTATTAATAAATAAGATAATAACTAGGTGATGAAAACAAAGTAAATTCGTCGAATCTGAACATTCAGAATTCGAACAGCCACAACTCTTCAAGAACTTGTCCTCAAAACCGCCATAAGTAGTCATATGAAAGATCATGACTTAAACTTTAACCCGCGCGGAATTTAAAATGATCTGGGCTGTCAAAAAGTAGATATAACCCAAACAAAATTATTCCAGAAGTTGATCAAACATTCAGCCCACTTATTTAAGCCCAACTAATCATGTTAACAAAAATTGGACTCAAGTTGACCCCTAAAGTCTGGTCCACACTCTTGGAGCTCAACATTAGCTCCTTTCCCTTAGCTTCCATACTTGCTTCCGTATCATTAGGGTTGTGGCTATTCTTCTCGATATCAGGCATCCTCGCCCACAATTTCACCGCTATCTCAACGGGTCCTCGTGATTTGCTCTCCTACAGGTAAGCACAGCAAAGGTACGTTAGTCCTTCAACTTATCTCAAACATATGCATATATTCACAAAATAGTGCACACATGCCAAAGAAAAGCATTCATAAGAGATTTTCTAGCATCATTTGCCTAGAACACACGTCTTTCATCATTTGAAACACGTCACCTCGAGCACATGCTCTCCCAAGCACAAAACATCTCATTTTTCAAAAAATATTCGCATATAAATTTCATCTTTCAAACAGGCATGCATGAATCATTTTCATCGTCCAAAATCTCATTCTTGCATCCATGATCAGGAGTTAACCTAGTTCTAGCACATGCAAGAACTCAATCCCATTTTTAGCATTATTTTTCTCACTTTATTTTCAAAAAATGAGTCACTCATATTTCTTCAAATAAATTGCACATGCATTATTACCTATATATTTAGCCTCGTATGTCAATCATCAAATCCATGGAATCATCAACAAAATCACAAAAAAATCCAAGATATCCACAAAATTCGAATCAACCAAAATCGATGAAGTAGGCACCGCAAAGTCATACTTTCGGTCGGTCCTCACAAACTCCCTCCTCCTCAACCTCGCGACCTGTGAAAGATTATGGCGCGATTGGCGAGGCATAATGTGTCCTCCTTGGTCCATTTGAGTAGTAGAAACCTGAAATTTTGAAGACCTTGGCATTTTCTCTCTCCTTTCTCTCTTCTCTCCTCGGCAAATAATGGCCAACAATGGCCACCGCCCGTTTTTCTTCTGTTTTAAATAATCTGGTGCAACAGAGCCTTAGACCGTTTGGCCTCTTTTTCTCCATCTCTAGCCGAGCTGCCTTATTTGCCTCAGGCTGAATTTACACTTTTGCCCCTGGACTTTCCACTTAAGCAAATTATTCCCGTTATCTCCTAACAGAATAACGTTGTCTCCCAAAGATCTCCGTTATCTCCAAATGGAATAACGTTTTCTCTCAAAAATCTCCGTTACTTCCTTTAGAATGGAATAACGTCAGGCGACAACCTCCAAATCTTCAAAATTCCAGCTTTAGCTCCCTCTATCTCTATCAAAAAGAGACAGCGTCGTAAGCTTTAGCTTTCGTTACTTCTGTTAGAATGGAATAACGACAGGCGACAACCTCCGAATTGTGAAATTTCAGCTTTAGCTCCATCTATCTCTGTCAAAACGAGATAGCGACGTAAGCTTTAGCTTCCGTTACTTCCGTTAGAATGGAATAACGTCAGGCGACAACCTTCAAATTGTAAAATTTCAGCTTTAGCTCCCTCTATCTCTTTCAAAAAGAGATAGCGTCGTAAGCTTTAGCTTCCGTTAGAATGGAATAACGTCAGGCGACAACCTCCAAATTGTCAAAATTCCAGCTTTAGCTCCCTCTATCCGATAGCGCCGTAAGCTTTAGCTTCCGTTAGAATGGAATAACGTCAGGTGACTCCTCCATTAATCGTCAAAACTCCAAGGATTCTAGACCTGTTGCTTAACTGTCTAGCGGTGATCCTGAACTACGATCGTGGCTTGATTCCTCCCGAGGATACGTAGGTAGCCTTTTCAAAGGTCCAGCCATCCGACCACATTGGTCACCCCCTTCCTTTACCATCTCCTCAGTGGTGTGCGAACCTATTAAGAGGTCCAGCCATTCGACCTCTTAGGTCACCTCCTCTCCTTCTTCAAAGCAAGAGACCAGTTTCTCTTCACCATTCCCCATCGGTTTCCGAACTACGATCGTGGCTTGATTCCCCCGGGATACGTAGGTAGCCTACTTTAGGTTCAGCCAATCCGTCACACATGATATCCTTTCCCCAGCGGATCCAGAACTACGATTTGGCTTGATTCCTCTTCGGGATACGTAGGTAGCCTTCCAAAAGGTTCAGCCACTCGACCTCCTTGGTCACCCAATCCCAATCCATCTCGGCAGTTCACCAGATTGGATTCTCACTTTTATTGATAACCCCACTTGCTTCGCAAGTACCGTTGCCGAGGGGCTTCTGTAAGTAGTCAAATCTGGCTCATGCCTTCCAATTAAAGTTTCTTAGCAGTTCTCCAAACTTTCATAAAGTTTAGAGGCAATTCGGGAACTTTTAATGACTTTTCGAGCAAGGAAGGACCTATCAGGAATAAGAATTCTGGATAGGATGAGCATAAAGATCCAATCTTTACATCCCATTCCCCTAGTCCCGTGGTTCTTGAGCATTCCATTATGAGGATTAATGTAAAGACTCCATCTTTACATCAATCCCATTACAAAAATGCCATAATCTTTGTCCCTTTAGAAATCAATGAGTCTTAGTCCCAAAATCTCTGATAATCATTTGAGACAAATACAAAATGTCCATATGAATTACCATTGTCTCAAGATGTTGGATTGATGGACAAAGATTCATTCTTTTTCTAAAAAGTTTCATTCTTGGACTTAAAAACAAGTTCTTTGATCACATTCGACTAAAATCCCCAGGGAAAGTTAGATTAAGACATACCAAGGCTTCTATGCCTAATGTTGGTTGATTAATCTAATGGGATGGTAGATAGGTCCCGTAATGATGATCATAAGTTCAAAGTGAGTACGGGATAAAAATCCCGAAAAATACCAAAGTCCAAGGTATCCCGAACTAAAACCTTCTTAAAATGGTTCTTACGTTCGGATAAAAACTTGGCACATATTTTCTCTTTTCTCAAACACACACAAGCACACAAACAAACACAAATTTTTGGACCTTGGAAGACTTGCTTTTGCAAGGCTCCTTGGGTGAACGCCAAATGTTCTTACCAAGGAGTAACTTAACCTCCGGGCCCTTTTCCTTTTTTTCATTGTTTTGAGGATAAATCAAAATGGCGTGGTGACTCCGTTTTTCATAAATCCGGTGTCTTCAAACTGAGGTGAACTCGGCCCTTTTTCGCAATAAAAGAAATTGGGGCACATTCACAGCCGGGGATCTGACGAAATGGCAGGAACGGTTGTGTTAATTTGGCATTTTTTAACAACATGGTCTGAGTTCGAAAGAAGGATTGACGTTCCTTAAGACAATGGTCTTACGATCCTGCTTGGGAGGAATGTTCGGGCTTACGATGACGGTCGAAGAAGGATTGTCGAATGGATCGTGAAATGTCGCGATTTTGAGATTGGATCGTGAAAGGTCGCGATTTTGAGATTGGACCGTTAAAGGTCGCGATTTTGAGATTGGACTGTGAAGGGTCGCGATTTCGAGCTTGGACCGTGAAGGGTCGCGATTTTGAGCTTGGATCGTTAGAGGTCGCAATTTTGATATTGGACCGTGAGAGTGTAAGAACTCCCCCCTGTTTGTTTCTGGTGGTTGAGGTTGTCATGTCCCCCACCATGTTTGTTTTTTTAATTTTCGTTATTAATAAAATCTAGGGAGTACCGTCTCCTTTCGCCGAAAAAAAAAAAAGACCGTGAGAGGTCGCAATTTTGAGATTGGACCGTGAGAGGTCGCGATTTTGAGATTGGACCGTGAAGGGTCGCGATTTCAAGCTTGGACCGTGAAGGGTCGCGATTTCGAGATTGGACCGTGAGAGGTCGCGATTTCGAGATTGGACCGTGAGAGGTCGCGATTTTGAGATTGGACCGTAAAAGGTCGCGATTTCGAGCTTGAACCGTGAAGGGTCGCGATTTTGAGATTGGATAGTGAAAGGTCGCGATTTTGAGATTGGACCGTGAACGATCGCGATTTTGAGCTTGGACCGTGAGAGGTCGCGATTTTGAGATAGGATCGTGAAAGGTCTAACAGGAATTTTAACCTAGAGAGAGGGGCGTTAGAGATGTCTAACTGAGAAATTTAACCTCAGGAGAGGGGCGTTAGAGATGTCTAACTGTGTAATTTAACCTCGAGAGTGGGGCATTAGAGATGTCTAACTGGGAATTTTAACCTCGGGAGAGGGGCGTTGGAGATGTCTAACTGGGAAATTTAACCTCGGGAGAGGGGCGTTAGAGATGTCTAACTAGGAAATTTAACCTCTGGAGAGGGGCTCTAGAGATGTCTAACTGGGAAATTTAACCTCGAGAGAGGGGCGTTAGTGATGTCTAACTGAGAATTTTAACCTCGGGAGAGGGGCGTTAGAGATGTCTAACTGGGAAATTTAACCTCGGGAGAGGGGAATTAGAGACGTCTAATTGGGAAATTTAACCTCGAGAGAGGGGCATTAGAGACGTCTAACTGGGAAATTTAACCTCATAAGAGGGGCGTTAGAGATGTCTAACTGAGAAATTTGATAACTTTTGAGCAAAAGTATAAAATTTGAAAAGATGAGGGGCTGATTTGTCATTTGGTATGGCCCGATGGAGGCACATTTGAGAAGAGGCATAGACGCCTCTCTGGCTGGCTCTGAGAGGATGATACCCCATCGACTGGCTTGGGCGTTCTTGTGGTTTGCTCTGTCAGTAACCATCTTTCCCAATATGATACGAAGTGCCAGTTCGCCTTGCTCGGCTCTTTGATTGATCTGGAGGCGGTGAGAGGGTTTTGTAGGTGTTAGTGCCCTAGGCCTATAGAGATAGTCCTTTTTTTTTTTTTTTTTTTTTTTTTTTTTTTTTTTTTTGGCGAAAGGAGACGGTACTCCCTAGATTTTATTGATATAGAGATAGACCTTTATGTAATGTCATTGTTATATGCATTTCCAACGATGAAAAGGTAATTTTTTTTTAGTACGTTTATTGATTTCTCTCTAAAATCTCTCTAGGGTTTCGTCTTTAGGGGTCCCCCTTGGGGCGGCCCTCGCCGGAAGTTATGGCTTCTTCGGCCGGTTTTGATGTCATGTTGATCGAGAATGCTTTGAGACAGAATCCTACACCGCCTTACCTCAATAATCCTAACCCTAATCCAACTTTTCCTCATGCGTTTGTGGCTGCTGGTGGAAACCCTAATGCGGTTGTTGAGAAATATGCAGCCGCATTCAATGGCAGCAGCGCAAACCCTTATTCCGCTGATTTCCCTAACCCTAATTCCGCCGCTACTTCAAATCCTCTCCAATCTGCAACAAAATCTTTTGCTGAGTTATTTTCCAAACCTACAAACCCTTCTATAGCAGCCGCATGTAATTCTGCAGGCGTGCTGTTACCTCCCATAGTATCCTCGTCTCATAAGGGTACTCCTTCGATTAAATTGTCTAAAGAACATATTAAGGCTTTCTCCAAGCCATTTTCATGGACTCTAGTAGGGAAATTCCAACATGGGCGTCCCTCTATGGATGATTCAAGGTTGGCTTTTGCTAAATTTCAATTGAAAGGACATTACAAACTGGGAAATCTTGATGCTAAGCATTTGCTTATTCAATTAACCTCGGAAGAGGACTATCAAAGGCTATGGATGAAGGATGTTTGGTATGTATCTCGTTTCCCTATGAGAACCCTTGCATGGTCGCCGGCGTGGAAGGCTGAACATGAATCTCCATTGGCGGCTGTTTGGGTTGGCCTTCCTTGTCTGCCCATTCATTTATTTAATAAATCGTGTTTGTTTGCTATTGCTAAGCTTTTTGGTTCTCCGTTGTCGATTGACAAAGCTACAACGGAGTTATCAAGGCCTAGTATTGCTAAGGTTCTCGTCCAAGTTGATGTCTCCAAAAGGTTGCCACTCGAAGTTTATGTTGATTGTGGAGATTTTCTGCCAAGTTTTTATCAAAAAGTGATGTACGATAATTTACCCAAATATTGCAAGCATTGCTCTTTACTTGGGCATGACGTTATATCTTGTAAAAGGGCAAATGGAGATAAGGCTGGAAAGCGAGGCCATGGAGGGAGATAATGCGGCTGTTGTTGGTAACAAAAAGGAAGGTAATGTGGATACGCATGGCAAAGTGGTTGAGAAAGGTGTTTCCCACCAAACAATAATAATCCAAAGGCGGTGTTGCCTGTTCTAGATTCGGTGGCTCCTACTAATGCTCCTATTGGTGGGGGTGTTCAAAGGAGCCTCCTAACAAAGAAAGTGAGCGAAAAGGTTTTTATTCCTATCAAGGCAAGAAGAGGACAGCCCATTTCTCGATTTGTTCAAAAGGTTTTTAATAAGGTTTGCAATGAGGTGATTCATATGGCCGAGAAGGCAGCCACTAACGATGATATTGAAAGTGTTTTGACAGATGATGCCGCTCATACTGAGCTAAATCGGGGTTCCATTCCTCCTCATGATGTTCGCAATACTACGATGGGTTTGTTCTTTGCTCCAATGGATGATAGTTCGGCTAGCATGGCTGCTCAAGATGGTTTGGTTGTTTCTGCTGCAAATAACGTGGCTGCGGTTGTTGGTGGTGACAACGCGGCTGCTTTTGTGGGTGGTGTTGGTAATATCAATGCTCCTACAAATGATATGGAGGCTATTATGCGCAACATTGCTCGTTATAGGGAATCCCATCCTCCCCAACCTTTTGTGGATGTTGAACCAAAATCTCCAGAGCGTTTTTCGGCTTCAAGGGCCCCTTATTCCTTTGTTACTGATATGGCTGGCTACACTCCTTTTACTCCGTCTCACAAAAAGAATACAAATGCTGATGGTTTTACAATGGTTTCTTCTCGGAAATGGCGTGGAAGATCGGTTTCTCCTCCTGATAATAATGTTTGATGGGATTTGTCTTTTCCCTCTTGATAGCTTAGGGCTTAGTTCCCCCCTTCCTTTTGTCTTGGGGCGGTCCAGATGGACTTGCACCCCTCCCCTTAGCTTTCTTGATTTTGTTATTGGCTTTAAGCCTCACATTGTAGATTTCTTTTCTTTTCCGGTGGTTTGGTTCTATGTCCCCCACCGTGCTTTGTTTCTTTAATTTTTTTTATAAAATCTAGGGAGCTACGTCTCCTTTCGATTAAAAAAAAAAAAAAAATATGTAATGTCATTGTTCATTTATATAAGAGATTGTTTCTTTGATTATTATATGTGTTTGCATGTTTAGTTATAATAATCGTGTCCCTAGTACTTATGAAGCACTAGTATGAAGTCTAATGGATAATCATGTGATGATTATATGCATGGAGATGCACATTAGATTTATGGGTACTTGTTAGAGAACAAGGTACTGGACTTGACCCATTATGAGATTTATGTCATGGTCATATGTCATAAATAAATCTCATATAGTTATATCATTGATATCCTTTGACCTGAGATTATCATCGTCTTTCGCTCGATGAATATCATGTTTGATATAGTTTAACGTTGTCTTTAACCGGATGACAATAAGGGCTATCATTGGCATGGTATGATTCTTGTTGGGAAGAATGATAAGTCAAGATGGAAAATTGTCCCTCGTAAAGAGAGATGTTTGCTAGGCCACTCGTAAGTAAGATTGATGTAGTGCATGGCCATGCCTGAATGAATTAATGTGATTAATATCATTCGATTAATCAATTTGCTTGGTAACGAGAAAGCATTGAACAATATGAGTTGACGTGGACCATGACTCATGTTCAATATAACATCGTGTGACAATGGGATTGTGATATGTTCTATGTAGGAAATCGAACTTAATATTATATTATTTGGGTAGGCATGATGGCTTGCTAGAGTCCGCTCATGTCTTATGAGGATCGATGTGATCGAACTCATTACCAACATAATATAGTCCTATGGGGTCACACGCATCGAACGAATTGTCAAAAATGAAGATTATGGAATCTGGGGATGTGGGCGACCGCACAGGTGTACCATGGGCGACCGTCCACAAGTCAAATGTTGGCTTGGGCGATCGCTCAAATTATATGGGCCACCGCTCATTGTTGTTCGAAATTTGGCATCAGTTACTCTGATCCCAAGGCAGACCGATCAAAACTCTCTAGGCGCTCTTCTCCTTCCCTGTCCTAGGGTTCGTCCCTAGGGGCGGCGGCCCCTTAGCCCCGCTTCCGGTGGCCTGATTTCTCATCCACGGCATCCGACGTGATGTTGTTGGAAATTGAAAATAGTTTCAATCTTCAACCTTCTCTTAATCCAATTTCAACGATTACTGCTCCCTGTTTCTGGCCGCCTGCCATGGCCGACATGATTTCCGACGTGATGTTGTTGGAAATCACAAATAACTTCAATCCGAAACGACACGCGCCTCTACTCCGGCTGCGCCAAAAATCTCATTGACGGCATCTTCTTCTTTGAAGCCACCGCCGACGCAAATCTTTCCAAACTCACCACCGACGCTCCACGCAAACCCTATTAGCGCTTTCAGCAGCCACCCATATTACGGCGCACCACGCACACCCTACTGATAAGCCGCCGCCGGCGGTTCCAAATCCAGATCTGTTTTTGCAGCCCGTCAACAAGGCGGTCTCGACTACTCCTACTGATACTATGCCTTATACTAAGGTACCAATTGTTTTAATTTCGGATTTTGATAAATCCACCTTTGCTGGGAATTTATTGCTTGGACGGCTACCTATGGAGGTTGTGAATATTGCAAAGTTCCATTTACGGGGACATCAAAAGCTTGGTCATTTGGAATTATTGTTTCAATTGACAATATTTACAGATTTTCAGATTCTGTGGTCGCATCTTCCTGATGGGTTTTGTGATTTTTCTTTGGATTTTCTTACTCTGCTGTCCAATGGTGAGGATGATCTGCCTCAACCCCAATTTTTTTTTTGTCATTTGGATTTTTTGATTCAATTGACAAAAGTAACAAAGACTGTATTTCAATCTCTTGATGATTGTTCCTGATGGTTATTGGAATTCCTCTTCATTAGGTCTTGTTTGGACATGGCCACTCCTTATTTTCATACTTGCCCGTGTTTTCTTGCTGCCAGTTCGTGGCAACTGCAAAACCCGGTTTGGAGCTGATTTCTTTGGATTAGATTTTAGCTTCCCCCCTCCTATTGTAATGGGGCGGTCCAAATGGACTTGCACCCCACCCCTTAGTTTTATTTACTTTATTGTTGCCTTTAAGCCCACATTTTATTTTATTTTCATTCCGGTGGTTTAGGCTGTTATGTCCCCCACCATGTCTTGTATTTTCGTTTTATTAATAAAATATAGGGAGCTACGTCTCCTTTCGTTTAAAAAAAAAAGTTACTGTGCTGATGGGCGACCGCCCAGCCCCGTGTGGGCGACCGCCCATGTATGATTTCGAATAAGGGATATGAGACTGTGCTCATGGGCGATCGCCCATGACCTTGTGAGCGACCTCCCATATGAGGTTTCGAATGATGGGATTATGCACTGTACTCATGGGCGACCGCCCATGCCTTGGTGGGCGACCGCCCATGTGCCGAATTCTGCAGAAACCATTTCAGTTAGGGTTTTTAATTAGGGTATAATATTTATAACGTATAAATACTATCCCTCTTCAACCCTAGCAGCCAAGTGACGAATTTTGAGTTTAGAGAAACACAAAATTGAGAGGTTTTTCAATTGTGAATTGAAATCATCACACCAATTCCATAACACTTCATAGATTGAAAGGAGTTTCAATCGAGGGATCTAGCAATCCGCCTAGAATTGTTCTAAGGTTCGTTCATCGCGTGGATACACATAGAGGATCTTCGCTCGTCAAGATCTTTCGTTCGTGATTCGCCGTTCGTTCATTAAGGATTAACAAGGTCGTTCAATCTGGAGTTGGGTCAAGTTTATCAATGACAAAAGCACTCAAGGTTGGTATTTCTATTTCATCTTTCTTAATTAATCATCTAGAACGGATTCTAGGGCTTCGGGTTTTTCGAGTTATTGCATTATTCCGCTGCGCATGGACCCTCGAAACCCAACAGTGGTATTAGAGCCCCGTT
This sequence comes from Adenophora triphylla var. japonica, assembly GCA_022495995.1. Taxonomy (NCBI): domain Eukaryota; kingdom Viridiplantae; phylum Streptophyta; class Magnoliopsida; order Asterales; family Campanulaceae; genus Adenophora; species Adenophora triphylla. Next base: position 187,773 of record JAFEMH010000667.1, on the reverse strand, counting down.
CATGATGTTTATATTAGATAATCATGACAATTATGTAATGTGATTATATGAATTTTCATGATGTATATGATTTAGAACATGAATTTATATGGGATTTGCTTATGGAAGTAATTGTATATGTAGATATGCCATGATTGTGAATTGAATTATATGTTTAATGTGATTAATCTATAATATGGGTTTTGAAATATTACTTAGTATATTGGCTGGACACCAAAACCTTCCCCACAGGCACTTCGATGGAAGTGTGGGATAAATTTGGAACACGTGGCCGCGTACTAGTAATTACAAACCAAATGTGATTTGTGTTGCATCATTCCATGTTCATAATTATGCTCATATAGTTTTCATGAATCAACCTTGCCATGTTAATTGATAAACATGAAAAATTGAACCTTCTTTGAATTTTGAGTTTGTTTATGCCACCCATGTTTAAACACTTGTGAGTACACGGATAGTTTCATGTAGGCTACGCCACAGCGAGGTACATTGATTCTATCTTTGTATGATCAAGATGAGCAAACGGTGATTGCTATACGTTTAACATGGTTGAACTCAATTAGGCTATCAAAACAGTTTTGGGCCTAAGGCATAAGATGAGATTGAAACATGTGACATATGATGTCTATAATCTCATAATGATCTAAGAGTCATATATAGATATGATTGATAAATGTTATCTACCTTTTTAGTTTAATTTTGAGCAGTCGTGCCATAGCCGACTTGAAATTAAATTAAAGTTGGATCTTAGCCTATTAAATTATATTATGCATGTTTGTATAAGAAGGTTATATAATTTAGTGGGAGTATTTGTGAAATACGTTAATTAATCTCTTAAATGAATTGGTACTTATATGTTGCATATCTTTGTAGATCAATGGCTGTAAACACTAATCAAAACATGTCACTGCGATCAGTCCTTGAGAAGGACAAGTTAGAGGAGAATGGCAACAACTATGTGGATTGGATCCGCAGTTTGGGAATTGTTCTCAAACAGGAAAGAAAGTTGTACATTCTTGATGGACCCGTTCCACCCGAGCCTGCGGCTAATGCAACTAAAGCTGAAAAGGACCAACATAAGAAGCATGTGGATGATTCTATTGATGTTGGTTGCTTGATGCTTGCTACCATGTGTAAGGCCCTTCAGAAGGACCTTGTACACATGGAAGCTTATGATTTGGGAAATCATTTGAAGGAAATGTTCCAGTTGCAAGCACGTACGAAAAGGTTTGACACTATGAAGGCTCTTCATTCATGCAAGATGATTAAAGGACAACCTGTTGGGCCTCATGTGTTGAAAATGAAGGGTCACCTCGAACACCTTGAGAGGCCTGGATATCCTATACAGTTAGAGCTGGCTACGGATATGATATTGCATTCACTCCCTGAAAGTTATAATCAGTTTGTTCTGAATTATAACATGAATGGGATGAATAAATATCTGTCTGAATTGCATGGAATGCTAAAGAATGCAGAGAAAAATTGATGTATATCTCCTAAGTATGGCAGCGGATAATGGATAACTTTTATGGATTGTGTTTTTGGTAAAAGGAAAATGATGAACAAGACGAAAATATAGATAAGATCACCAACCAATTCTATAAAGACAAAGTCACCAAGAATGGCATAAAGATCCTTTTGGCAGTCACCCTCCCAAGATGAGATTAAAGACAAACCGAGTTTTCAGAGAACAACAAATATTTCTCAATTATTGAATTCAAACATAACATCCCCCCAACTATTACATACTTAGCCCTTATATAGGCTGGACAAAAGACTCAAAATAAATGAGTACATGTTTATCTAAACTTAATCTGAACCAACATGAACTTGGCCAAAATTCACATTCCATGGATGTGACTGTTCAGATTTCTAACACATGGCTGACTTCAAATGGGCATAACTCCTTGAATACTCCGAATTAGGATGACTTTCAGCACTTGTTGGAAAGATAAGAAATAGATCTCTCAGCTCCTTTTTGAATCACTTAAAAATATTAAGTATGGCAGCAGTTATGGCCCAACGAATCTGCAACATCAATTCTGTCCGAAAATTGGCTGCTCCAAATGGCCCAAAAATATAATTTCCCCATCTTGAAAGGTTTCTAAGGCCTTGTCAACCATAATGTTTATCTCTCCCGTATCATCCTCCCCTTCTTCGAAAGAATTGGCCTCACTTCTGCAAGTGTATCATCATCAACATATGGTGACGAATCTCCCACATTAAAAGTTGCACTAACGGAATAGTCACCGGGAAGATCAATCTTATAGGCACTCTCACCAACTCGTTCAATAACTCGAAATGGACCATCAGCCCGAGGCATCAACTTGTTCTTCCTTTTGTTGGGAAAACGCTCCTTTCGTAAGTGAAGCCAAACCAAATCTCCAACCTGAAATTCTGGTTGCTTGCGGTGCTTGTTAGCTCTCCTTTTGTATTGCTCATTTACCTTCATGATTCTTGCCCTTACTTGTTCATGTAGCTTCTTCATAGCTGCAACTCTTTCCTTGGCATCTTGCTGCACCATTTCAGCCTTCTTGATGGGAATCAAGTCAAGAGGAAGACAAGGATTCACACCATATACTACCTCAAATGGTGAATGCTTTGTCGCATAAGTGGGTGATCTATTGTAAGCAAATTCTGCATGAGCTAGCTTCACATCCCAATCCTTTTGAGTCTTGCTCACCAAACCTCGTAACAAAGTACCAATAATTCTATTAGTAACTTCCGTTTGCCCATCAGTTTGTGGGTGATGAGAGGTACTAAAAAGCAGCTTTGTTCCAATCAAACGCCAAAGGGTTCTCCAAAAATGACTAAGAAACTTGCTGTCACGATCGCTGACAATGGACTTTGGAACACCATGTAGACGAACAATCTCCTTAAAGTATAGGTCAGCAATATGACTAGCATCATCCGTTTTATGGCATGGAACAAAATGAGCCATTTTTGAGAAACGATCAACAACAACCATGATTGCATCTTTCCCCCTTTGAGTTCTAGGTAATGCCACAATAAAATCCATAGAGACATCTTCCCAAGGCTGCTCCGGAACTGGGAGAGGTGTATACAAGCCTCTATGAAAAGTACTCTTGGCCTTTTGACAAATAGAACATCTGCCCAAAATTGATTGCACTTCCCCCAACATCTTTGGCCAATAAAAGTGTTCTTGGAGTATTTCTAGCGTCTTATTGATCCCAAAATGTCCAGCAATGCCTCCTCCATGTGCTTCCCTCACAAGTAGTTCCCGAATTGAGCATTTAGGAACACATAACTTGTTACCCTTGAATAAAAATCCGTCTTGTAGCAAGTAATTCCCATGTATACCCTTTTCACATTCTAGAACAATAGGACCAAAATCTGCATCCTCCTTGTAATATTCACGTAACATCTCAAAACCAAGAAGTTTCGCTCCCAATATTGTAAGCATAGAGTGCCTCCTTGAAAGTGCATCAGCCACTACATTGCTCTTTCCATCCTTATATTTCGAAGAGAAATTAAAGGATTGTAAGAACTCCACCCATTTAGCATGTCTAGGATTCAACTTATGCTGCCCATGAATATACTTTAACGCCTCATGATCTGAATGCAAAATAAAGTGATTAGGCCTCAAGTAATGAGTCCAATGATCCAAGGCACGTACCATAGCATAGAACTCCTTGTCATAAGTGGAGTAATTGAGTCTAGAACCACCCAACTTTTCACTAAAATAAGCAATAGGACGCTTTCCTTGAAGGAGAACAGCCCCTATACCTACTCCACTTGCATCACATTCAACCTCAAATGGTTGAGTAAAATCTGGTAGTGCTAGGACGGGGGTCTCACAAAGCTTCCTCTTTATCAATTCAAAAGATTTTTGAGCAGAAGAAGTCCATCCAAACTTCCCTTTCTTCAAACACTCGGTCATAAGGCTGGTTAGAGTACTAAAATCCTGAATAAACCTCCTGTAAAAAGACGCTAAGCCATGAAAAGATCTTACCTCCGTGATTGTAGTTGGTGTAGGCCAAGACTTTATTGCTGCAATCTTTGATTGATCAACCAAAATACCATCCTTAGTAACCACATAGCCCAAGAAAGTAACACTAGGCTGCATAAACGAACATTTCTCCATCTTGCCATAGAGCTTATTAGCTCTCAAAACTTGAAACAATTGCTCAAGGTGCTGCAAATGTAAATCCAAACTTTTGCTGTAAACAAGAATATCATCCAAGTAAACAACAATAAACTTACCCAAGAATGGCCTCAACACTTCATTCATCAACCTCATGAAAGTGCTTGGGGCATTTGTGAGCCCAAAAGGCATAACAGTCCATTCATAAAGCCCATGCTTTGTCTTGAATGCGGTCTTCCACTCATCTTTTTTTTTTTTTTTTAATCGAAAGGAGACGTAGCTCCCAAATTTTATTAATAAAGTAAAGATTACAAGAACATGGTGGGGGACATAAACCTAAACCACCGGAACGGAAAATAAATTAAAATGTGGGGCTTAAAGCCAACAATAAAATTAAGAAAACTAAGGGGAGGGGTGCAAGTCCATTTGGACCGCCCCAAAACAATAGGAGGGGGGATTTTAATCCCTAAAACACCAACTGAAACAACCCAAGAACGGGTTTTGCAGAAACCATAGGTGAGCATGACGACAAGGAGCGGTCATGCCCATAAACCAACATCGCCACGTGACCACTTAAGCCAGGGGGCTAAAAACCAGAAAAGAACCACAGTACCCATCAAGACAGTCTTTGATCAGACCAGTAAATGTTGTCAATTGAACCAAAGAATCCAAATGACCAAGTTTATGATTATCACGAATGTAGTCAATTGAAAAATAGCATCCAACTGACCAAGCTTATGGTGTCCATTTAACTGGAACTTCACAATTATACGAAAGTCATCCATAGTCGACCAATCGTACAAAACGAAAGGATTAATAACAATCAGAATTAAACCATTTGATACCTTAATAGAAGGCATATGACTAATCGGGGCTGCCTTGTTGACCTGCAAAAACTGACCCGTAGAAGACGGTGCTGGATCTGGGCGCGACGGCGGCGGCATATCGGAGTTAGAGGTTGTTTGCGGCTGCTGCCAAAACGGAGATACCGGCGCTGGAGTTGGAGGCGCGGCTTTATGAAATTCAGTAGGAGAAATCGGGGATGCCGATTTGTTGAAGGACAGGGCTGGATTTGGAGAAGGCGGCGGTGGCAAATCCGAATTAGGGTAATTTGGATTCGCCGTAGTCGAGGTTTGATGCATGGCCGGCGTTGGGGTAGACGGCGAAGCTTGGATAATGATAGAGAGCGAGGCCATATGGCCGGAAACGCGCATCCGACGGCTTGGAATAAAGCTCGAAATAGGGTGTTGATTGGAGTTTTTTTCCAAAACAAACACCATAATAACGGAAATTAGATAGAAATCTAAGGACCAGGCACGAAATCGGCCGCCCAGAAGGGCCGGCCGCCCCTAGGGGGAGCCCTAGGACGGGGAAGAAGAAAAAGTCTAGAGAGAGAGAGAGTTAGAGAGAGAGCTTTTTTTTTGGTGTCATGGTGCCGTTCAATGTATAATTTTCCCAAGTACCACTTCCACTCATCTCCTTCGCGCATGCGAATTTGATGATAGCCACTTCTCAAATCGATCTTCGAAAAAACAACAGAACCATGGAGCTCATCAAACATGTCATCCAACCTTGGCATAGGAAAACGGTATTTGATAGTGATGTTATTGATTGCTCTACTATCAACACACAAACACCAAGTACCATCTTGCTTAGGAACCAACAAAACTGGGACAGCACAAGGACTCATACTCTCCCGCACATAACCCTTCTCTATCAACTCTTTAATCTGCCTTTGAATCTCCTTTGTCTCCTCCGGATTACATCTATAGGCTGGTTTGTTGGGTAATGGAGCTCCGGGAATCAAGTCAATCTGGTGTTCAATCCCTCTCAATGGCGGCAATCCAAAAGGCAATTCTTCCGGGAAAACATCACAATACTTATCAAGCAAAGATTTCAAAAGGGGGTCAATTGCGCCCTCCCCTTCTTTACCCTCAATCCTTTCTACAAATAAAACATACACCACTCCTCCACCTTCTAACTCCCTTTCAACCTCTCTCTCACTTGCAAACAGATTTTGTTTTTGTGGTGGGGGTTTAGTTGGAGAAGCTTTTGATAGGGGCAAAGGTAATAAGGTATACTTCTTTCGATTTACCTCAACCACATACTCATTCTTTCTCCCATGATGTACCACGCTCCTATCAAATTGCCATGGTCGTCCCAACCGAATATGGCAAACATCCATAGGTACCACATCACAAAGTACCTCATCTTTATAATTTCCCATGGAAAAAGAAACTAGGGCCTGTTTGGTTACCTTTACTTCACTTCCATTCTTTGAGCCAATGCAACTTGTAAGGTTGGGGATGAATCTGCAATGGTAGTTGCAATTTCTCCACAAGCGTAGTAGAAGCAACATTAGTGCAACTCCCTCCATCTATGACCAGATTGCAAACCTTCCCTTGAACAAGGCACCTTGCATGAAAAATCTGCTCTCTTTGTTCTTCCTCAAGCGGTGAAGGTTGGGAGTGCAAAGTTCTCCGTAGCACCAAGGTCTCACCTTTTAGGTTTTCTGTATTAATCGACGCATGCTCCTCTTTGTTCTCTTCTTCCCCCTCAGCTTGTAACGTAGCCTCAATCTCCTCGATCTCATGTAATGCCAAAATCCGACTATTTGGACAATCTGATTGGTAATGACCATACCCCTTACACTTGAAACATTTCACCTTGTCCATGTTCTTTATAGTGTTCTTCACTTCAGCCTTTGAAGAAGTTGTTGGCTTTGTCTCCGTTGTAACCTTTTGAGCTGCAGACGAACTACTCGAACCACCTTTTGATGCAGAATAATCCTTTGACCACAGAGGTTTCTTGGCTGCCTTCTTCCCCTTAATTGCTTCTCACACTTAATAGCCACCTTACATAACTCATCAAGTGTAAAACAAGGCCGCAATTCCACCATAGTTGCTATTTCTTCATTTAGGCCACCAAGAAAACGTGCCATGCTTTGTTACGTAGGCTCTTGCACATCACACAAAATACACAATTTATCATACTCCATGATGTAATCTTGCACCGATAAATCACCCCGCTTCGATTATTAAGTTTGGAAAAATTGTCTTGCAAATAAGAGCTCGGAAGGAATCTTCTATTAAGGTACTTCTTAAACTTCTCCCAAGAGGAAATTCTGATCTTACCTTCACGCCTTCGCTGATTCTTCAAATTCTCATACCACAATGAAGCATATTTAGTAAGCTTCAAGGTAGCAATCTTGAATTTCTTGCGATCATCGTACTCCTTGTACTCAAAAACACGTTCAGCACTTCTAATCCATTCCAAGTACTTTTCCGGATCTGTACCACCTTCAAATTCTGGAATATCAAGCTTAAGCCCACGATCATCATTGTTGTTGCGCCCATATTGCCTCCTAGGATGTGCCTCACGCTCCTCTTCAGAAGATGAACCATCATTCCCAAGGTTCTGATTTTGAATTGGGGGATTTTGTTCAAAGAGATTAAGAACACGCTGCAATTGTTCTTGCAAATCTTGAATTTGCCTATCACGACGCATGTTTTGTGCTTGCTCAAAAGTCATGCCGAATGGAATTTCTCCTGTAGTTGTATCGTCTCCAGCCATGATCGTTCACAAGATTAGAACTCGTGAAACCTGGCTCTGATACCACCTGATGTATATCTCCTAAGTATGGCAGCGGATAATGGATAACTTTTATGGATTGTGTTTTTGGTAAAAGGAAAATGATGAACAAGACGAAAAGATAGATAAGATCACCAACCAATTCTATAAAGACAAAGTCACCAAGAATGGCATAAAGATCCTTTTGGCAGTCACCCTCCCAAGATGAGATTAAAGACAAACCGAGTTTTCAGAGAACAACAAATGTTTCTCAATTATTGAATTCAAACATAACATCCCCCAACTATTACATACTTAGCCCTTATATAGGCTGGACAAAAGACTCAAAATAAATGAGTACATGTTTATCTAAACTTAATCTGAACCAACATGAACTTGGCCAAAATTCACATTCCATGGATGTGACTGTTCAGATCTCTAACACATGGTTGACTTCAAATGGGCATAACTACTTGAATACTCCGAATTAGGATGACTTTCAGCACTTGTTGGAAAGATAAGAAATAGATCTCTCAGCTCCTTTTTGAATCACTTAAAAATATTAAGTATGGCAGCAGTTATGGCCCAACGAATCTGCAACATCAATTCTGTCCGAAAATTGGCTGCTCCAAATGGCCCAAAAATATAATTTCCCCATCTTGAAAGGTTTCTAAGGCCTTGTCAACCATAATGTTTATCTCTCCCGTATCAAAAATATTACCAAGAAAACCAATCAAGTGTTGATGGTGAATAAAGGAATGGGGTTCAAACCCAAGGTTAAAGCAAAAGTTGCTAAACCGGAGGCAAAGGTTGCCGTTGCTGAGAAGCCTAAACCCAAATCCCAAAAGGATGCGGTGTGCTACCATTGCAAGGAAACTGGGCATTGGAGGCATAACTGCAAGCTTTATCAGGAAGGACTGAAGAAGAAGGGCAATGAGATTGCCATGACTTCATGTATCTATGTGATAGATATTTTACTTTCTACCTCTAGTTCTTGGGTATTAGATACCGGATGTGGATCTCACATTTGCCTAAATGTGCAGGGACTAAAGAATAGAAGGTCGCTCAAAGAGGGTGAAGTAGATCTATGGGTTGGAAATGGAGCAAGAATTGCTGCATTGGCCGTAGGGACTTACGAAGTCACTTTACCTAGCGGATTAATTTTAGTTTTGAATAACTGTTATTATGTTCCGGATTTGAGCAGAAACATTATTTCCATTTCTTGTTTAGACAACGAGGGTTACAATTTTCTTATTGCGAATAAGAAATTTTCCATTTATTTGAATGATGTACTTTATTGTATTGATCATTCTTTTAATGGCCTTTATGTCTTGAATGTTGAAAATAATGTTGATAATATCTATCATGTAAATAAGAAATCCAAACCAAATAATGTGAATGACACATATAAATGGCATTGCCGTCTTGGGCACATAAACGAGAAACGCATCTCTAAACTCCATAAAGATGGATATTTAGACTCATATGATTCATTTATTGGGCAAGATGACTAAGGCACCTTTCTCTAAGAGTAGTGAAAGGGCTAGTGATTTGTTGGCTCTCGTACATACTGATGTATGTGGACCAATGAATAGCATTGCTAGGGGAGGATTTCGGTACTTCATAACGTTCACTGATGACTTATCAAGATATGGCTATGTCTATCTGATGAAGTACAAAAGTGAAGCATTTGAGATATTTAGAATATTTCAAAGTGAAGTACAAAATCAACTTGGCAAAACTATTAAAACACTTCGATCCGATCGAGGTGGTGAATATTTGAGCCAAGAATTTGACGATCATCTTAAAAGTTGTGGAATTGTTTCAGAACTTACTCCACCCGGAACACCACAATGGAATGGTGTGTCTGAGAGGAGAAATCGAACTCTATTGGATATGGTTCGATCGATGATGAGTCAAGTTAACCTTCCTATTTCCTTTTGGGGACATGCACTAGAAACAGCTGCTTTCACACTTAATAATGTCCCTACTAAATCGGCTCCTAAAACCCCACATGAGATGTGGCATGGAAGAAAGCCTACCTTATCTTTCATGAAGATTTGGGGTTGTGAGGCTTATGCAAAGAAATTGGTTTCTGAACATAAACTTGCACCTAGATCTGATAAATGTATTTTCATTGGTTATCCTAAGGAAATGAAAGGATATCAATTTTACAACCGATCCGAGAACAACGTGTTTGTTACTCGACACGGTGTCTTTCTAGAGAAAGAGTTTCTCTCTAAAGAAACTAGTGGGAGTAAAATTGATCTTGAAGAAATTCAAGAACCTGAAAATGACATAGAGCCAATAGTAGAGACGAAACCAAATTCACAAGCTGTTGTGGAACCGGTTCAAGATATACAAGTTCTTCGCAGATCGGATAGGATACGATCCGAACCTGAGAGATATGGATTTCTCATGACGGAAAGTAATGAAGTAGAAATCATTGAGAATGATGAACCTACTTCCTATCAAGAGGCGATGTCCACTCCTGATTCGGACAAGTGGCTAGGAGCCATGGAATCCGAGATCAAATCCATGTACGATAATCAAGTTTGGAACTTGATTGATCCACCTGAAGGTGTAAAAACCATAGGGTGCAAGTGGGTTTTCAAAAAGAAAACCGACGTGAATGGGAAGGTACACACTTATAAGGCTAGGCTTGTTGCTAAGGGGTATAGGCAGATTCATGGCGTTGACTATGATGAAACCTTTTCGCCCGTAGCAATGCTTAAGTCTATTAGAATCTTAATTGCCATAGCCGCATATTACGACTATGAGATATGGCAAATGGACGTCAAAACATCGTTTCTTAACGGAAACCTACTTGAGGATGTATACATGATACAGCCTGAAGGGTTTGTCGATCCAAAGAATTCTAATAAAGTGTGTAAGTTGCAGAGATCCATTTATGGATTGAAGCAAGCTTCCCAGAGGTGGAATCTACGTTTTGATGAATCAGTCAAAGAGTTTGGCTTCATCAAAAACGAAGATGAACCTTGTGTATACAAGAAAATAAGTGGGAGCATAGTTCTATTTCTGGTGTTATATGTCGATGACATCTTGCTCATTGGAAACAATGTTCCTGCACTTGAGACTGTTAAGTCTTGGTTAGGAAAATGTTTTTCAATGAAAGATATGGGTGAAGCGGCTTATATCCTTGGTATCAAGATCTATAGAGATAGATCAAGAAGGATGATTGGTTTGAGTCAGAGTACATATATTGACAAGGTCCTTAGAAGATTCCGCATGGAAAATTCTAAGAGAGGGAACTTGCCAATGGGACACGGCATTACTCTTAGCAAGAATCATTGTCCTAAGACAAATGATGAGTGAAAGAGGATGAATGATATTCCATATGCTTCGGCAATTGGGTCTATCATGTATGCCATGTTGTGTACCAGACCTGATGTCTCGTATGCTCTAAGCGCAACGAGTAGATACCAATCTGATCCTGGTGAGAACCATTGGATAGCAGTCAAGAATATCCTTAAGTACTTGAGAAGAACTAAGAATGTATTCTTGGTATTTGGAGGAATGGAAGATGATCTGGTTGTAAAGGGTTACACAGATGCAAGCTTCCAAACCGATAAAGATGACTATAGATCGCAGTCTGGGTTTGTGTTTATGCTAAATGGAGGTGCTGTTTGTTAGAAGAGTTCCAAGCAAAGCACTGTTGCTGATTCTACAACTAAAGCCGAGTACCTATGTACTCGGCTTCAGTTGTAGAATCAGCAACAGTGCTTTGTCGTTAGTGACTTAGAAGGCGTTCCGAGTATCACTAACCCGATAGAGCTTTATTGTGACAATAATGGTGCTATTGCCCAAGCAAAAGAACCAAGGTCACATCAGTGATCCAAACACATTTTGAGACGTTTCCACCTCATTAGAGAAATCTGTGAAAGGGAGGACGTCAAGATATGCAAGGTACCAACAGATGACAACATCTCGGACCCTCTAACCAAGCCTTTACCACAAGCTAAACATGATGGTCATGTTAGGTCCATGGGTATAAGATACATGAATGATTGGGCGTAGTGCAAGTGGGAGACTGTAGGTGTTAGTGCCCTAGGCCTATAGAGATAGACCTTTATGTAATGTCATTGTTCATTTATATAAGAGATTGTTTCTTTGATTATTATATGTGTTTGCATGTTTAGTTATAATAATCGTATCCCTAGTACTTATGAAGCACTAGTATGAAGTCTAATGGATAATCATGTGATGATTATATGCATGGAGATGCACATTAGATTCATGGGTACTTGTTAGAGAACAAGGTACTGGACTTGACCCATTATGAGATTTATGTCATGGTCATATGTCATAAATAAATCTAATATAGTTATATCATTGATATCCTTTGACCTGAGATTATCATCGTCTTCCGCTCGATGAATATCATGTTTGATATAGTTTAACGTTGTCTTTAACCGGATGACAATAAGGGCTATCATTGGCATGGTATGATTCTTGTTGGGAAGAATGATAAGTCAAGATGGAAAATTGTCCCTCGTAAAGAGAGATGTTTGCTAGGCCACTCGTAAGTAAGATTGATGTAGTGCATGGCCATGCCCGAATGAATTAATGTGATTAATATCATTCGATTAATCAATTTGCTTGGTAACGAGAAAGCATTGAACAATATGAGTTGACGTGGACCATGACTCATGTTCAATATAACATCGTGTGACAATGGGATTGTGATATGTTCTATGTAGGAAATCGAACTTAATATTATATTATTTGGGTAGGCATGATGGCTTGCTAGAGTCCGCTCATGTCTTATGAGGATCGATGTGATCGAACTCATTACCAACATAATATAGTCCTATGGGGTCACACGCATCGAACGAATTGTCAAAAATGAAGATTATGGAATCTGGGCATGTGGGCGACCGCACAGGTGTACCATGGGCGACCGCCCACAAGTCAAATGTTGGCTTGGGCGATCGCTCAAATGATATGGGCCACCGCTCATTGTTGTTCGAAATTTGGCATCAGTTACTGTGCTGATGGGCGACCGCCCAGCCCCATGTGGGCGACCGCCCATGTATGATTTCGAATAAGGGATATGAGACTGTGCTCATGGGCGACCGCCCATGACCTTGTGAGCGACCGCCCATATGAGGTTTCGAATGATGGGATTATGCACTGTACTCATGGGCGACCGCCCATGCCTTGGTGGGCGACCGCCCATTTGCCAAATTCTGCAGAAACCATTTCAGTTAGGGTTTTTAATTAGGGTATAATATTTATAACGTATAAATACTATCCCTTTTCAACCCTAGCAGCCAAGTGACGAATTTTGAGTTAAGAGAAACACAAAATTGAGAGGTTTTTCAATTGTGAATTGAAATCATCACACCAATTCCATAACACTTCATAGATTGAAAGGAGTTTCAATCGAGGGATCTAGCAATCCACCTAGAATTGTTCTAGGGTTCGTTCATCGCGTGGATACACATAGAGGATCTTCGCTCAACAAGATCTTTCGTTCGTGATTCGCCGTTCGTTCATTAAGGATTAACAAGGTCGTTCAATCTGGAGTTGGGTCAAGTTTATCAATGACAAAAGCACTCAAGGTTGGTATTTCTATTTCATCTTTCTTAATTAATCTTCTAGAACGGATTCTAGGGCTTCGGGTTTTTCGAGTTATTGCATTATTCCGCTGCGCATGGACCCTCGAAACCCAACAGGTTTGCCTGGGGAGAAGCTAGCTTGGCCGAGCTTTTCTTTGCCTTGGACAAGTATTCCCGGGGGGAGGATAACTCGCTCTGCTGTTTCCAGCTTGTGTTGGATGTGAGTCCCCTTTTTCTCTTCCTTGTCTCGCTTTCATTTGTCTTTTTTTTTTTTAGCAAAAGGAGACGGTAGGGAGTTCTTACACAACCTGTAAGATCCTCCACAACAAGGGGGGGGGGAATCTAAAAACAAAAGAAAATACATCAATAAAAGAAAGAAAAAAACTACTGTCTAATATTAGGATACGAGATCCGATCAAAGTAGAGAAGGCTCTGACACCGCTTGAGGCAAGTCTCCAAAGATGTAAACTGAAAATCCGCTTGCTCAGCTGCCGAGATATTTGCAAGAAAATCTAACACTTTATTACCTTCCCTGTATACATGAGATACCTGAATAGACGCTTCCTCCATAACTCTGAAAATGTCTTTAATGAAATACCAAATCTCCCAAGGGATATTGCATATGTGAAGTAAAATGAGAGACAAAACTTCAGAGTCCACCTCAAGCCAAATAGAATTGAATCTCAATAACCTAGCTTGAGTAATTCCATCAAGAGCAGCCCTAGCTTCTGCAACCATATTAGTAGCATTACCATAATAACGACAAAAATCAAATATAAAAGACCCATCATGTCGGTGCAAAATACCACCACCCGAGGCGATGCCCGGATTTCCACGAGAGGCACCATCCGTATTAACTTTTACTTGTCCCACAGAAGGAGGAGTCCAAGAAACAAGTTTGACATGAGCAATAGACGGAGCAGCCATACTAATATTAAAGAATAAAGCAATATTTACCTCCGAATGATGCACATGAAAGGATAAGCTGTGAGCCCAAAGGATTTCACTGATTTGGAACTGAATATTATTACGAACCTTTGCCCAACTAGGAGTAACATCATCAAACCTCCATTTATTTATGTTCTTCCATAGCTCCCAGCAGATGATACTCGGAAGAATATCTCCCAACCAATTCACGACCCGACTTAGCTTGGAATTTTTACAAGCATGCCAAGCAATCATCCTTTGCATGATAGTAGACCCCGAAATTTGGAAGCCAATCAAATTCCCAAAGAAATTCCACACATGAAAAGCAATATCACCATGTAAAAGAATGTGCTGCAAGGATTCAAGAGATGGGTTAGCACAACAATGACAACGAGAAACAATAGAGATACCTTTACGGGATATGTTGTCATCAGTAGGGAGAGAGCAGCCTTTAGGCATTTCCACATGAAGATGGACACCTTGATAGGAATAAACTTATGCCAGCACCAAGCAAAAACCCTACTCCGAGTCCTGGACACCCGACATTCCCTCTAAGCCGAAGAGATAGAAAATTTTCCCGAAGAGGAGGGAGACCAAAACGGCAGATCACAATCACCATCAATCCGAATATCAAATGCTTGAAGCTCCAACAAACACTGCTGACCAAAAGTATCCCGAATATAATCTTCCCGTAAAATACCATCCTCAAATAACGAAAAAATCTAATCATGGCGATCATCAAGGAGAGGGATATCATGAGGAAGCCACTTTTCTTGAATAGAAATCTCACCACAACCCACACCCCAAGCAATACGGCTCTCCACCAAATCCTTAGCCGCAACCATCCGCTTCCAAATATGAGAGCAGCCCAATCTAGAAATAGCATCCATAGGATGAGTATCACGACAATATTTGGCCGCAAGAAACTGAGCCCAAAGAGAGTTAGACGTACGAAACCTCCACCAAAGATTCATAGAAAAAGCAGTCGCCATCTCATCAAAATTACGGAGGCCTAAACCCCCTTCTTCTATAGGCCAGAAAAACTCATTTTGAGAAACCCAATGACACTTTTTCCCCCTGTCTGAGCTACTCCAAAAGAAGTTAGCAATAAGGCGATTCATGGCATTAACAACACCCTTTGGAGGATCAAGTAAAGAGATATAGTAAATGGGAATAGCTTGGAGGCAGGACTTGATCAAGATAAGCTTAGCACCAGCCGAGAGTAATTTACCTTGCCACGAATCAAGAGTATCTCGAAGCTTCTGCATAACAGGATCGAATAAAGATTGAACCTTCCTACCGATATAAAGAGGGCAACCCAAATAAACAATAGGCAAATTTTTCTTTTGGAACCCCGTAATAAGAGAGATAGAATTATCATGATCAGCCACATCCCTACCCATCAGAAAGCAAGATTTAGATATGCTAATGAGCTGCCCTGAGAAATGTTGATAGGACGCCAAGAACTCCATATGACGTTCAAGAGAAGGGATACTACCGTTACAGAAGATAATGATATCATCAGCATAGGACAAATGAGAGATGATAGGAACATTAAGGTTGCCCGTATGAAAGGCCACATGAGGGTGAAGGAGATGGAGATTGTTAAGACCCCGACTTAAAACTTCAGCAGCAATAATAAAAAGGCTAGGAGATATGGGATCCCCTTGGCGAAGGCCCCGAGTAGAAACAAAATATCCATTAGTAGTACCATTAATAAGAACCGAGAACCAACAATAATTGATGCATCTAAAAATCATGTCTAGCCATTCTTCAGCAAAGCCAAATCTCCTCATCACCTTAATCAAAGCAAACCATGAAAGTCTGTCATACGCCTTAGCCATATCAAGCTTTAATGCAACATTAAACCCATGGACCTTCTTCTTAAGAGACTGAAAGAGCTCTTGAGCAAGCAAAACATTTTCATGAATCAGCCGGCCCTTCACAAAGCCACTTTGCTGAGGAGATATAATACGAGGGAGCACAGCCAAAATAAAGTCAGCTTTCAACCCAAATTTCAAGAAGTATTGCCGTGTAATCTCCATGCTAGGTCTCCCATGAGAAAATTTACCCACCAGTGTAAAACGAAAAGGGAGGGCAAGCGTATTGATCATGTCTTTATTCATCTTAAGCGCTGGTTCCCCTTTATGCATGGACATCGGAATAAAATTCAATGGAGGAGAAGGAATTGCCGATTCCTTAAGCAAGGAGGCAAATGATTTCTTTTGAGTAGGCGAGGAAGGAGAAGGGATTTCCTTATCGGATAAGGAAGGTGGAGTAATAGCTACCTCACTAGGAAAAGATGCGACAATAGGGTTTCCGAAAGCGCAAGGGATTACATTCAGACTAGGATTTTGAACGAAATAAGTCTGCACAACATTAAGGGGATGAACAAATGCCGGAGCAGCCATAGCAGGAGCACCAACATTCGGGCTTGGACCATGGCCTAACGGTGGAGCAAGGCCAGATGAGGATGAGGCCATTGGTTGGAAAAGGAGGACTGCAAAACGGCGGCACCAGCAACCCTAATTAGGGTTACGGGAAGAACCTAGAGAGAAAAATTTTTTAGTGCGTATGTGTGTTTTTTTTGAAAGTTTGATCGTTGAAGAGTAATTTTGGCTCTTGGCAACCGTTTCATTCGTCTTTATTTGCTTTGTAGATGACATATCTTTCCTGTCATCTTTCAGGTCTGGTGCTTTGAGGTGTTCCATCTACATCGGTGGTGGAGTAATAGGGAGGAGTATACTCTCCTTTTTCCCGCTATGCTGACCTGGCAGAAGGAGGCTAGGAAGCCGGTGAGGTCGAGGGAAAGCACTAGGGTGACATATGAGGAGGTGTCCGTGGCTCTGGAGCGGGACTTCTCGCCGAGGGTGAACTAGATTTGGTGGAGCCGGTTCGATCAGGCGGTTGTCAACGCTGCCAGGGAGGTGATGAGCCACAGAGGAAGCTGCTAGTGGGGCTTCATTGTGACATCCTTATCTGGGGGAGAGAGTGACTTGCCAGTATGCTCCGGGATCGGGTCCCATGGTTCCGAGGGATCTTCCACTCCATATGTTGTTTCCTTTGTCCATAGGTGGGGAAGAGTTGCATAGGTATAGGCAGGGAGTGCCTTTTGCTGAGCATGTCCTTGAGGACGCTGATTACTAGAACTTCTAGAGGATGAAGCTGAGGAGCCCGCATGTGCTGACCAGAGAGGGTGAGGACCCTACACATCCTAGAGATCCTCCGATCCCCCACACTCGCTTTACATATGAGGGTGTTGGTGGTTCTCGCAGGCGGTTGATGATTCCCATTCCTGAGCAGGCGAGGCCTTGATATAGAGTCGAGCCCAGTGCTTCTGTAAGTATCTTGCTGATTTTCTATACTGTAGTTGCTTTCTGCAAATGTTGCATCTGTGCTGTTTTTCTGTCTTTTGATGGCTTTCCTGATTTGCTGGTTTCTGGCCGCACCCATGATCTGGCTGTCAGACGCCTGGATGGGGTGACTAGTTTTGCCTGGCGGCTTCTTGACTTCTTGCGGTGCAGTTCTCAGAGAAGTGCGGTTGTTCATGAGCCTATGCCTTCCAGACCATCCGTTGCTAGGGATTCATCTGCTTCCTTTGTTGGCGGGATAGATGCAGGGCACGGCTTTGGTCAGTTCTCTGGTGAGACTTCTGGATTTGGGGCTCGTCATTCCTCGTATTCGGGATTCGAGCATGGGGAATCTTCGGGAGCACAGGCGCGGGGCCATCATTCCTCGTATTTCGGAGTAGATGACTTCGTGGATTACCTATTCACCACGGATCCTGTTGCAGCGGCGCAGTATGTCGAGTGCTCAGATAACGAGCAAGATTCTGAGTAGCCCTGTTAATATCTTTAGACAACTGTATGTACTGCCTGCGATAGATATTATTTGTACTCAAGATGCCCTTGTTTTGGGATGAAACTTTTCACATTTGAACATTCATCATGATTGTTTTTCACTTATTCTTGGCATTTAATTGAACCAGATAAGCAAGTAGGTTGATCAAAAATAAATAATGACATGAAATGCATTGAATAACAAATTTGAGCAGGCAAAATTTATAGCTATTATGCACTGTTATTTATTACTTGCACTATCGCATGAGCCCAGAATGGATTCAGTATTTATAAAGGGTGAATGAGTCATGGGTGTTTGGCAAATTTGGACAAGGATGAACAGGGTTCATTTTGGAATGGTTAAGGAACATTGGTGCAGCAAGGCTGTAGGTTTGACTGAGTCAAACTGAAAGATAGGACGACCGGCCAGATCTTCAGTTTCGACTTCCTTAAATTGCAGTCCAGTTTCTGTAGATTTCAGGAGTCTTAAGCTTGTTTCCCTTGATTCTTGAAGCTGAAATCTGTTTTCTCTCTCAAAAACTTGAAACTTTCTTTGCTTTCCATGGCTATGTTTCCAAGGTTGTCGTCTCAGATGCAGGAGCAATTTATGGAAAGGTTCAAGACGTGGGTACGGCACCACAAGAGGCATAACAAGGAGTTTTTTGAAGGTTGTTATAGGATGAAGTCAGTTTGGGCTTTGAAGGAGCTTTCCTTGGACTGGGTTCTTCTGAGAGCTGCAACTCATTTTTGGGATAGGAGGAGGCACGTGTATAGTTTCTCGTATAATGAGATCACGCCCACGCTTGAGGACTTTTGAGATATCCTTGGAGGACCTGAGGTGGAGCAGGTTGCTCTTCCTTTGACGGGCGGAATGACCACCATTGAGAAATTGATGTCTCTGCTTGGCATTTCTGCTGAAGAAACATACGGGATGCTGATATCGCACACTAACCATATTGACATTTTGGGGCTGCCAGATAGGTTTGCAAGTGCTGATGGAAGCGTTGCTACGTGGGACGCTTTTACTCTGTGCGTGATTGCTACTCTGTTCATGTTTACGTCCTTGGGAGTGTGCCATCACGGCGTTCTGGACCTAGTGAGGTAGTGTCGAAGCGGAGGAGATATCGTGCCCTTGATCTTAGGAAAAACATTTCATGGCGTTGATCGGATGGCGATCGGTAGCCAGTATATGTGGGGAGGAAGTCCTGCTATGCTCACTCTGTGGTTGAGGGAGAGGTTGCAAGTTATGCCCGAGGTTCCAGTGACGTGTGATCCTTGGTTCTTCTCTCAGCGACCCTTGGAGATAGGAGGCAGTCAGGCTGACTGGGAGCTTTGGATGGCCAAGCTCCGCACACATCATTTGCGATGGTGGGTTCCTCACTAGAAGTTGTTGACTTGTCGGACCATTCAGGAAGGTCTCTTCATTGTCGGAGTTTCGGGGCTGTCCCAGTCTTCTTTTTATATCCCGTCTCTGGTGCTGCGGCAGTTCGGGCTGGAGCAGGTTCCGTTGATGGGCTTGAGTGATGCCGCTGCATTTGAGGTGGGACCTCTTTCCATGGATGATCCTTCGACATTCTTGCTTTTCATGCGGTTGTAGCAGTATGCGTCTTTTCCTGCCAGGGTTCTCTTTCACCGGAGAGGGGGCACTGTTTTCTATCTACTGGATATTTGAACTGGTATGAGGAGTGTATAGGGGAGACACAAATGGCTCTTATGTGGAGACGAAGTGAGCTATTGGGCCTTAACCGCCGTGACATCTCAACTTTGAGGAGGGCCGAAGCGATGGCTAACCCTCAAGATAGTACTGGGGATGATATGGCTGATTATGAGGTCAATGCTAGTTGGTTGGCCGATCAGAACATGGATATGGCAGCTCGGAGAGAGGCAGCTCATAATAGAGCTAAGGAAAGGGCTACATTGGCGGCTACGGGTTTGGCAGAGGCGTCGGGAAGGGTCCCAGAGCCAGGTAGGAGAACTACGGGGATATTTCCAGTGAAGACAAAGAACACCCGCCACGGGAAAGGGAAGGGGAGGAAAGATGAAGGACCGAGCACGAGTGGCTAGATTGACCTTGCCTTCAGAATATCCACCCACTGTCATTGCAGACACATTAGATTTAATTAAGTGTTTTATTTTGTTTTGCCAGCGTGTAGTGAGTCAAGAGTAGACCATGCTTGAACTCATCAAAAAGTGTTTTAACCTTAATGAATTTGTGGGTTAAATTTAAGAGTTTTTCGAAACACAAGTGATTGGTGTTGAATTTGAAATTTTATTTGTTTTTGAGACCGAACCAATGATGGCTGCCTACGTTCCCCTTTTTACCTAGATCATTTTGAGGATGTATCTAGTTGGGTATTACTCTTTTAGCACTTTGATTTTACTGATTGGAGATGTATGGGGAGAGAGTGTTGACTCGAGTTCTTCCTCAAATGAAGTATCTGCGGAGCTTGCTTCCGTTTACTAGGTTGACGAAAGGGTTCCCATCCAAATCTGCTAGGTTCAATGCTCCTCCGGAGAAGATTTTCTGTACCACAAATGGGCCCATCCAGGTAGGTTCCCACTTTCCGAGGGGATTGGTCTGTGTAGGAGGATTTTCCTTAAGCACCAAGTCGCCTTCTCTGATGTCTCGGATCTTGACTTTCTTATCAAATGCTCGGGCCATTCTGCTTTGGTAGGCACGAGTATGTTCCATGGCTTCAATCTTTGCTCGTCGAGTAGAGCCAGTTCGTCATGACGACTTTGGAGCCATTCGAAATCATTGATCCCGTTTTCCAAGAGAACTCGCAAGGAGGGGATTTCTAGTTCAACTGGTAACATTGCTTCCATTCCGTATGTTAGTGCAAAAGGAGTCTTCCCTATGGCGGTTCTGACTGATGTTCGGTATCCCCAAAGTGCTAAATGTAGCTTTTTGGGCCAATCCCGTCCTCGTACGGCCATCTTTTTTATTATTCTTGCAAGAGTCTTGTTTGCTGCCTCTACTGTACCACTAGTCTGTGGTCTGTAGGGAGAAGACATGTGGCGTATAACTCTGAACTCGGTTAACAGCTGGTCACAATCTCCTTTGAAGTGGGTCCCATTGTCGGATATGATCTCGTTGGGCACTCCATATCTGCACATGATGTTTTCTTTGATAAACTCGGCCACCTTCTTGGAATTCAGTACTTTGTATGATTTGGCTTCCACCCATTTGGTGAAGTAGTCGACAGCGACTAATATGAACTCGTGGCCATTGCTCCCGGGTGGAGTAATTTTGCCGATGACGTCAATTCCCCATGTGGCAAAAGGACATGGTGTAGTCATGCAGTAGAGCTCGTGAGGAGGAACATGGTTGAGGTTGGAGAACCGTTGACATTTGTCGCAGTTTCTGACAAACTGGATGCAGTCTATTTCCATTGATACCTAGTAATATCCCTTACGGAGGATGATCTGTGTCAATGCTCGGGCATTCATGTGCGAACTGCAGGTTCCGTTGTGAATTTCGTTCATCAATTCGCTAGACTTTTCTTTGCTTACACACCGAAGGAGTGGTCCTTGGTGGCGCTTCTTGTATAACATATCTCCCAGAATGACGAAGTGGGATGTCAGGCATTTTAGAGCCTTCATGCTTTTGGCCTTTATACCTTTTTTGTAATGTCCATATTCATTTGTGAAGGAGGTTTCTCCACTTTTGAGGTACTGGTAGATTAGGTATTACCATGGTTCGTCGATCGGTTCATGTTCAACTTCGATCTCACAACAGTAGGCTGGGGTTTCCCGTCTGCCTATTTTGAATGGCTTTACTAATTTTCCATCGGGAATTTCAACAAGATATGCTAGAGTGGCCAGGGCATCGGTGAAGCGGTTCCTGTCTCTTGGTAAGTAGTGGAAAAAGATTTCCTTGAACTGAGCGATGAGCTTGCTTGGACTTTGGTTGGAAAATTCTCTAATGGCAGACCTACTATGGAGGCTGCAAGAATTGCCTTTGCTACGTTTCATTTGAAGGGAGCGTTTAAATTGGGCCATATTGATTCTCGTCATATGTTGATTCAACTCACTAATGAAGAAGATTTCCAACGCATTTGGACTAGGGAGGTATGGTATGTGAACAGATTTCCTATGCGTACTTCAGTTTGGACACCTTCATGGAAGCCTCAAACGGATTCTTCTATTGTTCCTGTATGGGTAAGTCTTCCTGGATTGCCTGTACATTTATTCAATAAAATCTTTTTATTCTCTTTGGCTCGAATCTTTGGAAAGCCTATGTCGATTGATAAAGCTACTGCTGAACTGTCTAGGCCAAGTGTGGCTAAAATTTTGGTGCAAGTGGATTTATTAAAACGGCTGCCTGAAAAAATTCATATAGATTGTGGTGATTGTATGCCGAGTTTTGTGCAACCTGTTGAGTATGATAACATGCCTATGTACTGCAGCCATTGTTCTCTATTAGGTCATGACACTTTTAATTGTCGTATTCTAAATTCTGAATTCAAGAAAAATGGTGATGGGGATGGGAAGAAGAAGGCTGATCAAGGATTGAAAAGGGATGAAAAGGAGGATCATAAGAAGGGGGAAACAAAAAATGAAGCTTGGATTCGGAAAGACAAAAATAAGGGTAATCAAGAAGGTACAAGCAAGAGAGCTGATTTTAATGAAGCCAAAAAAGATGTTATTGATCTTACAAAGAAAGATGGTGGCTCTAAGGAATTCACGGCTCCTTTGATGGCTAGAAGGGGTATTGCTTTGCCAAAGTCTGTTAATGATGCTCTGTCTTTTAGCCTAAAGGCTATAAAGACTAAGGCTGGTATCTCTCAAATGGACGGAGGGGAGGATACTCAAATATCTATTCCTGAAGTTCAAGATCCTCTTAAATTATGTACGCCTTTGCGAGATGATTCTGCTATGCGTGTAAAGTCCTCTTCCCATGCAAAGATGAATGCTTTTGGTTCTCTTAATCTGTCGCCTAGAGCTCCTCAAGTTACCTCGCTGAATCAAGTTATGAACATGCAAATGGATTTCAAAGAATCTCTAACCGCATTGCAGGCCCAAGTTGATGACGGTTTCATTACTGTTACTCATAAAAGGAAAAAGAGTAGGGATAAATCCCCTTCACTGTGAGTTTTTCCTTTTCATTCTATTCCCTCATTTACTTTCTTTATAGCTGTTTTTAATGGTGTGTTTTATAAGTTGGAATGCTCGTGGCATAGCTAATGGGGCCACAATCCGTAGAATCAAACGTTTATTCCGTTCTCATGGTGTTTCGCTTATGGCTATTTATGAGCCAAAATCTGATTTTGCTGCTATGGGTCCTCTTATTCGGAAGTTGGGTTGTGAAGATGGGGTGAATAATAGAAATAATAGAGTTTGGGTTTTACGGAAGCATGGGCTGCAGTGCATGGTTATTCAAGATTCGGATCAAGCATTAACTTTGCAAATTTCTCATCCGCTATGGGAGACAGCTGTTTGGGTTTCTTTTGTTCATGCTAGCTGTAACAGATTTTCTTGTAATTCTCTATGGGAAGAGCTAATGACTATTAGTGAGGTGGAATTCCCTTGGTTGGTTGTGGGTGATTTTAAGCGTGTTATTGATCGAGTGAGAAGATTGGAGGAAAACCTCTTAATGGTATGGCTGTAACGGAATTCTCGGATATGATTCAATACTCTAACCTTATGGATCCGGATATGAAGGTAATGTTATTACATGGTCTAATAATCGTATGGGAAGAAGGGCTATTTATCAAAGATTAGACAGAGCTTTGTATAATGAGCAATGGTTGCATTTGTTTCACTCTACCCGTGTTACTCATTTAGCTAGAACTTGCTCAGATCATGCTCCTATTCTTATCACTTTGCAACTTGAAGCTGAAGTGCGTCATGGCTCTTTTCGCTTTCTTAATGTGTGGCTGAAGCATCATTCATTTCAGGAGCTTGTAAAAACTTCTTGGGCTGCCCCTATGGATGGAAGACCGATGGTGTGCTTTGCTAAGAAACTTGGGCGTCTCCGGAAGACTATTTCTGAATGGAATAAGCATATATATGGGAGAATTGATCAGCAAATAAAAAACGCAGAAGATGAAGTTTTGGTTAGGGAAGCTCAATATCAAACTCTTGGTGATGATGATTCTAGGGCTGCTCTAAATTTAGCCCAGGCGCAATTACTTTCAAAGTTGAAATTAGATGAAGAATTATGGGCCCAAAAGGCTAACTTAAAGTGGTTAAAGGAGGGAGATAGAAACACAAAGTTCTTTCATTCTGTTGTAAAGAAAAAGAGGCAGAAATTATGTATTCACAAAATAAAGAATAGAGATGGCGTGTGGCTGAAAGAGAAAAGTGAAATTAAAGAGGAGGCTATAAGGTTTTATTCGGAGCAGCTTCAAGGTCATTGTGAGATTCCTTCCGATGATTTTATGTTTCTTATTCCACGGCTGATGCGAAGAGGATAACACCTCGCTTACGGCTGTTCCTAATGAGGATGAAGTTCGAGAGGTCATTTTTTCTATGAATGGCCAAAGTGCAGCTGGCCCGGATGGTTTCACGGGTGAATTTTATAAGGGCTGTTGGGATATAATTAAGGCTAATTTGGTGCGTGCTATTGGTGATTTCTTTTCTGGGTTTCAAATGCCAAGAAGCTGGACTAGTACTTTAATTGTCACAATTCCTAAGGTGGATTCTCCCTCTTCTTTTTCGGACTGAGACCGATTAGCCTCTGCAATTTACTGTAATAAGGTGGTTACAAAATTATTAACGTGTCGTTTGGCTCCCATTCTTCCTCGCATTATTTCCGGAGCAGAGTGGGTTTGTTCAAGGTAGGGTTATTCATGAGAATGTCTTATTGGCTCAGAAAATTATGCATTCTATAAACAAGAAAGTTCGGGGTTCTAATGTGGCTCTCAAGCTTGATATGGCGAAAGCTTATGATCGGCTATCTTGGTTTGCTCTTATAAAGGTGATGCGGCAATTTGGTTTTAATGAGGTTTGGATTGATCTCATCTTCCGGTGTATTTCCAATAGCCGGTTTTCAGTCCTTGTTAATGGTGAAAGTTGTGGTTTTTTTCACTCTACTAGGGGCCTTAGGCAAGGTGACCCCTTATCTCCTTATCTTTTTATTATTGCGGCGGAAATGATGAGTAGGGGTTTAAATTTCTTTTGCATACTATGTTCCCTCGCACCGGTACCGTATTCATATCAATTCTCCGTTAATTTCTCACCTTGCCTATGCGGATGATGTGATTATCTTTTGTAATGGGTCGAAATCTTCTTTAGAAGCGCATATGAAATACTTGGATTGGTACCAGAATTTTTCGGGCCGGTTAGTGAATATCAACAAGTCTTGCTTCATTACGGGTAATAATGGTAATAGAGATGAGATTATAGCAGCCACTACGGGTTTTGTAAAACAAGATCTCCCATTGCTATATTTGGGATGCCCGTTATACACGGGTAAAAAGAAGATCAGCCTCTTTACTCCTCTCATTAGTAAAATGGAATCGAGGCTTGCTTCTTGGAAGGGTAAATTACTCTCTTTTGGAGCCATACTCACTCTTATTCAATCTTGCTTATCTCGCTATGCCTCTCTATTATTTATCCCTTATTGATCCTCCAAAAGGGGTATTTCGTGCTTTGGAGAGGATTATTATGAGATTTTTTTGGAGTTCTAATGATGGGGAGAAGAAATGTCATTGGCTTTCTTGGGACAAAATCATCTGGCCGATTGAAGAGGGAGGTTTGGGGATTCGAAAATTTGAAGATATGGCTATGGCTTTTTCCATGAAACTTTGGTGGCGTTTACGTACCTCTAATTCTTTATGGAGTGAGCTTATGTTGGCTAAATATTGCTGGGAAATTCACCCTATGGATGCATGTATCACATCATACTCTTCTCATATTTGGAAAAGATTAATTGAAGCAAAGCCTTTAGTGGAGGATAGATTAGCTTGGAGGGTTGGGAGAGGAGACATTTCCATTCATGAAAAATGGTTAGAAGGGGATAGGGGTCAATTTCCTTCGATCACATTGAGGTCTCTTCTCTTTTCCATAATGCCGCTCCTAATATTGATCACATCCGAGAGTCTTTTGGCCAGACTTGCATCTCTCATAAATTCTCATTCTATTTCTTTATCGGACAAGGAGGACGTCCCTATTTGGATGCCTTCTTCTTCTGGTAAGTTCTCTGTTAATTCAGCTTGGAGAGAATGTCGTTCTAGCCGTCCTCATTCTATTATTTACTCTTATTGCTGGAGCAAATATATTCCCAAAAAGATTTCAGTATTCCTTTGGCGTGCTTTGCATAATGGATTGCCTACGGATGAGAGAACTCGCTCTAAAGGTATCTCCCTTGCTTCTAAATGTAATTGTTGTAATGCAGCAAGTGAAGAATCTATGGCGCATATTTTGGTTTATGGAGATATTGCTAAGAATGTTTGGGATTTCTTCAGTGGTTTGTGTGGCATTCGTTGTTTCATGGGTCATTTGAATCAGGTCCTCATTAGTTGGTGGCAAAGTCATTCCAATTCTGATTCCAATGTTTGTTCATGGCTATCTCGTCTCCTTCCAGCTCTTATTTTATGGGAAATTTGGTGCGCTCGAAATAAGAGCAGATTTGAAGATGTTCGAGATGAGTTCCAATGCTATTATCCATAAGGTTCGTTCTCAAGCTTCTAATATCGCCATCTCTTTTTCCCTTTCTTTCACGAGAAGTCAAGATAATCATTATTTGATGGATATTTTTCATTTGGCCTCTAAACCCTTTTTGATTCCTAAAATCCGAATGGTTTTATGGGTTCCCCCTAATGTTGGTGAGATTAAGCTTAACACGGATGGAGTTTCTAGGGGTAATCCGGGTATTGCTTCTGGGGGAGGTGTTTTTAGGAATCATAAAGGGGATTTTGTTCTTGGTTTCTCCCATTTTTATGGCTGCCATTCCAATATGATGGCGGAGGCTATGGCTGCAAGGGATGGGCTTATTTTGGCTCAAGCGCATGGATTCCATCGTGTTTGGTTAGAGGTTGATTCTCAAGTTTTGTTGCAGATTCTTATTCGAGAGTACCATATCTCATGGGCTGTTTGGTATGTTATTTCTCATATTCATAGATTATTGACTCAAATGGAAGTTCGAATTACTCATATTCTTCGCGAAGGGAATGGAGTAGCAGATGGTTTAGCTAATTTTGCTGCTGACGAGGTCCAAAATTTCACATTCACCTCTTTTAGTGATATTCCTAGGCCTTGCAAAGGCTGTGTTGTTCTGGACAAGGCTAGGATCCCTCATGCTCGTTTTCATTAGATCTATGGCCAGATTTTTATATAGGTTGTTTTCTATTTTTTGTAGTCACCCCTCCTTATATTGTAGAGGACCATACGACGTGTGTATGGCCTCCCCCCTAGATTTCATTTTCCTGGTGGTTGAGGTTGTAATGTCCCCCACCATGTTTGTACTTATTTTCTTTATTTAATAAAATCTAGGGAGTACCGTCTCCTTTCGCCAAAAAAAAAAAAAAAAAAAAAAAAAAAGAGCTCTTCCATATATGCATGATACTTCTGGAGGCCAGAGTCTATTGTCTTCCATCTGTTGGATACTTGATTGATGATCAATGTTGAGTCTCCGTACACTTCCAGTTCTTTGATATTGCGTTCAAGAGCAGCTTCCAAACCGTCTATGCATGCTTCATATTCTGCTGCATAGTTGGTTGCTTCAAAATTCAGTTTGATGGCTATGGGAGTGTGCTCATCTTTAGGATCGACTAGGAGCATTCCAATACCATTTCCCTTCTTGTTGGCTGCCCCATAGAAGAAGAGTTGCCAGCGGTTTTCACTGTCGAGTGAGAAGATTCCGTCATTTGGAAATTGTGGATCAGGACCCTTGAGTTCACTGATTGGGAAGTCTGCCAGTTGATCTGCCATTACTTGACCCTTTGTTGATTTTCTGGTCATATACTTGATGTCGAACTCAGCCAGGAAGAATGACCATTTGGCTAATCTCATTGATAGTGATGGCTAGTTGAAGAGATATCTGATGGGGTCCATCTTGGAGACCAGGAGAACTGAGTGGGACTGCATGTAGTATTTCAGTTTCTCAACTACCCATACCAAGGCAGTACAAGTTTTCTCTAAGGCTGAGTAGTTGAGTTCACATCATTGAAGCTTTCGGCTCACGAAGTAGATTGCATTCTCAATTCTTTAATCTTTCTATTCTTACGCCAGCATAGCCCCAATTGACGTATCAATCACAGTCAGGTATAGGAGGAGTGGCTTATCTTCATGTGGTAGGCACAGGATCGGGGGATTCACCAAGTATGTCTTGATTTTCTCGAAAGCTTGTCGGTATTCGGAGTTCCATTCGATAGCAGCATTTTTTTCTCATTAGCTTGAATATTGGCTCGCACAGATCTGTCAGCTGGTTGATGAAGCGGCTGATGTATTGAAGTCTTCCCATGAAACTTTTTACTTCTGTCAGTGTCTGCGGTGGCTTCATGTCGATGATGGCCTTGATTTTCTTGGGATCTGCTTCGATGTCTCTTTCTGTGACCATGTACCCCTGTACTTTGCCTCGTTTTACGCCAAATGTGCACTTTGCAAGGTTCAATCTCATGGAGTGCTTTCTTGAGTCTGTTGAAGAACTTTCTCAAATCTGTCTTGTGCTGCATGTCTGATCCTTTGGAGTGAATGATCATGTCGTCGACGTACACTTTGATTTCTTTGTGAATCATGTCATGGAAGGGGCAGTTGCAGCATTTGATAAGTAGCCCCAGCGTTCTTTAAACAAAATGGCATGACCGTATAATAGTATGTCCCCCATGGAGTGGTGAAAGCAGTCTTGGCTTGATCTTCTTCGGACATCTTGATCTGATTGTATCCGGCAAAATCGTCCATAAAGGATTTTACTTCAAAATTTGCAGTGGTGTCGACCAGCATGTCGATGTTGGGCAGCAGGAAATCGTCTTTTGGGCTGACTTTGTTGAGATCTCGAAAGTTTACACAGCATCTGATCTTTCCATTGGTCTTGGTGACCGTTATAATGTTGGAAAGCCAAGTTGGGTACTCAATTACTTTGATGAAGTCGACGCGAAGCATTTTCTCAATCTCTTCTTTTACTTCCAGGGACCATTATGGCTTGATCTTGCACAGTTCTGTTTGACGGGCTTGGATTCAGGATCCAGAGGAATTCGGTGCTCCACGATTGAGGGGTCAAGCCCTGGCATGTCTTGGTATGACCAGGCGAACACGTCAACATACTCTTTGAGGATATTTATCAGGGCTTCTTTTTCTGCACCGGCAAAGAAACTGCCCACTTATGTCTCTTTAGGCTCTTGCACTGACCCCAGATTCACTTTAGTCATAACCTCTTCAGCAGCTTGGGCCCGATTTTCCTCTCGATCAACTACACGCTTGAGAACCTCTTTAATGTATTGTTCTTTTAGTGTGTCTGTTCTTTATCATTTTTTTATTTTATTTTTTTTTTGCAAAAAGAGGACGGTACCTTCCTAGATTTTATTAATTAAGAAAAAATAGTACAAACAAGGTGGGGGACATGACAACTTCAACCACCAGGAAAGGCAAAAATGGGGGGAGTCCTTACACAAGTTTTAAGGTCCTCTACAAAAAAAGGGAGGGGAAACAACCTAACATCGATAAAAGGAAAATTACAAAAGAAGCCATCAAAAACTAAGATCTAACATAAGGGATAGCAGCTCTATCTAAAATATATGCTCCTTTGCAATGGTGAGGGAGATCACTAAAAGAAAAATATTCTGAATTAGCTCTCTTGGCCGCAGCGACATTAGCCAACCCATCAGCAACCTGATTACCTTCACGCAGAATATGAGTAACTCTAACACCAATATGAGAAATTAGCCTTTTAATATGAAGAACCTCGTACCAAATACTCCAAGGAATATGATAATCTCGGATCAGCACATTCAAAAGAATTTCAGAATCAATTTCAAGCCAAAGAGAAGAAATACCAAATTGAGACGCATAAAGGAGGCCGTCCAGAACCGCCTTAGCTTCAGCAACCATTTGGTACTATGACCATAGAATTTGTAATAAGCAAATAACAAATGACCGTTCTTATTTCTGAAAATACCTCCTCCAGAACTGATACCCGAATTTCCTTTTGAAGCTCCATCTGTATTAAGCTTGAGAATTTCCGATCTAGGAGTTTTCCAATGGATAAACCTTAATAACCGAGGCTTAGGAATAGCCTTAGGAAGGTGAAAGCAATGAAAAATCTGAGCTTCCATGTCAGAGCAAGGGAAAGAAAGGCTGTAAGCTTAATGATAGAACCAATCTGCACAAGAACATCCCGGATAATCATTGTTGAAGACATGAATACCCTCAAATCTGACTTTGTTTCGACTCTTCCATAACTCCCAAAGAATGAAGCAAGGGACAATGCGAGAAAGCCAAAGAATCCCCTTATTTTTCCCAAGGGCCGAATTAAACCACCAACTATCAAGGATAGTTTTTACATTGTTGTAAGATATATGTTCACCAAACAGCCTAGAAAACAAATCCCAAGTCTCAAAATCCACTTGACTTTGAACAAAAAGATGCATAGAATCCTCCATAGAATGCTGTGAACAACAAACACAGGAAGAAACAAGGGATATACCCCTAGATTGAATAGCCACATCGGTAGGAAGGCCATTATGTAACATTCGCCAAAGGAAAATAGAAATTTTCAACGGAACATGTTTGTTCCAGCAATATTCAAAGATCAAATTCCGAGCATTAGCCACTCTACACACTTGCCAAGTCGAAGAAAGAGAGAACTGACCTTTAAGTGAGGGAATCTAATAAACACAATCAGGCGTATCCGAGAGAGAAATATTTTGACTTTGAATTTTGTGAAGAACATCCGGGCCATACATATCACAAATGTGATTAATTCTAGGCTGACCCTCATGAAACAAAGAGGAGACTTCAATATGGTTACCGGGAAGATTCAGACGAGGACCTTCCATCCACTTCTCATGAATCGAAACATCCCCCAACCAATCCTCCAAGCAATGTGATTTTCAACAATACCTTTAGCTTGAATCATGCGGCACCAAACATGAGAAGCGTATGTAGGCTTGCCCGCATCCATAGGATGAGAGCCAAAACAGTACTTATCAAGCATGAATTCAGACCAGAATGAGAGCTTCTAAGACGCCACCAAAGATTCATAGCAAAAGCCATAGAAATATCTTCAAAACGACGAAGGCCCAAGCCACCTTCATTACAAGGCCGAAACATCAGCTCCTTTCTCACCCAATGACATTTGGATTGGCCCTCTTCATTACACCAAAAGAAATTTGTAATCAGATGGTACATAGCTTGGATAACCCCCTTGGGAGGATCCACCAACGAAATATAATAAAGAGGAATAGCTTGCAAACAAGATTGAATAAGAGTGAGCTTAGCGCCAAAGGAAAGGATCTTTCCTTGCCAAGAAGCAAGCTTATCAGCCATTTTTTGAAGAACATTGTCAAAAAGAGCAACATTTTTTTCTCCCAACATAAAGAGGACAACCAAGGTAGCTAATAGGAAGAGATTTCTTTTCAAAAGAAGTAGCAGCCACATTAATAAAATCCCTAGCCTCATCATTTTTTCCAGTAATGAAACAAGATTTCCTAGCATTCACAAGCTGACCCGAGAATTCTTGATACCAGTTAAGACATCTCCTTGACAAAGACCACGAGAAGAGTGAAAATAAGAATATCATCGGATCTAGAGAATCTTCAGAACCATTGCAGAAAATAAGAATATCATCGGCATAAGAAAGATGAGAGATCATAGGGGTATGGATGTGAGCCCGATATCTATATTGAGGATACTCAGAGTGAAGTCGGTTGAGACCCCTACTCAAAACTTCGGCTGCAATTATGAAAAGAGTGGGAGATATAGGGTCTCCTTGACAAAGACCACGAGAAGAGTGAAAAAATCCAGAACTTTCCCCATTAACTAGAACCGAGAACCAACAAGAAGAAATACTTCGAAAGATCAAATCATTCCAAATTTCAGAAAAGCCAAACCTTCTCATAACTTTAATCACCGCAAACCAAGATATGCGATCATAGGCTTTGGCCATATCTAATTTAAGCCCAATATTAGAGCCACTCACCTTTTTCCGAATAGAATGCATAAGCTCTTGAGCCAACATGACATTTTCATGAATCAACCGCCCTTTCACAAACCCACTTTGTTGAGGAGAAATAATTCTTGGAAGAATAGGAGCTAAGCGGGAATTAAGCAGCTTCGTAATAATTTTATTCGAGAAATTGCATAGGCTAATGGGTCTCATCTCCGAAAAAGAAGTAGGGGCGCTGACTTTGGGAATAAGGACTATAAGAGTCGAAGTCCAGCTTCTCGGCATTGGGAAACCCGCAAAAAATTCCTTGACTGCTCTATGTAAATCCTCCTTAATAATGTCCCAACAGCCTTTGTAAAAAGCACCATTAAAACCATCAGGACCAGCAGCACTCTGGCCATTCATAAGACCAAATAATCTCTTTAATATCATCCAAAGACGGAACAGCCGTAAGCATTGCATTATCATCATCATTGATTAGCCTAGGAATTACCTCTAGAATATCAGCTTTAGGATTATCAAGGGAAGATTGTAGCTGATTCGAAAAGAAAGCAACAGCCGCATCCTGGATCTCTTCTTTATCATGAACCCAATTCCCGTTACCGTCTCTAATTCTGTGAATGTAAAGCTGCTGCCTTTTTTTCTTAACGTAAGAATGAAAAAACTTTGTATTGTAGTCTCCCTCCTTTAACCATTTAATTTATTTTTTTTTTAAACGAAAGGAGACGTAGCTCCCTAGATTTTATAAATAAAATAAAAGAACAAAGCACGGTGGGGGACATAAAACCTAACCACCGGAAAAGGAAAGAAATCTACAATGTGGGGCTTAAAGCCAACAATAAAATCAAGAAAGCTAAGGGGAGGGGTGCAAGTCCATATGGACCGACCCAAAACAAGAGGAAGGGGGAAACTAAACCCTAAGCTATCAAAGGGGAAAGGGGAAAGCCAAAACCCATCAAACAAAATTATCAGGAGGAGAAGCCGACCTTCCACGCCATTTTCTAGAGGAGACCATTGTGAAACCATCAGCATTTGTATTCTTTTTGTGAGACAGAATAAAAGGAGTATAGCCAGCCATATCAGTAACAAATGAATATGGAGCCCTTGAAGTCGAAAAACGCTCTGGAGAGATTGGTTCCACTGCCACGAAAGGTTGGGGAGGATGGGACTCCCTATATCGAGCAATGTTGCGCATTATAGCCTCCTCATCATTCGGAGGAGCATTGACATTACCTAAAACATTATGAACAGGCGCAGTGTTTTCCATAGGAGCAAAGAACAAACCCATTTTTTTCATCGCAATATTTCCTTGAATGTACCACATCGTATTGCGAACTTCCACAACATTTGAAACATTGGGACCAGTTTTTGTATCATGAGGAGGAATAGATCCTGATTTTGCTCCGTATGAGCAAGAACATCTGTCAAAACACTTTCAATAGCATCGTTAGTGGCCGCCTTCTCACCATATGAATCACCTCATTGCAAACCTTATTAAAAACCTTTTGAACAAAGCATCGAAATGGGCTGTCCTCTTCTTGCCTTGATGGGAATAAAAACCTTTTCGCTCACCTTCCGGTAGGAGGCTCCTTTGAAAACCCCCACCAAGATCAACAATCTCAATTTCATGATCCACTCCATCAATTTTCGTACCACTATTAGAAGACACCTTTGAAGGCCGAGGATCAACCTCGTTTAGGAGCCATAGTAGGAGCCATAGTAGGACCCCTCCGAGCCATAGTAGGAGCCGAAACGTATTGTTAACAAAGTCCCCCGAATCTAGATCGTGCAACTTCGCTTCTTGAGCAATACCATCAGATTTAGCCCCACTACTAGAAGAAATATGTTCATTAGTCTCAGTACTAGGGCCCTTCTCTTTTGCTTCAACCTGTTTAGGCACAAATTTTTGACAGTCTTCTCAAAACTCTGTTTAGACAGCAAGCTAGGATTAACTTTATTACAAGAAGAAATATCATGGCCAAACATCATGCAATGCTTGCAATATTTGGGGAAAGAATCAAACTCAACCTTTTGATAAAAACTGGAACAAACATCCCCACAATCAATAAAAATTTCATGTGGTAATTTTTTAGAAGCATCAACCTTAATAAGAATTTTGGCTATGCTTGGACGAGATAGTTCAGCCGTGGCTTTATCCAAAGATAACGGTGTACCAATCGTAGAGGCAGCAACAAACATAAAAGATTTGTTCATTAAATGGATTGGAAGGCCAGGAAAACCTACCCAAATTGGAATAAATGGAGACTCTTGATCCGGCCTCCAATCCGGAGACCAAGCCAAAGTACGCATGGGGAATCGAGTCACATACCAAACATCTTTCATGAACAGCCTTTGATAGTCCTCTTCATTTGCTAACTAAATTAGAATATGCCGAGAATCCAATAAACCAAGCTTATAGTTTCCCTTTAACTGAAATTTTGCAAACGCAATACGAGCATCTTCCATTGTAGGTTTACCATGCTGGAATTTTCCAACCAGCGTATATTTGAAAGGCAAAGCAAAAGCATCAATTAAATCTTTAGAGAGTTTAATGGAGGGAGTACCTTTATAGCTACCCGTCGGAATAACCTGAGTGAAATCCTTATTCGCATTGGAATGAGAGAATAACCCAGCGAAAGATTTGGAAACATGCTTTGAGGAATTTTGACCAACTGGCGCAGACGCATAATTAGGAGTCCGTTGTGTTAGTGGATTGAGAGAGGTATCTTGAAGCTGCGCCGCCAAAATATTAGGGTTGGCAAATGAACACATCGGCGCAGAAGAAGAAATAGGGTTAGATTCAGCCGAAATAGGTTTTGCAGGGCATAACAACGAAGCATTAGGGTTAGCTGCGGTAATGGGTTGTTGAATAGACGGAGAATAATATGGATTATGCGGGCTGGAGTTCAATGACGGGAAGAAAGAAACCGGCACAGCCATGGCTGTCGGCGCCCCAAGGGCTGCCACCCTAATTAGGGTAACGGCAAACAGACAGAGAGAAGAGAGTTTAGTGCGTGTGTGTGTTTTAGCAACGCTAGGTCTGCATATTTTAATCTCCTTTAACCATTTAATGTTAGCCTTTTGATGCCATAGATCTTCCTCAACCTTCAGCTTAGCAAGAAGGTTAGCTTGAGCCAAACTAAGAGCAGCCCTGTTCTCATCAGAATTATCACTTTGAAAAAGCAATTCTTTTTGACAGACATCATCTTCAGCCATTCGAACATGTTGGTCTACCCTACCAAACACCTCTTTATTCCAAGAAGAGATACATTTCCGAAGACGAGCTAGCTTCTTTGCAAACCGAACCATAGGGCCCCCATCCATATAATCTTTCCAAGAGTTCTCAACCAGCGACAAAAAAGAGGAATGCTTCAGCCAAATATTAAGAAAGCGAAAAGAACCTCTAGTAGCTTCAGCCGAGGTCTTAATTTGAACCAAGAGAGGATTGTGATCTGAACAAATGCGATTAAGATTAGTGACAGAAGTAACATGAAAAGTATCCATCCATTGAAAATTATAGAGAGCGCGATCAAGACGTTGAAAGATAGTAGGCTTTCCTCTCGGTTTATTAACCCAAGTGAATTTATTCCCTAAATAACCAGCATCCAACAGACCAGAAAATTGCATCATATCCGAGAATTCCGTTACTGCCTTTCTACGAATAGGATTCCCTCCTATCTTTTCCGATTGCATCAGCACACAGTTAAAATCACCAATAACCATCTATGAAGTTGTACTAGAACTGAAGTCCATAAGGTTGTCCCAAATCTCTCTACGTTCAAAACTATTACAACTAGCATAAACCACAGTCAAATGAACACTAGAATCCCATTGAGCATGAGAAATTTGCATAGTAAGAGCTTGACAAGTATCCTGAATCACACGGCAATCAAAACCATGCTTCCAAAAGAACCAAATTTTCCCATTACAATTAGAAAAACTACCAACACAACCCATCTTCCTTTGCGTGGTCACACGCTGAAACTGAGAAACTTTAGGCTCAGACATAGCAAAAAAAGAAGCACCATGAAGATGGAAAAGCCTTTTTGCCCGTCTAAAAGACGCACCATTACCAATACCTCTAACATTCCAGAAAATCATAGCTACCATTGCAAAAATAAAGAGGAGAGTATATGACTTACACGGAGAATTAAGAGTGAGGAGAGGAAGATTTGCCACGATTCCTCTTAGTTGTCACTTTGGTAAATCCGTCAGCATCAACGTCTTTATTAGAAGTATTGGCAAAAGGGGTAGAACCAGCCCTCTCCATGACAAAAGAAACTGAAGAAGGACCTCGGGGTGACAGATTAAGCCCCTCAATTTGAGCCTTATTATCCGTTAACTCTTCTATCATAGGGATAAAAGCATTAGGATTGATATCTTCTACTATGATTGAATTATGTTGCGCTTTGTGCAGCTCCACATTATGGATAATAGAAGATAGATCAGCCTCAATACTATTGCCATTGTCAACATTCACAGGTTGGGATGCCGTTCCCAAACCAGCTCCCATAGATCTAGCTTCGGAACAGGCTTTATTTAGAGCAAGTTCAACAGTCGAAGGGAGTTTTTGGCCTCGAATTGCCATTTTTGGAGCCACAGCCGTAGGTTGAACCAGCTTGGCATTGCCAGCACTATCATCATTCTCTTTCACACTATCAACAACTTTTTCACCTCTACTAGAGGGATTCCCATTAGCAATAGCACCTTCCTTAACTTTAGCCTTATCCTTATTAGGTTTATCTGTTTGCAGTTTTGAAGTATTTAGCTGGGGGTTAGCCTTCCTGCACAAAGAGATATCATGCCCAAGAATAAAATAATGCTTGCAATATTTGGGGACATTATCATACTCAACCTTTTGATAGAAACTTGGATATACATCACCACAATCAATGAAAATCTCATTAGGAAGTTTTTTTGATGCATCAACTTGAATCAGAATTTTTGCAATGCTAGGCCTAGAGAGTTCAGCCGTGGCCTTATCTAACTAGAGGGGGGAACCAATCATAGATGCAGCAGCATATAAGAAAGATTTATTCATTAAGTGAATTGGAAGCCCTGAAAAACCAACCCAAACAGGAACAATGGGAGATTCCTATTCAGGTCGCCAAGCCGGAGACCACGCCAACGTACGCATAGGAAATTGATCAACATACCACACTTCTTTCATAAATAAACGTTGATAATCTTCTTCCGTATATAATTGGATAAGCATGTGTCGATTATCCAGATGACCAAGTTTATAGTTTCCTTTCAGTTTAAATTTAACAAAAGCAATTCTAGCATCTTCCATGGATGGTCTCCCATGCATTTACCAATAAGAGTAAATTTAAAAGGTTTGGAGAAAGTATCAAGAACTTCCCTGGATAACTTGATGGCTGGAATTCCTTTGTGCTGACCTGTTTGTATTGCCGAGGTGTTAGGGTTATGAGAATACGCAACAACCCCATGGGGAGAAGGAGAATCCTTTTGCAAAAATAAATCAGCAAATGACTTAGAGATCTGGGCAGGCGGATTTTGATTTTGAGATGGATTAGAAGTTTTATTTTGCGAAGAATCAGATCTCATCGACTGTTGATGATTAAAGGAGGGGCTATCATTGGGAGGCGCCAACAGATTAGGGTTTGCATGGGGACGCTGTGCCAACCCAAGGGAATTAGGGTTAGGGTTCGAAAGAGATTGTTGCAAGGAAGGAGAGTAATACCGATTATAGTTACTGGAATTCATTGAAGGAAACAATGCCGCCGGTGAAACCATGGCAGCCAGCGAAAGCCTCTAGGGCGGAACCCTAGAGACGAGAACAACGGTTAGAGAGAGAAAGCTATGCTAAGTCATTTTGGGATTGATATAAAGAAATTATTTATGTTCTTTATCAAGTGAATCATTATTAACTTCTTTGAAGTTGTTAGTTAACTTATCAGTTGTTAAAGTGGCAATGAGGGGAAAATTCGAAAGGCCAAATTTTTCATTTAAGACAAAGGGAAATACATTGTTGGCTACAAAATCGTAGTCTTCTAGCGTGAGGCCGTCAGACGATTCAGAGGACTTGTATTTGACAATGAGAGACTCGGAGGGTTCAAGATTAGGTTTAGGGAAATGGGGGAGTGGCCCCAATTTGTCTATCATCTCTTTCCTGCTTGCCCTCGGTCCGGTGAAAGTCACCCAGTTTTTCAGTGGCATTGAAGGATGTTTGGTGAGGGTTTGGGAGTTGAAAGGCTTGGCTTCTGCTGTCCTGATCATGGCGATTATGCTGTCCTCGGAGCCCAGATCAATCAGGTTTGGAACCTCC
Organism: Adenophora triphylla var. japonica; assembly: GCA_022495995.1. Lineage (NCBI taxonomy): Eukaryota > Viridiplantae > Streptophyta > Magnoliopsida > Asterales > Campanulaceae > Adenophora > Adenophora triphylla. The sequence goes on along the minus strand of JAFEMH010000667.1, from coordinate 149,414 downwards.
ATTACTTCTTCGAAAAGAGTCTATAGAGCAGGTCCACTTAAAGCATCTTCCACGAATTCTGGTTCTTTCCGCTTTGGAGTCACTGTTTCGAATGTGGCTTCGTAGGCTGGACCGAACAGCCTAGGGCTGAACAAAAAAACTGCCGGACCAGACCGATAGAACCTGACCAGACCAATGAAAACCGGACCAATCCAATAGAATTGGTTTGGTTCTGGTCCCAAATTTATATGGAACCGATTATTTGGGTTGATCCTGGTTTTTGAAAAAATATATATGGTCCTGGACCGAACCCGGACCGGACCGATTATGTATTTATTATGTATAATATATATATATATATATATATATATATATATATATATATATACATATATATATATATATATATATATATATATATATATATATATATATATATATATATATATATATATATATATATATATATATACATATATATATATATATATATATACTTTTCCGTCCCACCTTAGTGTAGACTAAGGTGGTGGGCACAATAACTAAGGAATATTATTAAGATAATGAAAATGTGAGGTAGAAAATGAAGAGAGAGAATGAGTGGAGTGAATAGTAGGTTGGTTGAATAAATTGTATGGTGAAAAATGAAGAGAGAGAATGAGTGGGTGGGGTAGGGAAAATAAAAAATAATAAAAAACTTTCTAATTTTGACAGTCTACACTAAGGTGGGACGGACGAAAAAGGAAAGAAGTCTACACTAAGGTGGGACGGAGGGAGTATATATATATATATATGTATGTATGTATGTATATATATATATATATATATATATATATATATATATATATATATATATATATATATATATATATATATATATGTATGTATGTATATATATATTTATTCATAATTTCAAATTCCTAATTTCTAAAAAAAATAAATTAATTTTGCTGTGACCTTATCCATCCAGCGACATTACAAGTTTACAAAAACCCTAACCCTAACCCTATCATATCTCTTTCATTTCCGCCGATTGGTTTTCTATCCATCTCTCTCTTTTTTTTTTTTTTTTTTTTTTTTTTTTTTTTAGACGAAAGGAGACGTAGCTCCCTAGATTTTTATTAATAAAGTAAAGATTACAAAACAAGGTGGGGGACATAAACCTAAACCACCGGAACAGGAAAATAAATTAAAATGTGGGGCTTAAAGCCAACAATAAAATTAAGAAAACTAAGGGGAGGGGTGCAAGTCCATTTGGACCGCCCCAATACAATAGGAGGGGGGGTTTTAAACCCTAAAACACCAACTGAAACAACCCAAGAACGGGTTTTGCAGAAACCATAGGTGAGCAAGATGACAATGAGCGGTCGTGCCCAGAAACCAACATCGCCGCGTGACCACTTATGCCAGGGGGCTAAAAACCAGAAAAGAACCACAGTACCCATCAAGACAGTCATTGATAATGTTGTCAATTGAATCAACTCCAAATGACAACAAAAATAATTTAGGTAGACCTGTAAATGTTGTCAAATGAACCAAAAAATCCAATTGACCAAACATAAGATTATCACGAACTGTTGTCAATTGAAAAATAGCATCCAACTGACCAAGCTTTTGGTGTCCATTTAACTGGAACTTCACAATTATACGAAATTCAACCATAGTCGACCATTCGTACAAAACGAAAGGATTATTAACAATCAGAATTAAACCATTTGATACCTTAAAAGAAGGCATATGACTAATCGGGACTGCCTTGTAGACCGGCAAAAACAGACCTGTAGAAGACGACGGCGGCGGCTTATCGGAGGTAGAGGTTATTTGCGGCTGTTGCCAAAACGGAGATACCGGCGCTGGAGTTGGAGGCGCGGCATTATGAATTTCAGTAGGAGAAATCGGGGAGGCCGATTTGTTGATGGACAGGGCTGGATTTGGAGAAGGCGGCGGTGGCATATCCGAATTAGGGTAATTTGGATGCGCCGTAGACGAGTTTTGATGCGTTGCCGGCGTTGGGGTAGACGGCGAAGCATTGAATGTGTTAGAGATCGAGGCCATATGGCCGGAAAAACGCAACCGACGGCTTGGTGTAAACCTTGAAATAGGGTGTTGATTGGAGTTGATTTCCAAAACAAACACCATAATAACGGAAATATGAAAGAAATCTATGAAACCAAGCAAGAAAACGGCGACCCAGAAGGGCCGGCCGCCCCTAGGGAGAACCCTAGGACGGGGAAGACCTAGTCCGCCCTAGAGAGAAAAGAAAACAGTGCGTGTGTGTTTTTTTTTTTCCTAAAAAATTGTTTTTCTATCCATCTCTCTCTCTCTCTCTCTCTCTCTCTCTCTCTCTCTCTCTCTCTCTCTCTCTCTCTCTCTCTCTCTCTCTCTCTCTCTCTCTCTCTACGCTTTTCCCCCCTCTCGTCTTTCTCTCATCTCAATTCTAAACACTAGAAATCAAATTGATTTTCCATGGCGGCGCCCTGATTTCGACTCTGCTGTCCAACCACGGCACCACCGTCGATCTCTACCGACGGCGCAGCTGTAACGGAAGTAATTAATCTACGACACATATCTGTTTTTTCGTGCGAGGTTGCAGAACATCACTACTCTGTTATTTTGCCTCTCAAATCTCCAATAAAAGGTAATGATTTAATGAGATTTTGATGTTATTTTCTCAGTCTCTACCTCCAATCTACTCGTATTTTCAATTTTCTTACAATTTTGCATCTGAATTTAGTTATTAGGGTCTGAATCATGTTTATGTTTTTCTCTTTTGTTCCTCTATTTCAGTTAATTTGTTGTATGTCTGAATATTTTTATTTGAACTTTGTTTATGTAATCGTCCTATATTTTGGTTTCATGAAAAAAATAGTTGTTGCATGTTTTATCTTTAGAAAAAAATATATAGTAGTGTAACTTGTGGAACCGGACATAAACCAAACCATTGGAACCGGACCAATGTGACTGGTCCTGTAATGTAATGGTCTGGTCCTGGTCCTGAATTTAGGCAGAACCGAACAATTGGTCCGGTCCTGTTTTTTTGAAATTTTGATAAAATCCGGACCAATCCGGACCGTGAATACCCCTAGAACAACCTGTCTCCCAAGAAGAGTGCCTCGAGCTGTTCTTCTATGTATGGATCCCTTTGAATGAGTACTCATGCTGAACTGTGGTGGCAACTGGTCCAGGTAGTGCAGTGATGTCGAGGAATGCTCCCCTTATCGAATTAGCCTTTAGTCCTCTAAAACGCTTGAGGTTTCGTGCAAGCTTTCCCATCTTTTATGTAGTCTCTGTACTGAATTTTCCTGTTCCTTTCTTATCTTCATAGGTTCCAGTGTCGGTCCCCTCAGTTCCGCTGTCAGTTCCCTCATTTCCTTTCTCATCTTCATCAGTTCCGCTATCGGTTCCCTTAGTTCTGCTGTCAGTTCCCTCAGTTTCTTTCTCATCTTCATCAGTTCCACTGTCGGTTCCATTGACGAAGTAGCAACCGAGGTTGAAGATGTAAGGTTGGAGGTTGGGTATACCGTAGGAGGTTCCCCTTTTGCGGGCTGCTGATTTGGTGCTTGCGAGCCTCTTGTCTTCCCTAATGTCAGCTGGTGTAGGCACATAACTGAGCCCCTAGACTGTATTGTGGTCCTTGACTTCGATGACTTGGTGTTGGCCTTGTAACCTTTTGCCGAGCCCCAGTCCTGGGATGAGGTTCATGAGTTTCATCATCTTCATGGCAGGAGGGATCTTATCCAGTTAATGCCATATCGTCGTAATGCTTGATTTCTAACACTGGAATGCCGTTGGTGCAGGTCCCTTTGGTGGTGACGCTATTCCCGTAAACAGTTGTCAACTTACTTCCTTGCATGAATTTGATACATTGGTGAAGGGTGGACGCCACGCAGTTTATTTGATGCAGCCATGGTCTTCCCAGGATAGCTGTGAAAGTGATAGGAATGTTCAACAAAGGTAGCAACCCTGAGAACTGTGCGGGAAGTAGAATCATAAGCTTTGACAGTGTGGACTGATGGCTTCCAGTCTGTGAGCTTGATATCGAGCAGGTCCATCATCTTGGTAGGCAAGACATTCATTCTAGAGCCTCCGTCTACCAGTACGCGGGGAAGGCGGCGCACATCAAACTGAACAGTGATATAGAGCGGCTCATTGTAATCAGCCCCAAATTTTGGCATGTCAAAATCTGTTAAGGTGATGATGTTTCCATAGTGGATATTGCCAATCATCTGGATTACTTCTTCTGGAGTTGCGTCCACGGGGACCATGGTACGGGCCAAACTTTCCTCCAACTTGAGCTTATGATGGTATGAAGATGTGAGCAGAGACCAAAGGGAAATGTTCGCCTGGGTCTGCTTGAGCTAAGTTAGTATCGGGTCTCCTTTTCGGAACTTGTTTCTTTGAGTACGGGACGATCGGGTTGCTGCTCTGGCTATGTTGGCTTTTTGCTGGCCTTGGGCGGTAGCACATGGATTTGACCGGATCGGGTCAGAACATTGACGTCGTGCTTGGCTTCTATCGAACATGTTTCCTTGAGTTGAGCCATAGTCAGTGGAGGATTTTTCGAAGCACAAGTCCATACGTCCTCTCTTTTTTTTTTTTTGGCAAAAGGAGACGGTACTCCCTAGATTTTATTAATAACGAAAAATAAAATTACAAACATGGTGGGGGACATGACAACCTTAACCACCAGAGAAAACACCTAGGGAAGGCTCTGGCACGGCTTGGGACAAGACTCCAACGAAGGAAACTGAAAATCCGTTTGCTCAGCAGCCGAAATATTTGCAAGAAAATCTGCCACTTTATTACCTTCCCTGTAGACACTTCCTCCATGAACCTGAATAGACACTTCCTCCATGAATCTGAAAATGGCTTGAATGAAGTACCATATCTCCCAAGGAATATTGCATTTGCGAAGTAAGATGAGAGACAAAACTTCAGAATCCACCTCAAGCCAAAGAGAATTAAAACCCATTAACCTAGCTTGAGTAATTCCATCAAGAGCAGCCCTAGCTTCAGCAACCATGTTAGTAGCATTACCATAAAAATGAGAAAAAGCAAAAATAAAAGACCCATCATGCAGGCGTAAAATACCACCACCCGAGGCAATGCCCGGGTTTCCACGAGAAGCTCCATCCGTATTAACTTTCACTTGTCCCACAGAAGGAGGGGACCAAGAAACAAGCTTGACACGAGCAATAGACGGGGTAGCCATAATAATATTAAAAAATAGAGCAATATTTACCTCCGAAGGAAGAACATGAAAGGATAAGCTGTGAGCACGAAGGATATCACTGATTTGAAATTGAATATTATTACGAACCTTTTCCCAACTAGGAGTTCCATCATCAAACCTGCATTTATTCCTGTGCTTCCAAAGCTCCCAACAAATGATACTCGGAAGAATATCTCCCAACCATAATACAGCCCGACTAAGCTTGGAATTTTTACAAGCATGCCAAGCAATCATCCTTTGCATAATACCTTTACGAGATATGTTGTCGTCAGTAGGGAGAGCAGCCTTTAGACATTTCCACATGAATATGGAAACCTTAAGAGGAATATGCTTATGCCAGCACCAAGCAAAGACCCTACTCCGAGTACGGGACATTCTGCATTCCCTCCAAGCCGAAGATATAGAAAATCTGCCCGAAGAAGAAGGGGACCAAAATGGCTGATCACTATCTCCATCAATCCGAATGCCATAGGATTGAATCTCCATCAAACATTGCTGCCCAAAAGTATCACGAATATAATCTTCCCTTAAAACACCATCCTCAAATAACGAAAAAATTTGATCATGCCGATTATCAAGAAGAGGAATATCACGAGGAAGCCACTTTTCTTGAACAGAAATATCACCACAACCCACACCCCAAGCAATACGACTCTCCACCAAATCCTTAGCAGCAACCATACGCTTCCAAATGTGGAAGCAACCCAACCTAGAGATGGCATCCATAGGATGAGTACCACGACAATATTTGGCCGCAAGAAACTGAGCCCAAAGAGAGTTGGACGTGCGAAATCTCCACCAAAGCTTCATAGAAAAAGCGATCGGCATCTCCTCAAATTTACGGAGGCCTAAGCCCCCTTCCTCAATAGGCCAGAAAAATTCATTCCGAGAAACCCAATGACACTTATTTCCCCCGTCAGAACTACTCCAAAAGAAATTAGCAATAAGACGATTCATGGCATTAATAACTCCCTTCGGAGGATCAAGTAAAGAGATGTAATAGATAGGGATAGCTTGGAGGCAGGACTTAATCAAAACAAGCTTAGCACCAGCCAAAAGTAATTTACCTTGCCACGAATCAAGCTTATCACGAAGCTTCTGCATAATAGGATCGAACAAAGATTGCACCTTCCTACCGATATAAAGAGGGCATCCCAAATAAACAATAGGCAAATTTTTCTTTTGAAACCCCGTAATAAGAGAGATAGAATTATCATGCTCAGCCACATCCCGCCCCGTCAGAAAACAAGATTTAGATATGCTAATTAGCTGCCCTGAGAAATGTTGATAAGTCGCCAAGAACTCCATATGACGCTCAAGAGAAGGAATACTTCCGTTACAAAAGATAATAATATCATCAGCATAGGACAAATGAGAGATGATAGGAACATTAAGGTTGCCCGTATGAAAAGCCACATGAGGATGAAGGAGATGGAGATTATTAAGGCCCCGGCTTAAAACTTCAGCAGCAATAATAAAAAGACTAGGAGATATAGGGTCCCCTTGTCGAAGACCACGAGTAGAAACAAAGTAGCCATTTGCAGTACCATTAATAAGAACCGAGAACCAACAATAATTGATGCATCTAAAGATCATGTCCAGCCATTCTTCTGTAAAGCCAAATCTCCTCATCACCTTAATCAAAGCAAACCAAGAAAGTCTATCATAAGCCTTAGTCAAGCTTTAAAGCAATATTAGACCCATGCACCTTTTTCTTAAGCGACTGAAAGAGCTCTTGAGCCAACAAAAGATTTTCATGAATAAGACGACCCTTCACAAAGCCACTTTGCTGAGGAGATATAATACGAGGGAGCACAGATTGCAGCCGAGAGCATAAAAGTTTGGTAATGATTTTATTCGAAAAATTACACAAACTAATAGGCCGAAGCTGCGAGAAGGAAGTAGGGGCTGCCACCTTAGGGATAGTAACAATAAGCGTACTAGTCCAGCTCCGAGGGAGAAGAAACCCTGAGAAGAACTCAAGGACAACATTATAAAGATCCATGCAAATAATATCCCAACATTTATGATAGAACTCCCCCGTAAAACCGTCCGGACCAGCAGCACTAGTCCCACTCATACTGAGAACGATATCATGAAGCTCTTTAAGTGTAGGGGGAGTAATAAGCATCTTATTTTCCTCATTGGAAATCAACCGAGGAATCACATTCAACAGCTCATCCGGGGGATCCACATTATCATCAGGATTTCCATTAAGCTGGTCCGAATAGAATCGAATAGCCTCCTCCTGAATCAGATTCTGATTCACAATCCAATTCCCATCACTATCCCGGATTCTATGAATGAATAATTTCTGTCTTCTTTTTTTCACATAAGCATGAAAGAACTGAGTATTGTTATCCCCATCCTTAACCCAAGCTAAGTTAGCTTTTTGCATCCAGAACTCCTCTTCTATCTTAAGACGATAGGAGAGGTTAGCTTGGGCAAGATGAAGGGCAACCCTATTTTCGTCACTTGAATCTTGCTCAAATAACAGCTCCTTAGCATAAACCTCATCTTCTGCATGCTTCACAAGTTGGTCAACTCTCCCAAACGTAGAACGGTTCCAAAGCTGATTATCATGTTTGAGGCGAGTAAGCTTCTTACTAAACTTGACCAACGGCCTACCAAAGATTCTACCATTCCAAGAAGAGCGAACCAAAGAAGTGAAAGAATCATGGCGAGTTCAAACATTGAGAAATCTAAAGACACCCTTACGGACTTCATCAACTAAACGAATATTAATAGCCAAAGGAGCATGATCAGAACAGGTCCTATTAAGATGATCGATAGAAGTTTGAGCAAAACAACTCAGCCATTTATCATTATACAGAGCACGATCCAGCCTTTGAAGAATAGTGGCACGCTTCGATCTCTTATTCCACCATGTATTCACATGGCCTCTATAACCACCATCAATAAGATTAGAAATCTGAATCATATCTACAAACTCAGAAACCCTAGAGTCTACCACTGGCCTTCCCCCAAGCTTCTCAGATTGATCAACAACATAATTAAAATCCCCTACTAGTATACCTGCTACAACTAGCATGAACAAAGGACATTAAGACGGGATTAGGCCAAAGAGAAAGAGACGCCCGAACAGTGATAACTTGGTCATCATGAAAGAGGACATCACAAGTGATGCCATGCTTCCACACAACCCAAATATTCCCCTTATCATTAGCAACACCTCCAAGACAATGAATTTTATGGACGTAAGAAGGAAGCAACAAAGGATCCACCTTAGGCTCATAAATACCACATATAAAGACATCATGAATTCTTAATAACCTCTTAACCCGGCGAACCGAGGCGGCATTACCAATACCCCGAATATTCCAACTTAGAACCCCAACCATTAAAATGACTTTGATATAAAAGACTAAGAAAGGGCTTTTAAGCCAAAGAATCTTTGGATTTCCCATAATCCGGGACATTCCCATCAAATAAAGAGTCCCTACCTTCAATAAAAACCTCTTGAATATCAAACTCAGAAGTAACTCGAGGGCCACGAGGAGATAACTGAAGATTATCAATTATCACCTCACCAGGCCATTTACGAATAGTTGTATCAACCACCTCCAATTCCGAGTCAGATTCACACTTCCCATCTTCCAAATTAATGTATCCATCCACCTTGTTCAAAGAGGGGCCGGAAATAGAGTTATTTTTGTCAACCTCAATAAAACCAGTTTCAATTTGTTCAAGCTCATCTTCAAGATCTATAGCTCCATCTTCAACAATAGAATGATTACTACCTGGATTAACCTTAGAAGAAGCCTTTTCCATATTATTAGTAATTTTTAAAGAATTAGGGGAAACAAAAGGGGCTCCTCGCTTTGGAAGAAAACTAAAGCCATTAGTAACAAGGTTAGAACCAAAAAAAATTGAGCCAAGGGGGGATGGGGGTTTATGAACCATAGAAGATATACCAAAAGCATTCATAGAATAAATAGGAGTAAGATGCGTACCTTCCGAGTTAGATTTCAAAGCCATATTATTTGTACCTTGAATATCTTTTACGTGACCATTTCCTGTATTGACCGAGACATTTTCTTTATGCTTCCCATAATTCTGAACAATAGGTTTACTTGCTTGAACCGCCCCCTTGGTATTCTCAACATTTCCCATTGACGAAGAAGGATCTTTTACTTTAGTTTTTTCAACATAAACCATTTTTTCCCCATATTGGCCTCCTTCGTGACACCACCAGCAGAGACCTCTTCCGGATTACCAAGAGCAGCCGTGTGACCCTCATTAAGCACCCCCTCCCTACCACCATTACCTTCAGCCCCATTCTTCGTGTTTAGCTTCTTAGGATGAAGGTAGAAACACTCATTCACATTATGGACTAACTTATAGCAATGTTTACAATAGCTTGGGAGGTTATCAAACTCTAAAGGCTGCCAAAAACTTGAAAAATCATCTCCGCAATCAATGAACACTCTAGAGGGAAGTTTCTTCAAGAGATCAACTTGAACAAGAATTCTAGCCACACTAGGTCTTGAAAGGTTACAAGTTGCTTGATTCTATAGCTAGCGGCTCTCCAAAAATATTAGCAATAGAAAATAAACATACCTTGTTGAACATATGGATTGGGAGGCCGGGTAATCCAACCCAAACAGGAAATAAAGAGGACTCCTTATCCGGCCTCCAAGAAGGTGACCAACGGAACACTCGCATAGGAAAATGCCCAAGGTGCCATTGTTCTTTTGCCCAAAGCCTATTGAAATCCCCCTCATGCACAATCTGAATGAGAATGTGTTTAGGATAAATATGACCCAATTTAAAATCAGGCTTCAAACCAAACATAAAAAATTGTTGCCATGTAACCTCCATTGATGGTCGACCATGAGAGAATTTTCCAACCAAATTGTATTTGAATGGCTAGGCTAACACATTAATAAAATCTTTTGAAAACTTCAAGCAAGGTTCACCTTTGTGGGTAGAGCTAGGAATGGTAGTAAGCGGCAGAGTATTTGAGACGTTAGCAGCCATTCCCTTCACAACAGACGCAAACGACTTCGCAGCAGTAGGAGATGACGGCTGGGCATACGTTGAATTAGGGTTGGAATGCGGTTTAGGGTTAGGGTTTGAGGGAGGCGTGTCTTCCACACCAAAACAAGGCGGCGGAGCAGGAGCAATAACAGTCGGGCTTGGAACATGGCCTAAAGATGGAGCAAGGCCAGACAAGGACGAGGCCATTGGCCGGAAAAAGGAGGACTGCAAGGCGGCGGCAATGTGAAACCAACAACCCTAATTAGGGTTACGTCCTCTCCAATTCGTTGACTATTGATGTCTTCCCGGGGGCCTCAGCAGCTCTTCGGATTCTGTCCCAGGATATGGGTTTAGGTGCCCCGGCAAGGAGGGAGCCTATGGTTCGACGCAGTTGTTCGAATGTCAGAGCGCAGAAGTGGTTGCTAGGACTGAGCTTTGTCTCGCTCACCCTTTGTGGGAGGCTAGAGAGTTCTTGATTCATGCAAACTGTTTCTCTGATCTCTTCGCGGTATACTGCATTTTTCTCTTTCTTGCTGAGCAGGCTTATGGTGTTCTTGAGTTGAGACAAGCCGTAATCATGGTTTGTTAAATTTCCTCCACTCTTAGCCCAAATCTGCCCTCTTGTAGTCGAGCCTTCGTCGAGAGCTAGCACTTGCATTTCTTCCCAGATCAGAATAGCCAATGCTTCTTTGAATCGTATGTGGCAGTCTAGGTAAACTTCGATCGGGAAGAGCTTTCTTTGTTGCTTTAACTGAGTGGCGGGCATGCTATAAGGTGCGTATACTGCTTCCCGAATGTCTGCCCATGTGACTGGCTTTTGTCCCAGTTAATCATTTCTGCAAACGAACGTTGTGGCCTATGGAATCTCCTTTAGCATTTGTTGGAGGTGTATTTCCATCTTTCTCTTCTTTTTGAATAGACCACCCTTCTTTAGTTGACCTTTTAGCTTGAGAATGGAAATGATTCGTTCCCATCCTCCCAAGACCCTTGGGATTCCGGTTTTTTTGATGTTGTGATTTGCTTGGAAGAGTATGACTTCATTGTCTTCGTCGTCTCTTTCACAAAGGGCTTGCTTCTCTCGGGGAGATAAGCGCTTGTATTCTTCATACTGCTGGGCCAGGTATTCCTTGTGTTGTTCCATTCCATCTCCTAGGTCGTTTGGACCATTGACCGCCCTCCCTTGCCAGAGGGGGTTTGCTGAGAAGTGATGGTAATCCAGGAAATTGCCGTGGGCAAAGCCTTTGAGGTTGAATTGATCCAGAGTAGCCTCTAGTTGTCTGTCTGAAGCAGCTTGTCAGTCTTTTGAGCTTTGTCTTCGTCCCAGAGGTGAGTTTCTTGCACAGCTAGTTCCAAGAGGGCTTTCCTTGTGAGAGTCAAGCAGTCTCCGTATATGTGCGTTGTCTGGCTAGTGTCTAGAACTGTTATCACATCCAAATATCCGAATGGCAGAAATACTTGGATTACGTTCACAAAGGAAGTCATATTCGGACATTCCATGCAGCCTTCTTTGATCTCGACCACCAAGATGTCTGCCCACATCTATTTGATCAAACTGATGGGTGTGTTGAATTCTGTGATGCTGATGGTCTCGTGATCTCGGTCAAGAGCCAAATCTATCAGTGCTTGTAGCTCGATGGCGGGCTGCCCAGATCCGTTGCCGTGATGGCTGGGAATAGGGTCGAATTTGAGCATATTGATGCTGAGGTAATCGTTCCTTTCTTCGGAAGTTCGAACTATCTCATCAGGAGCACATTTGTAGATGCTCTCAGGGTTGCTGTTGGATGCATTCCTGAGGTTGATCGGGCTTATAGTCACATGAGGATTTTTGTCTCCTCTGTATCAGCCTTCGGCCTTGGCGGCATTCTTGGCTGTGATTTTGATTGACGGCACGGGCCGGTTGTCACCGGGGCAGATACTTGGAGATGATGATCAGCCTTGAGCTCTTTTGGCAAGGACCTCATTTACCATGATCAAGCAGTCATCGAGGGTAACTTCCACATCGCAAAATCTGACATTAAGGACTGGATCCCTGGTCTCGTTAGGGTATCTGGAGAAGATGATGTTGACAAAGTCGTCGTCAGTTACATGATCAAAAGGGTTCTTTGTCATGTCCACCATTTGTTTCCACTCGCCGAATAACTGTCTGTACTGGACATTAAGTTTGACAATTTCCATGGTATTTGACCCTTCATCATAGGTGACCTCATCTGAACTAGTGCCATCCTCAAAATCTGAGCATGTTCACACAAGAGTCTTCCTGTTGATCTGTCGCGTCTTCTATCCCGAAGAGTTCTGATTCATCTCTGCCTGATGGTTCAACCCAGATTAAAGGACATCGCATGCCCTGTTGTGAAGATGGTATTGCGAGAAAAACTTCATATCCTCTGCTTGAGTAGAGGGGCTCGATGGGAAATTCCATGTGTAAAATATCCCAGACGACTGCCATGCATTCTTCATAAGTGTGCCGATGTCTGTTGACCTTTATTGTGAAGATTTCTTCATCCGGTTGGGCCAGAGGGCTTGCTTGAAGGATTCTTATGAACTTTTTATCGGAGATGAGGGGTTTGTGTCCCTGTGTCATTGCAGTGTCCAAGGTTTCTTTCCATTCTGGATTCAAGTCTCAGAAACGGCAATTGAACCTGATGAATATGATTGCTCCAGGCTCCTCCTGCTCGAGGGCGTTGACGTAGTTGGTACCTCAGGACTCGGGCGATTCTGATGAGATTTGCCCCGGTTGTCCTTTTGTCGGTTTGTCACGGCTGCGGGCGCGCTTGGTTGGCACTTCGACTTCGTTGCTTATGAGAAAACTGTCTCCTTTGATGACCTCGAGGTTTCCTTGGCGGTTTATGAACTTGACATACTGATGGAGAGTAGAGGCTATGGCTTTCATGTGGTGGAGCCATGGGCGTCCATGCAGAGCTGTAAATTCAGACTGAATGTCCATCACTTGGAACTTTACCGGCACCATTTGCACTTCGAACAAGAGTTCCAGAGTCACAGATCCTAGGATAGGCCGAGATGTGTTGTCGTATGCTTTGATAGTTTGGGCAGATGGGATCATATGGCCTTCATCGATGCGTAAGGCTCGCATCATGCTGAGGGGAAGGACGTTGACTACTGATCCGTTGTCTACCAGGACTCTAGGAAGGGAGACAGTGTTAAGCCGAGCAATGATGTGCAAAGCTTTGTTGTGTTATGTAACCCTTTTTGGCAAATCATCATCACAGAATGTGAGCATGCCGCCGTATAGTCTGGGATCATAGATTTGATCTCTTTCTGGAGAGGGGGAGTCATCGAGCCATCCATTTCCTGTCTTTCTCTTGAGAGGTAGAGGTTTTGGTGGTGCCTCGAGATTGCATTGAGGTTGCTTGTGGCGGTGGCCTCCCTTTGTCAGCACGTTGATTGAGTGCGAGTGCCCGGTTGGCATTGACTTTCCTTTACCGGCCCGTGCTCTGAAGTTTGATAAGTTGAACTTTGGCTGATCCTTCTGGGGATTATGCTTCTTGTTGGCAGTAAGGTTGTCGGGATTTGAGACCTTCTTGTGTCCTGAGGCCTGAACTTTGGTGTCAGCAGGATATTTCGGCTTTCCCACCCCTGTATGTTCTGATGCTGTGTTGCTTGAAGGAAGGGATGACTTGATGGAGTAGAGCACGTAGTAATCGAACTTTCCCAAGGGCTCTCTGAGTGTACCCACGCTAGTGTCTCTGGCTTCAAATCTTTCTTTAAGTTTCTGCTGAGAGGACTGCTTCTTCTTCTTTTTGGGGGAATTGCCCTTGATCATGTCTTGGACCTCGTATTCAAGGCATTCTGAGCAGTCGCATACGTCGTACCAGACGTGGACGTCTGATGAGGGTTTGACTGAAAGAGGCAGAGGAACTGGCTCTGCAGCAATCTTCTTCGACACCCACTTGATGGAGTTTACACTGTTGTTGTTCGGAAAAGGGTTCCCAACTGTATTTGGTCCACGGGGACACTCCAACTTTCCTTCTTCTATCAGTTTCTGGATCTCATACCATAACCCGAGGCAGTTGATAGTTGTGTGCCCATGGTATTGGTGGAAGGTGCAGTACTTGCTTCTGTCGGCATTGGCTGCAGGATTCTTTGGTTAGTAGTTTTCAACAGGCTTGAGTAGGCCTTCTTTGACTAGCCCCTCCAGCATTTTGCTTAAAGGCATATCTAGCTCATCAAGGCACATGGAAGGTTGCTTCCTGGAAGAGTCGTTGCTTTGCAGGGCTGTGCTCCCATTGCTTGACTGATGTCCATGATGGATGTAGTTGACAGTAGTGTCTTTTCCTTTGTCGGGGTCCGGTGCAGGGTTGAATGCAGTTGTTGCTCTGTATCTGTAAGACGAAACTGTAGCCAACTTCTCTTTTAGGTCCTTCTCGAACTGGGAACCCGCATTGACCATAACTCGGAGATCAGGGAAGAAGTGGTGGCTGATGAGCGTTATGATGGATGGCCTCAAGCAGGACTTGAAGATCCGCATATGTTCATCTTTGGAGAGCGGCTCCATGATTTCGGAGATTTTCCAGCTCCACCTTTTGTAGAACTCCCCAACACTTTCGTCTGCCTTCTGTTCGGTGGTGATTAAGTCTTCACGACTTGTTTCCCATTCCAGGTTGGACCGGTACCATTCAAGGAAGATGTTGTTGATCTGATCCCAAGTATGGCAAACTTCGGGCTTGACCCTTAGGAACCACCGTAACGCTGAACTCTTGAGAGTTTACGGGAAATGGTCGGCCATTTGTTGGAGGGTTGCCCCTTTTTCTCTCATGCCAAGAACGTAAGTGTCAACATGTGTCTGAGGGCAGTCAGTCCCGTCAAATCTGTCCATTTCTGGCATTCTGAACTTGGCAGGGAGAGGTGTGACCATTCCCGGATCTGTAGATTTGAGTGTTTCTTTCTTTGAGCCGCCCATGCTGGCTTTGAGATCCTTCATTTGTTCGACCATCCATGCCAAGGTTGGGTCCGGACTTTGAGGCTCGTTGCCGGGTGCTGCTATCAGAGAGGCAGTAATTGAAGGTAGAAGGCTTGAGATATTTGGATATATGGAGGCCTTTTCTGGGTTATATCGGGGTTTCATCCCGTTATTTTGAGGTTCGTATATAGGTAACGGGTTGAACCCGGGAGGGTACTGGAGGATGTTAGGATCTGTTTGAGACGGTACAGCGTTGCGCTGGTTGTATTGAGTGATGGGGGTAGAACCAGCTTGGCCGTATATGATAGGGGCGCCTTGAGAAGTGGCAATATGAAGCCTCAGTCGGCTGTTTCCATGGTTTGAAGGATTCTCATAGTTTGACGGTGGAGGAACCTAGTTGAAGGTTAGGGGAGCTGATCGGGGAGGATCATCGTCCTCGATTAGAATGAAATTACCATCTGGCAGGGGGATAGCTACTATACCTCGCTCATTTAGAAGCTGTACCACAAAATTCTGTTGATCCTCTTTCCGTTTCTTGTGAAGCTCACAGGCCCGGATGGCTTCTTCCAGTGTCATGTCGTTTACCGGTGGCGGGGTTCCGTTCCCGTCACGATTTCTCGGTTAGTCTGTCATATCAGAGTGTCTGGCTGTAGGAACTGAGGAAACTAAGGAACTGTCTGACGTTTCCATAACAGTAATTCTATGCGCTGACCCGGAATTCTGAACCACTCTTTGTTCGCTGAAGGGAACAAAAGGTAGGGCTTAGGTTTCGGAAGGGGTATTTGGCTCAAGGCTTTGGGCTTGTGCAACGTGCAGTTACCGCTTTAGTTTGCTCAAAACGAGTTTTCTCAGAGTCCTAATTGGTTGGAAAAGATTGCTCTTCTTTTTTGCAACTACCCTAGGTCTTAGATCAGTGGATCCCGACACTACATCTATAGGCCCCTCATTTTTCACTTGTAAATCTTCTTCCCGGGATGGACAATCCTGAGCGAGGGTCCTATAGGCCAAGCGGATTCCACCGACAAAAGGAAAAGTGAACTTAAGGCTAGCCGGTCATGTAAACTTTCAAATATATGTCGTACGGGTCACGGTCGAAGTCAACATCCTTATGTTAGCACGGTCCCGCGTCAAAGTCAAAGCTGAAAAGCTAAGACTTCAGGTCGAAAAATGACCTTTGATCTCTTTTTTTTTTGGCGAAAGGAGGACGGTACCTCCCTAGATTTTATTAATAAAAAAAAGAAAGTACAAACGTGGTGGGGGACATGACAACCTCAACCACCAATAAAGAAACCTAAGGGGGGAGTCCTTACACATGACGTAAGGTCATCTACAATCAAGGGAGGGGAAGCTAGAGTACATAGAAAATAAAACAAAAAGGAATCTAGCCATAACCAACTAACCAAGCCTAAAATAAGGAGTCCTTGCCTTATCGAGAGCAAAGAATCCTTTGCAATGATGAGGAAGATCATGAAAATGTAACAGATTGGTATCTGTCCCAACATCAGCAGCCATGTTGGCTAAACCATCAGCAACACCATTACCCTCTCTCAAAATATGCGTAACCCGAACCTCCATCTGATCCATCAAATGAAAGATGTGCGAAACAACATACCAAATAGCCCAAGGAATATGATATTCCTTGTTAAGAATATGCACCAAAACCTTAGAGTCAATCTCTAACCAAACCCGAAGAAAACCAAGATTGTGAGCATTAATGAGACCATCCCTCGTAGCAAGAGCCTCAGCCATCATATTAGACCGAACACCATAGAAATTAGCAAAACCATAAATGAACTCACCCAGGGAATTCCGAATGATACCCCCACCAGCAGCAATACCCGGGTTGCCACGAGAAACCCCATCTGTATTAACTTTTATCCAACCGTCTTCTGGAGGATTCCACACAACCAATCTAAAATTCCGAGAGGCCTGGGGGAGAGATCTCAGCCGAAAAACATCCATTAAATGATTATCACCATTCATTTTTGGAAACATCACAGAGAAAGCATCAACAATATTAGAAATGTAGGAGCAAACCTTAAAGATAATGCTGTTAGAACACATCGGAGAGTTATCAAAATGACATTTATTGCGAGCCATCCAAATTTCCCATAAAATGATAGCTGGAATGATACTAGCCAACCATTTAGTAACTGAAGATGAAGGATGAGAAGGCCCTTGCCACCAACAAAGAAGAGCTTGATTTAAATTCCCAACTAAGAACCGAATGCCACACATAGAATTAAAGTGATACCAAACCCTCCTAGTACACTCGCCATGTAGAAAAATATGCTCAATAAATTCCTCACAACCAGCAACACAACAATAACATTTAGAAGCAAGAGAGATACCTTTTCGCTTAACTTTATCGTCCGTAGGCAGCCCTCCAAGCAAAGCCCGCCAAAGGAAAATGGAAATCTTTTTAGGAATGAATTTACAGCAAAAATCAAACACCATTGAACGAGACCTATTAGAACGACATTCTTGCCAGGCCGAATTGAGAGAAAAATTACCAGAAGTGGACGGCAGCCATGTAGGTGTATCAGGAGTATTGGATATGGAAATGTTATGAGAATTGATTAAAGAAAGCAAGTGCATACCGAAACCTTCTTGAATATGTTGGGCTCGAGGTAAACCATTCTCAAAGAGAGTAAAAATCTTCACATGAGCCCGGGGAATATTATTGATAGGAACATCAAGCCAATTTTCATGAATAGAAATCTCCCCATTACCAATGCGCCAAGCCATCCTATCTTCCACCCAAGGCTTAGCCTCAATCATCCTTTTCCAGACATGCGAGGCATAAGAAGTAAGAGAAGCATCCATTGGGTGAATCTCCCAACAATACTTCGCCAACATGAGACAGCTCTAGAGAGTGTCAATGGTTCTGAGACGCCACCACAATTTCATAGCAAAAGCAAGCGAGATATCCTCAAATTTTCTAATCCCCAAACCCCCTTCAACAATAGGCCGACTCATACTCTTCCAAGAAAGCCAATGACATTTACGATTCCCATCATGATTGCTCCAAAAAAATCTGACAATAATCTTTTCTAAAATATGAATAACACCTTTAGGGGGATCAATGAGAGAGATATAATAAAGGGGAATTGCAGCAAGACAAGACTTAATCAAAGTTAGCTTAGCCCCAAAAGAAAGAAGTTTACCCTTCCATGAAGCCAAACGATTCTCCATTTTTCGAATAAGAGGGGCGAAAATGCTGACTTTTTTTCTACCCGTGTATAAAGGACAGCCCAAATTCATGAGAGGAAGATCTTGCTTTGAAAACCCCGTGATGGCAGCCACTTCATCCGCTCTATTGCAATTAGAACCCGTAATATAGCAAGATTTATTAATGTTGACAAGCTGACCCGAAAACCTTTGATACCACTCAAGATATTTCATATGACATTCAAGAGAACTCTTAGACCCATTGCAAAAAATAATCACATCATCCGCATAAGCCAAGTGGGAGACCAAAGGAGTATTAATATGAATACTGAACCGGAATCGAGGATAAATAGAATGCAAATGATTCAGGCCTCTACTCATCATCTCTGCAGCAATAATGAAAAGGTAAGGAGAAAGAGGATCCCCTTGTCTCAGCCCTCGAGTAGAATTGAAGAAACCACAACTTTCGCCATTAACCAGAATAGAAAACCAACAATTAGAGATGCACCTATATATCAAATCAATCCACACTTCATTAAAGCCAAAGAGTCTCATGACTTTAATTAGACCAAACCAAGATAACCTATCATAAGCCTTCGCCATGTCCAACTTTAAAGCCACATTAGAGCCACGAACCTTTTTATTAATAGATTGCAGAATTTCTTGCGCGAGAAGGACATTTTCATGAATGACTCTCCCTTGAACAAAACCACTTTGCTGAGGAGAAATAATTCGAGGCAATATAGGAGCAAGCCGGTTGGTTAGAAGTTTAGTAACCACCTTATTACAAAAGTTACATAAACTGATGGGCCTAAGATCAGAGAATGAGGAAGGAGTCTCCACCTTAGGAATAGTGACAATTAGGGTGCTTGTCCAACTTCGAGGCATAGAAAAACCCAAAAAGAAATCCCCAACAACTTTAACAAAATCATCCTTGATAATATCCCAACAACCCTTGTAAAAAGCACCCGTAAAGCCATCCGGACCAGCTGCACTTTGCCCGTTCATACCAAAGACAATGTCTTTAACCTCAACCATAGATGGAACAGCCGTTAGCAAAGCATTATCATCATCATTAATGAGCCAAGGAATAAGAAAGGAAAACAAGCACCTCATCTTCAGCCATTTTAATTTGCTGCTCCACTCTACCAAAAACCTCCTTATTCCAGCCCACAATAACTTTACGAAGCCTATTGAGTTTCTTAGCAAAGGAAACCATAGGCCTACCTTCCATAGGAACCTCTCAAGAACCACGGACAATGTTAGTGAAGTCATGGTGCTTCAGCCAAATAATGAGAAAACGGAACATGCCTCTTTTTTCTTCACCTTGAAGCGTAACGTTAATCACTAGAGGAGCATGATCAGAGCAAGCCTTAGATAAATGAGTAACACGAGTAGCATGAAACATATGAAGCCACTTTTCATTGTAAAAAGCTCTGTCAAGCCGTTGGTAGATAACCCTCCTGCCCATTCTTTTATTAGACTAAGTAGCCATATTCCCTTCAAAACCAGCATCAATCAAATTAGCATACTGCACCATATCTGAAAACTCAAGAATGTACCATATCATTGATCGGTTTTCCCCTATCTTTTCTATCGATCAAGAACGCAATTAAAATCACCAACAGCCATCCACGGATAATCTACATCACTAATAGCCATTAAATCTTCCCAAAGACTAAAGCGAGAGAATCTATTGCAGCTAGCATGAATAAAAGAAACCCAAACTGATTCGGCCCACATAGGATGAGAAAGTTGAATTGTGAGAGCCTGAGACGAGTCGTGAATAATAGTACCATTCAGCCCATGCTTCCAAACAACCCAACTCTATTGCTCGCATTAGACAAACCAGAATCACACCCAACTTTTCGAATAAACTGCCCCAAAGACGAACTAGCCACTTTTGGCTCATAAAGTGCAAATAAAGAAACCCCATAAGAACGAAGTAAACGCTTAATCCTACGAATAGTGGCATTATTTGCAATACCACGAGCATTCCAACTAATGAAACTAACCATTAAAAACAATAAAAAAATGGCAGTAAATGGGAAATAGAAAAAGAGGGGGGACTTACAAAGACGGGGACCTCCCCCTTTGATTCTTCTTTTTGTGTGTAACAGTAATGAATCCTTCATCATCTTGCACATCAGACATAGCAGTCCTTTCTTTGTAATCCAATTGATCATTTATCACTTGATTCAGCGAAGTAACATGAGGGGCTCTTGGAGAAAGGTTGAGGTTGCTAAATGCATTCATCTTGACATGGGAAGAGGACTTGGCCCGCGTGGCAGAATCATCTCGCAAAGGTGTGCATAATTTAAAAGGGTCTTGCACATCAGGAATAGATAAATTAACCTCATCCGCCTCATCCAATTGTGTGACTCCAACCTTCGTCTTTACTGCCTTAAGGCTTTTTGAAAGAGCATCATTAACGGATTGTGGCAAGGCAATACCCCTTCTAGCTATTAAAGGAGCCTTAAAAACCTTGGAGCTACCATCCTTCTTATTAAACTCAATAGCAGATTTTTCCTCCATTTTTTTGGTTAAATCAATTTCCTTAAATTCAGCACTCTTGCTTGTGCCTTCTTGCAGATCCTTTTTCTTATCTTTCCGAATCCATTCTTCATTTTTAGAATCTCCCTTCTTCTTATCCTCCTTAATAATTCCCTTTCCTTGATCAGCCTTCTTCTTTCCATCCCCATCACTATTCTTCTTGTATTCAGAATTTAGAATACGATAATTAAAATTATCATGACCTAATAGAGAACAATGGCTGCAATACATAGGCATGTTATCATACTCAACAGGCTGCATAAAACTCGGCATACAATCACCACAATCTATATGAATTTTATCAGGTAACCGTTTTATTAAATCAACTTGCACCAAAATCTTAGCCACGCTTGGCCTAGATAGTTCAGCAGTAGCTTTATCAAGGGACATAGGCTTTCCAAAGATCCGAGCCAAAGAAAACAGAAATTTTTTATTGAATAAGTGAATCGGCAATCCGGGGAGACTTACCCACACAGGAACAATAGAAGAATCCGTTTGTGGCTTCACGAAGGTGTCCAAACTGAAGTACGCATAGGAAATCTATTCACATACCAAACCTCTTTGGTCCAAATGCATTGGAAATCTTCTTCATTTGTTAATTGGATCAACATATGACGCGAATCAATATGGCCTAATTTATAGGCTCCCTTCAAATGAAATGTGGCAAAAGCAATTCTTGCAGCCTCCATAGTAGGTCTGCCATTAGAGAATTTTCCAACCTAAGTCCAAGCAAAAGGCTTAGCAAAAGCCTCTAAAGCTTCCTTCGAAAGTTTCAATGACGGAACACCTTTGTGAATTGCGGCTAGAATCAAAGGGATATCTTGTATCGGAGTTGATTGAGAGGGACTGAAAATCGAGGCAAAAGATTTGCTAGGGTTAGGAGGAGGTGGCATATTAGGGTTTGCATGGGGAGGAATTTCGGCTGAAGCAATATTGGAATCACCATTAGGGATTTGCGGCGAGGGAGGGATTGGATTGAGAGTATTATTCGAATTTGCATGAGAGGGTAGAGGCGGGAACAAGGCCGGATCAGCCATGGAGGGCTGCCGGCGGCCAGGGGCAAAGAAAACCCTAGAAAGGATTCTAGAATGACCTTTGATCTCAACTTTTTAATTTTGACTTGTGAGGGAGATCGGTGTAAAAGCATACACTCAGGCTTTATGACACGAACTAAGCCAAAAACCAACCAAGGTCTTGGACGAAGTGTGACACAAAGGGTGCATGGTTACACGGGCTAGGAAGGGCTATTTGGGATGACCCCGTGCACGCTCGAAAGGCATAGGAAGGCCAATAAAACTGTTTCTGAATGGTCAACCCGGCCCGGGTTAAGGGTTGTAGTGTGCAGTGTACCGAGGCAGCAATGTGCATAGTGTGCAGTGTACCGAGGCAGCAATGCGTGTAGTGTTGAAATTACCTGGATCCGGCTGTGCAGACCGGACATCTCGCTTGCTTGGTCGGGAGGTGTATGTGCTTTTAAAAATGCATGCTGAATATGATGTCTACATTGTATGCTATGTATTGAAATAGTATTGGAAGGAGGCCTTACCAATGTTGGTTCGTGTCTATCTTCCTCTAGGGAATAGTGTTTGAGTGTGAATAGTGCTCCGGGACGGATCGGGATTGCTTCAGGATGCACTGGTGTCTGCGGACAGAGCTTCAGTGTGCCTCAAGAGTGCTAGGTGTGTCCTCGGGCAGAGGTTCGATGTGCCTCGGGATTGTTAGTTGTACTCAGGCAGAGGTTCGACGTGCCTCAGGATTGTTGGTTGTACTTGGGCAGAGGTTCAGCGTGCCTCGGGATTGTTGGTTGTACTCAGGCAGAGGTTCAGTGTGCCTTAGGATTGTTGGTTGTACTCGGGCAGAGGTTCGGCGTGCCTCGGGATTGTTGGTTGTGTGCAGAGGTTCAGCGTGCCTCGGGTTTGTTGGTTGTGCTCGGGCAGAGGTTCGGCGTGCCTCGGGTTTGTTGGTTGTGCTCGGACAGAGGTTCAGCGTGCCTCGATTTTGTTGGTTGTGCTCGGGAAGAGGTTCGGCGTGCCTCGATTTTGTTGGTTGTGCTCGGGTAGAGGTTCGACATGCCTTGGTTTTGTTGATTGTGCTCGGGCAGAGGTTCAGAGCACCTCGGGAGGGCTCAGAAGGCCCCGGAAGGAACTAAAAGGGACCGAGATTGCCTCGAAAAGACTTAGAGGGGAGCCTGAAGGCTGGGGGGAGAGAGGAGAGAATGGAGGTGTGAAGAAAATTAGAGGGGGAGCCTTCTATTTATAGGGGGATAAAAACTGCAAACATGTCCGCGCGAACATGTATGTTATTACCAAATTTTTGGTTTTCCACGATTTAAGGGAATCTCGTGGACTTTAAGGGGATTTTGCAATTATGATGTCTGGTGACAAAAGTGTTCGCGCGGACAATTCCTGCAGGCTGGACATTTTCGTAATTCCCAAAAAGTCCTTCTATTATATTTTATCCCAGAAGGATCCTACCTTGGTTTTGTTGGTGGTTTTGGGGTTTTTGAAGGTTGTGGGTCTTCGGGATCACGCTTGTGTGAGTTCGCGGTGTTTCCCGTGTGTTGGATGGGGAGCGATTCAGATTGGGGACTTACAGAAGCCCCTCGGTGACGTCACTTATTAAGGAAGTAGGGTCATCGATAAGATAAGGGTCCTAATCTGGATCGCTTGCTGGGAGAGAGAAGGTGATCGTGCAGGTCAGTTGTGAGGACGTGGCGGTGTCCTAAGGTGACGTGGACGTGTCGATGTCCTAATGTGAGGTGGACGTGTCGGTGTCCTGAGGTGACCGTTTAGGTAGGATTTCTGGACCCATTTGACAAGATTCCTACGTATCCCGTATGGGAATCAAGCCTGATCATAGTTCAGAAACGGTGATCTTACGAAAAGATGTGTGTAATCTTACTAGAAGATGGGTAATCTTATGAGAAGATAGGTAATCTTACGAGAAGACAGGTTTGTGGCGTATGAGTATGCGACGACATCCTCTGTCTAAGGTTGTGTCGTTATGAGGATGTGTGATGTCCTCTGATTGAGGTTGTGTCGTGCATGAGGACGTGTGATGTCTTCTGAGTAAGGTTGTGTCATTATGAGGACTGTGATGTCCTCTGACTGAGGTTGTGTCGTTATGAGGACGTGTGATGTCCTCTGACTGAGGTTGTGTCATGCATGAGGATGTGTGATGTCCTCTGACTGAGGTTGTGTCTTTATGAGGACGTGTGATGTCCTCTGACTGAGGTTTTGTCGTTATGAGGACGTGTGATGTCCTCTGACTGAGGTTGTGTCGTTATGAGGACGTGTGATGTCCTTTGACCAAGGTGGTGTCATTCATGAGGACGTGTGATGTCCTCTGACTGAGGTTGTATCGTTATGAGGATGTGTGATGTCCTCTGACTGAGGTTGTGTTGCGCATGAGGACGTTTGATGTCCTCTGATAGTGGTTGTATCGTGCATGAGGACGTGTGATGTTTTCTGACTGAGATGGTGTCGTTATGAGGACGTGTGATGTCCTCTAACTGAGATTTTGGGCGTGGATGTGTCGGTGTCCTAAGCCGTGGATGAAAGTGTTTGCGCCTTGAGGGGAAGGCCCTCGCGCTTAAGCATTTTGATTTTGGGGGCGTGCTTGCCTTGTGTTTTGTTCGCTGGGAAAAGTTCGGGCTTACGATGGCTGCCGGGGAAATGATTTGTTTGTTGTGAAGGCATTGTCCCTTAGGATGTGTTTTCGAAAACGTTTGCGCCTCGGAATTTGTGTGTCTCTGGCGTTTGCACCTTGGGATTTGTGTTTGGAGGCATTTGCACCTTGGGGTCCGGACTTACGATGACGGCCGGGGCTTGTTTTTCCGTTTAGTGGGCGAGATCTGGACTTACGATGATGGCCGGTGATTGTTTTACCGTTTAGTAGGCGAGATCCGGACTTACAATGACTGCCGGGGTTATCTTTGTTGGGGAAAATTGTCGTGTAGGGACGGACTTTGTGTTGGGAATTTTTGTGTGAAAAATTGCCGTGTTTTTGTGACAGGCTTTGTTTGAAAATTGGTTATGTAGGGACGGATCTCTTTTTTATTTAAAAATTGCCGTGTTGTTTTTTTTTTTTTTTAAACGAAAGGAGACGTAGCTCCCTAAATTTTATAAATAAAAATAATAAAAACGAACAAAGCATGGTGGGGGACATAAAAACCAAACCACCGGGAAAGGAAAGAAAACTACAATGTGGGGCTTAAAGCCAACAATAAAATCAAGAAAGCTAAGGGGAGGGGTGCAAGTCCATTTGGACCGCCCCAAAACAAAAGGAAGGGGGGAACTAAACCCTAAGCTATCAAAGGGGAAAGGATATAAACAAAACCCATCAAACAAAATTATCAGGAGGAGAAGCCGACCTTCCACGCCATTTTCTAGAAGAGACCATTGTGAAACCATCAGCATTAGAATTCTTTTTGTGAGACGGAGTAAAAGGAGTATATCCAGCCATATCAGTAACAAAGGAATATGGGGCCCTTGAAGCCGAAAAACGCTCAGGAGAGATAGGTTCCACAGCCACGAAAGGTTGGGGAGGATGGGACTCCCTATATCGAGCAATGTTGCGCATTATAGCCTCCTCATCATTCGGCGGAGCATTAGCCGAACCAACACCCAAATGGGCAGCCTTATCCGAGCCAACACCATCACTAGCCAAAGTTTCAACACCCACAGGGACATTAACAGCCATATTAATTTCCGTAGGAGCATCAACAACATCATTTTTATTTATAGATTCAACAATCTTGTCATCTTGAACAGCCCTTAGACCCACGGCATCTTTGTTAGTAGCATCACTGGAAGTAAATGCTTCAACATTCGAAGAAACAGTTTCATCAGAATCCAAATTAGTTGGGACATCTTTATTAACCACCGCAATAGCCTTTTGAAGGGCCAAATTAACAGCAGCAGGTAAAGGAAGACCCCGCCGAGCCATAGTAGGAGCCTGAACCTTATTTTTAACAGTCCCCGTATCTAGAACTTGCAAATCCGCATCTTGGGCATTACCATCAGGTTTAGTCCCATTACCTGATCCAATAGAATTAACACCAATGGCATTTCCATTACTCGAAGAAGGCTTGGTGGCCAACATAGAAACATCAGTCCCCCCATCCAGCTTATCATCAGACTTTTTGGCCACAAAGACAGCCTCAGGTTTTTGTTTTGTACTGACCAAAGAAGGGTTTGCTTTTCTACAAGAAGCAAAGTCATGTCCAAAAACACAGCAATGTTTACAATACTTTGGCATATTATCATATTCCACCTTTTGAAAAAAACTAGGGCAAGCATCACCACAATCAATAAAAATTTCATGTGGGAGCTTCTTTGTCACATCAATTTGAATCAGAACTTTAGCAATACTAGGCCTTGAAAACTCAGCAGTGGCTTTGTCAAGGGAGAGGAGTACCAATATTTGAAGCAGCAGCAAATAAGAAGCGTTTATTCATCAAATGCACCGGTAAACTTGGAAAACCAACCCATACGGGGACAATGGGGGACTCTAAATCAGGTCGCCAAGCTGGGGACCAAGCTAAAGTACGCATAGGAAAGCGAGTAACATACCAAACATCTTTCATAAAGAGGCGTTGATAATCCTCATCCGTAGAAAGCAGAATTAAAAGATGCCGATTATCCAAATGCCCAAGCTTGTAGTTTCCCTTAAGCTGAAACTTGGCAAAAGCAATCCGAGTATCCTCCATAGAGGGTCTTCCATGAGTAAATTTACCAACTAAGGTAAATCGAAAAGGCTTGGCAAACGAATCAATTAAATCTTTTGAGAGTTTCACAGAAGGCGTACCTTTATGATTACCAATAGAAATGACCTGCTCTGGCTTGTTATTATTTGATGTCAACACACCATTATGAGTAGGCTTAGATGGTTGAGAGAAAAGATCGGCAAAGGATTTGGAAGAAACGTTCAATGGCTGAGAAGAAGATTCAGATTGCGGCAATGGAGCCTTCTGCAGCAACGATGAAGGCGGCGTTGTTTGGCGATTAGGAAGGGCCTGCACTTGCGAATTAGGGTTTGGATTTGGGGAGGATAGATTAGAGGTAAGCGGGGCAACAGGGACGTCAAAAAATGACGCCGGAAAAGCCATAGTTGGCGCCCTAAGGGCCGCCGCCCTAATTAGGGTTACGGCAATAAGCTTAGAGAGAAAAAATTTTAGTGCGTGTTTGTGCTAAAAAAAAAAAAAAAAAAAAAATTGCCGTGTTGGGATGGACTTTTGTTTGGAAAAAAAAAAAGCCGTGTTGGGATGGACTTTTGTTTGAAAAATTGCCGTGTCAGGACGGAGTTTTGTGTTTGAAAAATTGTCGTGTTGGGACGGACTTTTGTGTTTGAAAAATTGCTGTGTTGGAACGGACTTTTGTGTTTGAAAAATTGCCTTGTTGGGACGGACTTTTGTTATTTGTGAGATTGCCGTGTTGGGATGGACTTTTGTTATTTGCCGTGTTGGGACGGACTTTTGTTATTTGTGAGATTGCCGTGTTGGGACGGACTTTTGTTATTTGTGAATGATATGTGGCGTTGTTTTTTTTTTTGTATATTTGTTAAGTATCGTTTATTGACGTACCTTTGATGTGTTTACCTGCAGGAGGAGGTGCCTTTGTCTGGGAAGGCGAAAAGGATGAAGTCACGGGGATCCCTTGAGGTCGTGGATGAGTTGTGGCGGAGCCTGCCTGATATTTCCCGAGATGGGAGGCCTAGTCCTCGGAGGCTAGTGATTGCTACAGGGCTGAACATGTTCGTGGAGAACCTGGCCGGGATAGTGGAGACACAGAAGAACAAGGGCATCTTCTTAGCCTTGTCCCTTAGGATGTGTTTTCGAAAACGTTTGCGCCTTGGAATTTGTGTGTGTCTCTGGCGTTTGCACCTTGGGATTTGTGTTTGGAGGCGTTTGCACCTTGGGGTCTGGACTTACGATGATGGCCGGGGCTTGTTTTGCCGTTTAGTGGGCGAGATCTGGACTTACGATGATGGCCGGTGATTGTTTTACCGTTTAGTAGGCGAGATCCGGACTTACAATGACGGCCGGGGTTATCTTTGTTGGGGAAAATTGCCGTGTAGGGACGGACTTTGTATTGGGAATTTTTGTGTGAAAAATTGCCGTGTTTTTGTGACAGGCTTTGTTTGAAAATTGGTTATGTAGGGACGGATCTCTTTTTTATTTAAAAATTGCCGTGTTGGGACGGACTTTTGTTTGGAAAAAAAGCCGTGTTGGGATGGACTTTTGTTTGAAAAATTGCCGTGTCAGGACGGAGTTTTGTGTTTGAAAAATTGTCGTGTTGGGACGGACTTTTGTGTTTGAAAAATTGCTGTGTTGGAACGGACTTTTGTGTTTGAAAAATTGCCTTGTTGGGACGGACTTTTGTTATTTGTGAGATTGCCGTGTTGGGATGGACATTTGTTATTTGCCGTGTTGGGACGGACTTTTGTTATTTGTGAGATTGCCGTGTTGGGACGGACTTTTGTTATTTGTGAATGATATGTGGCGTTGTTTTTGTTTTTGTATATTTGTTAAGTATCGTTTATTGACGTACCTTTGATGTGTTTACCTGCAGGAGGAGGTGCCTTTGTCTGAGAAGACGAAAAGGATGAAGTCACGGGGGTCCCTTGAGGCCGTGGATGAGTTGTGGCGGAGCCTGCCTGATATTTCCCGAGATGGGAGGCCTAGTCCTCGGAGGCTAGTGATTGCTACGGGGCTGAACATGTTCGTGGAGAACCTGGCCGGGACAGTGGAGACACAGAAGAACAAGGGCATCTTCTTAGCCTTGTCCCTTAGGATGTGTTTTCGAAAACGTTTGCGCCTTGGAATTTGTGTGTCTCTGGCGTTTGCACCTTGGGATTTGTGTTTGGAGGCGTTTGCACCTTGGGGTCCGGACTTACGATGACGGTCGGGGCTTGTTTTGCCGTTTAGTGGGCGAGATCTGGACTTACGATGATGGCCGGTGATTGTTTTACTGTTTAGTAGGCGAGATCCGGACTTACAATGACGGCCGGGGTTATCTTTGTTGGGGAAAATTGCCGTGTAGGGACGGACTTTGTGTTGGGAATTTTTGTGTGAAAAATTGCCGTGTTTTTGTGACAGGCTTTGTTTGAAAATTGGTTATGTAGGGACGGATCTCTTTTTTATTTAAAAATTGCCGTGTTGGGACGGACTTTTGTTTGGAAAAAAAGCCGTGTTGGGATGGACTTTTGTTTGAAAAATTGCCGTGTCAGGACGGAGTTTTGTGTTTGAAAAATTGTCGTGTTGGGACGGACTTTTGTGTTTGAAAAATTGCTGTGTTGGAACGGACTTTTGTGTTTGAAAAATTGCCTTGTTGGGATGGACTTTTGTTATTTGTGAGATTGCCGTGTTGGGATGGACTTTTGTTATTTGCCGTGTTGGGACGGACTTTTGTTATTTGTGAGATTTCCGTGTTGGGACGGACTTTTGTTATTTGTGAATGATATGTGGCGTTGTTTTTGTTTTTGTATATTTGTTAAGTATCGTTTATTGACGTACCTTTGATGTGTTTACCTGCAGGAGGAGGTGCCTTTGTCTGGGAAGGCGAAAAGGATGAAGTCACGGGGGTCCCTTGAGGCCGTGGATGAGTTGTGGCGGAGCCTGCCTGATATTTCCCGAGATGGGAGGCCTAGTCCTCGGAGGCTAGTGATTGCTACGGGGCTGAACATGTTCGTGGAGAACCTGGCCGGGATAGTGGAGACACAGAAGAACAAGGGCATCTTCTTAGCCTTGTCCCTTAGGATTTGTTTTCGAAAACGTTTGCGCCTTGGAATTTGTGTGTCTCTGGCGTTTGCACCTTTGGATTTGTGTTTGGAGGCGTTTGCACCTTGGGGTCCGGACTTACGATGACGGCCGGGGCTTGTTTTGCCGTTTAGTGGGCGAGATCTGGACTTACGATGATGGCCGGTGATTGTTTTACCGTTTAGTAGGCGAGATCCGGACTTACAATGACGGCCGGGGTTATCTTTGTTGGGGAAAATTGCCGTGTAGGGACGGACTTTGTGTTGGGAATTTTTGTGTGAAAAATTGCCGTGTTTTTGTGACAGGCTTTGTTTGAAAATTGGTTATGTAGGGACGGATCTCTTTTTTATTTAAAAATTTCCGTGTTGGGACGGACTTTTGTTTGGAAAAAAAGCCGTGTTGGGATGGACATTTGTTTGAAAAATTGCCGTGTCAGGACGGAGTTTTGTGTTTGAAAAATTGTCGTGTTGGGACGGACTTTTGTGTTTGAAAAATTGCTGTGTTGGAACGGACTTTTGTGTTTGAAAAATTGCCTTGTTGGGACGGACTTTTGTTATTTGTGAGATTGCCGTGTTGGGATGGACTTTTGTTATTTGCCGTGTTGGGACGGACTTTTGTTATTTGTGAGATTGCCGTGTTGGGACGGACTTTTGTTATTTGTGAATGATATGTGGCGTTGTTTTTGTTTTTGTATATTTGTTAAGTATCGTTTATTGACGTACCTTTGATGTGTTTACCTGCAGGAGGAGGTGCCTTTGTCTGGGAAGGCGAAAAGGATGAAGTCACGGGGGTCCCTTGAGGCCGTGGATGAGTTGTGGCGGAGCCTGCCTGATATTTCCCGAGATGGGAGGCCTAGTCCTCGGAGGCTAGTGATTGCTACGGGGCTGAACATGTTCGTGGAGAACCTGGCCGGGATAGTGGAGACACAGAAGAACAAGGGCATCTTCTTAGCCTTGTCCCTTAGGATGTGTTTTCGAAAACGTTTGCGCCTTGGAATTTGTGTGTCTCTGGCGTTTGCACCTTTGGATTTGTGTTTGGAGGCGTTTGCACCTTGGGGTCCGGACTTACGATGACGGCCGGGGCTTGTTTTGCCGTTTAGTGGGCGAGATCTGGACTTACGATGATGGCCGGTGATTGTTTTACCGTTTAGTAGGCGAGATCCGGACTTACAATGACGGCCGGGGTTATCTTTGTTGGGGAAAATTGCCGTGTAGGGACGGACTTTGTGTTGGGAATTTTTGTGTGAAAAATTGCCGTGTTTTTGTGACAGGCTTTGTTTGAAAATTGTTTATGTAGGGACGGATCTCTTTTTTATTTAAAAATTGCCGTGTTGGGACGGACTTTTGTTGGAAAAAAAGCCGTGTTGGGATGGACTTTTGTTTGAAAAATTGCCGTGTCAGGACGGAGTTTTGTGTTTGAAAAATTGTCGTGTTGGGACGGACTTTTGTGTTTGAAAAATTGCTGTGTTGGAACGGACTTTTGTGTTTGAAAAATTGCCTTGTTGGGACGGACTTTTGTTATTTGTGAGATTGCCGTGTTGGGATGGACTTTTGTTATTTGCCGTGTTGGGACGGACTTTTGTTATTTGTGAGATTGCCGTGTTGGGACGGACTTTTGTTATTTGTGAATGATATGTGGCGTTGTTTTTGTTTTTGTATATTTGTTAAGTATCGTTTATTGACGTACCTTTGATGTGTTTACCTGCAGGAGGAGGTGCCTTTGTCTGGGAAGGCGAAAAGGATGAAGTCACGGGGGTCCCTTGAGGCCGTGGATGAGTTGTGGCGGAGCCTGCCTGATATTTCCCGAGATGGGAGGCCTAGTCCTCGGAGGCTAGTGATTGCTACGGGGCTGAACATGTTCGTGGAGAACCTGGCCGGGATAGTGGAGACACAGAAGAACAAGGGCATCTTCTTAGCCTTGTCCCTTAGGATGTGTTTTCGAAAACGTTTGCGCCTTGGAATTTGTGTGTCTCTGGCGTTTGCACCTTTGGATTTGTGTTTGGAGGCGTTTGCACCTTGGGGTCCGGACTTACGATGACGGCCGGGGCTTGTTTTGCCGTTTAGTGGGCGAGATCTGGACTTACGATGATGGCCGGTGATTGTTTTACCGTTTAGTAGGCGAGATCCGGACTTACAATGACGGCCGGGGTTATCTTTGTTGGGGAAAATTGCCGTGTAGGGACGGACTTTGTGTTGGGAATTTTTGTGTGAAAAATTGCCGTGTTTTTGTGACAGGCTTTGTTTGAAAATTGGTTATGTAGGGACGGATCTCTTTTTTATTTAAAAATTGCCGTGTTGGGACGGACTTTTGTTTGGAAAAAAAGCCGTGTTGGGATGGACTTTTGTTTGAAAAATTGCCGTGTCAGGACGGAGTTTTGTGTTTGAAAAATTGTCGTGTTGGGACGGACTTTTGTGTTTGAAAAATTGCTGTGTTGGAACGGACTTTTGTGTTTGAAAAATTGCCTTGTTGGGACGGACTTTTGTTATTTGTGAGATTGCCGTGTTGGGATGGACTTTTGTTATTTTTCGTGTTGGGACGGACTTTTGTTATTTGTGAGATTGCCGTGTTGGGACGGACTTTTGTTATTTGTGAATGATATGTGGTGTTGTTTTTGTTTTTGTATATTTGTTAAGTATCGTTTATTGACGTACCTTTGATGTGTTTACCTGCAGGAGGAGGTGCCTTTGTCTGGGAAGGCGAAAAGGATGAAGTCACGGGGGTCCCTTGAGGCCGTGGATGAGTTGTGGCGGAGCCTGCCTGATATTTCCCGAGATGGGAGGCCTAGTCCTCGGAGGCTAGTGATTGCTACGGGGCTGAACATGTTCGTGGAGAACCTGGCCGGGATAGTGGAGACACAGAAGAACAAGGGCATCTTCTTAGCCTTGTCTGAGTACTGGTGGGACACCACGCATACCTTCCACTTTAGCTGAGGGAGATAACGGTGACTCCCACGGATTTTTCTGCGATCACCTGGCTTTCCTTCAAGGGGGAGTCGGTGAAATGGCGGGACAGGATGTCCGACGAGGTGCTGGCCGAGCTGCTTGGCTTTTCGCCTTTGCCCCGTACGAGCATAGGTATGGTATACCACGATGTTGAGGCGAAGATTATGGCCAACATCGGGGACTATAGCTGGGGCAC
Source organism: Adenophora triphylla var. japonica (assembly GCA_022495995.1). Lineage (NCBI taxonomy): Eukaryota > Viridiplantae > Streptophyta > Magnoliopsida > Asterales > Campanulaceae > Adenophora > Adenophora triphylla. The sequence goes on along the minus strand of JAFEMH010000667.1, from coordinate 116,663 downwards.
TGGGGTAGTGACGGCGGAGCAGCTGGCCCGCTCTTTTCTGTGGTTTGCCCTCTCCGAGACTTTGTTCTCGAATCACACCTCTTCCATTCTTTTCCCTCTGCTGGAGAGTCTGGTGGACTTGGAGAGGGTTTGTGACATTGCTTAGGGCAAGGCAGGCTTGGCCGAGCTTTACTTTGCTATGGACAGATTTAGCTGGGGCGTGGTCAACTCCCTGGGGTGTTTTGACTTTGCACTGGAGGTATGGGTTTATTGCTGTTTTGTAGTTTTAGCACTTCATCACTTCTCCATTTTCTTTTTCTTTTTCTTTTTCTTGTTATGAGCAGTATCTGCCTTTTTGTTGCTGGTATGGTGCTATGAGGTATTCCGGTGGCAGCCGTGGGACTGGCATGACGAGGCCATGTTCGGGTATCCCGTCATTCTGTGCTGGGCTCGCTCTTTGAGGAAGAGGAGGACAAGCCGGGGAAAGATCACTGTTACCTATTTTTTTATGAAAACGATGGCAAATAAGAAGTGATCGACAAGTCATTTTGTGACTCGGACATTTGAAAGTAAATACTATCAACAAACCAATTGGTTTGGACTTGTAAATGACAGTATTGAAATTGACGGTATCAACAGATCTAACGATTCGGACGGTAAAAGTGCGAATCAATGAACCTAACTGTTCGGACTGTAAAAGTGCGAATCAACAAACCTAACGATTCGGACTATAAAACTGCGAATCAACGAACCTAACGGTTCGGACTGTAAAGAGCGCAAAGTAAATGACAATATCAACGGATCAAACGATCCGAACGATAAATGACTATCAACGAACCTAACGGTTCGGACGATGAAAATGACGATCGACAAACCAAATGTTTCGGACAGTAAATGACATAAAGTAAAAACGGGTCAAGATCTCCGTTTTAACCCTAAATCACTTTTCTCGAGGGAGAAAAGATGATAGAGGGAGGATCATCTCGAGACCTGTAGACAGCATTTTGTCTACATTTTGGAAACTTTGATCGAATCGAAGATAGCGTATGACGCGTAAAATGAGGCGAAGCAAAGTTTGAGAGTGAGAGTGTTACTAATGGCTAGGTGTTGACTCTTTTGCCCAGGAGATCATATACAGGATACGAAACGGTGTTTGAAAGGTGTTTCGGATGTGTTTGCCTCGTGTTTGGCTTGGAAAATGAGGTTTTCACGCAAATCAAGGTGTTTTCAGGGCTCGGGGAGGTGTTTTGGTTGCTGGAACCGAGGCAATATGCAGGAGGGGTAAGTTTTTGTTCCCCATTTACTGAATGGGAGAGGCTGTATTTATAGGAGGTGAAATGGAAGAACAGGCTGTCCGGCCATTTCTTGAGTTTGAGGGGTTTCTTGGGTATTTAGAAAATTGTTGAGACTGATTTGTTAATCTTGAAGAACAGGCCGGACGGCCAAACCTTCAATTTGAGGGCATTTTGGTCTTTTCAGCCTTGAATCTGATTGATGTTGATGGCGGAGGCTTAGCATGCCATCCACGTGTCTAGCTTAGTTGCTAAGCAAGCTATTTTGTTTCGTTAAGTCGGGTTTTGACTGTTTTTAAATAACTGTCCGAGAAAATGTCGGAATAGTCCCGAAAAGTCCCGGAAATTGCGTATTTCTGGAAAAGTGGTAGTTTTACGTGTGCGAACGTGTGTTGAATACACTTTGATTTTGGATGCACGGGGCAGTCCTGGAAAGTCTCGTTAACTTAGAAAGTATGAGTTAACGGATTCTCGTTAACTTGGAAAGTGTCAGTTAACGGATTGTAACGATCCGAATTTGGGTACTTACAGTAGCCCCTCGGCGACGTCACTTACGGAGGAAGTGGGGTCGTCGAAAAAAGATAAGGATCCCAAATCAGGGAGATGCCTTATGGAGAGACCTGGACGGTCAAATGGCTGGACCCTATAGCAAGGATTCCTACGTATCCACGGGTGAATCAAGCCGATCGTAGTTCCTGTTTGTTAAGTGTAAGGGACTTAACAAACTGACGCTGGGTAACGAGATCTTACGCTGGTGTAAGTACCCAAATCTGGCTCATGCCTTCCAATTAAAGTATCCTAGCAGTTCCCCAAACTTTCATAAAGTTTAGGGGCAATTCGGGAACTTTTCAAGACTTTCCGAGCAAGGAAGGACTTATCAGGAATAAGAATTCTGGATAGGACCTCGCTGGAAAGAAGCTTCAAAACTGCCACCTTGCATGTTTCCAGAAACAAGCTGACGCGACAGGAGAAGACGCTGGGCGGCTTATTTTGCCGCAGGTTCGCGCCGGGCGGCCTTATTAGTTTTTTTTTTTTTTGGCGAAAGGAGACGGTACTCCCTAGATTTTATTAATTAAAAAGAAAATTACAGTCCCTAAAAACACACAAATCCACCATCTCTCATATACTAATCCCACCTTAATCTATTCCTAATAGATATTGCCTAGGAAAACCTCCCTTGGAAGATAGAGAAAAACCAATATTAGTAATCTCTCCTTCCCTTACCTTTGATACATTCCTATATACTCTTATTTCCATTGTTACCTCTTGTTTATCTTTATTTATGTCATAAAGCTTTAATATTTAGCAATGTAGTCTTATATTTCCCACTTCCCTACATGTCATCCCCTTCCCTTGATCTTATTTTTCAAAGGATTGTCCACCTTATGAGGTATTAAGGACATGTTGGGTTTTATGGGTTCATGCGCAGCGGAATTAAGCATCTAATAACACAAAACCCAAGAGCCCTAAGATCCGTTCTATATGATTAAATTGAATTCCTATGAGATAGAATCAACCAACCTTATTTGCTTTCCGTTCTTGAGCTATCGAACAATTATCAATGTGATTTTAAATCACAAACTTCAAACTCTAGGCCTTGATCGTCGTACAAGCGAAGACCCTCTAGTAGTATCCACACCTTTGAATGAACCAAGAACAATTCTTGATGATTGCTAGATCTTTAAACTTTAGGAAGAATATTGAGAGAGCTTTTGTTATGATTTTTCTTGAGAAAATTCGGCTAAAAAATTAGGGTTCACAGACTTAATATTTATACCACATTAGTATAGGTATTTGTTTCCTAATCAAATTAGGAAACTCTGTAAACCGCCTCTGTGGCTAAAGTTGTCGCGTGACAGAAGCCAACTTTTTCGCGTGACAGAGTCCAACTTTGTCGCGTGACAACTTAAGCCAGATCAGGAACTCTCAATCATTTCTTCCTTTGGTTTAACTAATTCATTCCAATTGTGTGTGACCCAATAGGATTATATTACAATGAGTCCGATCAAATCGACCCTCATAAAACATAAGCAGACTCTAGCAAGCCATTATGTCTACCCAATTAATATAATGTAAGAGTTCACGTTTCCAATGGTACACTTCCATTTCTCCCTTTGTCTCACGATGTTATATTGAACACAAGTCATGGTCCACGTCAACTTGTATTTGTTCAATGCTTTCTCGATCTTGAGTATAATGATAATCCAATCGCATTGGGGTATGACCATACACTTTCATCATTATCACTCATCGAGGGGCCCAAGCAAAACATCTCTCTTTCGAGGGACAAATTCCATCTTGACTTATCATCCTTCCCATCATGAATCCGATCATGCCAAAGATAGCCTTTATAAATATTGTGTTAAGATATCGTTTGACTAAAATCAAACATAACTTTCATCATATGTAAGGTCATGATAATCTCAGGTCTAGGGACTAAATGAAGCGACCATATGAGATTTAATTACGACATTTGACCATGACATAAATCTCATACGGGTTAAGTCCAGTCACTTGTTCACTAACAAGTACCCATAAATTTAATGTGCATCTCTATGCATATAATCATCATATGATTATCCATTAACATTTATACTAATTAATCACTTAATAATTAGGGACGGAAATTATTACAATAAATATGCAAAATATATAATAATCAAATAATAAACATTCTCTATAATCAAGGATAAAGATGATACATAACGGTTTAAGGTAAACATAACTAAAGCCTAGGGCATTACACCAACAGGACATAGGAAAAGCCATGAAGATCATCCTTTTACATTATGTCCTTAGATTAATGATACTCCTTGTATTGTTCATATTAAAAATGCAATCTTTACAATAATACTATTTCTCCCCATGTCCCTAAAGTTGGAATCTTTCTCCAAGGATTGTCTAAAAAAAGCCTCCTAAGGCATAAAATACATAGGATGAACATAAAGATCCAATCTTAACATCCCATTCCCTAGTCTCGTGGTTCTTGAGCATTCCATAGTGAGGATAGTGTAAAGACTCCATCTTTACATCAATCACATTACAAAAATATCATAATCTTTGTCCCTTTAGAAATCAATGAGTCTTAGTTCCAAAATCTCCAATAATCACTTGAGACAAATACAAATTGTCCCTATGAATCACCATTGTCTCAAGATGTAGGATTGATGGACAAAAATTCATTCTTTTTCTAAAAAGTCTCATTCTTGGACTTAAAAACAAGTTCTTCGATCACATTCGACTAAAATCTCCAAGGAAAGTTAGATTAAGACATACCAAGGCTTCTACGCCTAATGTTGGTTGATTAATCTAATGGGAGGATAGATAGGTCCCGTAATGATGATCATAAGTTCAAAGTGAGTACGAGATCAAAATTTCGAAAAACACTTCAAGATATCCCGAACTAAAACCTTCTTAAAATGGTTCTTACGTTCGGATAAAAACTTGGCACATCTTTTCTCTTTTTTTTTTTTTTGGCAAAAGGAGACGGTACTCCCTAGATTTTATTAATAACAAAAAATAAAATTACAAACATGGTGGGGGACATGACAACCTTAACCACCAGAGAAAAAAACCTAGGGGGAGTTCTTACACAACCTGTAAGATCCTCAACAAAAAGGGGGGGGGGATCTAAGAACAAAAGAAAAATACATCAATAAATAAAAAAAGAAACTAGTGCCTAATATTAGGATACGAAATTCGATCAAAGTAGAGAAGGCTCTGGCACAGCTTGGGGCAAGACTCCAACGAAGGAAACTGAAAATCCGCTTGCTCATCTACCGAGATATTTGCAAGAAAATCTGCCACTTTATTACCTTCCCTGTAGACATGAGTTACCTGAATAGACACTACCTCCATGAATCTGAAAATGGCTTGAATGAAATACCAAATCTCCCAAGGAATATTGCATTTGCGAAGTAAGATGTGAGACAAAACTTCAGAATCCACCTCAAGCCAAAGAGAATTCAAACCCATTAACCTAGATTGAGTAATACCATCAAGAGCAGCCCTGGCTTCAGCAACCATGTTAGTAGTATTACCATAAAAATGACAAAAAGCAAAAATAAAAGACCCATCATGCTGGCGCAAAATACCACCACCCGAAGCAATGCCCGGATTTCCACGAGAAGCTCCATCTGTATTAATTTTCACTTGTCCCACAGAAGGAGGGAACCAAGAAACAAGCTTGACACGAGCAATAGACGGGAAAGCCATAATAATGTTAAAATAAAGAGCGATGTTTACCTCCGAAGGAAGGACGTGAAAGGATAATCTATGAGCTCGAAGAATTTCACTGACTTGGAATTGAATATTATTACGAACCTTTTCCCAACTAGGAGTCCCATCATCAAACCTGCATTTATTTATATGCTTCCAAAGCTCCCTTTAAATGAAAGTCAGAAGAATATCTCCCAACCATAACACAGCCCGACTAAGCTTAGAGGTTTTACAATCATGCCAAGCAATCATCCTTTGCATGATAGAAGAACCTGAGACTTGGAATCCAATCAAATTTCCAAAGAAATTCCACACATGAAAGGCAATATCACCATGAAGAAAAATGTGCTGCAAGGATTCAAGAGAACGGTTAGCACAACAATGACAACGAGAAACAGTAGAGATACCTTTCCGAGATATGTTGTCATCAGTAGGGAGAGCAGCCTTCAGGCATTTCCACATGAAGATGGACACCTTAAGAGGAATGTGCTTATGCCAGCACCAAGCAAAGACCCTACTCCGAGTACGGGGCATTCTACACTCCCTCCAAGCCGAAGATATAGAAAATCTGCCCGAAGAGGAAGTAGACCAAAACGGCTGATCGCGATCTCCATCAAGCCGAATACCATAGGATTGAAGCTCCAACAAACATTGCTGCCCAAAAGTATCGCGGATATAATCTTCCCCTAAAACAACACCCTCAAATAACGAAAAAATCTGATCATGACGATTATCAAGGAGAGGAATATCATGAGGAAGCCACTTTTCTTGAATAGAAATATCACCGCAACCCACACCCCAAGCAATACGGCACTCCACCAAATCTTTAGCAGCAACCATACGCTTCCAAATGTGGGAGCAACCCAACCTAGAGGTGGCATCCATAGGATGAGTACCACGACAATATTTGGCCGCAAGAAACTGGGCCCAAAGAGAGTTGGACGTACGAAACCTCCACCAAAGCTTCATAGAAAAGGCAGTCGCCATCTCCTCAAATTTGCGGAGGCCTAATCCCCCTTCCTCAATAGGCCAGAAAAATTCATTTCGAGAAACCCAATGACACTTATTTCCCCCGTTAGAGCTACTCCAAAAGAAATTAGCAATAAGGCGGTTCATGGCATTAACAACACACTTCGGAGGATCAAGTAAAGAGATATAATAAATGGGAATAGCTTGGAGGCAGGACATAATCAAGACAAGCTTAGCACCAGCCGAAAGTAATTTACCTTGCCACGAGTCTAGCTTATCCCGAAGCTTCTGCATGACAGGATCAAACAACGATTGCACTTTCCTACCAATATAAAGAGGACACCCCAAATAAACAATAGGCAAGTTTTTCTTTTGAAACCCCGTGATAAGAGAGATAGCATTATCATGCTCAGCCACATTCCGCCCCGTCAGAAAACAAGATTTAGAAATACTAACAAGCTGCCCAGAGAAGCGTTGATAAGATGCCAAAAACTCTATATGACGTTCAAGAGAAGGAATACTTCCGTTGCAGAAGATAATAATGTCATCAGCATAGGACAAATGAGAGATGACAGGAACATTAAGGTTGCCCGTATGAAAAGCCACATGAGGCTGAAGAAGATGGAGGTTATTAAGGCCCCGGCTCAAAACTTTAGCAGCAATAATAAAGAGACTAGGAGATATAGGATCCCCTTGACGAAGACCACGAGTAGAAACAAAATACCCATTAGCAGTACCATTAATCAGAACTGAGAACCAACAATAATTTATGCATCTAAAGATCATGTCCAGCCATTCTACAGCAAAGCCAAATCTCCTCATCACCATAATCAAGGCAAACCAAGAAAGTCTATCATACGCCTTAGCCATATCAAGCTTTAGAGCAACATTAGACCCATACACCTTCTTCTTAAGCGACTGAAAAAGCTCCTGAGCTAGCAAAACATTTTCATGAATAAGACGACCTTGCACAAAGCCACTTTGCTGAGGAGATATGATACGAGGAAGCACAGATTGAAGGCGAGAACATAAAAGTTTGGTAATGATTTTATTGGAAAAATTACACAAACTAATAGGCCGAAGCTGGGAGAAAAAGGTAGGGGCAGCCACCTTAGGAATAGTAACAATAAGCGTACTAGTCCAGCTCCGGGGAAGAAGAAACCCTGAGAAGAACACAAGGACAGCATTATAAAGATCCATGCATATAATATCCCAGTATTTATGATAAAATTCTCCCGTAAAACCGTCCGGACCAGCAGCACTAGTCCCACTCATACTAAGGACGATATCATGAAGCTCTTTAAGCGTAGGGGGAGAAATAAGCATCCTATTTTCCTCATTGGAGATCAACCGAGGAATCACATTCAGAAGCTCATCAGGGGGATCGACATTATCATTGGAATTCACATTAAGCTGGTCCGAATAGAATCTAATAGCCTCTTCCTGAATTAGATTCTGATCAACAATCCAATTCCCGTCACTATCCCGAATTTTATGAATGTATAATTTCTGCCTTCTTTTTTTCACGTAAGCATGAAAGAACTGAGTATTATTATCCCCATATTTAACCCAAGCTAAGTTAGCTTTTTGCATCCAGAACTCCTCTTCTATCTTAAGACGATAGGAGAGGTTAGCTTGGGCAAGATGAAGGGCAGCCCTATTATCATCACTAGAATCTTGTTCAAAAAGAAGCTCTTTAGCATAAACTTCATCCTCAGCATGTTTCACAAGTTGGTCAACTCTCCCAAACGTAGAACGATTCCAAAGTTGAATATCATGTTTGAGGCGAGTAAGCTTCTTACTAAACTTGACCAACGGCCTACCAAAGATTCTACCATCCCACGAAGAGCGAACCAAAGAATTGAAAGAATCATGGCGAGTCCAAACATTGAGAAATCTGAAAACACCCTTACGGACTTCATCAACTAAACGAATATTAATAGCCAAAGGAGCATGATCAGAACAGGTCCTATTAAGATGATCGATAGAAGTTTGGGCAAAACAACGCAGCCATTTATCATTATAGAGGGCACGATCCAGCCTTTGAAGAATAGTGGCACGCTTCGATCTCTTATTCCACCATGTGAAGATATGGCCTCTATAACCACCATCAATAAGATTAGAGACCTGTATCATATCAACAAACTCAGAAACCCTAGAATCCACCACAGGCCTACCCCCAAGCTTCTCAGATTGATCAACAACACAATTAAAATCCCCCACAATTAACCAGGGATCATCAGTGTTGCTCACATCAATAATATAATCTCATAAAACCCTTCTAGTATACTTGCTACAACTAGCATGAACAAAAGACATTAAGATGGGATTGGGCCAAAGAGAATGAGACACCCGAACAGTGATAACTTGGTCATCATGAAAAAGGACATCACAAGTGATGCCACGCTTCCACACAACCCAGATATTCCCCTTATTATTAACAACACCTCCAAGACAACGAATTTTACGAACGTAAGAAGGAAGCAACATGGGATCCACCTTAGGCTCATAAATACCACATATAAAGACATCATGAATCCTTAATAACCTCTTAACCGGCGAACCGAGGCGGAATTACCAATACCCCGGATATTCCAACTTAGAACCCCAACCATTAAAACGAATTTGATATAAAAAACTAAGAGAGGGCTTTTAAGCCAAAGAATCATTGGATTTCCCATATTCCGGGATATTCCCATCAAATAAAGAGTCTCTACCCTCATTAAAAATCTCTTGAATATCAATCTCAGAAGTAACTCGAGGACCACGAGGAGATAACTGAAGATTATCAATTATCTCCTCACCAGGCCATTTACGAATAGTAGTATCTACCACCTCCAATTCAGAGTCAGATTCACACTTACCATCTTCCAAATTAATGAAGCCATCCGCACCATCCAACGAGGGGCCGTAAATGGGATTAATATTGGCAACCTCATTAAAACCAGTTTCAGTTTTTTGAAGCTCATCTTCAAGATCGATAGCCCCGTCTTCAACAATAGAATGATTACCACCGGGATTGACATTAGGAGCAGCCTTTTGCATGTTATAAGCAGTTTTTAAAGCATTAGGGGAAACAAATGGGGCTCCTCGCTTTGGAAGAAAACTAAAGCCATGAGTAACAATGTTAGAACCAAAAAATTTTGAACCAAGGGGAGATGGGGGTTTTTGAACCATAGAAGATGTACCAACAACATTCATAGAATAATTAGGAGTAAGATGCGTACCTTCCGAGTTGGATTTCGAGGCCATATTATACGTACCTTGACCAGCTTTCACGTAACCATTGCCTGTATTGCCCGAGACAATTTCTTTTTGCTTACCATTATTCTGACCATTTGGTTTACTTGCTTGATTCGCCCCCTTGGTAGGCCCAACATTCCCCATTGACGAAGAAGGATCATTCACTTTATTTTTTTCAACATAAACCATTTTCTTCCCCATATTGCCACCCTTCGGAACTCCACCAGCAAAGACCTCTTCCGGATTATCTTGAGCAGCCGTGTGACCCTCATTCAGCACCACCTCACTACCTCCTTTAACTTCAGCCCCATTCTTCGTATTTGGCTTCAAAGGATGAAGATAGAAACACTCATTCACATTATGGCCTAACTTATAGACATGCTTACAATAGCTTGGGAGATTATCAAACTCTAAAGGCTGCCAAAAACTTGAAAAATCATCTCCGCAATCAATGAAAACTCTAGACGGAAGTTTCTTCAATAGATCAACTTGAACAAGAATTTTAGCCACACTAGGTCTTGAAAGGTTACAAGTAGCTTGATCGATTGCTAGTGGTTCACCAAATATATTAGCAATAGAAAATAAACAAACCTTGTTGAACATATGAATTGGGAGGCCGGGTAATCCAACCCAAACAGGATATAATGAGGACTCCTTATCCGGCCTCCAAGAAGGTGACCAACGGAATACTCGCATAGGAAAACGCCCAAGGTGCCATTTTTCTTTTGCCCAAAGTCTATTGAAATCACCCTCATGCACAATTTGAATAAGGATATGCTTAGGATCAATATGTCCCAATTTAAAATCAGCCTTCAAACCAAATTTCAAGAATTGCTGCCGTGTAACCTCCATAGATGGCCGACCATGAGAAAATTTTCCAACTAAAGTGTATTTGAATGGATGTGCTTAAACATTAATAAAATCTTTCGAAAACTTCAAACAAGGCTAACCTTTGTGGGTAGAACTAGGAATGGTAGTAAGCGGCGGAGCATTTGAGACATTAGCAGCAAAACCCTTCACCACGGACGCGAACGACTTTGCAACAGTAGGAGAAGACGGTTGGGCATGAGTGGTATTAGGGTTAAAAGGCGGTTTAGGATTAGGGTTTGAGGGAGGCGTGTTTTCCACACCAAAACCATGCGGCGGAACTTGATTAATACCAGCCGGGCTTGGGCTATGGACTAAGGACGGAGCAAGACCAGAAGAAGAAGAGGCCATTGGCCGGGAAAAGGTAGAAGACCGGCGGCTGCAAGGTGAAACCTTGCAAACCCTAATTAGGGTTTCATCGCAAAGCTAGAGAGAAATTGTTTTTAGTGCGTGTGTGTGTTTTTTTTTATTTGCCGACTTTGTTTTGGGTTTGCCACATCTTTTCTCTTTTCTCAAGCACACACAAGCACACAAACAAGCACAAATTTTTGGACTTTGGAAGACTTGCTTTTGCAAGGCTCCTTGGGTAAACGCCAAACGTTCTTCCCAAGGAGTAATTTAACCTCCGGACCTTTTTCCTTTTTTTCAAAGTTTTGAGGATAAATCAAAATGGCATGGCGACTCATTTTTTCATAAATCCGGTGTCTTCAAACTGAGGTGAACTCAGCCCTTTTTCGTAAAAAAAAAAAAAGAAATCAGGGCACATTCACAGTTTCGCGACTCCGCTGGGGACATGGCAAATGTTCTCCAAACTTCTTCTCTCATAAGAAGGGTTGGAAATATTTACGAGTGTTAGCCTTCCGTCACGGGTCCAAAATTTGTGCTTGTGCAATTATTCTTTTTTCATGCATCCTTTGTGTCATTTTTGGCTTATGCATACTCTGAATGATAAACAGGTACGACTCTGAAGCTGAAAGTTGCCAAAAATCCCTGGAAAAGAGTCTGGGATAGCAACAATTTGGAACCTAGAAAACTGGTGGTTCTAGCCAGGCGGCCTGATCTGCCTGGTCTGCGCCGTGCGGCTTCATCAGCAGTTCCACCAGGACAGTTTTCGTCTGAGGTTTATCTGGAAACCGTGGTGATCTGGGACTACTCAGTCCTGAATCTGGACTGGTTCTAGAAAATTTATGTGCTTATGTGATGCATTCTTCCCCGTACCAAAACATTCTTTTAAAGCATATGATGAAAAATCTCTATTTTAACTCAAAAAAAGAATTTTTAGGTGACCGCACACTACGCGCACTATATATATCATGTACACTTTTGCACGCACGTCCTTAACCCGGGATGGTTGTTCAGTTGCAGTCACGGACAGTGTTACGATGCTCCCGGGCACACACTGAATCATCCCAAACTCCCCATGGCAGCCTGTGTTGACCACTGCACTAGTCCGGGTCACAATTTCAAAACCGTGACTTTTTGGTTGGTTTTTGTCTAGACCGTGTCATACAGCTTCGTCATATATCCCCGTAAAAGTCAAACCCGAGCCCATGCTAGAGTCAAGATTCCTCGCGCAAGCGAAGCCATGCCAAAATTTCGTTAGGCAAAATTGGCAAAATCTTGCCCTCGGCATTGACCTTGACTTTGACCTGCACGGAGTATGTAAAAGTCAAACTCGAGCTCATGCTAGAGTCAAGATTCCTCGCGCAAGCGAAGCCATGCCGAAATTTCGTTAGGCAAAATTGGCAAAATTTTGACCCGGCATTGACTTTGACTTGCACAAAGTATGCAACAACGCTCAATGTGACACCGTGTCATTCGACTTTTAACGTTCGACCTATGCCTATAATCTTCCTTGTACAATGCCGAAATCAACGTCTCTCGTGCAAGCGAAGCTCTGCCGAAATTTTGTTAAGGCTAAAAGACTTGACTTTCACGGCATTGACATTGACTATAATCCGCATCTCTCTTGCGTTAAAATTCCTATGATCCACTAGACTCTAGGACTGTTCTTCTCTCTCGGTCGGTGGGATCCGCTTTTCCCTATAGGACCCTCGCCTGGGGCTGTCCACCCTGGGATGTCAAAATACAGGTGCAAAACGAGGGGCTTATAGACATAGTGACGGAGCCCACTGATCCAGGATCTAGAGTAGTTGCGAAAAAGAAGGGCAACCTTTTCCAACCAAATAGAAATAATTAAAAGACACTGTTTTAAGTAAACTTGAAGATTCTTAACTGCATGTTACTTGAGCCATCAGCCTAAACACCTACCCCCGAGTCTAAACCTTACCTATCCCTTTCCCACAGCGAGAAAGAAGTGGGTGAGAATACCGGGTCAACGGCTTTTCAGTGCAGAAATTTCAGGATCAAACAGTTCGTCAGAATCGTTAGTTTCGTCTAACAGTGGTTTAGAATGGCAGATTTGACAGAAAACAGTGGTGGTATGGGTAATCCGGTGACTAGAGAGGAAGAGTCAGCCCTCGCCTTGGAAAAAAACTGCAAGGCTTATGAAGAACAGTAAGCCATGCTCATCGATGCTCTCCGCCGTCATGGGGTTCAGATAGTAGTTGAAGCAAATGGTTCTTTGATCATGGTGGAAGATGAGAGACTCCAGAAACACTGATTTCAGCCCCTCCATCCTACAACCAATGCCCTCCTCCATCTACATATGATCCCTTACCAAGGACTACTCCCTTTCAGTCCTTCCTAGCACCTCAGGCCATTAGGGCTCCATCACCCTCAGCTCCTCAGATAAGATCCAGCTTCATTCACTATCAATAGTGAACGAATGCTTTAGCCACCCCAGTCTCTCAATCTCAGCGTTATCCCATAGGATTCATCCCTCCTCCTTATTACGGACCATCCCAACTGATTTTAAAACCCCAGTACCAGTCTAATGATCCCTTTGCCATCTTTCCCAGACATCGACCCACAAATGACCCCAGTGAGGCTTTTGACCAGTTCAACCTTTCCAACTTTGTCAACTCCTGCGAATTTGCTTCTCTCCTGGACAGCGACAGCGAAGAGTCCGTCGGAAATGAGGACAAGAATGGGCTGATTTACGGTGACGATGACACTTCAGTAAAGGGCATGAATATGGAGCCAATGGAAATGAAACCCGAAGAACCAGATGGGGTAGAAAGCCACAAGCCTGAGAATGAGGACGGGATATGAAGGCTTTGGATCAGTATCAATCTTTCTCGGGGCAGCTTGTTAGTGTTGGAAAGTCTTGCTTCGTGACGGGTAAACATGATGAGCAACAGGATAATATGATTATGGAGATTACGAGATTTAAAAAAAAAGGAGCTGACTTTAATCTTCTTAGGCTGTCCTATTTATGTTGGACGGAAGACCCAAGGCCTCTTTTTGCCTATTATTCGTAAGATGGAAGCTAGGTTGAATTCTTGGCAAGGAAAAATTCTTTCATATGGTGCAAAGGTAACTTTAATCAATTCTTGTTTACAAGCTATTCCGCTTTACTACATTTTGGTTTTTGATCCTCCCAAGGGAATTATTACAGCCATGCAAAGATTAATTATGAATTTCTTTTGGAGTGGCTCGGATGGGCATAACAAATGTCATTGGATAGGTTGGAAAAAAATGAGTCGTCCGAAGAATGAAGAGGGTCTTGGCTTCCGGAAATTTGAAGATATCTCAACCTCCTTTGCTATGATGTTGTGGTGGCGGCTTCGGGGCTCTTCTTCTCTTTGGGCGTCTTTCATGCTTGCTAAATATTGCTTTGAGAAACACCCAATGGATGCAGTTATTCCTAGTTTCGCTTCTCACGTTTGGAAAAGGATGGTTGGGGTTAAGGATTTTATGGAGGCTCAAATGGGTTGGCGTGTCGGGCAAGGTTTTATCTCTATTCATGAGAATTGGCTGGATGGGCCGAAGCCCACTCTCCCTTATGATCATTCAGAGGTGTACACTTTATTTGAGGAGTCCTTACCTCGGATAAACTATATTCAAGAGAATTTTGGAAGTCATTTGGCGTTTCTTATGGTTTCTCAGCAAGTAATTCTTAATGGGCAGCAAGACATTCTTATTTGGAGGCCTTCGGCTTCGGGTAAGTTTTCTACAAAGTCTGCATGGCTTGAATGTAGACAATCTCATCCTAAAAGCTGGATTTTCTCAAGTATTTGGCATAAGCATCTTCCTCTTAAAATCTCTATTTTCCTTTGGCGAGCTTTACATGGAGGATTGCCAACTGAAGAGGCAATTCAAAAACGTGGTATTCCTTTGGTTCCGAGGTGTTCTTGCTGTTCTCTTCCATCAATTGAGTCTATTGATCATTTATTTGCAAATGGCGATATTGCTAGGCAGGCTTTGAATTATTTTGATCAGATTATGGGTCTTCATCTTAACTTTGGAGGTTTTCGTCAAGTGTTATGCTCCTGGTGGCTCGGCATGACTAAATCAGCTAGTCCGCTTCAAAAATGGCTTTCTATCATTCTTCCCGGTCTTATATGCTGGAATATTTGGCGCCAACGAAATAAATGGCTGTTTGAAGGAATTCAGTATAATATGCATTCACTGATTCACTCGGTCATTGGTGAGACTTCCAACATTTACTCCGCCTTTAAACCCTCTCTTAGCTGTTCGTACTTTGATTTAAATATTATTAATATGTTTAATATCAAAGTTAAGAACCCTCCTCCTCCTATGCTGCGCATGGTTATTTGGAATAAGCCTTTTCATGGCGAGCTAAAGCTGAACACAGATGGTGCTTCTCGAGGTAACCCGGGAGTTTCCTCAGGTGGTGGTATATTTCGCGATGACCAAGGTAATATTGTGTATGGTTATGGTAATTACTATGGTGTTCGAACCAACATGTGGGCAGAAGCATGTTCGGCTCTAGATGGGCTGTTTCTTGCTTAGAAATTTGGCATAACTCGGTTGTGGCTTGAAGTGGATTCAGAGGTCTTAATGAAAATTTTAATCAAAGACTATCATATCCCTTGGGAAATACATTATTTAGTTCAACGAATAAAGCAAATTATAAATACCATCCAGGTTCGTGTTTCTCATACTTTTCGGGAAGGTAATAAGGTTGCTGATTTTTTGGCTAATGTTGCTGCCAATCGAAAGAAGAATGTTTGGTTCTACAATATGTCTGATCTCCCCAAAGGTTTTTATGGTGCTTTTAAACTGGACAGAGCTGGTGTGCCTTACGTACGATTGTAGGGATTTCCATTTTCCCTTTTCCCCCTTGTATTGGACAGCTTTTTTGCCTTGGGCAAAGCTAGGCCTCCCCATGCTAGGTTCAATTAGCTTTATGGCCAGATTTTTATATATATTGTATTCGGTTTTTTGTAGGCCCCCCTCCCTCTATTGTAAAGGACCATACGACGTGTGTATGGCCTTCCCCTTAGATTTCATTTTCCTGGTGGTTGAGGTTGTCATGTCCCCCACCATGTTTGTACCTTTTTCATTTATTGATAAAATCTAGGGAGGTACCGTCCTCCTTCGCCAAAAAAAAAAGAAGACGGGATTACCTCGAAATGCGACTGCAGCTTTTGCAGGAGCTTAGAGGAGAAAATGGAGAAAATTTCAGATCAGGAAAAGTATAAGTTCAACATTTTAGAATTCAATACCCCTTACAGAGACATGGTCAGTGAATGGAGAGACTTGATTGAAGCTTTAGCTGAGGTAGGGAATTGGGCTCCTCCCATTGATCCAGAATATGTAAATGTCATTGAGACTGTGCCTACGTCGGGAAAAGTGGATGCTATTGCAGTATTAAGGGTCACCCCTGAGCCATTATCCAAGAAAGAATGTATGGAAGCCCTAGAAAGAGTCTTGAAGTTTGAGGCAAGCCCGATCCCATTCCTATCTTATGATAACAATGACATTTTCCTGGTAATCCCCATGCCAGAGGAAAAGCCCAGAACGCCCATTATATGGCATCAAGTATCCCGGCCATCCTTTGCCACAATTGGCTATCAGGGTAAGGACGAAGGTCTCAAAGGAAGTTACTGTAGTGAGCTTGAGGAAGACACGGTTGAGGTGCCAGAAGGAACTGTAGAAGAATGGCTCGCTCAAAAGCCAATTAGCCCAGAAAACCCCCCAAAGACAATGACCTGGAACCTGTCAAGTGGTTCGATCCTGAAGAAACCATTATTGATGATGGAGTCTCCCACTTCAAGAAGTGTTTGGCTAATGTCAAAGAAGCCGTCAAAAGGTTGACTCCGAGAGAAAGGAGGGATATACTTGATAGTGATGAGGAGTGTGACCCTACGTTGTTGAAGAAGTTGCTACAGCAAAATGATGAAGCCACTGGCAAGCCTCCAAGCCCCGAGAACGATAACTTCTGTTGTATGTTGACTCTGAAAGGCCTGAATGAAACTGTCAAAGCCTTGAGTGAGAAAGAAGAAACTGAGATCATCAAGTTACTAAATCAATGGGGGACTCGGAATTCGGAAAGATCCAGAAAGCCTGTAACCTGGGATCAGATTCATGAAGCTGCTTATACCTCCGGTGATGCTGTGAACCAAATCAACCAGCAGAGTTGGCCATATGCCAGCAAAAGCCCACCTCTAACCCTGAAAGAGCTAAAGGAATCTTCCAATAGAGCCAATGACTCGGGAAAGTCAAATGTCTATGTGATGACTCATTCTGGGCAGATGAATGTGGAACTACCCAAAGTTGACAAAAGAAATATCAGCTCCGAACCAAATAGAAATAATTAAAAGATAATGTTTTAAGTAAACTTGAAGATTCTTAACTGCATGTTACTTGAGCCATTAGCCTAGCCCCGAGTCTAAACCTTGCCTATCCCTTTCCCATAGCGAGAAAGAAGTGGGGGAGAATACCGGGTCAACGGCTTTTCAGTGCAGAAATTTCAGAATCAGACAGTTCGTCAGAATCGTTAGTTTCATCTAACAGTGGTTTAGAATGGCAGATCTGATAGAAAACAGTGGTGGTATGGGTAATCCGGTGACTAGAGAGGAAGAGTCAGCCCTCGCCTTGGAAAAAAACCGCAAGGCTTATGAAGAATAGTAAGCCATGCTCATCAATGCTCTCTGCCGTCATGGGGTTCAGATAGTAGTTGAAGCAAATGGTTCTTTGATCATGGTGGAAGATGAGACTCCAGAAACAGTGATTTCAGCCCCTCCATCCTACAACGAATGCCCTCCTCCATCTACATATGATCCCTTACCAAGGATACCCATTCAGTCCTTCCCAGCACCTCAGGCCATTAGGGCTCCATCGCCCTCAGCTCCTCAAATAAGATCCGACTTCATTCACTATCAATAGTGAACGAATGCTTTAGCCACCCCAGTCTCTCAGTCTCAGCATTATCTCATAGGATTCATCCCTCCTCCTCAGTACGGACCATCCCAACTGATTTTAAAACCCCAGTACCAGTCTAATGATCCCTTTACCATCTTTCCCAGACATCGACCCACAAATGACCCCAGTGAGGCTTTTGACCAGTTCAACCTTTCCAACTTTGTCAACTCCTGCGAATTTGCTTCTCTCCCGGACAGCGATAGCGAAGAGTCCGTCGGAAATGAGGACAGGAATGAGTTGATTTACGGTGACGATGACACTTCAAGTAGAGGGCATGAATATGGAGCCAATGGAAATGAAACCCGAAGAACCAGATGGGGTAGAAAGCCACAAGCCTGAGAATGAGGACGGGATTACCTCGAAATGCGACTGCAGCTTTTGCAGGAACATAGAGGGGAAAATGGATGAAATTTCAGATCAGGAAAAGTATAAGTTCAACATTTCAGAATTCAATGCCCCTTACAGAGACCTGGTCAGTGAATGGTGAGACTTGATTGAAGCTTTAGCTGAGGTAGGGAATTAGGCTCCTCCCATTGATCCAGAATACGCAAATGTCATTGAGACTGTGCCTCCGTCGGGAAGAGTGGATGCTATTGCAGTATTAAGGGTCACCCCTGAGCCATTATCCAAGAAAGAATGTATGGAAGCCCTAGAAAGGGTCTTGAAGTTTGAGGCAAGCCCGGTCCCATTCCTATCTTATGATAACAATGACATTTTCATGGTAATCCCCACGCCAGAGGAAAAGCCCAGAATGCCCCTTATATGGCGTCAAGTATCCCGGCCATCCTTTGCCACAATTGGCTATCAGGGTAAGGACGAAGTTCTCATAGGAAGTTACTGTAGTGAGCTTGAGGAAGACACGGTTGAGGTGCCAGAAGGAACTGTAGAAGAATGGCTCGCTCAAAAGTCAATTAGCCCAGAAAACCCCCCAAAGACAATGACCTGGAACCTGTCAAGTGGTTCGATCCCGAAGAAACCATTATTGATGATGGAGTCTCCCACTTCAAGAAGTGATGAGGAGTGTGACCCTACGTTGATGAAGAAGTTGCTAGGGCAAAATGATGAAGCCACTGTTGTATGTTGACTCTGAAAGGCCTGAATGAAACTGTCAAATCCTTGAGTGAGGAAGAAGAAACTAAGATCAGCAAGTTACTAAATCAATGGGGGACTCAGAATTCGGAAAGATCCAGAAAGCCTGTAACCTGGGATCAGATTCGTGAAGCTGCTTATACCTCCGGTGATGCTGTGAACCAAATCAACCAGCAGAGTTGGCCATATGCCAGCAAAAGCCCACCTCTAACCCTGAAAGAGCTAAAGGAATCTTCCAATAGAGCCAATGACTCGGGAAAGACAAATGTCTATGTGATGACTCGTTCTGGGCAGATGAATGTGGAACTACCCAAAGTTGACAAAAGAAATATCAGCTCCGAACCAAAGCCAGACAAGAGGCCTTATAAGCCAGAAGCCGAAAAGTTAGACTCTGAGAAGGAAGACCCGGTGTTGACTCAGCTGAAGTGCACCCAAGCCAGTATCTCCCTTTGGTCCTTGTTAACCTCTTCCTATCCCCACAAACTAAAGTTAGAAGAAAGTTTGGCCAAAACCATGGTACCCATAAATGTCACCCCAGATGAGGTCGTCCAAATGACCGGAAACATTCACTATGGGAACATCATCACTTTCACTAACCTGGATTTACCAAAATATGGGGCTAACCACACTGAGCCACTATACATCACGGTCCAATTGGAGGAACGCCGATTACCAAGGGTGTTAGTTGATGGGGGTCTGCAATGAATGTCCTGCCAGCAAAAACGATGGACTTGCTAGATTTGAAGTCGACAGACTTAAAGCCATCCAGTCAGACTATTAAGGCCTACGATTCCATTGTTAGATCAGTTTTGGGGATTGCAACTTTAAATTTGTGGTTTGGGAAGAAGGTAATGGCTGTTGACTTCCAAGTGATCTATATCCCCATTTCATTTACCGCTCTGCTAGGATGACCCTGGATCCACCAGATAAACGGGGTGGCCTCTACCCTGCACCAGTGTGTCAAGTTCCAGTCCGATGATGGAACTATCACTACTATCTATGGAGACAATGTTACTGTGGAAGGGACCAATACCGGAGGTATTTCGATACTGGAAATCAAGCACGATGATGAAAGGCTTACCTTAACTGGCTTCTCCTTGACCACCTCCAAAGTGCAAGTAGTTGTGCCGACCTCACTGTCACCTCAGACAAAATACCTCCTGCCATGCGAATGATGAGAAAGATGAGTTATCTTTCAGGGTCGTTACACTGTCATCAACGCAAAAGAACAAACCACCTGACATTGTCTGGGTTACAAACCAAATCCTATGAATGACAAGGAAGCTAAGGGAACAGTTCAGGAAAGGCAAAATGAAGGGGTCCGTTTCCATCCTTACAGCCTGTCTCTGGCCAAGTACTTCACAAAGGGCGAGACTTAGTATGATGAGAGTGACAGTCAACAATCCGTGAGGAAAGACCTTTTGAAAAACATTGAAAAGGCCCGGGGAAAGCCAGCTAATCCCATCAGGAGGATGTTTCTCGACTTGCCGAGTATTCCTGGGGCTACCACCACTGTTCAGAACAAGTATATCTTTAAAGGGAACCCAGATCGCCTCAAGGATAGTGAAGAACATTTTGATCCCCGCACTCTAGTGACTAAGTCAAAGATGCCACTGAAGAACTGGGAGACATTTTCAGGACCGATAGCCAGCCGACAGCAAATGATCACAGAGCTTGGATTGGTCCCCCATCCCTCTATGTCTATTCCTGTCAAACACCCTGTCATCCGTACTTTAGAGTCAGGAGTCTTTGAGTTTGAGTCCTCCGAGTCATCTGACGGCCTTACGCCTGAAGATTATGAATGTGTCGCCAATGTCATCTTTCCCTTTGCATTAAATGAAATGATAGATCTTTCCGAGTATCCCCTTATTGCCAACTTAACAAATGATAAATTAACTAATAATCTAACAACAGTTAATAATGATTCATTTGAACAAGATGCAAACACACTAAATGAACAATACATTAAAGAAATCTTTAAGCAGGTTATTGATAAAGCAGGTTTTCAGAGAGTACGTGGATGTGTTCGCCTGGTCTTACAGGGACATGCCGGGATTGGACAGCTCGATTGTGGAACACAGGATTCCTTTGACACCCCATCTGCCAAGCCTGTGAAATAGAAGTTAAGGAAAATCAAGCCAGAATGGTCTCTGCAGGTCAAGGAGGAAATTGAAAAGATGCTTCGTGTAGGATTCATCAGGGTCATTGAATATCCAACTTGGTTGTCGAATATCGTGACTGTGACTAAAGCAAATGGGAAGGTACGCTGTTTTGTGGATTTTCGCGATCTAAACAAAGCAAGTCCCAAAGATGACTACCCGTTGCCAAATATAGATATTTTGGTGGATGCCACGACCAACTACGATGTCAAGTCATTCGTTGATGGTTTTGCTGGCTACAATCAGATCAAGATGGCAGAAGAGGACCAAGAAAAGACAGTTTTCACTAAGCCATGGGGGACATACTGTTACACGGTGATGCCTTTTGGGTTAAAAAATGCTTGGGCTACGTATCGGAGGGCAATAACTGCGCTTTTTCATGACATGATCCATAAGGAGATCGAGGTCTATGTTGACAATATGATTATCCATTCCAAGGGCGCAGATGGACAACACTTTATTGAACTGCAAAAGTTCTTTGAGGGATTAAGGAAGCATTCTATGAGGCTGAACCCTGCAAAGTGCACCTTCGGAGTGACAAGGGGAAAAGTACTTGGGTATATGGTCACAGAGTGAGGCATTGAAGCTGACCCCCGAAAGATCAAAGCCATTATGGACAAGAGACCTCCTCGATCCCAGACAGAAGTGAAAAGCTTTATGGGCAAACTGCAGTACATCAGTCGTTTTGTCAATCAGCTGAAAACCATGTGTGAGCCCATCTTCAAGCTTATAAAGAAGAATGCTGATACAAAATGGAATGAAGAATGCCAGGATGCCTTTGACAAAATTAAGGCATACCTAGTGAATCCCCCGGTACTATGCCCCCTACATGGACAAAAACCTCTTCTGCTCTATCTCACGGTCACCGACACGGCTGTTGGGGCTATGCTGGCTCAGGAAAAGAAAGATTCTCGGGTAGAGAATGCCATTTACTTTGTGAGCCGAAAGCTACAAGGGAGTGAGCTCAATTACTCGGCGTGTGAAAAGACATGTGCAGAACTTGTCTGGGTAGTCGGGAAATTGAAACACTACATGCAGGCTCATTCGGTGAATTTGGTCTCAAAAATGGACCCCATCAAGTACCTTTTCAACAAACCTTCCCTCTCGATGCGCCTGGCAAAGTGATCAAACTATCAGACCATTTGGCAAATTTCCCTAGTAATGAGGACCGAGGGCCTGAACCCCAGTTTTTGGACTAGGGGATTTTCGCAGTTGAGCCCGAGAATCGATGGAAACTCTTCTTCGACGGAGATGCTAACAAAAGGGGAATAGCATAGGGATGTTATTGGTAGACCCAAAAGATAAGCATACGCCAATAGCCGTCAAGCTAAACTTCTTCATCACAAACAATGCAGCGGAGTATGAAGCCTGTATAGCCGGTTTGGAGGCCGCCCTAGAAATAAACGTCAAAGAACTGGAGGTCTACGGAGACTCAGCCCTGATCATTAACCAGGTCTCCAACAAATGGAAGACTGTGTATCCTAACCTACAGAAGTACCAAGCCTATATGGAAGAATTGACAAAGCAGTTCAAAGAAGTGACCTTCCATTATCTGCCAAGAGACAAGAATAGATTTGCAGATGCCTTGGCTACTCTAGCCTCGATGGTAGAAATACCAGAGGGAAAGACAGTAAAACCATTCAGAGTGGGTAGAAGGGAAACACCAGCCTTCTGTTATGAAATAGAAGTAGGACCTGAACTCGTCAAGGAATCTTGGTACAATCAAGTTTACCAGTTTCTCAAAGAAGGGGAATCAGCATTCAGGGATGAAGAAGGTAAGCTGAAGGAAGGTATCAAAGCCAAAAGCTTGCAAGCTTTGAAGTGACTGGCCTCTCACTATGTCATTCTAGGAAGCGATCTGTACAAAAAGCAATACCAGGGACCACTCCTGCTGTGCGTCACCAAAGAAAGAGCAAGAGAGCTAATGGGCGAAGTCAATAATGGTCCCTGCGGTCCTCACATGAATGCTAGTGAATTGATGCAAGTTATCCTCAGAAATGGGCTACTACTGGATCTCCATGGAAACAGACTGTATTCAGCATGTCCGAGAGTGTGACAAGTGCCAGCGGTTTGCCAACCTTAATCATCTCCTGCCTCATGACTTGTACTGCATGACGAAGCCTTGGCCGTTTAGAACTTGGGGTATTGATGTAATCGGGAAGATAGCCCCAGCCAGAAGTAATGGGCTTGAGTTTGTGTTAGTGGCAGTGGAATATTTCACGAAATGGGTGGAAGCAAAGTCTCATAAGGTCCTCATATCCAAGAAGGTTGCCCAGTTTGTCAAAGAGAACATCATGTGTAGATATGGGGTGCCAAACGAGATCATCTCGGATAACAGGACACATTTTGAAGGAGACAATGGTAGAATGCTGTCAGAATTTAAAGTCACTCGCCACAAATCATCCCCGTACAGGCCTCAGACCAATGGAGCGGTAGAAGCTGCAAATAAGACGCTTGAGAGAATCATAAGAAAGGTGGCCAATCGTGGTCGTGACTGGCCCAAAAATTTACATTTAGCACTCCGGGGCTATAGGACTTCTGTCAGAATAGCCACGGTAGAAACCCCTTTTGCCTTGACTTACGAAATGGAAGCTGTCCTGCCTGTAGAGTTGGAAATTCCGTCACCTATAGTTCTCTTGGAAAACAGCATCAATGAAGTAGAATGGCTGCACAGCCGGCATGATGAGCTCGCCCTACTTGACGAAAGGAGACCAAAAGCAATGGAACATACTCGAGCCTATCAGAGGCGAATGGCTAGGGCATTCGACAAGAAGGTCAAGGCCAGAGACATCATAGAAGGCGATTTGGTGCTGAAAGAGAAGCCCCCTACCAGAGACAATCCTCTAGGAAAATGGGAGCCCGTTTGGATCGGCCCGTATGTGGTACATAAGATACTATCAGGAGGAGCAATGAAACTTGCATATACTGGTATAGGCAGAAAACAGGGTTGCACCAAAAAAAAAAGAAAGAAAAAATAGTGCTAAAAAAGAGTAATACCCAGCTAGTCTGAAAACCCTGAAAAGGGCGGTCTAGGGAGAAAACAGGGTTGCACTAAAAAAAAACAAAATCCAATAAAAAAAAGTTCATTAGAATGAACTACGGAGACCTGAGCCCCTTAGTCTTTCTTGTAAAAGGGGAACGTAGGCAGCCAGAAATGGTTCGGTCTAAACAATAAATAAGACATCCAGATTTCCATGAAATGTGTCTTGAAAAATTCTAAGATAATATCTCTTGTTTTTACAAATTAAAAACTTCTTGATGAGTTCAAGCACGGTCTACTCTTGACTCTCCTAACCTGCTACGAAGACAAAAATATACAATAAAAGACCTAATCAACTAATGTGTTTGCAAAAGGCAATAAGTGGATGCTTTAGAATAGGTCTATCAATTGTCAGCAGCAGCGTCATTCTTGTTCTTCTTTCCCCGACCTCGACCTCGTCGAGTGTTCTTCCTCTTCTTCTCAATGATGTCTGTCTCCCTCATCCCTATCTCAGGCGCCCTCACTGGAGCCTCGATCAAACCTGTGTCAATAAGTGCCTTCTCTACCCTGGCATGAGTCTTTATCTCCTTCCGCTGAGCCTCGGTGAGAGGAGAAATCTCCGATAGTCTCTCATATCCGACTTTCATATCTTTGATAAAATCGTCCGACTGGTTATGGCGACTAGCCTTTGCCTCGGCCTCCCTCAAAGGCCTGCTAGATTCACTATCAGTACCCAATAAGGCTTGGCGCCTCTCTCCCAAGACAATCTGAGTCGCCCCCATCTCCCTCTCATACCAATCCAGGTAAGATGTGGTCAAAATGGTACTCTTCCTGTTCTTGAGAATGGCCCTAGGTGGACTAGCAGCATATGTCCATGCTCTCAAGAAAAAGGAGAAGTTTTCTGGATCTCTCATGTCAAAAGGTGCTACCTCCATGGAAAAGCAGCATATGCCCAGTTATCCAGTGGCTCCTGTAATGCCCCGAATCGTCTTGATACAAAGTGGGGAATGTAGAATGATGACCAGGACAGCCCTGGGACCCTCACTATATATGACTCCTGAAATGTCCTACGGGTCTGCAACCTCCAATGGGGCACCCACCAACAAATATCTGAGGTAGATGACTGAGCCATCATCAGCTCCCAGCGATCCTGATCCTGTTGTCTCGGTGCACCCCTCCGAGAAATCACCTAAGGACAATGAGTAGGCAAGGCCTTAGGTAAAGCCCCGAGCCTCTCCTGCATCCACAGAGTCAGTACAGCTGGGCTCCCTGACCGCATGAAAAGGTCCCCCTGGCCATCCTATCAATATCGTGTAGCGACTCTCCAAAAATCAGTGGGACAATATCTCTCCCAGCCATGTACTCTCGAACCATGTCCAAAAGGCCGCTATGGCACACTCCAAAGGATTCAGCAGTGAAAATGAAAGAAAATATGCAGAGAATGAAAGCATCCATAGATACCGTGGCAGTACCCGGAGACATGAATCTGCCTGGAATATCAGAGATGTCGATCCTATCGGAAGCTATCATCATCCCTTCATCTTCTTCCAGAGAAATTTGCAGAAAAGATGCCAGCTTTGGGATCACTGGTAAATCCCCGGCCAAAGGAATCGAAATAGCCTCGATTTCTGGACCCCCAATCAATGCTCGGAAATCCTCGAAGGTGGAATGATCTCATTGTAGGAAAAGGAGTAAACGTGTCTCCGGACATCCCAGAATCTCGCTGCTGCTCTCAAAAGGTCCCAATCCGGCTGGAGATGCTTCAAATGCCATAAAGATTTGATTTTGAAGGTGTTATCAGAAAGCCCCTTGTGAGATTTAAAGTTATACCTCATCCAAGA
The DNA here is from genome assembly GCA_022495995.1 of Adenophora triphylla var. japonica. Lineage (NCBI taxonomy): Eukaryota > Viridiplantae > Streptophyta > Magnoliopsida > Asterales > Campanulaceae > Adenophora > Adenophora triphylla. The sequence continues at coordinate 90,733 of JAFEMH010000667.1, read as the reverse complement.
TTGAAGGTTGGAAAGAAAATGGTCTCTTTTCCCCTTTTGCAATCGAAGCGGTTTCTCCATGGCAACGATTTGATTTATCTTTCTTCTTGGCTAAAAATCTATTCTTGGATGGTCTGAGACAGTATGGGAGGAACCCAAATTGGAAATGAAATATAAAGACCCTTCCTTGGCTTTATGTGCTGAAAATCAGTTCAAACAAAAGACCCAGTCGTGCGGCCTTTTTTTCTCAGGTCCTAGCCGGGACGGCTTCATTCGCTGCTGCAGAAAAAAAAATGCAGCAGCCAAAGCTGCTACCCAAGTGGAATTTTCATCCCACTTTCTCAAAAACCTGCATAAAAATCATCCCAAACACCGTTCATACATTCCAAATACCATCATAACACATTTTGGCCCAACTTTTGCCCCATTTCCATGCAAAAAAAATCGCCCCGATGCTCAAGTAATATGACAAAATAGCAATAATAACAATACAAAAAAAAAGAAAAGAAAAAAAAATAATTACATGCCTTTGCCACAATTGGCCCCCAAATAAAAAATAAATAATTACAAATTGTTGTCATACTTGCATCATTTGTTTTTTGTTTCTTTCTCTCTCTCTCTAAGTACGGACAGAAAAGACCCTAAGCCTCTGATGCCTCGTCGCTGCTCAACTCATAATATTCGGGGTCCCTTTCCAAGTCCTCATTATCACTCACGGCAGACAAGTTAACGGGCACATGCTCATACTCCGCCAACTACTCCAGGATGTCGATATTTGGCCCACGCCCCCGAGGTACGCCACTGGTCAAAGATGATGTGTATTTTGAGGCCAATGAAAAAGAAGCCACACTCCCGACATGCCTCCTCTTGCGCTCAGGCTCCTGCGCATTCCCCGCAGCCCTCGACGCATAAGCTAGCTTCCTCAAGAGAGACCGAGCTAGCTGCTTCCATCCCCTGTTCTGTTGCACCAAAGTGTCATAAGTGCGAGCAGGGACCTGCGAGAAAGAGAAAAGCTCAGAAAATCCCAGAAAAGGGTTCAGAATTGCAGAAATAGCCTGGACAGGAAAAGAAAAATCCGAAGAAAAAAAAGAGAGAGGGAATCCAGGATTCATTTACAGTGCTGTCCACTGGCAGATTAAACTCGGCATCTCTCGTGTCGGGAATGTGCACCATCAGCCTCCTCGGGCTGAAGCATTTTGAGGATCGTGAGGAGTAATAACGCCCAAAGGAGGGACATGACCATGCTGCCTGGAAAACCGATCACCCAGGTACATAACATCACAGGTCAAGCCTGTCAGCCACCTCCTTTGCCGAGTCACAGCCACGTCATCGCCCATCAGAGCCGCAGGATATCTCCCCCAAGGGTAGAAAGTAACCCTCTCACAGCTGTCCCCATTAATGACGGGCCTCACCATCTTGTAATCAAAGGTGATCTGGGTCTTCGCATTGAACTTGTCCCGAGCCTCACCTCTCCTGCGTACCATAGTCGGGAAGGTAGCGGGATCACTCTGCTGGTTCCACGGAAAGAACCCGATCACCTCACAAAACCAAGCCTACATGTCAGAACATAAAGGTTATTTTCTCTCATGAATTTTGAGGGTACAGAAAGGGAAAGAACATAAAGAAGAATGAGAATACCTCCAAAGCAAAGGAGAAATAGTCCGTGGAAGCAGCCTTGTTCCGGCTGTACAGATCCAAAGAAAAATAAAGTTCCGCCAATCCGGCCTCACCCCAAGAGATCTCCCCAATGGCAGCCAGATCATCCAAGGAATCTAGCAGACAAATCATCGCCAATGTCCCAGAATTAGCGAAGATGGTGACAGATAAAGTCAACCACAATAAAGCCCTCGGGAGCTGGTGAGCAGTCACGTCGTTGGCAGCAAATCCCTCCATGCACCTGAGGATCTCAATATCCACAAGACAGGTCTCCATCCCTAGCCCCTTCGGACGGATGTCAAACCCCACATAGTCCCTGAACTCCACATCAGAAATGTGGTCTCTCCAGGTCACAGGCCTATCAGTGATTGCAAGCCTGTGATAGCCGTGAAATCGGCAGGGGTCACAGTGGCCTCTCCCCAGCCCAAGTGAAAACTATGGGTGGTATCCCACCAAAACTCAGAAAGAGCTAGGGTCAGCCCCTTACTCTTATTCGTCACATGAACTCCTCTGCTGATAGACTCAACAAAGGCATGGAGACCAGTAGCCTCAACTAGCTGCTTAGGGTTGTGGTCTCGATGTCAGGCATCCTCGCCCACAATTTCTCCGCTATCTCAGCGGGTCCTCGTGATTTGCTCTCCTGCAGGTAAGCACAGCAAAGGTACGTTAGTCCTTCAACTTATCTCAAACATATGCATATATTTACAAAATAGTGCACACATGCCAAAGAAAAGCATTCATAAGAGATTTTCTAGCATCATTTGCCTAGAACACACGTCTTTCATCATTTGAAACACGTCACCTCGAGCACATGCTCTCCCAAGAACAAAACATATCATTTTTTAAAAAATATTTGCATATAAATTTCATCTTTCAAACAGGCATGCATGAATCATTTTCATTGTCCAAAATCTCATTCTCGCATCCATGATAAGGAGTTAACCTAGTTCTAGCACATGAAAGAACTCCATCCCATTTTTAGCATTATTTTTCTCACTTTATTTTCAAAAAATGAGTCATACTCATATTTCTTCAAATAAATTGCACATGCTACCTATATATTTAGCCCCGTATGTCAATCATCAAATCCATGGAATCATCAACAAAATCACAAAAAAATCCAAGATATCCACAAAATTTGAATTGAGCCCTAGTCAATCAAAAATCAACCAAAATCGATGAAATTGAGCAAATCGAAAGTGCTTACCCCTATAGATTGAGGTTTCATTGACTTGTGATCCCTTTTATCGGGATAAAATTGAGAAGTAGGCACCGGAAAGTCATACTTTCGGTCGGTCCTCACAAACTCCCTCCTCCTCAACCTCGCGGCCTGTGAAAGATTATGGCGCGCTTGGCGAGGCATAATGTGTCCTCCTTGGTCCATTTGAGAAGTAGAAACCTAAAATTTTGAAGACCTTGGCATTTTCTCTCTCCTTTCTCTCTTCTCTCCTCGGTAAACAATGGCCAACAATGGCCACCGCCCGTTTTTCTTCTGTTTTAAATAATCTGGTGCAACAGAGTCTTAGACAGTGTGGCCTCTTTTTCTCCATCTCTAGCCGAGCTGCCTTATTCGCCTCAGGCTGAATTTACACTTTTGCCCCTTGACTTTCCACTTAAGCAAATTATTCTCATTATATCCTAACAAAATAATGTTGTCTCCCAAAGATCTCCTTTATCTCCAAATGGAATAACGTTTTCTCTCAAAAATCTCCGTTACTTCCTTTAGAATGGAATAACGTCAGGCGACAGCCTCCAAATTGTCAAAATTCCAGCTTTAGCTCCCTCTATCTCTATCAAAAAGAGATAGCGCCATAAGCTTTAGCTTCCATTACTTCTGTTAGAATGGAATAACGACAGGCGACAACCTCCAAATTGTCAAATTTCAGCTTAGCTCCCTCTATCTCTGTCAAAACGAGATAGCGCCGTAAGCGTTAGCTTCCATTACTTCCGTTAGAATGGAATAACGTCAGACGACAACCTCCAAATTGCAAAATTTCAGCTTTAGCTCCCCCTCTATCTCTTTCAAAAAGAGATAGCGTCGTAAGCTTTAGCTTCCGTTAGAATGGAATAACGTCAGGCGACAACCTCCAAATTTTCAAAATTCCAGCTTTAGCTCCCTCTATCTCCTTAGGAGATAGAGCCGTAAGCTTTAAGCTTCCGTTACTTCTGTTAGAATGGAATAACGTCAGGTGACTCCTCCATTAATCGTCAAAACTCCAAGGATTCTAGACCTGTTGCTTAACTGTCTAGCGGTGATCCCGAACTACGATCGTGGCTTGATTCCTCCCGAGGATACGTAGGTAGCCTTTTCAAAGGTCCAGCCATCCAACCACATTGGTCATCCCCTTCCTTTACCATCTCCTCAGTGGTGTGCGAAGCTATTAAGAGGTCCAGCCATTCGACCTCTTAGGTCACCTCCTCTCCTTCTTCAAAGCAAGAGACCAGTTTCTCTTCACCATTCCCCTTCGGTTTCCGAACTACGATCGTGGCTTGATTCCCCCGGGATACGTAGGTAGCCTACTTTAGGTTCAGCCAATCCGTCACACATGATATCCTTTCCCCAGCGGATCTAGAACTACGATTTGGCTTGATTCCTCTTCGGGATACGTAGGTAGCCTTCCAAAAGGTTCAGCCACTCGACCTCCTTGGTCACCCAATCCCAATCCATCTCGGTAGTTCACCAGATTGGATTCTCACTTTTATTGACTACCCTACTTGCTTCGAATGTACCGTTTTCGAGGGGCTTCTATAAGTACTCAAATCTGGCTCATGCCTTCCAATTAAAGTTTCCTAGCAGTTCCCCAAACTTTCATAAAGTTTAGAGGCAATTCGGGAACTTTTCAAGACTTTTCGAGCAAGGAAGGACCTATCAGGAATAAGAATTCTGGATAGGACCTCGCTGGAAAGAAGCTTCCAAACTGCCACCTTGCATGTTTCCAGAAACAAGCTGACGCGACAGGAGAAGACGCCGGGCGGCTTATTTTGCCGCAGGTTCGCATCGGGCGGCCTTATTAGAAGCACACCAGAAGCCTATAAATAGAGGCCTCCTCTATTCATTTTAAAAAGAGAATTTTTCAGCACTGTTACTCTGCAGAAATTAAGACTCAAATTCCAGTCCCTAAAAACACACAAATCCACCCTCTCTCATACACTATTCCTTCCTTAATCTATTCCTAATAGATATTGCCTAGGAAAACCTCCCTTGGAAGATAGAAAAAAACCAATATTGGTAATCTCTCCTTCCATTACCTTTGATACATTTCTATATACTCTTATTTCCAATGTTACCTCTTGTTTATCTTTATTTATGTCATAAATCTTTAATCTTTAGCAATGTAGTCTTATATTTCTCACTCCCCTACACAAATGACTCAATGGAGATCCTCTCCCTAGGATGAACAAGATTCCACAAGTGACTTGTTCTAGGGATAATCTACCATATGAGGATGTGATCTCCCTTTACATTTATCTATAAAAATGCAATATTTATTTACTATATGTCATTCTCTTCCCTTGATCTAGTTTTTCCAAGGATTGTCCACCTTATGAGCTATTAAGGACATAGGAAAAGCCATGAAGATCATCCTTTTACATTATGTCCTTAGATTAATGATACTCCTTGTATTGTTCATATTAAAAATGCAATCTTTACATTAATACTATTTCTCCCCATGTCCCAAAAGTTGGAATCTTTCTCCAATGATTGTCTAAAAAAGCCTTCTAAGGCATAAAAGACATAGGATGAGCATAAAGATCCAATCTTTACATTCCATTCCCCTAGTCCCGTGGTTCTTGAGCATTCCATAGTGAGGATTAGTGTAAATACTCCATCTTTACATCAATCCCATTACAAAAATGCCATAATCTTTGTCCCTTTAGAAATCAATGAGTCTTAGTCCCAAAATCTCTGATAATCATTTGAGACAAATACAAAATGGCCATATGAATCACCATTGTCTCAAGATGTTGGATTGACGGGCAAAGATTCATTCTTTTTCTAAAAAGTCTCATTCTTGGACTTAAAAACAAGTTCTTCGATCACATTCGACTAAAATCCCCAAGGAAAGTTAGATTAAGACATACCAAGGCTTCTATGCCTAATGTTGGTTGATTAATCTAATGGGAGGGTAGATAGGTCCCGTAATGATGATCATAAGTTCAAAGTGAGTACGGGATAAAAATCCCGAAAAACACCAAAGTCCAAGGTATCCCGAACTAAAACCTTCTTAAAATGGTTCTTACGTTTGGATAAAAACTTGGCACATATTTTCTCTTTTCACAAACACACACAAGCACACAAACAAGGACAAATTTTTGGACCTTGGAAGACTTGCTTTTGCAAGGCTCCTTGGGTGAATGCCAAATGTTCTTACCAAGAAGTAACTTAACCTCTGGGCCCTTTTCCTTTTTTTCAATGTTTTGAGGATAAATCAAAATGGCGTGGTGACTTCGTTTTTTATAAATCCGATGTCTTTAAACTGAGGTGAAATCGGCCCTTTTTCAAAAAAAAAAAAAGAAATCGGGGCACATTCACAGCTGGGGATCTGACGAAATGGCAGGAACGGTTGTGTTAAACTGGCCTTTTTTAACAACATGGTCTGAGTTCGAAAGAAGGATTGACGTTCCTTAAGACGATGGTCTTACGATCCTGTTGGGGAGGAATGTTCGAAAGAAGGATTGATGTTCAGTTTACTTCGTTGGAGTCTTGTCCCAAGCCGTGCCAGAGCCTTCTCTACTTTGATCGGATCTCGCATCCTAGTATTAGGCGGTAGGTTTTTTCTTTTATTGATGTATTTTCTTTTGTTTTTAGATTCCCCCCCTTTATTGTTGAGGATCTTACAAATTGTGTAAGAACTCCCCCTAGGTGTTTTTATTCTGGTGGTTAAGGTTGTCATGTCCCCCACCTTGTTTGTAATTTTTATTTTCGTTATTAATAAAATCTAGGGAGTACCGTCTCCTTTTGCCAAAAAAAAAATACGATGACAGCCGAAGAAGGATTGTCGATTGGATCGTGAAATGTCGCGATTTTGAGATTGGACCGTGAAAGGTCGCGATTTTGAGATTGGACCGTGAAAGGTCATGATTTTGAGATTGGACCGTGAAAGGTCGCGATTTCGAGCTTGGACCGTGAAGGGTCGCGATTTTTAGCTTGGACCGTGAGAGGTCGCAATTTTGAGATTGGACCGTGAGAGGTCGCGATTTTGAGATTGGACCATGAGAGGTCGCGATTTTGAGATTGGCTATGAAGGGTCGCGATTTCGAGCTTAGACCGTGAAGGGTCGCGATTTTGAGATTGGACCGTGAGAGGTCGCGATTTTGAGATTGGATCGTGAGAGGTCACGATTTTGAGATTGGACCGTGAAAGGTCGCAATTTCGAGCTTTGACCGTGAAGGGTCGCGATTTTGAGATTGGATAGTGAAAGGTCGCAATTTTGAGATTGGACCGTGAACGATCGTGATTTTGAGCTTGGACCGTGAGAGGCCGCGATTTTGAGATAGGACCGTGAAAGGTCTGACAGGAATTTTAACCTCGGGAGAGGGGCGTTAGAGATGTCTAACTGAGAAATTTAACCTCGGGAGAGGGGCGTTAGAGATGTCTAACTGGGAAATTTAACCTCGGGAGTGGGGCGTTAGAGATGTCTAACTGGGAATTTTAACCTCGGGAGAGGGGCGTTGGAGATGTCTAACTGGGAAATTTAACCTCGGGAGAGGGGTGTTAGAGATTTCTAACTAGGAAATTTAACCTCGGGAGAGGGGGGTTAGAGATGTCTAACTGAGAAATTTAACCTCGAGAGGGGGCATTAGAGATGTCTAACTGGGAAATTTAACCTCGGGAGAGGGGCATTAGAGACGTCTAATTGGGAAATTTAACCTCGAGAGAGGGGCATTAGAGACGTCTAACTGGGAAATTTAACCTCATGAGATGGGCGTTAGAGATTTCTAACTGAGAAATTTGATAACTTTTGAGCAAAAGTATCAAATTTGAAAAGATGAGGGGCTGATTGGTCATTTGGTATGGCCCGATGGAGGCACATTTGAGAAGAGGCATAGACGCCTCTCTGGCTGGCTCTGAGAGGATGATACCCCATCGACTGGCTAGGGCGTTCTTGTGGTTTGCTCTGTCAGCAACCATCTTTCCCAATGATGATACGAAGTTCTAGTTTGCCTTGCTCGGCTCTTTGACTGATCTGGAGGCGGTGAGAGGGTTTGCCTGGGGAGAAGCTGGCTTGGCCGAGCTTTTCTTTGCCTTGGAGAAGTATTCCCGGGGGGAGGATAACTCCCTCTGCTATTTCCAGTTTGTGTTGGATGTTTTTTTTTTTTTTTGGCGAAAGGAGACGGTACTCCCTAGATTTTATTAATAACGAAAATAAAAAATACAAACATGGTGGGGGACATGACAACCTCAACCACCAGAAGCAAACAGGGGGAAGTTCTTACACAACCTGTAAGATCCTCAACCACCAGAAGCAAACATGTTGGATGTGATTCCCCTTTTTCTCTTCCTTGTCTCGCTTTCATTTGTCTGTATTTGCTTTGTAGATGACATATCTTTCCTGTCATCTTTCAGGTCTGGTGCTTTGAGGTGTTCCATCCACATCGGTGGAGTATTAGGGAGGAGTATGCTCTCCTTTTTCCCGCTATGTTGACCTGGCAGAAGGAGGCTAGGAAGCCGGTGAGGTCGAGGGAAAGCACTAGGGTGACATATGAAGAGGTGTCCGTCGCTCTGGAGCGGGACTTCTCGCCGAGGGTGAACTAGATTTGGTGGAGCCGACTCGATCAGGCGGTTGTCAATGATGCCAGGGAGGTGACGAGCTAGAGGAAGCTGCTAGTGGGGCTTCATTGTGACATCCTTATCTGGGGGAGAGAGTGACTTGCCAGTATGCTCCGGGATCGGGTCCCATGGTTCCGAGGAATCCTCCCCTCCATATGCTGTTTCCTTTGTCCATAGGAGGGGAAGAGTTGGATAGGTATAGGTGTTGGTGTAATGCCCTAGGCTTTAGTTATGTTTAACTTAAAACCGTTATGTATCGCCTTTATCGTTCAAGTTCATTATTTGATTATTATATATTTTGCATATTTATTGTAATAATCTCCGTCCCTGATTATTAAGAGAATAATTAGTATAATATTCAATGGATAATCATATGATGATTATATGCATAGAGATGCACATTGAAATTATGGGTACTTGTTAGTGAACAAGTGACTGGACTTGACCCGTATGAGATTTATGTCATGGTCAAATGTCATAATTAAATCTCATATGGTCACTTCATTTAGTCCCTAGACCTAAGATTATCATGTCCTTACATATGATGAAAGTCATGTTTGATTTTAGTCAAACGATATCTTAACACGATATCTATAAAGGCTATCTTTGGCATGATCGGATTCATGATGGGAAGGATATAAGTCAAGATGGAATTTGTCCCTCGAAAGAGAGATGTTTTGCTTGGGCCCCTCGATGAGTGATAATGATGAAAGTGTATGGCCATACCCTAATGCGATTGGACTATCATTATACTCAAGATCGAGAAAGCATTGAACAAATACAAGTTGACGTGGACCATGACTTGAGTTCAATATAACATCGTGAGACAAAGGGAGAAATGGAAGTGTACCATTGGAAACGTGAACTCTTACGTTATATTAATTGGGTAGACATAATGGCTTGCTAGAGTCCGCTTATGTCTTATGAGGGTCGATATGATCGAGCTCATTACCAACATAATATAATCCTATTGGGTCACACACATCTAGAATGAATTGGTTAAACCAAAGGAAGAAATGATTGAGAGTTCCTGATGAGGCTTAGCAGCCGCGCGACACAACTTGCCCATGGGCTTTGTGAGGTCGCGCGACAACTTAAAGCCACAGATGCTGTTTACAGCTGGTTTCCTAATTTGATTAGGGCACAAACTCTAATACTAATGTAGTATATATATGAGTATGTGAGCAGCCAAAACCTAGCCGAATTTTCTAAGGAAAAATCAAAAAGAAAGGTTTCTCAATATTCTCTTCCATAGGTTTAAGAATCTAGCAATTCTCAAGAACTGTTCTTGGTTCATTCTAAAGTGTGGATACTACTAGAGGGTCTTCGCTCGTATGATGATCAAGGCCTAGAGTTCAAATTGTCCAAAGCAATCTGAAGATTCAAGTCTTGAAGATCGAAGTTTGTGATTCGAAATCACATTGATAATTGTTCGATAGCTCAAGAACGGAAAGCAATTAAGGTTGGTAAATTCTATCTTATAGGAATTCAATTTTATTGTATAGAACGGATCTTAGGGCTCTTGGGTATTATGTTATTAGATGCTTAATTCCGCTGCGCATGGACCCATAAAACCAATAATAGGCAGGAAGTGCCTTTTGCTGAGCATGTCCTTGAGGACGCTGATTACTAGAACTTCCGGAGGATGAAGCTGAGGAGCCCGCATGTGCGGCCAGAGAGGGTGAGGACCTGCACATCCTAGAGATCCTCTGATCCCCCTCACTCGCTTTACATATGAGGGTGTTGGTGGTTCTCGCAGGCGGTTGATGATTCCCTTTTCTGCAAATGTTGCATCTGTGCTGTTTTTATGTCTTTTGATGGCTTTCCTGATTTGCTGGTTTCTGGCCGCACCCATGATCTGACTGTCAGACACCTAGATGGGGTGACTAGTTTTGCGTGGCGGCTTCTTGACTTCTTGCGGTGCAGTTCTCAGAGAAGTGCGGTTGTTCATGAGCCTATGCCTTCCAGACCGTCCGTTGCTAGGGACTCATCTGCTTCCACTGTTGGCGGGATAGATACGGGGCACGACTTTGGTCGGTTCTCTGGTGAGACTTCTGGATTTGGGGCTCGTCATTCCTCGTATTCGGGATTCGAGCATGGGGAATCTTCGGGAGCACAGGCGCGGGGCCATCATTCCTCGTATTTTGGAGTAGATGACTTCGTGGATTACCTATTCACCACGGATCCTGTTGCAGCGGCGCAGTATGTCGAGTGCTCAGATAACGAGCAAGATTCTGAGTAGCCCTGTTAATATCTTTAGACAACTGTATGTACTGCCTGCGATAGATATTATTTGTACTCAAGATGCCCTTGTTCTGGGATGAAACTTTTCACATTTGAACATTCATCATGATTGCTTTTCACTTATTCTTGGCATTTAATTGAACCAGATAAGCAAGTAGGTTGATCAAAAATAAATAATGACATGAAATGCATTGAATAACAAATTTGAGCAGGCAAAATTTATAGCTATTATGCACTGTTATTTATTACTTGCACTGTCGCACGAGCCCGGAATGGATTCGGTATTTACAAAGGGTGAATGAGTCACGGGTGTTTGGCAAATTTGGACAAGGATGAACAGGGTTCATTTTGGAATGGTTAAGGAACATTGGTGCAGCAAGGCTGCAGGTTTGACTGAGTCAAACTGAAAGATAGGCCGACCGGCCAGATCTTCAGTTTCGACTTCCTTAAATTGCAGTCCAGTTTCTGCAGATTTCAGGAGTCTTAAGCTTGTTCCCCTTGATTCTTGAAGATGAAATCTGTTTTCTCTCTCAAAAACTTTAAACTTTCTTTGCTTTCCATGGCTACGTTTCTAAGGTTGTCGTCTCAGATGCAGGAGCAATTTATGGAAAGGTTCAAGACGTGGGTACGGCACCACAAGAGGCATAACAAGGAGTTTTTCGAAGGTTGTTATAGGATGAAGTCGGTTTGGGCTTTGAAGGAGCTTTCCTCGGACTAGGTTCTTCTGAGAGTTGTGGCTCGTATCTGGGATAGGAGGAGGCACGTGTATAGTTTCTTATATAATGAGATCATGCCCACGCTTGAGGACTTTTGAGATATCCTTGGAGGACCTGAGGTGGAGCAGGTTGCTCTTCCTTTGACGGGCGGAATGACAACCGTTGAGAAATTGATGTCTCTGCTTGGCATTTCTGCTGAAGAAACATACGGGATGCTGATACCGTACACTGACCATATTGACATTTTGGGGCTGCCAGATAGGTTTGCAAGTGCTGACGAAAGTGTTGCTACGTGGGACGCTTTTGCTCTGTGCGTGATTGCTACTCTGTTCATGTTTACGTCCTTGGGAGTGTGCCATCACAGCGTTCTGGACCTAGTGAGGCAGTGCCGAAGGGGAAGAGATATCGTGCCCTTGATCTTAGGCAAAACATTTCATGGCATTGATCGGATGGCGATCGGTGGCCGGTATACGTGGGGAGGAAGTCCCGATATGCTCACTCTGTGGTTGAGGGAGAGGTTGCAAGTTATGCCCGAGGTTCCAGTGACGTGTGATCCTTTGTTCTTCTCTCAGCGACCCTTGGAGATAGGAGGCAGTCAGGCTGATTGGGAGCTTTGGATGGCCAAACTCCGCACACATTGTTTGCGATGATGGGTTCCTCACTGGAAGTTGTTGACTTGTCGGAACGTTCAGGAAGGTCTCTTCATTGTCGGAGTTTCGGGGCTGTCCCAATCTTCTTTTTATATTCCGTCTCTGGTGCTGCGGAAGTTCGGGCTGGAGCAGGTTCCGTTGATGGGCTTGAGTGATGCTGCTACCTTTGAGGTGGGATCGCTTTCAATGGATGATCCTTCGAAGTTCTTATTTTTCATGCAGTTGTGGCAGTATGCGTCTTTTCCTGCCAGGGTTCTCTTTCACCGGAGAGGGGGCACTGTTTTCTGTCTACTGGATATTTGAACTGGTATAAGGAGTGTATAGGGGAGACACAAATGGCTCTTCTGTGGAGATGAAGTGAGCTATTGGGCCTTAACCGCCGTGACATCTCAACTTTGAGCAAGGCCGAAGCGATGGCTAACCCTCAAGATTGGATGATATGGATGATTATGAGGTCAATGCTAGTTGGTTGGCCGATCAGAGCACGGATATGGCGGCTCGGAGAGAGGCAGCTCGTAATAGAGCTAAGGAAAGGGCTGCATTGGCCACCACAGGTTTGGCAGAGGCATCGGGAAGGGTCCCAGAGCCAGGTAGGAGAACTACGGGGATATTTCCAGTGAAGACAAAGAACACCCGCCGTGGGAAAGGGAAGGGGAAGAAAGATGAAGGACCGAGCACGAGTGGCTAGATTGACCTTGCCTTCGGAATTTCCACCCACTGTCATTGCAGACACATTAGATTTAATTAAGTGTTTTATTTTGTTTTGCCAGCGTGTAGTGAGTCAAGAGTAGACCATGCTTGAACTCATCAAAAAGTGTTTTAACCGTAATGAATTTGTGTGTTAAATTTAAGAGTTTTTCGAAACACAAGTGATTGGTGTTGAATTTGAAATTTTATTTATTTTTGAGACCGAACCAATGATGGCTGCCTACGTTCCCCTTTTTACCTAGCTCATTTTGAGGATGTATCTAGTTGGGTATTACTCTTTTAGCACTTTGATTTTACTGATTGGGGATGTATGGGGAGAGAGTGTTGACTCGAGTTCTTCCTCAAATGAAGTATCTACGGAGCTTGCTTCAGTTTACTAGGTTGACGAAAGGGTTCCCATCCAAATCTGCTAGGTTCATTGCCCTTCCAGAGAAGATTTTATGTACCACGAATGGGCCTATCCAGGTAGGTTCCCACTTTCTGAGGGGATTGGTCTGTGTAGGAGGTTTTTCCTTAAGCACCAAGTCACCTTCTCTGATGTCTCGGATCTTGACTTTCTGATCAAATGCTCGGGCCATTCTGCTTTGGTAGGCACGAGTATGTTCCATGGCTTTCAATCTTTGCTCGTCGAGTAAAGCCAGTTCGTCATGACGGCTTTGGAGCCATTCGAATTCGTTGATCCCATTTTCCAAGAGAACTCGCAAGGAGGGGATTTCTAGTTCAACTGGTAACATTGCTTCCATTCCGTATGTCAGTGCAAAAGGAGTCTTCCATGTGGCGGTTCTGACTGATGTTCGGTATCCCCAAAGTGCTAAATGTAGCTTTTCAGGCCAATCCCGTCCTCGTACAGCCAACTTTTTTATTATTCTTGCAAGAGTCTTGTTTGCTGCCTCTACTGCACCATTAGTCTGTGATCTGTAGGGAGAAGACATGTGGCGTATAACTCTGAACTCGAATAACAGCTGGTCACAATCTCCTTTGAAGTGGGTCTCATTGTCGGATATGATCTCGTTGGGCACTCCATATCTGCACATGATGTTTTCTTTGATAAACTCGGCCACCTTCTTGGAATTCAGTACTTTGTATGATCTGGCTTCCACCCATTTGGTGAAGTAGTCGACAGCGACTAATATGAACTCGTGGCCATTGCTCCCGGGTGGAGTAATTTTGCCGATGATGTCAATTCCCCATGTGGCGAAAGGACATGGTGTAGTCATGAAGTAGAGCTCGTGAGGAGGAACATGGTTGAGGTTGGAGAACCATTGACATTTGTCGCAGTTTCTGGCGAACTGGATGCAATCTGTTTCCATTGATACCTAGTAATATCCCTTACGGAGGATGATCTGTGTCAATGCTTGGGCGTTCATGTGCGGACCGCAGGTTCCGTTGTGAATTTCGTTCATCAATTCGCTAGCCTTTTCTTTGCTTACACACTGAAGGAGTGGTCCTTGGTGGCGCTTCTTGTATAACATATCTCCCAGAATGACGAAGTGGGATGTCAGGCATTTTAGAGCCGTCATGCTTTTGGCCTTTATACCTTTTTTGTAATGTCCATATTCATTTGTGAAGGAGGTTTCTCCACTTTTGAGGTACTGGTAGATTTGGTTGTACCAGGGTTCGTCGATCGGTTCATGTTCAACTTCGATCTCACAACAGTAGGCTGGGGTTTCCCGTCTGCCTATTTTGAATGTCTTTACTAATTTTCCATCGGGAATTTCAACAAGATATGCTAGAGTGGCCAGGGCATCGGTGAAGCTGTTCTTGTCTCTTGGTAAGTAGTGGAAAAAGATTTCCTTGAACTGAGCGATGAGCTCTTCCATATATGCATGATACTTCTGGAGGCCAGAGTCTATTGTCTTCCATCTGTTGGATACTTGATTGATGATCAATGCTGAGTCTCCGTACACTTCCAGTTCTTTGATATTGCGTTCAAGAGCAGCTTGCAAACCGTCTACGTATGCTTCTATTCTGCTGCATTGTTGGTTGCTTCAAAATTCAGTTTGATGGCTATGGGAGTGTGCTCGTCTTTAGGATCTACTAGGAGCATTCCAATACCATTTCCCTTCTTGTTGGCTGCCCCATCGAAGAAGAGTTGCCAGCGGTTTTCACTGTCGAGTGAGAAGATTCCGTCATCTGGAAATTGTGGATCAAGGTGAGTTCACTGCTTGGGAAGTCTGCCAGTTGATCTGCCCTTACTTGACCCTTTGTTGATTTTCTGGTCATATACTTGATGTCGAACTCAGCCAGGAAGAATGACCATTTAGCTAATCTCATTGATAGGATGGCTAGTTGAAGAGATATCTGATGGGGTCCATCTTGGAGACCAGGAGCACTGAGTGGGACTGCATGTAGTGTTTCAGTTTCCCGACTACCCATACCAAGGTGGTACAAGTTTTCTCTAAGGCTGAGTAGTTGAGTTCACTTCATTGAAGCTTTCGGCTCACGAAGTAGATTGCATTCTAAATTCTTGAATCTTTCTATTCTTGCGCCAGCATAGCCCCAATTGACGTATCAATCATAGTCAGGTATAGGAGGAGTGGCTTATCTTCATGTGGTGGGCACAGGATCGGGGGATTCACCAAGTATGTCTTGATTTTCTCGAAAGCTTGTTGGCATTCAGAGTTCCATTCGATAGCAGCATTTTTTTCTCATTAGCTTGAATATTGGCTCGCACAGAGATGTCAGCTGGTTGATGAAGCAGCTGATGTATTGAAGTCTTCCCATGAAACTTTTTACTTCTGTCAGTGTCTGCGGTGGCTTCATGTCGATGATGGCCTTGATTTTCTTGGGATCTGCTTCGATGCCTCTTTTTGTGACCATGTACCCCAGTACTTTGCCTCATTTTACGCCGAAGGTGCACTTTGCAGGGTTCAATCTCATGGAGTTATTTCTTGAGTCTGTTGAAGAACTTTCTCAAATCTGTCTTGTGCTGCATGTCTGATCCTTTGGAGTGAATGATCATGTCGTCGACGTACACTTCGATTTCTTTGTGAATCATGTCATGGAAGAGGGCAGTTGCAGCATTTGATAAGTAGCCCCAGCGTTCTTTAAACCAAACGACATGATCGTATAACAGTATGTCCCCCATAGAGTGGTGAAAGCAGTCTTGGATTGATCTTCTTCGGATATCTTGATCTGATTGTATTCGGTGAAACCGTCCATAAAGGATTTTACTTCAAAATTTGTAGTGGTGTCGACCAGCATGTCGATGTTGGGCAGCAGGAAATCGTCTTTTGGCTGGCTTTGTTGAGATCTCGAAAGTTTACACATCATCTGATCTTTCCATTGGCCTTGGTGACCGTTACAATGTTGGAGAGCCAAGTTGGGTACTCAATTACTTTGATGAAGCCGACGCGAATCATTTTCTCAATTTCTTCTTTTACTTGCAGGGACCATTATGGCTTGATATTGCACAGTTTCTGTATGACGGGCTTGGATTTAGGATCCAGAAAAATTCGGTGCTCCACGATTGAGGGGTCGAGCCCTGGCATGTCTTGGTATGACCAGGCGAACACGTCAACATACTCTTTGAGGAGATTTATCAGGGCTTCTTTTTCTGCACCGGCAAAGAAACTACCCACTTATGTCTCTTTAGGCTCTTGCACTGACCCCAGATTCACTTTAGTCATAACCTCTTCGGTAGCTTGGGCTCGACTTTCCTCTCGGTCAACTACACGCTTGAGAACCTCTTTAATGTATTGTTCTTTTAGTGTGTCTGTTCTTTATCAAGTGAATCATTATTAACTTCTTTTAAGTTGTTAGTTAACTTATCAGTTGTTAAAGTGGCAATGAGGGGAAAATCCGAAAGGTCAAATTTTTCATTTAAGACAAAGGGAAATACATTGTTGGCTACATAATCGTAGTCTTCTAGTGTGAGGCCGTCAGACGATTCAAAGGACTTGGATTTGACAATGAGAGACTCGAAGGGTTCAAGATTAGGTTTAGGGAGATGGGGGAGTGGCCCCAATTTGTCTATTATCTCTTTCCTGCTTGCCCTCGGTCCGGTAAAAGTAACCCAGTTTTTCAGTGGCATTGAAGGATGTTTGGTGAGGGTTTGGGAGTTGAAAGGCTTGGCTTCTGCTGTCCCGATCATGGCGATTATGGTGTCCTCGGAGCCCAGATCAATCAGGTTTGGAACCTCCATGACTTCTTCAAAAAGTGTCTATAGAGCAGCTCCACTTAAAGCATCTTCCACGAATTCTGCTTCTTTCCGCTTTGGAGTCACTGTTTCGAATGTGGCTTCGTAGGCTGGACCGAACATCCTGTCTCCCAAGAAGAGTGCCTCGAGCTGTTCTTCTATGTCTGGGATCCCTTTGAATGAGTACTCGTGCTGAACTGTGGTGGCAACTGGTCCAGGTAGTGCAGTGATGTCGAGGAATGCTCCCCTTATCGAATTAGCCTTTAGTCCTCTGAAATGCTTGAGGTTTCGTGCGAGCTTTCCAATCTTTTATGTAGTCTCTGTACTGACTTTTCCTCTTCCTTTTTATCTTCATCAGTTCCACTATCGGTCTCCTCAGTTCTGCTGTCAGTTCCCTCAGTTCCTTTCTCATCTTCATCAGTTCCGCTATCGGTTCCCTTAGTTCTGCTGTCAGTTCCCTCAGTTCCTTTCTCATCTTCGTCAGTTCCGCTATCGGTTCCTTTGACGAAGTAGCGAGCGAGGTCGAAGCTGTAAGGTTGGAGGTTGGGTGTACCGTAGGAGGTTCCCCTTTTGCGGGCTACTGCTTTGGTGCTTGCGAGCCTCTTGTCTTCCCTAATGTCAGCTGGTATAGACACATAACTAAGCCCCTAGACTGTATTGTGGTCCTTGACTTCGATGACTTGGTGTTGGCCTTGTAACCTTTTTCCGAGCCCCAATACTGGGATGAGGTTCATGAGTTTCATCATCTTCATGGTAGGAGGGATCTTATCCCAGAATAGTGGAAGGTACATGCTGCATATTTGGATTTTGGAAGCTTCCATTGTGAATCCAGTTAATGCCATATATTGTAATGCTTGATTTCTAACACTGGAATGTCGTTGGTGCAGGTCCCTTTGGTGGTGACGCTATCCCCGTAAACAGTTGTCAACTCACTTCCTCGTATGAATTTGATACATTGGTGAAGGGTGGACGCCACGCAGTTTATTTGATGCAGCCATGGTCTTCCCAGGATAGCTGTGAAAGTGATAGGAATGTCTAACAAAGGTAGCAACCCCGAGAACTGTGCGGGAAGTAGAATCATAAGCTTTGACAGTGTGGACTGAAGGCTTCCCGTCTGTGAGCTTGATATCGAGCAGGTCCATCATCTTGGCGGGAAAGACATTCATTCTAGAGCTTCCGTCTACCAGTACGCGGGGAAGGCGGCGCTCATCAAACTGAACAGTGATATAGAGCGGCTCATTGTAATCAGCCCCAAATTTTGGCAGGTCAAAATCTGTTAAGGGATGATGTTTCCATAGTGGATATTGCCGATCATCTGGATTACTTCTTCTGGAGTTGCGTCCACGGGGACCATGGTACGGGCCAAACTTTCCTCCAACTTGAGCTTATGAGGGTATGAAGATGTGAGCAGAGACCAAAGGGAAATGTTCGCCTGGGTCTGCTTGAGCTGAGTGAGTATCGGGTCTCCTTTTTGGAACTTGTTTCTTTGAGTACGGGACGACCGGGTTGCGGCTCTAGCTCTGTTGGCTTTTTGCTGGCCTTGGGCGGTAGCACATGGATTTGACCGGATCGGGTCAGAACATTGACGTCGTGCTTGGCTTCTTTCGAACATGTTTCCTTGAGTTGAGCCATAGTCAGTGGATGATTTTTCGAAGCACAAGGCCATACGTCCTCTCCAATTCGTTGACTGTTGATGTCTTCCCAGGGGCCTCAGCAGCTCTTCAAATTCTGTCCCAGGATATGGGTTTAGGTGCCTCGGCAAGGAGGGAGCCTATGGTTCGACGCAGTTGTTCGAATGTCAGAGCGCAGCAGTGGTTGCTAGGACTGAGCTTTGTCTCATTCACCCTTCGTGGGAGGCTAGAGAGTTCTTGATTCATGCGAACTGTTTCTCTGATCTCTTCGCGGTATACTGCATTTTTCTCTTTCTTGCTGAGCAGGCTCATGGTGTTCTTGAGTTGAGACAAGCAGTAATCATGGTTTGCTAAATTTCCTCCGCTCTTAGCCCAAATTTTCTCTCTTGTAGTTGAGCCTTCGTCGAGAGCTAGCGCTTGCATTTCTTCCCAGGTCAGAATAGCCAATGCTTCTTTGAACCGTATGCGGCAGTCTAGGTAAACTTCGATCGGGAAGAGCTTTCTTTGTTGCTTTAACTGAGTGGCGGGCATGCTATAAGGTGAGTATACTGCTTCCCGAACGTCTGCCCATGTGACTGACTTTTGTCCCAGTTGATCATTTCTGCAAACAAATGTTGTAGCCTATGGAATCTCCTTTAGCATTTGTTGGAGGTGTATTTCCATCTTTCTCTTCTTTTTGAATAGACCATCCTTCTTTAGTTGGCCTTTTAGATTGAGAATGGAAATGATCCGTTCCCATCCTCCTAAGACCCTTGGGATTTCGATTTTGTTGATGTTGTGATTTACTTGGAAGAGTATGACTTCATTGTCTTCGTCGTCTCTTTCACAAAGGGCTTGCATCTCTCGGGGAGATAAGCGCTTGTATTCTTCATACTGCTGGGCCAGGTATTCCTTGTGTTGTTCCATTCCATCTCCTAGGTCATTTGGACCGTTGATCGCCCTCCCTTGCCAGAGGGGGTTTGCTGAGAAGTGATGGTAATCCAGGAAATTGCCGTGGGCAAAGCCTTTGAGGTTGAATTGATCCAGAGTAGCCTCTAGTTGTCTGTCTGAAGCGGCTTGTCAGTCTTCCGAGCTTTATCTTCGTCCCAGAGGTGAGTTTCTTTCACAGCTAGTTCCAGGAGGGCTTTCCTTGTGAGAGTCAAGCAGTCTCCGTATATGTGCGTTGTCTTGCTGGTGTCTAGAACTGTTATCACATCCAAATATCTGAATGGCGGAAATACTTGGATTATGTTCACGAAGGAAGTCATATTCGCACATTCCATGCAGACATCTTTGATCTCGACCACCAAGAACTATGCCCACATCTTTTTGATCAAACTGACGGGTGTGTTGAATTCTGCGATGCTGATGGTCTTGTGATCTTGGTCAAGAGCCAAATCTATCAGTGCTAGTAGCTCGATGGCAGGCTGCCCAGATCCGTTGCCGTGATGGCTGAGAATAGGGTCGAATTTGAGCATATTGATGCTGAGGTAATCGTTCCTTTCTTCGGAAGTTCGAACTATCTCATCATGAGGAGTTTTGTCTCCTCTGTTGATGCCTTCGGCCTTGGCTGCATTCTTGGCTGTGATTTTGACTGACGGCATGGGCCGGTTGTCACCGGGCCGGATACTTGGAGATGATGATCAGCCTTGAGCTCTTTTGGCAAGGACCTCGTTTACCATGATCAGGCAGTCGTCGAGGGTAACTTCCACATCGCAGAATCTGACATTAAGGACTGGATCCCTGGTCTCGTTGGGGTATCTGGAGAAGATGATGTTGACAAAGTCGTCGTCAGTTACATGATCAAAAGGGTTCTTTGTCATTTCCACCATTTGTTTCCACTCGCCGAATAATTGTCTGTACTGGACATTAAGTTTGACGATTTCCATGGTATTTGACCCTTCATCATAGGTGACCTCATCTGAATTAGTGCCATCCTCAAAATCTGACCATGTTCACACAAGAGTCTTCCTGCTGATCTATCGCGTCTTCTATCCCGGAGAGTTCTGATTTATCTCTGCCTGATGGTTCAACCCAGATTAAAGGACCTGTTGTGAAGATAGTATTGCGAGAAAAACTTCATATCCTCTGCTTGAGTAGAGGGGCTCGATGGGAAATTCCATGTGTAAAATATCCCAGACGACTGCCATGCATTCTTCATAAGTGTGCCGATGTCTGTTGACCTTTATTGTGAAGATTTCTTCGTCCGGTTGGGCCAGAGGGCTTGCTTGAAGGATTCTTACGAACTTTTTATCGGAGATGAGGGGTTTTTGTCCCTGTGTCATTGCAGTGGCCAAGGTTTCTTTCCATTCTAGATTCAAGTCTCAGAAACGGCAATTGAACCTGATGAATATGATTGCTCCAGGCTCCTCCTGCTCGAGGGCGTTGACGTAGTTGGCACCTCCAGACTCGGGCGATTCTGATGAGATTTGCCCCGATTGTCCTTTTATCGGTTTGTAGGGGGTAGCACATGTGCACAGCTGCGGGCGCGCTTGGTTGGCATTCGGCTTCATTGCTTATGAGAAAACTGTCTCCTTTGATGACCTCGAGGTCTCCTTGGCGGTTTATGAACTTGACATACTGATGGAGAGTGGAGGCTATGGCTTTCATGTGGTGGAGCCATGGGCGTCCCAACAGAGCTGTAAATTCAGACTGAATGTCTGTCACTTGGAACTTTACCGGCCCCATTTTCACTTCGAACAAGAGTTCCAGAGTCACAGTTCCCAGGATAGGCCGAGATGTGCTGTTGTATGCTCTGATAGTTTGGGCAGATGGGATCATATGGCCTTCATCGATGCGTAAGGCTCGCTGTGCTGAGGGGAAGGACGTTGACTACTGATCAGTTGTCTACGAGGACTCTAGGAAGGGAGACAGTGTTGAGCCGATCGATGATGTGCAAAGCTTCGTTGTGTTCTGTAACCCTTTTTGGAAAATCATCATCACAGAATGTGAGCATGCCGTCATATAGTCTGGGATCATAGATTTGATCTCTTTCTGGAGAGGGGGAGTCATCGAGCCATCCATTTCCTGTCTTTCTCTTGAGAGGTAGAGGTTTTGGTGGTACCTCAAGATTGCATTGAGGTTGCTTGTGGCGGTGGCCTCCCTTTGTCAGCACGTTGATTGAGTGCGAGTGCCCGGTTGGCATTGACATTCCTTTGCCGGCCCGTGCTCTGAAGTTTGATAAGTTGAACTTTAGCTGATCCTTCTGGGGATTATGCTTCTTGCTGGCAGTAGGGTTGCCGGGATTTGAGACCTTCTTGTGTCCTGAGGCCTGAACTTTGGTGTTAGCAGGATATTTTGGCTTTCCCACCCCTGTATGTTCTGATGTTGTGCTGCTTGAAGGAAGGGAAAACTTGCTGGAGTAGAGCACGTAGTATTTTTTTATTTTTATTATTTTTTTTTTTTTTGGCGAAAGGAGACGGTACTCCCTAGATTTTATTAATAGAAAAAGAAAAGGTACAAAACAAGGTGGGGGACATGACGGCCTTAACCACCGGAAAAAAACCTACAGGGGGAGGTCTTATACACGCCATAAGATCCTCTACAAGAAGGAGGGGAAAACTAACGCCTAATATATGGAGATGAAGTCTTATCATTTAGATAAGGTCTCAAACAGATAATAGGAAGCTCACTGCTAGATAAAAACTCAAAATCAGCCCTATGATCAGCAGCATGATTAGCTAAACCATCCGCTACCTGATTACCTTCCCGGAAGATATGACTAACTCGAATTTGAAGGAGCAACATCATACGTTGGATTTCCTGAATGTAATGCCAAATTTCCCAAGGAACTAGACAAGAATTATGAAAAATACGCACCAGCACTTCTGAATCCATCTCAACCCACAAAGAATGATATCCACGATCAATAGCAAAACGAATCCCATCCAAAGCCGCTCTAACTTCAGCCATTAAATTAGACGCAACGCCATAGAATTTGCAAAATCCGAAAACCATATTACCCTTGCTATCTCGAAAAATACCTCCACCTGCTGCAATACCCGGATTGTTTCTAGACGCACCATCGGTATTTAACTTAATTTGCCCATTGGAAGGAACAGCCCAAAAAACAAGCCGCATAGGCTTAATAACATTATCAGCCTTCCGAATTTTGAAAAACTCCATCACATACGAGTCAAACGGACCCCAAGGTAGAGAAATATTGAATGCGTTAGCAATATCCCGGACCTGAATTTGAACCTGCATAATAATGACGTTGACATTCATCTTAATACCCTCAAATCTGTATTTATTACGCGCCTTCCAAAGACTCCAGCAAATGATACTAGGAAGGATTGCACAAAGCCACTTGATACCACCCGAAGCTTTTAAAGGAAGATTGTAGCTCCACGACATTAACCATTGAGAGAGAGAAGAACCATAAATCCGAATCCCAATCAAATCCCCGAAGAATTTCCAAATTTCCGAAGCAACATTACCATGCAAAAGAATATGGGATAAAGTCTCAAAAGAAGGAGAAGTGCAGCAAACACATTGAGAAGCAATATGAATACCACGCTTTTGAATCGAATCATCTGTTGGGAGAGCATTTTTCAAAGCTTTCCACATAAAAACCGAGACTTTGAGGGGAATATGTTTATGCCAACAAACAGCAAAAACCATCCTAGATGTTCTGGAAATGCGGCACACTTTCCAAGCAGAAGAAGTAGAAAACTTACCCGTAGTAGAAGGAGTCCAGAAAGGAATGTCTGGCCCATCTTCAATAGAAATAAACCTCGATTGCATTAGATCAATCACTTGCTGCCCATAAGATTGCCTAACATGATCAACGAGAAGAGCCCCATCAAAAAACAAGGAAGAGATCGGAACATGATCTTCATTTTGAAGAGCAAGATCCTTAGCCAACCAATGTTCTTGAACCGAAATACTTCCAGCTTTAATACCCCAAAACAGATTGTCCTCAACCAACTCCTTTGCAGCGATCATCCTTTTCCAAATATGTGAAGAACCCACTCGAAAAATAGCATCCATGGGATGGGAATTATGACAATATTTTTCTAATAAAAACCGAGCCCATAAAGAATTCCCACATCTAAAACGCCACCATAATTTCATAGCAAAAGCAAGGGACATGTCTTCAAATTTTCTAAGACCCAAGCCACCTTCATGAGTAGGCCAATAGAATTCCTTTTTTGAAACCCAATGACACCGTTTCTCTCCATCCGCATTACTCCAGAAAAAATTAGAGATAAGACGAGTAATAGCATTGATAGTACCTTTTGGAGGTTCAAGAAGAGAAAGATAGTAAATAGGAATTGCTTGAAGACAAGATTTGATAAGAATAACTTTGGCCCCCAAAGACAAAATCTTTCCTTGCCACGTTTCAAGTCTCTCCTCCATCTTCCTAAGAATCGGAATAAAAAGGGCTTGAGTTTTCCTTCCGGAATACAAAGGACATCCAAGATAAATGATGGGCAGATGTTTGTGTTGAAATCCCGTCCATTCAGCCACTAAATCAGCTTTGCCCATGTCTCTTCTACCCAAAATAAAGCAAGACTTTGCCACACTAACCAATTGGCCCGAAAATTCTTGATAAGAATTTAGAAAGATCATATGCATATCAATGGAGGTCTTGCTACCATTGCAAAAAATTATAACATCATCAGCATATGAAAGGTGAGATAGAAAAGGAGCATGAATAGCTCCAGAATGATAGATGATGTGATGATGATTCTCATGAAGAGCATTAAGACCACGACTCAAAATCTCAGCAGCAATAATGAATAAGGAAGGAGATATGGGGTCACCTTGGCGAAGACCTCTAGCTGAAGGAAAATACCCCACCACCTCCCCATTAATAAGAATAGAGAACCAACAATCCGAGATACATCTAAATATCATATCAATCCAAATTTCGGAAAAACCAAAATGACGCATTACCTTTATCAAAGCAAACCAAGAAAGACGATCATACGCCTTTGCCATATCAAGCTTTAAGGCAATGTTCCCCCCAAAGACTTTCCGGTTGATAGAATGCATAAGCTCTTGTGCAAGTAACACGTTCTCATGAATGAGGCGACCTTTAATAAAACCACTTTGTTGAGGAGAAATGATTTGAGGCAGAATTGAAGAGAGACGACCATTCAAATGCTTCGTTATGATCTTATTAGAGAAATTACATAGGCTTATAGGCCTCCAATCAGAAAAAGAATTAGGAGCAGCTACCTTAGGAAGGAGGACAATAGTTGTACTAGTCCAACCCCTAGGCATTCGAAAACCCGCAAAGAACTCCAAAACAGCCCTAAAAAGATCATTTTTAATAAATTCCCAGCAATTATGATAGAATTCACCATTAAAACCATCGTGTCCAAACCGCACTAGCTCCAGACAAAGAGAAAACCACTTCTCGAATCTCTTCAAGAGTAGGAGCAGAAGTAAGCATTTGATTATCAACATCATTCAGAATTCTAGGAATATGATCAAGAAGTTGTTGAGACGAGCAAACATGATCACTCGATAATTGATCAGAGAAGAAGCGAATAGCTTCATTTTGAATCTCGGACAGCTCCTCCAACCAAACACCATTTCTATCTTGAATACGGTGGATATGAAGCTTTAATCTCTTTTTCTTCACATAGGACTGAAAAAATTTAGTATTACGATCACCATCTTTTAACCAAGCTAAATTAGCTTTTTGCATCCAGAAATCTTCCTCAATCTTTAAACGATTAAGTAAATGAGCTTGGGCCAAGTGTAGAGCAGCCCTATTCTCCTCCGAAGGATCATGATCAAAGGCTAATTCTTTTGCTGTAACATCATCCTCCGCTTGTCTAACTTGTTGATCAATTCGCCCAAATACCTCTTTATTCCATTTTTGAATGTGATGCTTCAACCTATTCAACTTTTTAGCAAACTTGACCATGGGTCTCCCATCCATATATTCAGCCCAAGAAGATTCAACAAGGGGAATAAAAGATTTATGCTTCAACCAAATGTTGAGAAATGCAAAGCGCCTTTCTTAGCTATGGCCGAGAGAGTGATATTTAAAAGAAGAGGAGAGTGATCTGAACAAGTTCTATTGAGATGAATGATAGAAGTGCTATGAAACCCATTTAACCATTCAGAATTGTAGAAAGCTCTATCAAGCCGCTGCAAAATAGTTGCATTTCCATCTCTTTTGTTCAGCCAAGTAAAACCATTCCCACTAAATCCACCATCAATGAGATTAGAAATGCACCATATCCGAAAATTCAGCCACTTTAGCTTACGTAACGGGACGGCCACCAATCTTATCACATTGATCCAAAATAGAATTAAAATCACCTAGAACAAGCCACGGCTCATTAATAGAACTACGATCAATAAGGTAATCCCAAAGAACCCTTCACGATATTTGCAACGGCTAGCATACACAAACGTAACATTTACCCTGTTAGGCCAAAGAACATGCGAAACTCTAGCAGTTATAGCTTGATCATCATTATCCAAGATTTCACAATCAATCCCATGCTTCCAGAAAATCCATATGCTGCTCTTAACATTTGAAATACCACCAATACACCTGAGTTTTCTCATATAAAGAGGAACCATAGAACAATCTAACATTGGCTCATATAAAGCAATAACCGAAACATTGTGAGATCTTATAAGTCGTTTAATACGACGAACGAAGGAGCATTACCCATTCCTCTAACATTCCGGCTAATAAAACTAGCCATAAGAAAACAGGAATAAAGTAAAATAAAGAAGAAGGACTTTTATGCCGAAACATCCTTAGGGGAGAATCCCCCACCATCAAACTCAGAATCTGCAAATGAAACGCTTTTTGGAGCTCTCGGAGAAAGATTTAAATCCCCCATAAGGCTGCCACTCCTGTCCCGAGAAACCACACTTTTTGTAAGAACAACCTCCGAATCGAATCTTGCTTATGATCATTGAAATCGAAGCATTTTGGTCACAAGGAACCAAATCTGATGTTTCATCTTCAAGATCAATAGAACCATCAACAACATTAATCTTGGGGCTTTTATCTTGTCCCGACTGAGAATCAATGAAAACTTCTTCAAAAACATCTCCTTTTTTACTTGATTCTACCATTCTAGAAACTTTCAAAGAGTTTGGAGAAACAAAAGGAGCACCACGCTTAGGGAGAAAACTGAATCCATTGTTGATAATATTAGAGAAAACATTTTTTGGGGAATGGGGCTTTGAGGCCAAAGACGTACCAGCAACATGAGTATTAGGAGCGCTCATAGAATTCTTACCAGAAGTAGGAGGCTGAAAATGTTGTTTTTGAATAGCGGGGGCACCAATTTTAACACCAATCTGAACACCATTAGAGTTAATGTTCGCACAAGATTTTGCATTTTCCCGAGGGCTCTCTGAGTGTACCCACGCTAGTGTCTCTGGCTTCGAATCTTTCTTTAAGTTTCTGCTGAGAGGACTGCTTCTTCTTCTTTTTGGGGGAATCGCCCTTGATCATGTCTTGGAACTCGTATTCAAGGCATTCTGAGCAGTCGTATACGTCACCAGACGTGGACGTCAGATGAGGGTTTGACTGAAAGAGGCAGAGGAACTGGCTCTGCAACAATCTTCTTCGGCACCCACTCGATGGAGTTTACACTGTTGTTGTTCGAAAAAGGGTTCCCGACTGTATTTGATCCACGGGGACGCTCTAACTTTCCTTCTTATATCAGTTTCTGGATCTCATACCGTAACCCGAGGCAGTTGACAGTTGTGTGCCCATGGTATTGGTGGAAGGTGCAGTACTTGCTTCTGTCGGCATTGGCTGCGGGATTCTTTGGTTAGTAGTTTTCAACAGGCTTGAGTAGGCCTTCTTTGACTATCCCCTCCAGCATTTTGCTTAAAGGCATATCTGGCTTATCAAGGCGCATGGAAGGTTGATTCCTGGAAGAGTCGTTGCTTTGCAGGGCTGTGCTCCCGTTGCTTGACTGAAGTCCCTGATGGATGTAGTTGACAGTAGTGTCTTTTCCTTTGTCGGGGGCCGGTGCAGGGTTGAATGCAGTTGTTGCTCGGTATCTGTAAGACGGAACTGTAGCCAACTTCTCTTTTAGGTCCTTCTTGAACTGGGAACCCGCATTGACCATAACTCGGAGATCAAGGAAGAAGTGGTGGCTGATGAGCGTTATGATGGATGGCCTCAAGCATGACTTGAAGATCCGCATATGTTCATCTTTGGAGAGCAGCTCCATGATTTCGGAGAGTTTCCAGCTCCACCTTTTGTAGAACTCCCCAACACTTTCGTCTGCCTTCTGTTCGGTGGTGATTAAGTCTTCACGACTTGTTTCCCATTCCAGGTTGGACCGGTACCATTCAAGGAAGATGTTGTTGATCTGATCCCAAGTATGGCAAACTTTGGGCTTGACCCTTAGGAACCACCGTAACGCTGAACTCTTGAGAGTTTGCTGGAAATGGTCGGCCATTTATTGGAGGGTTGCCCCTTTTTTTCTCATGCCGAGAACGTAAGTGTCAACATGTGTCTGAGGGCATTTAGTCCCGTCTAATCTGTCCATTTCTGGCATTCTGAACTTGGCAGGGAGAGGTGTAACCATTCCCGGATCTTTAGATTTGAGTGTTTCTTTCTTTGAGCCGCCCATGCTGGCTTTTAGATCCTTCATTTGTTCGACCATCCATGCCAGGGTTGGGTCCAATGGTGGACTTTGAGGCTCGGTGACGGGTGCTGCTATCAAAGAGGCAATAATTGAAGGTGGAAGGCTTGAGATATTTGGATATATGGAGGCCTTTTCAGGGTTATATCGGGGTTTCATCCCGTTGTTTTGAGGTTCGTATATAGGTAACGGGTTGAACCCGGGAGGGTACTGAAGGATGTTAGGATCTGTTTGAGATGGTCCAGCTGCGCTGGTTGTATTGAGTGATGGGGGTAGAACCAGCTTGGCCGTATATGATAGGGGCGCCTTGAGAAGTGGCAATATGAAGCCTCGGTCGGCTGTTTCCATGGTTTGAAGGATTCTCGTAGTTTGACGGTGGAGAAACCTGGTTGAAGGTTAGGGGAGCTGATCGGGGAGGATCGTTGTCCTCGATTAGAAAGAAATTACCATCTGGCTGGGGGATAGCTGCTATACCTCGCTCATTTAGAAGCTGTACCACAAAATTCTGTTGATCCTCTTTCTGTTTCTTGTGAACCTCACAGGACCGGATGGCTTCTTCCAGTGTCATGTCGTTTACCGGTGGCGGGGTTGTGTTCCCGTCACGATTTCTCGGTGAGTCTGTCATATCAGAGTGTCTGGTTGTAGGAACTGAGGAAACTAAGGAACTGTCTGACGTTTCCATAACAGTAATTCTGGTGAGGCGCTGACCCGGAATTCTGAACCACTCTTTGTTCGCTGAAGCGAACAAAAGGTAGGGCTTAGGTTTCGGAAGGGGTATTTGGCTCAAGGCTTTAGGCTTGTGCAATGTGCAGTTACCGCTTTAGTTTACTTAAAACGAGTTTTCTCAGAGTCCTAATTGGTTGGAAAAGATTGGTCTTCTTTTTTGCAACTACCCTAGGTCTTAGATCAGTGGATCCTGACACTACGTCTATAGGCCCCTCATTTTTCACTTGTAAATCTTCTTCCCGGGATGGACAATCCTGAGCGAGGGTCCTATAGGGCAAGCGGATTCCACCAACAAAAGGAAAAGTGAACTTAAGGCTAGCCAGTCATGTAAAATTTCAACGCATATGCCGTACGGGTCACGATCGAAGTCAACATCCTTAAGTTAGCACGGTCCCGCGTCAAAGTCAAAGCTGAAAAGCAAAGACTTCGTGTCGAGAAACGATCTTTGATCTCAACTTTTTAAGTTTGACTTGTGAGGGAGATTGGTATAAAAGCATACACTCAGGCTTTATGACACGAACTAAGCCAAAAACCAACCAAGGTCTTGGACGAAGTGTGACACAAAGGGTGCATGGTTACACGGGCTAGGAAGGGCTATTTGGGATGACCCCGTGCACGCTCAAAAGGCATAGGAAGGCCAATCAAACTGCTGCTGAACGGTCACCCCGGCCCGGGTTAAGGGTTGTAATGTGCAGTGTACCGAGGCAGCAATGCGCATAGTGTGCAGTGTATCGAGGCAACAGTGCGCGTAGTGTTGAAATTACCCAGATCCGGTTGCGCAGACCGGACATCTCGCTTGCTTAGTCGGGAAGTGTCACTGCGTTTGTTTGAAGGAGTCGCCACGCCATTATGATATAGCCCAAAATATTGAAAAAAGACTTTGTTTAAAAAAGGTTGTTATGCGATGAGATTTTGAGTTCGGAGGTCAGGCTACGCCTCGGGAAGAGAATAGTAGAGCTCACCCGAGTCGCCTCGTATACAGGAGTCTTTCGATACCCCTCTATCTTCCGCTAGGGAATAGTGTTTGAGTGTGAATAGTGCTCCGGGACGGATTGGGATTGCTTCGGGATGCACTGGTGTCTGCAGACAGAGCTTCAGCGTGCCTCAAGAGTGCTAGGTGTGTCCTCGGGCAGAGGTTCGGCGTGCCTCGGGATTGTTGGTTGTACTCAGGCAGAGATTCGACGTGCCTCGGGATTGTTGGTTGTACTTGGGCAGAGGTTCGGCGTGCCTAGGGATTGTTGGTTGTACTCGGGCAGAGGTTCGCTGTGCATTAGGATTGTTGCTTGTGCTCGGCAGAGGTTCAGCGTGCCTCGAGTTTGTTGGTTGTGCTCGGGCAGAGGTTCGGCGTGCCTCGGGTTTGTTGGTTGTGCTCGGGCAGAGGTTCAGTGTGCCTCGGTTTTGTTGGTTGTGCTCGGGAATAGGTTCGGCTTGCCTCGATTTTGTTGGTTGTGCTCGGGTAGAGGTTCGGCTTGCCTCGATTTTGTTAGTTGTGCTAGGGCAGAGGTTCAGAGCACCTCGGGAGGGATCAGAAGGCCCCGAAAGGAACTAAAAGGGACCGAGATTGCCTCGAAAGGACTTAGAGGGGAACCTGAAGGCTGGGGGGAGAGAGGAGAGAATGGAGGTGTGAAGAAAATGAGAGGGGGAGCCCTCTATTTATAGGGGGATAAAAACTGCAAACATGTCCGCGCGAACATGTATGTTATTACCAAATTTTTGGTTTTCCAGGATTAAAGGGAATCTCGTGGACTTTAAGGGGATTTTGCAATTATGATGTCTGGTGACAAAAGTGTCCGCGCGGACAATTCCTGCAGGCTAGACTTTTTCGTAATTCCCAAAAAGTCCTTCTGTTATATTTTATCCCAGAAGGGTCCTACCTTGGTTTTGTTGGTGGTTTTGGGGTTTTTGAAGGTTGTGGGTCTTCGGGATCACGCTTGTGTGAGTCCGCGGTGTTTCCCGTGTGTTGGATGGGGAGCGATTCAGATTGGGGACTTACAGAAGCCCCTCGGCGACGTCACTTGTTAAGGAAGTAGGGTCGTCGATAAGATAAGGGTCCTGATCTAGATCACTTGCTGGGAGAGAGAAGGTGACCCTGCTGGTCAGTTGTGAGGACGTGGCGGTGTCCTAAGGTGACGTGGACATGTCGATGTCCTAATGTGAGGTGGACGTGTCGGTGTCCTTGGGTGACCGTTTAGGTCGGATGGCTGGACCTTTTAACAGGATTTCTACGTATCCCAAGCGGGAATCAAGCCTGATCGTAGTTCATGTGTGAGTCTGTCGTGTATGAGGACGTGTGATGTCCTATGACAGAGATTTTGTGAGGACGTGGTGGTGTCCTGTGATGTGATGTGACCGCTAAGTTCGACTGGCTGCGGACGTGGTGGTGTCCTGTGGGGTGACCGCTTGGGTCGGCTGGCTGGACCCTTTGACAGGATTCCTACGTATCTCAAGTGGGAATCAAGCCTGATCGTAGTTCGGAAATGGTGAAGTTGTTGTGTATGCGAACGTGGTGATGTCCTGAGGTGGGAGTTGGACGTGTCGGTGTCCTGAGGTGACCGTTTAGGTTGGATGGCTGGACCCTTTTGACAAGATTCCTACGTATCCCATATGGGAATCAAGCCTGATCGTAGTTCAAAAATGGTGATCTTACGAAAAGATGTGTGTAATCTTACTAGAAGATGGGTAATCTTACGAGAAGATAGGTAATCTTACGAGAAGACAGGTTTGTGGCATATGAGTATAGGACAGCATCCTCTGGCTAAGGTTGTGTCGTTATGAGGATGTGTGATGTCCTCTGATTGAGATTGTGTCGTGCATGAGGACGTGTGATGTCCTCTAAGTTAGGTTGTGTCATTATGAGGACTGTGATGTCCTCTGACTGAGGTTGTGTTGTTATGAGGACGTGTGATGTCCTCTGACTGAGGTTGTGTCATGCATGAGGATGTGTGATGTCCTCTGACTGAGGTTGTGTCATTATGAGGACGTGTGATGTCCTCTGACTGAGGTTGTGTCATTATGAGGACGTGTGATGTCCTCTGACAAGGTGGTGTCATTCATGAGGACGTGTGATGTCCTCTGACTGAGGTTGTATCATTATAAGGATGTGTGATGTCCTCTGACTGAGGTTGTGTTGCGCATGAAGACGTTTGATGTCCTCTGACTGTGGTTGTATCGTGCATGAGGACGTGTGATGTTCTCTGACTGAGATGGTGTCGTTATGAGGACGTGTGATGTCCTCTGACTGAGGTTTAGGGCGTGGATGTGTCGGTGTCCTAAGTCTTAGATGAAAGTGTTTGCGCCTTGAGGGAAGGCACTCGCGCTTAAGCGTTTTGATTTTGGGGGCGTGTGTGCCTTGTGTTTTGTTCGCTGGGAAAAGTTCGGGCTTACGATGGCTGCCGAGGAAATGATTTGTTTGTTGTGAAGGCATTTGTCCCTTAGGATGTGTTTTCGAAAACGTTTGTGCCTTGGAATTTGTGTGTGGAGGCGTTTGCACCTTGGGATTCGTGCTTGGAGGTGTTTGCGCCTTGGGGTCCGGACTTACGATGACGATCGGGGCTTGTTTTGCCGTTTAGTGGGCGAGATTTGGACTTACGATGATGGCCGGTGATTGTTTTACCGTTTAGTGGATGAGATCCGGACTTACAATGACGGTCGGGGTTATCTTTGTTGGGGAAAATTGCCGTATAGGGACGGACTTTGTGTTGGGAATTTTTGTGTGAAAAATTGCCGTGTTTTTGTGACGTTTGAAAGTGGGTTATGTAGGGACGGATCTCTTTTTTTTTGAAAAATTTCCGTGTTGGGACGGACTTTTGTTTGGAAAAAAAGCCGTGTTGGGACGGACTTTTGTTTGAAAAATTGCCGTGTCAGGACGGAGTTTTGTGTTTGAAAAATTGTCGTGTTGGGACGGACTTTTGTGTTTGAAAAATTGCTGTGCTGGGACGGACTTTTGTGTTTGAAAAATTGCCTTGTTGGGATGGACTTTTGTTATTTGTGAGATTGCCGTGTTGGGACGGACTTTTGTTATTTGTGAGATTGCCGTGTTGGGACGGACTTTTGTTATTTGTGAATGATATGTGGCGTTGTTTTTGTTTTTGTATACTCCCTCCGTCCCGCCCGAAGTGTCTCAAAATGAGATCGGCACGAGAATTAAGGAAAGTGAGGTAAGATAGAGAAAAAGGTTAAATGTTGTGAGTATGAAAAATTAAATAGGAGAGAGAATGAGTGGGAGGAATAGTTAGAAGAGAGAATGTTGTGAGTGTAAAAGTAAAGTAGGAGAGAGAATGAGTGGGGTAGGAAGAGTATAAAAATAATAAAAACTTTCCATTTTGGGATTGAGACACTTTAAATGGGACGCCAAAAAGGAAAGTTGAGACACTTCGGACGGGACGGAGGGAGTATTTGTTAAGTATCGTTTATTGACGTACCTTTGCTGTGTTTACCTGCAGGAGGAGGTGCCTTCGTCTGGGAAGGCGAAAAGGATGAAGTCACGGGGGTCCCTTGAGGCCGTGGTTGAGTTGTAGCGGAGCCTGCCTAATATATTTCCCGAGATGGGAGGCCTAGTCCTCGGAGGCTAGTGATTGCTACGGGGCTGAACATGTTCGTGGAGAACCTGGCCAGGATAGTGGAGACGCAGAAGAACAAGGGCATCTTCTTAGCCTTGTCTGAGTACTGGTGGGACACCACGCATACCTTCCATTTTAGCTGGGGGAGATAACGGTGACTCCCACGGATTTTTCTGCGATCACCGGGCTTTCCTTCAAGGGGGAGTCGGTGAAATGGCGGGACAGGATATCCGACGAGGTGCTGGCCAAGCTGCTAGGCTTTGCGCCTTGGCCCCGTAAGGGCTTGGGTATGGTGTACCACGATGTGGAGGTGAAGATTACAGCCAACATCGGGGATTATAGCTGGGGCACTGGGTAGTGACGGCGGAGCAGCTGTCCCGCTCTTTTCTGTGGTTTGCCCTCTCCGAGACTTTGTTCACGAGACCATGTTTGGGTATCCCGCCATGCTGTGCTGGGCTCGCTCTTTGAGGAAGAGGAGGACAAGCCGGGGAAAGATCATTGTTACCTATCAGGAGGTGCAGCGATACCTGGAGAAGGACAACCCGGAGGGGTTTCAGCTGTACCCTTGGACTCGGTATGGCGAGGATGAGCTAGAGGGTGCCCCTTGGGTGACACGGCAGTGGAAGCTTCTGCGGGGCTTCACTTACGATTCCCTGTACGTGGGGGAGAGGGTCTTCTGGTAGCATGGAGCAGGTGTGCCTCCTATGGCTCTGAGGGATCCACCCTTCCATATGATGAGTCTTCTTGATATGGACGTGCTGGAGTACGAGAGGTAACGTGCCGGCGTGAGTGCCGAGGAGTTCGTCCTAGAGGGCGATGAGTACACAGCCTTTGTCAGGCGGAAGCTGAGGACGCCACAGGTATTGGCGAGAGAGAGGTGGACTGGCTCGTCGCGTCCTCCAGATGTCCCGGTGCCTGGGCCGAACTTTACTTACATCCGCGGGGACTCTACGAGGAGGAGGGTGTCGGTGCCCATCCCAGAGCATGGTCCTGCTGCCTATCGAGTTGACCTGGATGTTGCGGTGAGTTTGTTTACTCTTCTCCATCTTGGCATCTTTTCTGTATTTTTCTCTTTTGTCAAGTATTTTTGTATCTCTTTTGCTGAGCTTTTCTTTGGTTGTTTGCTTATGCAGGTCTCGGGGCGGTCCTTCGAGGAGGTCTGTGGATACTCCTTCTTCAAGGGCTGAGCTAGAGCCCCAGCCTGAGGTATCGGTTTGGGAACGGCACAGCTTTGATGCGGGGACTTCTTCGGGGGCCGAGAGGCCGCAGACCCTTCATCAGTTCTTCCCTTCGTGGGTGCGCAGGATGAGGGTTCGTCCTCACATCCCTTCTTTGATCCTTTTACCAAGTTTGACCCTTCGGACTACTTCGAGCACCCGATCGAGGAGGGGGTCGAGTTTTTCGATGATGAGGAAGTGACTTTCGGGTTTTCCGAGATGCCGGAGTTCCCGTTTGACGAGGCTGATGATGATGAGTCGAAGTAGGAATCCTTTTTGTTTGTTTCCTTTTTTGAATTTATAAGGCAACAAACATTTTGTGTCTGTAATAAAACAATTGTATTTGGCATAGCAAAGCATTTTATTTGAGATGTATTGATTTATTTGTGATTCCGGGGACTGCCCTAGGAATTGTTTCTAGCTTGTTATTATTTTTGTGCATGCCGCATGAGCTGGGAATGCATTTGTGGTTAGTGTATGGTGGCCAGAAATGGCTTTGGTAAGGCTTTTGAGCAGTCGGGGGCAAGGTCCTGCCGCGAGCAGCAACTGTTTTGCAGTTTGCTGAAAATTTGGCCAGGCTGTAAAGTGGTCCGTACGGACTCTTCATGCATGCAAAGAGGTCCGCGTGGACACCTCTTGCTTTTGGAGAGAGGATAATATTTACTAAAAATCTGGATTTCCCTGATCTCCCCACTCCCATTTACAGTCAAGTTCAAGCTTTCTTCCCATTTTCTCTAGAAACCTCCATTTTTGCCATGGATTCTTCGTCTGTTCCGGGAATTTTGTCAAGGCTTTCAAAGGAGAGGCGATCATACTTCCTTGAGCGGCTCGAGACGTGGTTGAGGCACCATATGAGGCATAACAAATAGGCTTTTGAGGTGCGATTTCGGCTCCGCTCGGTTTGGTCCCTTAAGGCGTTGTATCCTGATTGGGAGTTGTTGCGGGCTACTGCAAGGTTCTGGGATGTTAGGAGGCATGTGTATAGTTTCTCCTACAATGAGATTATGCCCACCTTTGAGGATTTTCGGGCTTTGATTGGAGGACAGGAGGTGGAGGCCATTTCGCTTCCTTTGATCGGGGGTGCGACCGTGAACGTGAAGCTCGCATGCTTTCTTCGGACTTCATTGGAAGAAGCGCAAGGTATGACTTTTGATTCCGGTCATATTGACATTTTTGCGCTGTCTAGCGATTTATGGGTGATGACGAGAGTGATGTCTCTTGGAACGCATTTGCTTTATGTGTGATAGCAACGCTCTTCATGGTCAGCTCCCTTGGGGTATGCGACGGTGCTTTGCTTGATGTGGTAGAGCACTGTCGAGCCGGTGAGGATATTTCTCCGTTGGTTCTGGGGGAAACCCTTCACGGCATTGATCGCTTGGCAACAGGGGATAGGTTCATGCGAGGGGGAAGCCCCGTTATGCTCACCTTGTGGTTGCGAGAGAGGCTTCAAGCCATGCATGAGTCTCCGGCATCTTTTAGTCCATGGACGTTTGCTCGGCGGCCTCTTGTATTGGATATGGTCAGTCCGCCTAGGAGAGATGGATGGCACAACTTGGTATGCATCAGATCCGTTAGTGGGTTTCCCATTGGGGGATTGAGACTAGGAGGGCCTTTCAGGAATGTTCCTATGTCGTCAGAGTTTTGGGTTTGTCTTGGTCCTCTTTCTATGTTCCGTCGCTTGTTTCTAGGCAGTTCGGGATGAGGCAGGAGCCATTGTTGGGCTGGAATGACATTGCTACTATGGAGGTAGCTTCTTTCTGCATGACAGATCCAGATGCCTTCCTGTATTTTTAGAGGGTATGGAAGTATTCCGCTTTCCCTCCTGTGGTGCTCCTTCGACATCGGGAGAGTGTTGTGTTGACCACCGAGTACCTGGATTTTTACGAGCAGCATGTCGGGCAGACCCAAGTGGTATTGGGAAGCAGGCGTGAAGCGATTCTTGGGCAAGGGTGTCGTCTCAGCTATAGCCTTAGAAGTGCAGAAGCCTGGTCTAACCCTCAGAATGTTACGGGAGACGCTTTGTTTGACTATGAGACCAGAGTTGACCGACTGACAGAGAGAGGTCCCCTTTTGCAGACTCGCACGGAGGAGATCTGGGCCGAGGCACGGGCGAATGAAGCTCTGCGAGCTGCAGGTTTGCTTGACTCGATAGGGAGGACCCCTGATCTCGAAATGAGAGAGACAGAGTTGGCTCACGTGGAGCGAAAGAAGACTCATTGGGGAACGAGGGAAGAAAGGGAAGAATGGCGAGGGGACAAGCGCGAGTGGCGCGGAATGACCTCCTAAGTATCCATTCATTGCATTGCAGACACATTATTTGTTAAATGTATTAAGCTATTCTTTTAGCATGTTGTGAGCTTGAGAGTAGACCGTGCTTGTACTCATCAAGAAATGTTTTAATCGTTAGTGATTTGTGATTTACTTTTAAAGCTTTGTCGAGACGCAATATCTCTTGCTTGCTTTTTATTTGAGCCTTGGCGGCGTCCAGCTTTGGACCTTTTGTCGTATTTGTGGACTGGAGCAGTCTGAGCCTTGGTGGCATCCATTTTTTGGATTTTGCGTTTGGATTGATCTGAGCCTTGATTGGCATCCAAATTTTTTGTTGTTTTGAGTGTTTTTAGACCGAATCAATTAAGGCTGCCTACGTTCCCCCCGAACTGAAGGGCTCAGGTCTCCGTAGTACGACACTTTCTTGAAGTGACGGGGAGACAGAAAAGTCAATTTGCTTCAGGCAAAGTATAGGCGAAGTTTGCTTCCGTTGACTGGATTCATGAAGGGATTGCCGTCTAGGTCTGTCAACTTCATGGCACCTCCGGAGAAGATCTTTTGGACCACGAACGGGCCGATCCATGTTGGTTCCCATTTTCCAAGCGGGTTGGTTCGGGTGGGAGGCTTTTCTTTGAGTACTAGATTGCCTTCCCTGATGTCTCGAGATTTTACTTTCTTGTCGAAAACCCTAGCCATTCTGCTTTGGTATGTTCGGATGTGCTCTATGGCCTTTAGTTGGCGCTCCTCTAAAAGGGCCAATTCGTCGTGTCGATTCGGATCCATTCGACTTCGTTAATCTCATTTTCCAGCAAGACTCGGAGTGATGGAATTTCCAATTCAACGGGCAGTACTGCCTCCATCCCATAAGTCAGGGCGAATGGAGTTTCTTCCGTGGCTGTTCTGACTGATGTTCGGTAGCCCCAAAGTGCCAGGTGCAACTTTTCGAGCCAATCTCATCCTCGTGTGGTCATTTTTCTGATGATCCTTTAGAGGGTTTAGTTTGCTGCTTCTACTGCGCCGTTAGTTTGCGGCCTGTAGGGAGAGGACTTGTGGTGCGTGATCTTAAATTCGACCGGTAGTCTGTCGCATTCTCCTTCGAAGTGGGACCCGTTGTCAGATATGACTTCGTTCGGGATGCCGTATCGGCATATGATGTTTTCCTTGAGGAAATGTTTTCCTTGAGGAAATGTGCGACCTTCTTGGAAGTTAGCACTTTGTAGGACTTGGCTTCGACCCATTTTGTGAAGTACTCGATGGATACCAAGACGAACTCGTGGTCGTTGCTTCCGGGCGAAGCGATCTTCCCGATGACGTCGACTTCCCAAGTGGCGAAGGGCCAGGGAGTGGTCATGCAATAGATATCGTGAGGAGGGAGATGGTTGAGGTTGGAGAACCGTTGGCACTTGTCGCAACTTCGAACAAAGTGGATGCAGTCTGCCTCCATGGAGATCGAGTAGTAGCCCATTTGAAGAATGATCTGCATCAGGGCCCTGGCGTTCATGTGGGGGCCGCAAACCCCATGTGGACTTCGTTCATGAGCTCGTTCGCCTTTTCCTTGCTGATGCAGAGGAGGAGCGGCCCTTGGTAGGGTTTTTTGCACAGCATGTCCCCAAGGCATTTTAGGGCCATGATGCTCTTGGCTTTGATTCCTTCTTTGCATTTTCCTTCTTCGCTCATGAAGGTGTATTCCCTATTCTGGAGGTATTGGTAGATTTTGTTATACCACGGCTCATTGATGGGCTCAGGATCTGGTTCGATCTCGCAGCAGTAGGCAGGAATTTCCTTTCTTCCTACTTTGAATGGCTTTATCACCTTCCCTTCGGGGATTTCAACGAGTGAAGCCCAAGTGGCTAGGGCGTCTGCAAAGCGATTGGGGTCTCTTAGCAAGTAGTGGAAGGTGACCTCTTTGAATTGCGTGATGAGGTCTTCCATGCATGCATGATATTTTTGCAAGCCAGGTCTATCATTTTCCATTTGTTGGAAACTTGATTGATGATCAGGGTTGAGTCCCCATAGACTTCTAGCTCTTGGATGTTTCTTTCGAGGGCTGCTTCTAGTCCGGCGGCGCATGCTTCATATTCGGCGGCATTGTTGGTTACCTCAAAGTTTAGCTTTATGGCGATTGGGGTGTGCTCGTCTTTTGGGTCAACCAAGAACATTCCAATGCCATTTCCTCTTTTGTTGGCTGCTCTGTCGAAGAACAACTACCATCGATTTTTGCCTTCAAGTGCAAAGATTCCTTTGTCTGGAAATTGTGGTTCGGGACCTTGGGCCTCGTCGGTTGGGAAGTCGGCCAGTTGTTCGGCCATTACCCGTCCCTTGATTGACTTCTGGTTCACGTACTTGATGTCGATGAAGAGGCTTTCGATTTGCGTCTCTTTAGGCTCTTCAGCAGTCCCCAAATTCACTGTGGTCAAAACCTTCTCGGCAGCTTGGGCCAGGTTTTCGTCTAGTTTGACAACATACATAAAGGTTTGTTTAATACATTGTTCAATTAATGTGCCTGCTTCTTTATTAGATGAATTGTTATTAACTGTTTGTGATTTAGCTAACTCATCATTTGTTAAAGATGCAATGAGGGGATATTCAGAAAGGTCGGACCTTTTATTGAAAGCGTAGAGAAGATACATTGTTGGTTATGAATTCATAATCTTCCGGCGTAGGGCCATCAGATGACTCGAAAGACTCGAATTCAAATACAACATGACTTGAAACTAGACACTAGGAGATGAGGGATTGGACCAGGCTTCATTTCTCTTGGTAGGTTGTAGTCATGGAGATGGTGGCGATGGCTCGGGTGGCCATTCCATGACTGATGTTGTTCCCGGGGGAAGACTTGCCTTCGGTTTGAATTCGAACCAGACCGCGGAGGTTTTAGGCTGCTCTTTCGAGGGTGTCCTTCCATTGGTGCTACTATCAAGTCCCGACGGGGGCCCTTGGTAATAGAAGTCGTGGAGAGCTTCTTCTAGGATAGTGAAGCACTCACTTATTCGGAGTTGATTTTTGCTGATGTTGATTACCTTCATGGAATCTGCTCCCTCGGTTGAGGTCTTTGCTTGAATGATGTTCACGATGTTTAAATTGCAGGGGCATGCTATTTCTCCTTCCAAGACCAGCATTCTTCAGAAGGGTTTCTGGCGAAGTATGGGTCTACCTCTTGGTCGAGCTCCATCTGAGCGTCAATCTCTTGATCTTCTTTCAT
Source organism: Adenophora triphylla var. japonica (assembly GCA_022495995.1). Lineage (NCBI taxonomy): Eukaryota > Viridiplantae > Streptophyta > Magnoliopsida > Asterales > Campanulaceae > Adenophora > Adenophora triphylla. The sequence goes on along the minus strand of JAFEMH010000667.1, from coordinate 50,698 downwards.
GCATTCTTCGCAATCGAATATTTCAGAATTGTCATCCTGGCCCATGAGTTCTTCGATCTCTAGCTAGTCACTGCTTAGCGCGTGGATGTAGGGATCTCTTTCGTAACGGATCATGACTGGAGACTCGTCTGCATAGGAATATTCAAACATGTCAGGAACTTCCTCTGGGTCATAGCTTGCTGGCCCAGCGCTCTCCATCGTGCTGCATCCGCGGATCACTTCTAGGTTTCTGTTGGCGTTGATGAATTTTACGCATTGGTGGAGAGTGGATGATATTGCTTTCATCTGGTGCAGCCAAGGTCATCCCAGCAGGGCGGAAAAATTGGACTTGATGTCCACGACTTGGAACTCTACCGACTCCATTTATTCGTCGAATTGGATCCTCAGATTGATCACTCCCAAAACAGGGTGGGGAGTGGAGACGTAGGCTCGGATTATTCTAGGCAAAGGTCTCATGAGTGAGCGGTCGATTCGGAGCTGTTTCATCATACGCAAGGCAATGATGTTAACCGCCGAACCATTGTCGACCAAGACGTTCGGGAGGTAGAACCTCTCTATCTTTATGTGGATGAGGAGGGCCTCGTTGTGTCTGTTTTCACATGTCGGCAAGTCTGCATCTGTGAAGGTTAAACCGCTTCCGGTGATGCTATTTGCTTCAGTCTCCTTCGGGGAGTGTTCGATCCATCCATGGGTGTGTCTCGATCGTGGCAGGGATCCTAGGGAGACAGTCATCCTCGGATCCTCCCTTCTGGACTCCCTGTCACGGGAGCGTTTGACTCTGGTTTCGCATTCCTAGTCATAGTGGGATATCATGTTGACAGTCTCGAAGATTGTAGGGGGCCTACTCTCGCACGGAATTTCGCTAAAGGCTATCATGTTTACTCTGTCATTCTGGGGGAACGGATTCTCGACTGTGTTGGGGCCACGGGGGCATTCCAACTTTCCTTCTTCGATTAGCCCCTGGACTACTTACTTCAGCATGAAGCAATTGTCGGTGGTATGGCCGAGGTAGTTGTGGAAGGCGCAGTGTTTGCTCATGTCCATGTTAGGTTTGAGAGTCTTAGGCTGAAAATTCTCGAGAGGCTTGAGGATGTTCCGTTTCACCAGTGCTTCGAACACTTGGCTCAGGGGCATCTCCATGTTGTCAATATGTTGGAACTGATGTGGGCGAGGAGGATTGTTGTTCCTCGGGGGCGCTTGATCACGGCTTACTTGAGCTCTGTTCTGGATGTAGTGGATTGCTCCGGCTGCTTCCTTTCCTTTGCTTGGGATAGGTGCCCGGTTTGACGGGGTTGCCCGATAGCAGTAGGATGAAGCAGGAACTGCTGCTGTCTTCTGGAGGCTCAAGGTCTTTTTGAACTTGGTCCCGGCGTTGACCATGGCACGTAGGTCGGGATAAAAGTGGTGGCTGATCAGGGTCTTAGAGATGGTTTGAGGCAGGAATGGAAGATGTCCATTTGCTCATCTTTGGAAAGCGGATCCATTATCTCGCTCAGCTTCCAATTCCATCTTTTGTAGAACTCGCCTACTGGTTCGTCATCCTTTCGTTCGGTGGCTTGCAGATCATGGCGGTTTGTTTCCCACTCAAGGTTGGCGCGGTACTTCTCCAAGAAGATTTCGCTGATCTGCCTTTACATTGAGGAACCACCTTAATGCCGTGGATTTGAGGGAATGTTGGAAGTGATCCGCCATTTGTTGTGGGGTGGCCCCCTTAGCTCTCATGCCCAGGACGTTGGTGTCGATGTGGGTCTTTGGGCATTCGGTCCCATCGAACTTTTCCATTTCCGGCATTCTGAATTTTGGAGGTAGAGGAACCACCTTGCTCGGATCTGTGGGCATAAGGGAGTCCTTCCGAGAGTTGGCCAGTTTGCCTTGCATGGATTGTTGAAATTGAGGGCGTGATTGCCCGGACCGCTAAGGGTTGTGTTTGGGAACTGGGGAAATGTTTCATTAGCCCCAAGTGGTAGTCCAGCGGGTGGAAGGATTGAAATGTCGGGATATCCGCTTGGGATGTCTGTCCCTGGTAAGCATTGGGAATTCAGGTTATGGCTGCGAGGCTCATATAGAGGCAGATGATTGAATCCCGGGGGATATCGAGACGTATTGGGATCTGGGGGAGCAGGCCCATAGGTGTGCTGGTGATATTGAGCTTGTGGCGCAGGGCCAGGGGATTAATTGCGCTGCGGTTGGCAGATCGGAGCTGCTTGACTGAGGCCCGAGTGAAGCTTTGAGCGGGTTCTACTTTGCGTTGCCGAATTTTCATAGCTTGGTGGAGGTGGGACCTGCTGATAGCTTTGGGAAACCGGGGGAGCAGGCATTTCTTCATCTTATATGAGGACGAAGGTCCCATCAAGTTGGGGAACGGCGACGGTCCCGCGACGGCGCATGGTGTCTACTATCCAGGCCTGCTGTTCTTCTTGACGCTTCTTGAGAGTTTCGAAGGCTTGCAGTACCTCCTCCATTGTCTGGAAGTTTCTCAGTGGCGGGGTTCCGTTTCCCTCATTGTTATCTGTTGATCCCGCCATGGGGGAATAGCGGACTGTTCAGACCGCTGAACCAGAAGGGCTGTCGGACCTTGTAACTTCGATATTGAAAAGATGGCTCCCGGGTACTCTCAACCACTCTCGGTTCGCTGGAGGGGGTGACGAGTAAGGTTTTAGACATAGGAAGGCCTTTTTTGGATAAAGGGGGAAAGCTCATGCGACATGTTGTTTCCATTTTTTTTTATTTATGCTTTTTTTTTAATTTACTTAAAACGCGTTTTCTCAGAATTCTAAGTTGGTTGGAAAAGATTGCTCTTCATTTTCGCAACTATGCTAGATTCTGGGTCAGTGGAGACCATCAGTGCCCCTGGTTTTGCACCTGTATTTCGACCTCCCGGGGTGGACAGCCCCAGGCGAGGGTCCTATAGGGCAAGCGGTTTCCACCGGCCAAAAGAAAAACCGAACCAAAGGACCGAGCCTGTCATGTTCGTTTTAATGCATCGGCCATGTGAATAGTGAACCGAGCCGGCACCTGAATCAAGATCGGTTCAAGAATTCGGCATGACCTCTCTTTACCATGCTTGCACAAGGGATTTATGACGTTCGGTTTTGGCTAGGTCATATTGTCATGGATGACGTATTAAAGGCTTGATGACATGGTGTCGTGTGGGCATGAATGTATATCCGGGACAGAGCATTGTCTGGGTGTAACTTTGGAAATCAAGATCGGGTAAAGATTTTGGCATGACCTTTCATCGTCTTGCTTGCACAAGGGGTCTTGCGTTCCGAGTTATGGCTCAGAAAATGGCCGGCATGGGATATGTATCCAGGCTTTATGACACGGATTGGGTAAAAACCAACCGAGTCTGGAGTGTGACGCAAGCGTGCAGGGTTGACACTGGCTAGGATGGGAACTTTGGAATGATCCCGTGTGCGTCTGAAAGGCGTCAGGAAGACCAATCGAACTGCAACTGAGACCACTCCGGGTTTGGGGTTGTAGTGTGCAGTGTACAGGATAAGAGTGCGCGTAGTGTGCGATCACTAAAATTCTTTTTTCTGAGTAAAACATAAATTTTTGCAGAATTTTTAAGAGTATATACACAGATGTATTTATGATGCATTTTTTTGTATTTTTATTTTTTTGAATAAAAAGTAAAGCACATGCATACACACACAACAATTAAAGAAAGGGGTAAAATGAAAGTTTGACCCTACCCTCATCATTGTTTTAAAAACATTTTTTTTTGTTTAAAAGTTTTTAAAACAAATGTCCCCAGCGGGGTCACCAACTGAAATTACCCGAATCCGGCTACGCGGACCGGACATCTCGCTTGCTTGATCGGGAGGTGTCGCTACGTTTGTTTTGAGGTGTCTCCACGCCGTTTTGATATAGCCCAAAACATTGAAAAAAGTCTTTGTTTAAAAAAGGTTGTTGTGTGATAAGATTTTGAGTTCGAAGGTCAGGTTACACCTCGGGAAGAGAATAGTAGAGCTCACCTGAGTCGCCTCGTATACACGAGTCTTTCGATACCCCTCTTTCTTTAAAAGTTGTGTGTGTATGTGCTTTTAAAAATGCATGCTGAATATGATGTCTACATTGTATGCTATGTATTGAAATGAATTGAAATAGTATTGGAAGGAGGCCTTACCAATGTTGGTTCGTGTCTATCTTCCGCTAGGGAATAGTGTTTGAGTGTGAATAGTGCTCTGGGACAGACCGGGATTGCTTCGGGATGCACCGGTGTCTGCGGACAGAGCTTCGGCGTGCCTCGAGAGTGCTAGGTGTGTCCTCGAGCTGAGGTTCAGCGTGCCTTGGGATTGTTGGTTATACTCGGGCAGAGGTTCGGCGTGCCTCGGGATTGTTGGTTGTACTCGCAGAGGTTCGGCGTGCCTCGAGATTATTGGTTGTACTCGAGCAGAGGTTCAGCGTGCCTCGGGATTGTTGGTTGTACTCGGGCAGAGGTTCATCATGCCTCGAGATTGTTGGTTGTACTCGGGCAGAGGTTCGGCGTGCCTCGGGATTGTTGGTAGTACTGGGGCAGAGGTTCGGCGTGCCTCGGGTTAGTTGGTTGTGCTCGAGCAGAGGTTCGACATGCCTCGATTTTGTTGGTTGTGCTCGGGCAGAGGTTCGGCGTGCCTCGGTTTTGTTGGTTGTACTCGGGTAGAGGTTCGGTGTGCCTCGGAATTGTTGGTTGTATTCGGCAGAGGTTCAGTGTGCGTTGGGATGCCTCAAGATTGTCCGGCAGGGCTTTGGGATTGACCGGGATGCCTCGAGATGGATCGGAATGGCTCGGGATGGACCGATAGGGCTTCGAGATACCTCGGGAGCGCCTCGGGGCGGCTCAGGAGCATCTCGGGAGCGCTCGGCAGGGCTTCGGAGCGCCTCGGGAGGGCTCGAAAGGCCCCGAAAGGAACCAAAAGGGTCCGGGATTGCCTCGGAAGGACTTAGAGGGGAGCCTGAAGGCGGGGGAGAGAGGAGAGAATGGAGTTGTGAAGAAAATGAGAGGGGGAGCCCTCTATTTATAGGGGGAGAAAAACTGCAAACATGTCCGTGCGGACATGTATGTTATTACCAAAATTATTGTTTTCCAGGATTTAATGGAATCTCGTGGACTTTAAGAGGATTTTGCAATTATGATGTCTGGTGAAAAAAGTGTCCGCGCGGACACTTCCTGTAGGCTGGACTTTTTCATAATTCCTAAAAAGTCCTTCTGTTTTATTTTATCCCAGAAGGGTCCTACCTTGGTTTTGTTGGTGGTTTTGGGGTTTTTGAAGGTTGTGGGTCTTCGGGATCACGTTTGTGTGAGTCTGCGGTGTTTCTCGTGTGTTGGATGGGGAGTGATTCAGATTCGGGTACTTACACTTCGGTCACTAAATTCTTTTTCTGAGTAAAATAGATATTTTCAGAATGAGTTTTAAAGAATTTATAAGCAGCTCAGAATATTGCACAAAAACAAAATATGAACGAATATGCACGAACATGCTATGATTTTGAAAGAGATGAAAAGCAACATCTTTTTTTTAAAACATTCCATTTTTTTTAAAACCGGAGTTGTTTGAAATTTCTTTTTTTTAAAAGAAAAGTGAGTAACATGAGATAGCAAGAAAACATACACGCACGAAAATGAGGAAGGGTAAACGAAAGTTTGACCCACAAAATTGTTTTAAAAACAAAGGCAGTTTTGAAAAAAACATGTTTAGTCCCCAGCGGGGTCGCCAACTGAAATTACCCGGATCGCGCAGGATGCGACGAGCGGTTTTTGATTTCACGGAAAAGAGAGTCGCCACGCCGTTTTGTATTGTGAGCCAAAACTTTGAAAAGGGCTGTTTGAAAAGGAGGTCGTTTTGATTGGGAGCCAAATCTTAGGAAAAGGCTGTTTTGAAAAGGAGGTCATTTTGATTGGGAGTCAAAACTTAGGAAAAGACTATTTTGAACAGTGATTGTTAGGTTCGGAGGTCAGGTTACATTTCGGGAAAAGTATCTTGAGAACACCCGAAATGCCTCGCATGACGAGTCTTTCTACCTTTCTCGAAATTCATGTGTGTGTGTGTGTGTGTGTTCGTGTTACTTTTGAAAATGAGTTTGAATGACAAACATTGATTTTGAAAAGGAGTTTTACGTGGCAAACCTTGATTTTGAGGGAGTTTGAAAAGGAAGTTTCAAAAGGAAGTTTGAATGACAAACTTTGGTTTTGAACCGGGCATTATAATGTTACCCTTTTTTTGATGAAAATGATGGCAAATAAGAAGCGATCGACACGTCATTTTGTGACTCGGACATTTGAAAGTAAATACTATCAACAAACAAAATGGTTTGGACCTGTAAATGACAGTATTGAAATTGACGGTATCAACGGATCGAACGATCCGAACGGTAAAAGTGCAAATCAACGAACATAATGGTTTGGACTGTAAAAGTGTGAATCAACGAACCTAACGGTTCGGACTGTAAAGAGCGTAAAGTAAATGAAAATATCAACGGATCAAATGATCCGGAAGATAAATGACGATCAACGAACCTACCGGTTCGGACGATGAAAATGACGATCGACGAACCAAACGGTTCGAACGGTAAAGGACATAAAGTAAAAATGGGTCAAGATCACCGTTTTAACCCTAAATCACTTTTCTCGAGGGAGAAAAGATGATAGAGGGAGGATCATCTCGAGACCCGTAGACAGCGTTTTGTCTACATTTTGGAAACTTTGATAGGATCGAAGATAGCGTATGATGCGTAAAACAAGGCGAAGCGGAGTTTGAGAGTGAGAGTGTTACCAATGGCTAGGTGTTGACTCTTTTGCTCGGGAGATCTTATACGAGATACGGAACGGTGTTTGAAAGGTGTTTTGGATGTGTTTGGCTCATGTTTGGCTTGGAAAATGTGGTTTTCACGCAAATCGAGGTGTTTTCGAGGTTCGGGGAGGTGTTTTGGTTGCTGGAACCGAGGCAATATATAGGAGGGGTAAGTTTTTGTTCCCCATATACTGAATGGGAGAGGCTATATTTATAGGAGGTGAAACGGAAGAACAGGCCGTCCGGCCAATTCTTCAGTTTGAGTGGTTTCTTGGGTATTTGGAAAATTGTTGAGACTGATTTGTTAATCTTGAAGAACAGGTCGGACGGCCAAACCTTCAATTTGAGGGCATTTTGATCTTTTCAGCCTTGAATCTGATTGATGTTGATGGGAGAGGCTTTGCATGTCAGTCACGTGTCTAGTTTAGTTGCTAAGCAAGCCATTTTATTTCGTTAAGTCGGGTTTTGACTGTTTTTCAAATAACTATCCGAGAAAATGTCAGAACAGTCCCAGAAAGTCCCGAAAATTGCATATTTCTGGAAAAGTGGTATTTTTACGTGTGCGAACGTGTGTTGAATACACTTTGGATTTTGGATGCACGGAGCAGTCCTGGAAAATCTCGTTAACTTAGAAAAGTGTGAGTTAACGAATTCTCGTTAACTTGGAAAGTGTCAGTTAACGGATTGTAACGATCCGGATTTGGGTACTTACAGGAACCTACTTTCTTTCTTGGCTTCTTTCTTCTGTTTGATGAGGTCATCTACCCGTATCCCAGATTTGTGGAGTTCGGCGAAGCTAGGGAAATAATTACCCGCGAGTTTTTCTTAATACTCTTCTCGGAGACATTGAATGAGGATGTGAATTTTCTCGTCTAGGCTTGGCCTATCAACAATTTCGGTCAGTTTGATCCTCCATCTTTTGACGAAGTCTTTAAATGATTATTCATTCGAGAGTTGCTTGGTTTGCTCGAGGTCCCTTCTAGTAGTGCGGTAAGTAGAGTTGTCCTCAAATTGCTTTTGGAAGGAACGACTGGCAAGTGGCCAATCAAGCCTTATGGAGAGTCGTAGGGTCATGTACCAATCTCTAGCGGCAACATAAAGAGTTTGTGGGAAGCATTGAGCTAGCAAGTTGTCATCAACACCCATAAGCAGCATGGCCCAAGAGTAGGTTTCCAAATGGGTTTTTGGACAAGTAGTGCCATTGAACTTTGCAATGTCGGGTGTTTTGTATTTTCGAGGAAGCTTTGACATGGATTGACGAAGAGTGTCAAAGTCAATAGAGAGCGAGGCTCCCTTGCTCACATCGAGGGATGCGAGTTTCTTTACTAGCATTGCCATAGTAAGGGGTTCATTTGCTTTCTTGCTTTCCCCCTTGCTTTCCTTCTTGGAAGTATAACTCTCATTATCAGAGGAGGAAGATGATGAGCTAGACTCATACTTCTTTTTCTTGCTTTTGCTCTTGCGACGACTCTTAGTCTTCCTGGTATATGATTCTTCTTCTTCGAAGGAAGAATCATTTTTCTTTTTCTTTTCTTTTTGTGGCTAGTGCCGCCCTAAGCTCTTGGATTTCCTCAACGAGGGTATGTATTTGGGCTGCTTGCTCCTCTAAGTGGCCATTGGCTTCTTCTAGCAGTTTGTGATTATTTTTAGACATGGTTTCGTCACTCGGAATGTTGTCGATGCCAATCATTGTGTTGGGAGAGTCTTGAGGCTGATGTAGCTTAGGAAAACTGACATAGAAGTGCAGAACTCGTGTCAAGATCAAATCTAACCTTAACGAATCGGAAAAAGGCTTAAAGATTTCAGGCTCAGCACACTAAACAGAAGCTTTGTAAAATAAAGCCATGTAAAATTGATTTGAAGGATTTTTTTTTCTTTTTTTTATAAAGAGACCATGCTCTTTGAAGGGACAATTCCGAAAGGGTCATTTCGAAGGGACTTTTTTCCAAAGGGACTTTTCCGAATCCTTCTTTATGGTCAATTTTACATTAGCTTTATTTTGGTCAAAGACGTAGAAAGATCACCGGGTCAAAAACCGACCGATCACGGAGTGTTCCTAAAAAATCAATTTACATGATGCATGAGGCTATGCAGGGCTTATGGCTAGGCTCCTCGCGATATGACAATCTAGATGGATTGAAGACACGAGGTGGGATGATCCAACTTCGGAGAGTCCAGCGATTATGTGTTTACCGACATCCGTCCTTAGTGTGGGTCTCGGGTTTATCAAGGCATGTAGTGCAATGACAGTTATAATCATGAGTGCACGTGTGTGAGAGTAATTCTAGGTGATAGAGTAAAATAGAGAGTTTTTTTAAACAAAAGGAAAAAAACAAGCAATGGCCGCACCAAGTGGCTGCCTACGTTTCTCCCAATTTAGGAAGACTCAGGCCATTTTAGTTCCACATAAAGGAGAGAGAATAAATAAATTAAATTTACAACTCCCGAATCCTCCATGGATCGCGGTCTTTAATCAAAAAACCAATCTCACGCAATTTAAATAAGAATCATTACTTAAATAAAACAAACTACAATTTTGAGTCTTACATCTTAAGGGAGGCCTTGAGATGAAAGAACTCTGCAAATACTGTAATTTGGGATCCCCCTTGCATGTTCAAATTTTATCTTGGATCTCAAAACGAACAAGAAAAACCAGAAACAGAACAGGTTACAGAGGCTTTGTCTCGTGCGGGACTAGCCTGAAATTAAACAAGAAATCGATTTTTTTTTTTGAAAATCCCCCTTAATTGATGCAAGTCTAAGCCACTTTAATTTTAATTTCATTCTCCAGCAGAGTCGCCAAACTGTAGCGATGCGGAATTTCTCCTCTTTTTATTTATTGATTTGTTCATTAGAGTCGCCACCTATATTATTATGACGAAATATAGAAAAACCAATTTAAGAGATTTGGGTTCGAGGCTTAAGTGATGGATTTGGAAGGCCAGGGAGCACCGCATCCATCCAATCCGAGGACCGGTCTTGCTTAAGAGGTTTTAAATAATTAGCTCTTTATATGAAAGAAATGAAGAAAACATCCATTTAATTAGATTAAATGGAATATGGGATTGATTTTTTTTTTTTTTGGCAAAAGGAGACGGTACTCCCTAGATTTTATTAATAACGAACAATAAAATTACAAACATGGTAGGGGACATGACAACCTCAACCACCAGAAGAAAACAGGGGGGAGTTCTTATACAACCTGTAAGATCCTCTACAAAAAGGGGGAGGGAGCTAAAAAATAAAAGAAACATCAATAAATAATAGAAAAAACCTAGAGCGGCCGCACAAGCCAACCGCGCCACAAGGGCGATAGCCCAAGAAACTAGGGCGGATCCCAGATTTGATATGTTTATATCACTCTAAAGATCAATTAGAATAAATAAAGAAGAAAAGGATGATTACCTTTAGGTCGAGAAGTGATTCAGACAGAGGTTCGCCTTGATTCTAGGCTTGAATCTTGATGTTCGTCGATCAACAAGATTGATGGATTAATCTGTGTGTTATTTTAGACTGATTTGCAGGAGTCTTCCAAGTAGAGAAACCAGCAAATTGTGTGTGAGTTGTGTCTCGAATTGGGACCTCAACCTCCTCCTCCAAATACCGAAAACCATCTAGTATTTATAGGGATTGATTTACGTGGTCACCAAGTTTAGGAGATTCAAGAGATTTAGGATGCCTCCCAAAGAAGGTTCCAGATCTCTACAATCAGTAAAGACCTGGATTGGAGGAGTATTGATCAAGAAAAGAGGTCAAAATTGACAAGGGAAGTCAATCTGCCCCTCCTGCAGAGGGATAGTATCGCGCGAGACACGCGCCCTATCCCGCGCGGGACAAGGCTTCACAAAGGACAGATTTGTCCTTCCCTTGTTATCTTGTATGCAGTTTAGTCCAAACTAATGCCAGTTAGTCAAAACATAACGAAACATGACAAAATGGTGGATTTCTACTCTAAAATCGAAGGCGAGACTTAGAGTGGTACAACTCTGTTACGATAGGTTCAGAATGGGGTGTCTACAGCCGGCCTGGATAAAGAAGTCCTTGTCCGACCCAAGCACGGCCTAACTAACAGTGCTCCTCCGAGCTACCCATATCAGCCTTCGATATAAATCTTCACTCCAGTCAGGGACCCAGTAGTTCTCCTCCTTCATTTGGGGTGTATCTACTTCAAGCAAAGGGAACTCCCATCCCTTCCTACTCTCCACTAATATCAAGTGGGTGTTCCACCTAGAGACCTTGTCGGGCAGGTTGATAAATAGCTTAGGGGCCTTAGCTTTGGCCGAGGTGTTAATCCCAAAGGTTTTATCGTTTACTACCACCTTGAAGAATCTCCTAAATACAGTCATATAAGGCTCATACCCCACGAACCTGCAGACCATGGCAAAGAAAACTAGAACCCTCACTATGTAGTCATCTAGCTGCATGGGGACCGTGGCCAAACACTCTAAGAACTCATAAATGAAGGGGTCCAAGGGAAGGCGTAGGACGGTCTCAAATTGACCTTAATAAAAAGCAACCCGGGCAGGATTCAGAACCCAGTGCATCCATGACTGGGCCTTCCTCTACTTATCAGTGAAGTGGGAAAGGTGAAAGTCATATCTAGAGACCTCAAAAAAGGCGTGCAAAATCTTGATTCTTGATTCTGCATTCTTTTTCCCAATTGTCGGCCTAGGGGCCACATAGCCTCTTTCATTGTGGCTTGGGATGACCTTCGAGCAAAAACCATTAACAATATTGCCAGAGGAGGAGCTCGACGATGCAGAAGCGAATGATCCTTGAGCTGCCATATCTACAGAAGACACAGAAATAGGGGAATCAGTCCTAGTCAAAGTATGTTCCGAGCTACCAATGGGCGACCTAGATTCCCCTTGGAATTCTAATCTTTTTTAGGAAAACGGGGTTTGTTGGATTAGATGTAGAAGATAATAAGATGGTCTATCATTTTGTTGAAGAGACGTAAACGGACAATCCGTAGGTCATCGGCTTCCAAATCTCCCATGCTCTCTCCAGCTGGAAACCCTAACGCTCCATAAAATAATCCCCACCTATCTAAGATGGAAATACACTCCTCTCAGGTCATCTCCTTCCATAGACCCTCTAGACGTTTGTAAATCCTAAGGTTTTGAGAGTGGTATCCGTATCTAACACCCAGCTCACAACCAAAAGTTCTAGCCATGGCGAAATTGAAAGAAAATCTTGAAATTGAACCTAACAACAGAGGAATTGAGGGGTACCTTGGTTAAATTGAAGAAGAAGGAACTCAACGGTGAAGCAGAATGCTAGGTTTTGCCAGAAAATCGATCGCCTTGAACTTGTTCTTGCCGAGGGTTTTTGAATGTTTGAGGTTTGTAAAGTTCTGAAAGGAAAAGGATTTCCTTTTTATATGTTTCCAAATCCCTTCCTGAATTGGAAAGAATAGGAGACACAATAGTTAATTCCACCAGTTAATGCCAGCAACAGTTCCCAAGACGAATGTCCAAACGCCGGCAACATGTAATCATTATGGAATTATGGCGCTTCAACGCATCCAACCGTCAAAAAAGCCAATGGTCGAATCAAGCCAAGTCAACTCAGTCGACCATCTAACAGCGAGCTATGTAAGGCTCCACAAATTTTTCATAACTTCCCGATCGACAAAGTCAACTCAGAAAGTTGGGGGCCACTGAACGGAATAAATATGATGGGCCAGGCCCAACAAATGAAGCCCAACATTTCAGTCACCAATTTATTCTATTATTGAATGAGGTGGCCCAATTGCTACATTGCCAATGGCCCAACATCAATCAGTCGACCTAGCACATTGTCTGACCCTCCGTTTTTTAGCGAAAGGAGACGGTACTCCCTAGATTTTATTGAATAAAGAAAATAATTACAAACATGGTGGGGGACATTACAACCTCAACCACCAGGAAAAGAAAAACTAGGGGGAGGCCATACACACGTCGTATGGTCCTCTACAATATAAGGAGGGGTGACTACAAAAAATAGAAAACAAACTATATAAAAATCTGGCCATAGAGTTAATGAAATCGAGCATGAGGGATCCTAGCCTTGTCCAAAACAATACCGCCTTTGCAAGGCCTAGGAATATCACTAAAAGAGGTGAATGTGAAATTTTGGACCTCGTCTGCAGCAATGTTAGCAAAACCATCCGCTACACCATTCCCTTCGCGAAGAATATGAGTAATTCGAACTTCCATTTGAGCCAATAATCTATGGATATGAGAAATAACATACCAAACAGCCCACGGGATATGGTACTCCCGAATAAGAATCTGCATCAACACCTGAGAATCAACCTCTAACCAAACACGATGGAAACCACGAGCTTGTGCTAAGATAAGCCCATCCCTAGCAGCCATAGCCTCCGCCATCATATTGGATTGGCAGCCATAAAAATGGGAGAAACCAAGAACAAAATCCCCTTTATGATTCCTAAAAACACCTCCCCCAGAAGCAATTCCCAGGTTACCCCTAGAACTCCATCCGTGTTAAGCTTAATCTCATCAACATTAGGGGGAACCCATAGAACCATTCGGACTTTAGGAATTAAAAAGGGTTTAGGGGCCAAATGAAATACATCCAACAAATAATTATTATCTTGACTTCTCGTGAAAGAAAGGGAGAAAGAGAGAGCGATATTAGAAGCTTGAGTACGAACCTTATGAATAATAGCATTGGAACTCATATGAACATCTTCAAATCTGCTCTTATTTCTAGCACACCAAATTTCCCATAAAATTAGAGCTGGAAGGAGACGAGAAAGCCAAGAGCAGACATTGGAATCAGAACTAGAATGACTTTGCCACCAACTAATGAGGACCTGATTCAAATGACCCATGAAGCAACGAATGCCACACAAACCACTAAAGAAATCCCAAACTTTCTTAGCAATATCCCCATAAACCAAAGTATGCACCATGGATTCTTCACTTGCTGCATTACAACAATTACATTTAGAAGCAAGGGAGATACCTTTAGATCGAATTCTCTCATCCGTAGGCAAGCCATTATGCAAAGCACGCCAAAGAAACACCGAAATCTTTTTGGGGATATATTTGCTCCAGCAATAAGAATAAATAATAGAGTGAGGACGGTTAGAACGAAATTCTCTCCAAGCTGAATTTTTTTTTTTTTGGCAAAAGGAGACGGTACTCCCTAGATTTTATTAATAACGAAAAATAAAATTACAAACATGGTGGGGGACATAAAACCTTAACCACCGGAAAAGAACACCTAGGGGAGTTCTTACACAACCTGTAAGATCCTCTACAAAAAAGGGGGGGGGGGAGAAATCTAAAAACAAAAGGAAAATACATCAATAAAATAAAGAGAAAACTACTGCCTAATATTAGGATATGCAATCCGATCAAAATAGAGAAGGCTCTGGCACGGCTTGGGGCAAAACTCCAATGAAGTAAACTGAAAGTCCATTTGCGCAGCAGCCGAAATATTAGCAAGAAAATCTGCCACTTTATTACCTTCCCTGTAGACATGAGTTACCTGAATAGATACTTCCTCCATGAATCTGAAAATGGCTTGAATGTAATACCAAATCTCCCAAGGAATATTGCATTTGCGAAGTAAAATGAGAGACAAAACTTCAGAATCGACCTCGAGCCAAATAGAATCAAAACCCATAAGCCTAGCTTGAGTAATTCCATCAAGAGCAGCCCTAGCTTCAGCAACCATGTTAGAAGCATTACCATAAAAATGAGAAAAAGCAAAAATAAAAGACCTATCTTGATGACGTAAAATACCTCCACCCGAGGCAATGCCCGGGTTACCACGAGAAGCTCCATCTGTATTAACTTTCACTTGTCCCTCAGAAGGAGGGAACCAATAAACTAGCTTGACACGAGCAATAGAGGGGGTGGCCATAATAATATTAAAAAAATTAGCAATATTAACCTCCGAAGGAATAATATGAAAAGATAGACTATGAGCACGAAGGATATCACTAATATGGAATTGAATATTATTACGGACCTTTTCCCAACTAGGAATCCCGTCATCAAACCTGCATTTATTCCTGTGCTTCCAAAGCTCCCAACAAATGAAACTCGGAAGGATATCTCCCAACCATAACACAACCCTACTAAGCTTGGAATTTTTACAGGCATGCCAAGCAATCATCCTTTGCATGATAGTAGAACCCGAGATTTGAAAACCAATCAAATTCCCAAAGAAATTTCACACACGAAAGGCAATATCACCGTGAAGAAGAATGTGATGAATGGATTCAAGAGAAGGGCTAGAACAACAATGACAACGAGAGACAATAGAAATACCTTTACGAGAAATGTTGTCATCAGTAGGGAGAGCAGCCTTAAGGCATTTCCACATGAAAATGGACACCTTAAGAGGAATATACTTATGCCAGCACCAAGCAAAGACCCTACTCCGAATACGGGACATTCTACATTCCCTCCAAGCCGAAGAAATAGAAAACCTGCCCGAAGAGGAAGGGGACCAAAATGGCTGATCTCGATCCCCACCAAGCCGAATACCATAGGATTGAATCTCCATCAAACATTGCTGCCCAAATGTATTATGAATATAATCTTCCCTTAACACACCATCCTCAAAAAGAGAAAAAATCTGATCATGCCGATTATCAAGAAGAGGAAGATCATGGGGAAGCCATTTTTCTTGAATAGAAATATCACCACAACCCACACCCCAAGCAATACGACTCTCCACCAAATCCTTAGCAGCAACCATACGCTTCCAAATGTGAGAGCAACCTAACCTAGCTACAGCATCCATAGGATGAGTATCACGACAATACTTGGCCGCAAGAAACTGGGCCCAAAGAGAATCGAACGTGCGAAAACGCCACCAAAGCTTCATAGAAAACGCAATAGCCATCTCCTCAAATTTTCGGAGGCCAAGGCCCCCTTCCTCAATAGGCCAGAAAAATTCATTCCGAGAGACCCAATGACACTTATTTCCCCCATCAGAACTACTCCAAAAGAAATTGGCAATAAGGCGATTCATGGCATTAACAACACACTTCGGAGGATCAAGTAAAGAAATATAGTAAATGGGGATAGCTTGGAGGCGAGGACTTAATCAGAACAAGCTTAGCACCAGCTGAGAGTAATTTACCTTGCCACGAATCGAGCTTATCCCGAAGCTTCTGCATGACTGGATCAAACAAAGATTGCACTTTCCTACCGATATAGAGAGGACATCCCAAATAAACAATAGGCAAATTCTTCTTTTGAAACCCCGTAATAAGAGAAATAGCATTATCATGCTCTGCCACATTCCGCCCCGTTAGAAAACAAGATTTATAAATGCTAACAAGCTGGTCAGAGAAGCGTTGATAAGACTCCAAAAACTCCATATGACGCTCAAGAGAAGGAATGCTTCCATTACAGAAGATAATAATGTCATCATCATAGGACAAATGAGAGATAACAGGAACATTAAGGTTACCTGTATGAAAGGCGAAATGAGGGTGAAGAAGATGGAGGTTATTAAGACCCCGGCTTAAAACCTCAGCAGCAATAATAAAGAGACTAGGAGATATAGGATCCCCTTGCCGAAGACCACGAGTAGAAACAAAGTAACCATTAGCAGAACCATTAATCAGGACCGAGAACCAACAGAAATTAATGCATCTAAAGATCATGTCCAACCATTCTTCAGCAAAGCCAAATCTCCTCATCACCTTTATCAAGGCAAACCAAGAAAGCCTATCATACGCCTTAGCCATATCAAGCTTGAGAGCTACGTTAGACCCATACACCTTCTTCTTAAGCGACTAAAATAGCTCCTAAGCAAGCAAAACATTTTCATGAATAATTTGACCTTTCACAAAGCCACTTTGCTGAGGAGATATGATACGAGGGAGCACAGCTTGAAGGCGAGAGCACAAAAGCTTGGTAATGATTTTATTAGAAAAATTACACAAGCTAATAGGCCGCAGCTGCGAGAAAGAGGTAGGGGCTGCCACCTTAGGAATAGTAACAATAAGCGTACTGGTCCAGCTACGAGGGAGAAGAAACCCTGAGAAGAATTCAAGGACAGCATTATAAAGATCCATGCATATAATATCCCAGCATTTATGATAGAAATCTCCCGTAAAACCGTCCGGACCAGCAGCACTAGTCCCACTCATACTGAAGACGATATCATGAATCTCTTTAAGCGTAGGGGGAATGATAAGCATCTTATTTTCCTCATTGGAGATCAAACGAGGTATCACATTCAATTCCAAATATGAGAAGAGTATGAAGTGAGACATAGCATTGCTAAAACACACACACGCACTAAACTCTCTTCTCTCTGTCTGTTTGCCGTTACCCTAATTAGGGTGGCGGCCCTTGGGGCGCCGGCAGCCATGGCTATGCCGGTTTCTTTCTTCCCGTCATTGAACTCCAGCCCGCATAATCCATATTATTCTCCGTCTATTCAACAACCCATTACCGCAGCTAACCCTAATGCTTCGTTGTTATGCCCTGCAAAACCTATTTATTTGAATCTAACCCTATTTCTTCTTCTGCGCCGATGTGTTCACTTGCCAACCCTAATATTTTGGCGGCGCAGCTTCAAGATACCTCTCTCAATCCACTAACACAACGGACTCCTAATTCTGCGTCTGCGCCAGTTGGTCAAAATTCCTCAAAGCATGTTTCCAAATCTTTCGCTGGGTTATTCTCTCATTCCAATGCGAATAAGGATTTCACTCAGGTTATTCCGACGGGTAGCTATAAAGGTACTCCCTCCATTAAACTCTCTAAAGATTTAATTGATGCTTTTGCTTTGCCTTTCAAATATACGCTGGTTGGAAAATTCCAGCATGGT
This sequence comes from Adenophora triphylla var. japonica, assembly GCA_022495995.1. Taxonomy (NCBI): domain Eukaryota; kingdom Viridiplantae; phylum Streptophyta; class Magnoliopsida; order Asterales; family Campanulaceae; genus Adenophora; species Adenophora triphylla. The sequence goes on along the minus strand of JAFEMH010000667.1, from coordinate 33,107 downwards.
AAACCTACAATGGAAGATGCTCGTATTGCGTTTGCAAAATTTCAGTTAAAGGGAAACTATAAGCTTGGTTTATTGGATTCTCGGCATATTCTAATTCAGTTAGCAAATGAAGAGGACTATCAAAGGCTGTTCATGAAAGATGTTTGGTATGTGACTCGATTCCCCATGCGTACTTTGGCTTGGTCTCCGGATTGGAGGCCGGATCAAGAGTCTCCATTTATTCCAATTTGGGTAGGTTTTCCTGGCCTTCCAATCCATTTAATGAACAAATCTTTTATGTTTGCTGCTGCCTCTACGATTGGTACACCGTTATCTTTGGATAAAGCCACGGCTGAACTATCTCGTCCAAGCATAGCCAAAATTCTTATTAAGGTTGATGCTTCTAAAAAATTACCACATGAAATTTTTATTGATTGTGGGGATGTTTGTTCCAGTTTTTATCAAAAGGTTGAGTTTGATTCTTTCCCCAAATATTGCAAGCATTGCATGATGTTTGGCCACGATATTTCTTCTTGTAATAAAGTTAATCCTAGCTTGCTGTCTAAACAGAGTTTTGAGAAGACTGTCAAAAAATTTGTGCCTAAACAGGTTGAAGCAAAAGAGAAGGGCCCTAGTACTGAGACTAATGAACATATTTCTTCTAGTAGTGGGGCTAAATCTGATGGTATTGCTCAAGAAGCGAAGTTGCCTGATCTAGATTCGGGGACTGTTAACAATACGTTTCTGGCTCCTACTATGGCTCGGAGGGGTCCTACTATGGCTCCTACTATGGCTCCTAAACAGGTTGATCCTCAGCCTTCAAAGGTGTCTTCTAATAGTGGTACGAAAATTGATGGAGTGGATCATGAAATTGAGATTGTTGATCTTGGTGGGGGGTTTTCAAAGGAGCCTCCTACCAGCAAGGTGAGCGAAAAGGTTTTTATTCCCATCAAGGCAAGAAGAGGACAACCCATTTCTGATGCTGTTCAAAAGGTTTTTAATAAGGTTTGCAATGAGGTGATTCATATGGCTGAGAAGGCAGCCACTAACGATGCTATTGAAAGTGTTTTGACAGATGTTGCTGCTCATACGGAGCAAAATCAGGGATCTATTCCTCCTCATGATACAAAAACTGGTCCCAATGTTTCAAATGTTGTGGAAGTTTGCAATACTGATGTGGCTGTTCAAGGAAATATTACTGATGAAAAAATGGGTTTGTTGCTGCTCCTATGGAAAACACTGCTTTGTTCATAATGTTTTAGGTAATGTCAATGCTCCTCCGAATGATGAGGAGGCTATAATGCGCAACATTGCTCGATATAGGGAGTCCCATCCTCCCCAACCTTTCGTGGCAGTGGAACCAATCTCTCCAGAGCGTTTTTCGGCTTCAAGGGCTCCATATTCATTTGTTACTGATATGGCTGGCTATACTCCTTTTATTCCGTCTCACAAAAAGAATACAAATGCTGATGGTTTCACAATGGTCTCCTCTAGAAAATGGCGTGGAAGGTCGGCTTCTCCTCCTGATAATTTTGTTTGATGGGTTTTGGCTTTCCCCTTTCCCCTTTGATAGCTTAGGGTTTAGTTTCCCCCTTCCTCTTGTTTTGGGTCGGTCCATATGGACTTGCACCCCTCCCCTTAGCTTTCTTGATTTTATTGTTGGCTTTAAGCCCCACATTGTAGATTTCTTTCCTTTTCCGGTGGTTAGGTTTTATGTCCCCCACCGTGCTTTGTTCTTTTATTTTATTTATAAAATCTAGGGAGCTACGTCTCCTTTCGTTTAAAAAAAAAAAGAGGTATCACATTCAGCAACTCATCAGGGGGATCAACATTAACATTAGGATTTTCATTAAGCTGATCGGAATAGAATCTAACAGCCTCCTCCTGAATCAGATTCTGATCAACAATCCAATTTCCATCACTATCCCGAATTTTGTGAATGTATAATTTCTGTCTCCTTTTTTTCACGTAAGCATGAAAGAAACGAGTATTATTATCTCCATCTTTGACCCAAGCTAAGTTAGCTTTTTGCATCCAGAACTCCTCTTCAATCTTAAGTAGATAGGAGAGGTTAGCTTGGGCAAGATGAAGGGCAGCCCTATTATCATCACTAGGATCATTTTCAAAAAGAAGCTCTTTAGCATAAACTTCGTCTTCAGCATGCTTCACAAGCTGATCAACTCTCCCAAACGTAGTACGATTCCAAAGCTGAATATCATGTTTGAGGCGAGTAAGCTTCTTACTAAACTTGACCAACGGCCTATCAAGATTCTCGCTTCCCACGAAGACCGAACCAAAGGAATGAAAGAATTATGACGAGTCCAAACATTGAGAAATCTGAAAACACCCTTACGAACCTCATCAACTAAACGAATATTGATAGCCAACGGAGCATGATCAGAACAAGTCCTACTAAGATGATCGATAGAAGTTTGAGCGAAACAACGCAGCCATTTATCATTATACAGGGCACGATCAAGCCTTTGAAGAATAGTGGCACGCTTCGATCTCTTGTTCCACCAGGTGAAGATATGACCCCGAAACCCACCATCAATAAGATTAGAAACCTGAATCATATCAACAAACTCAGAAACCCGAGAATCCACCACAGGCCTACCCCCAAGCTTCTCAGATTGATCAACAACAGAATTAAAGTCCCCCACAATTAACCAGGGATCATCAGTATTGCTCACATCAATAATATAATCCCATAAAGCCCTTCTAGTATATTTGCTACAACTAGCATGAACAAAGGACATAAGGACGGGATTGGGCCAAAGAGAATGAGACACCCGGACAGTGATCACTTGATCGTCATGAAAAATAACATCACAAGTGATACCATGCCTCCACACAACCCAGATATTTCCCTTATCATTAACAACACCTCCAAGACAACGAATTTTACGAACATAAGAAGGAAGTAAGATGGGATCCACCTTAGGCTCATAAATACCACATATAAAGACATCATGAATCCTTAATAACCTCTTAACTCTACGAACCGAGGCGGCATTACCAATACCCCGGATATTCCAACTTAGAGCCCCAACCATTAAAACAATTTTAATATAAAAGAAAGAGAGATGGCTTTTAAGCCAAAGAATCATTGGATTTCCCAAAGTTTGGGACATTCCCATTAAATAAAGGATCCCTACCTTCATTGAAGACCTCTTGAAGATCAAACTGAGAAGTGACACGAGGGCCACGAGGAGATAAATGAAGATTAACAATTGACTCCTCCCCAGGCCATTTACGAATAGTATTATCTATCACCTCCAATTCCGAGTCAGAATCACACTTACCATCCTCTAAATGCATGAAACTATCTTCCCCAGCCAAAGATGGGCCGGAAGAGGGAATAACATTATTAACCTCAATGAAATCATTATTATTATGTTCAAGCTCTTCTTCAAGCTCGATAGACCCATCTTCAATAATTATATGATTACCACCAAGATTAACGTTAGGAGCAGATTTTTCCATATTAATAGCAGATTTTAATGAATTAGGGGAAACAAAAGGGGCTCCCCGCTTAGGAAGCTAAATCCATGAGTAGCAAGGTTGGAACCAAAAAATTTTGATCCAAGGGGAGATGGGGGTTTTTGAGCCATAGAAGAAGAACCAACAACATTCATAGAAAAATTAGAAGACGTACCTTGGCGACCAGCAATCACGTGAGCAAAATTGCCCAAAACAATCTCTTTTTGCTTACCATTATTCTGAATTTTATTAGTACCATGCGCATTTTCATTTCCAGCAATATTTGCATTCTTACCATGCGCATTACCATTTCCAGCCATAGTTGTAGATTGACGTTTATCAAGCGAGGCATTCTCTTTTTGAGTACCACCATTGGCTTGTTGTTGAGCAGATTTTCCATTAACACCTTCGAGAACCTTGTGCTTTGCGACATATATTTGATCTTTTTTGGCCAGCCCCGTGTTCTTATCAAGTTTGCTATTACCTTCATTGCCAACGTTAGTAGTAGTTTCCACAAAAACATTTTTGTTTTTTTCCGAAATAATAGGGTTCGAATTATTATTATTATCATTAGCCATATTATTCTGAACTTTATCTTTAGGATGGAGATAAAAACACTTTGAGACATCATGGCCAAGTTTATAACAATGCTTACAATATTGGGGAAGATTATCAAATTCTAATTTTTGAAAAAAACTTGAAAACTCATCACCACAATCTATGAAAACCCTAGAAGGAAGTTTCTTAAGTAAATCAACTTGAACAAGTACCTTAGCCACACTAGGCCGAGATAGTTCAGCCGTGGCCTTGTCAATAGAAAGTGGCTCCCCAAAAATTTTAGCAATGGAGTACAAACATACTTTATTAAACATGTGGATTGGCAATCCCGGAAGACCAACCCATATCGGAACCAATGATGATTCCTTTTCCGGGTGCCACGAAGGAGACCAACGAAAAACACGCATAGGAAATCTGCCTAAATACCATTGTTCTTTAGCCCAAAGCCTATTAAAGTCTCCCTCATGCATTAAACGAATAAGAATGTGCTTAGAGTCAACATGACCCAATGAAAAATCCGCTTTCAATCCAAACTTTAAAAAATGTTGTCTAGTGATTCCATGTTTGGTCTACCATGAGAGAATTTACCAACAAGAGTGAATTTAAATGGTTGAGCCAATGAATTTATCATCTCTTTTGAAAATTTAAGGGCTGGTTCTCCTTTATGAATTGACATGGGCACTAGATTCATGGCTGGAACCGGATTAACATGAGGAGAATCCTTAAACAAAGAGGAAAAGGATTTAGCTTTTGTAGGAGAAATAGGAGGAGGCGGCATATTAGGATTAGGAAACGAAATCTCAGCATTATGATTAGAATTAGGAAGCACATTACCATTAGGATTAGGAATAACATTACCAAGACCGGAAGGAGTCCCTTTAGCATTCAAAGCATCCGCATCTAGTCCAGCAGCAGGCGGAGATGAAGAGGAGGAAGGAGAAGCATGTAGACCCGCCATGAGGCCACCAGAGGCAGCCATAAAGGCTAACCCTAATTAGGGTTACGCCAAGGTAGAAAGAAATCGGATTGAAGAGCAGCAAGGCGTGAAAAAACGGCAGCAAGCAGCCGCCCTAATTAGGGCTACGGGAATTTTTAGAGAGAAAAGAATTTTAGTGCGTGTCCAAGCTGAATTAACAGAGAACTTACCAGAAGAAGAAGGCACCCATATAGGGACGTCCTCCTTATCCGACAGAGAAATAGCATGAGAATTTATCAGAGACACAAGCTGCTGGCCAAAAAACTCTCGGATGTGATCATTATTAGGGGCGGCATTATGGAAAAGAGAAGAGACCTCAGCGTGAGCAAAAGGAAATGGACCCATATCCCCATCTAACCATTTTTCATGAATGGAAATTTCTCCTCTCCCAACCCTCCAAGCTAATCTATCCTCCACTAAAGGCTTTGCTGCAATTAATCTTTTCCAAATATGAGAAGAGTATGATGTGAGACAAGCATCCATAGGGTGAATTTCCCAACAATATTTAGCCAACATAAGATCACTCCATAAAGATTTAGATGTACGCAAACGCCACCAAAGTTTCATGGAAAAAGCCATAGCCATATCTTCGAATTTTCGAATCCCCAAGCCTCCCTCTTCAATCGGCCAGCTCATTTTTTCCCAAGAAAGCCAATGACATTTCTTCTCCCCATCATTAGAACTCCAAAAAAATCTCATAATAATCTTCTCCATAGCACGAAAAACCCCTTTTGGAGGATCAATGAGGGATAAATAATAGAGAGGCATAGCAGATAAGCAAGATTGAATAAGAGTGAGTTTGGCTCCAAAAGAGAGTAATTTACCTTTCCAAGAAGCAAGCTTAGACTCCATTTTTCTAATGAGGGGATTAAAGAGGCTGATCTTCTTTTTACCCGTGTATAACGGGCATCCCAAATAAATCATTGGGAGATCTTGTTTTACAAATCCCGTAGTGGCTGCCACAATCTCATCCCTATTACCATTATTACCCGTAATGAAGCAGGACTTGTTGATATTCACTAACTGGCTCGAAAAATTCTGGTACCAATCCAAGTATTTCATATGCGCCTCTAAAGAAGATTTCGATCCATTACAAAAGATAATCACATCATCCGCATAGGCAAGGTGAGAAATTAAAGGAGAATTGATATGAATACGGTATCGGTACTGAGGGAACATAGTATGCAACAGATTTAAACCCCTACTCATCATTTCCGCTGCAATAATAAAAAGATAAGGAGATAAGGGGTCGCCTTGCCTAAGGCCCCTTGTAGAATGAAAAAAACCACAACTTTCACCATTAACAAGGACGGAGAACCAGCAATTAGAAATACACCGGAATATGAGATCAATCCAAACCTCATTAAAACCAAATTGCCTCATCACCTTAATAAGAGCAAACCAAGATAATCGATCATAAGCTTTCGCCATATCAAGCTTGAGAGCCACGTTAGAACCCCGAACCTTTTTGTTTATAGATTGCATAATTTCCTGACCCAATAAGACATTCTCATGAATAACTCTACCTTGAACAAACCCACTCTGCTCCGGGGAAATAATGCGAGGGAGAATGGTTGCCAGACGACACGTTAATAATTTTGTAACCACCTTATTACAGAAATTGCATAGGCTAATCGGTCGCATGTCCGAAAAAGAAGAGGGAGAATCCACCTTTGGAATTGTGACAATTAAAGTACTAGTCCAGCTTCTTGGCATTTGAAACCCAGAAAAGAAATCACCAATTGCACGCACCAAATCAGCCTTAATAATATCCCAACAGCCCTTATAAAATTCACCCGTGAAACCATCCGGACCAGCTGCACTTTGGCCATTCATAGAAAAAATTACCTGTCGAACTTCATCCTCATTGGGAACAGCCGTAAGCGAAGTGTTATCCTCTTCAGTAATCAGACGAGGGATAAGAAACATAAAATCATCGGAAGGAATCTCACAATGGCCTTGAAGCTGATCCGAATAAAACCTTATAGCCTCCTCTCTAATTTCATTCTTCTCTTTCAGCCACACGCCATCTCTATTCTTTATTTTGTGAATACATAATTTCTGCCTCTTTTTCTTTACAACAGCATGAAAGAACTTTGTGTTTCTATCTCCCTCCTTTAACCACTTTAAATTAGCTTTTTGGGCCCATAAATCTTCATCTAACTTCAACTTTGAAAGTAATTGACCCTGGGCTAAATTTAGAGCAGCCCTAGATTCATCATCACCAAGAGTTTGAAATTGAGCTTCCCTAACCAAAACTTCATCTTCTGCATTTTTTATTTGCTGGTCAATTCTCCCATATATATGCTTATTCCAATCTGAAATAGTCTTCCGGAGATGCCCAAGTTTCTTGGCAAAGCACACCATCGGTCTTCCATCCATAGGGACAGCCCAAGATTTTTTAACAAGCTCCAAAAAGGAATGATGCTTCAGCCACACTTTAAGAAAGCGAAAGGAGCCATGACGCACTTCAGGTTCAAGTTGCAAAGTGATAAGAATAGGAGCATGATCTGAACAAGTTCTAGCTAGATGAGTAACACGGGTAGAGTGGAACAATTGCAACCATTGCTCATTATACAAAGCTCTGTCTAATCTTTGATAAATAGCCCTTCTTCCCATTCGATTATTAGACCAAGTAATAACATTACCTTCATATCCTGCATCCATAAGGTTAGAGTATTGAATCATATCCGAGAATTCTGTGATAGCCATACCATTAATAGGTTTTCCTCCAATCTTCTCACTCTGATCAATAACACAGTTAAAATCACCCACAACCAACCAAGGGAAATTCACCTCACTAATAGTCATTAGCTCATTCCAAAGAGAAATACGAAAAAATCTGTTACAGCTAGCATGAACAAAAGAAACCCATACGGCAGTCTCCCAAAGTGGATGAGAAATTTGCAAAGTTAAAGCTTGATCAGAATCATGAATAACCATGCACTTCAGCCCATGCTTCCATAAAACCCAAACTCTATTATTTCTATTATTGACTCCATCTTCACAACCCAACTTCCGAATAAGAGGCCCCATAGAAGAAAAATCAGATTTTGGCTCATAAATAGCCATAAGCGATACACCATGAGAACGGAATAAACGTTTGATTCTACAGATTGTGGCAACATTAGCTATGCCACGAGCATTCCAATTTATAAAACACACCATTAAAAACAGCTATAGGGAGAGTAAATGATGAGATAAAAACGTAAAGGGGAACTCACAGTGAAGGGGATTTCTCCCTACTCTTTTTCCTTTTATGAGTAACAGAAATGAAACCATCATCATCTTGGGGCTGCAATGCGGTTATAGATTCTTTGAAATCCATTTGCATGTTCATGACTTGATTCAGCGATGTAACTTGAGGAGTATAATAACTTGCCAAAATTTTGTAAACATTGTTCTTTACTTGGGCATGACATCTTCTCTTGCAAGCGGGTTCAGCAGGCCACTGCTGAGCCGAATGATACTACCAAAAAGCAGGTGGGTAATGTGCTGGCTAAAGCGATTAAAAATGTGGCTTTTGAGCAAGTTAAAACTGATGAAAAATTGGGGTTTGAGAAGCCTCATAATGGGCTGGTTCAGCTGCCAAAATCTGGTGCTATTGTGAGTATTGATGGCTCGAATTATGCTGAGAAAATGGCTGATGTAAAGAGACATGAAGATGCAAATGATGAGAATGGGTTTGGCAAGGCGGATGGTGCTACTGTGAGCTCTAAGGAGGCGGAATCCCCTCCCAAAGCTGATAGCAATATTGCGAAGGACAAGGAGACGGTTCAGCCTTCCAAAAATGATCAAAATGGATTTCGTGTTGTCTTCCCAAAAGTTGCAAAAAGGGGTCGACTTCTTCCTGAGATTGAGAAGGTCTCAAGAGATGTTGTGAAGGGAAATGATCATTCGGATGCTGCCTCGGAGTTGGTTGCTGCTAATTCAATGATAAATGCAGATAAAGTTGTCCACTTGGGTGATGGATCGGCTAGGGATGGCAACATAGTGGCTGATCAAGAAGACTTGGTTGTTGGCATTATAAACACATGATATGGAGGCTATTATGCGCAACATTGCTCGTTATAGCGAGTCCCATCCTCCCCAACCTTTTGTGGAAGTAGAACCAAAATCTCCAGAGCGTTTTTCGGCTTCAAGGGCCCCATATTCCTTTGTTACTGATATGGCTGGCTATACTCCTTTTACTCCGTCTCACAAAAAGAATACTAATGCTGATGGTTTCACAATGGTCTCTTCTAGAAAATGGCGTGGAAGATCGGCTTCTCCTCCTGATAATTTTGTTTGATGGGATTTGGTTCTATCATTTCCCTTTTGATAGCTTAGGGTTTAGTTCCCCCCTTCCTCTTGTTTTGGGGCGGTCCAGATGGACTTGTACCCCTCCCCTTAGCTTTCTTGATTTTATTGTTGGCTTTAAGCCCCACATTGTAGTTTTCTTTTCGTTTCCGGTGGTTTGGTTTTATGTCCCCCACTGTGCTTTGTTTCTTTTATTTTATTTATAAAAGCTAGGGAGCTACGTCTCCTTTCGTTTAAAAAAAAAAAAGATCCAAAAGTATTCAGCTTTGCATGGGAAGAAGACTTTACTCGCATAGCAGAATCATCTCTCAAAGGCGTGCATAATTTAAGAGGATCTTGAACTTCCAGAATTACTATTTGAGCATCCTTGATACGGGAGAGATAAACATTATGGTTGACAAGGCCTTAGAAACCTTTCAAGATGGGGAAATTATATTTTTGGGCCATTTGGAGCAGCCAATTTTCGGACAGAATTGATGTTGCAGATTCGTTGGGCCATAACTGCTGCCATACTTAATATTTTTAAGTGATTCAAAAAGGAGCTGAGAGATCTATTTCTTATCTTTCCAACAAGTGCTGAAAGTCATCCTAATTCGGAGTATTCAAGGAGTTATGCCCATTTGAAGTCAGCCATGTGTTAGAAATCTGAACAGTCACATCCATGGAATGTGAATTTTGGCCAAGTTCATGTTGGTTCAGATTAAGTTTAGATAAACATGTTCTCATTTATTTTGAGTCTTTTGTCCAGCCTATATAAGGGCTAAGTATGTAATAGTTGGGGGCATGTTAGGTTTGAATTCAATAATTGAGAAACATTTGTTGTTCTCTGAAAACTCGATTTGTCTTTAATCCCATCTTGGGAGGGTGACTGCCAAAAGGATCTTTATGCCATTCTTGGTGACTTTGTCTTTATAGAATTGGTTGGTGATCTTATCTATCTTTTCGTCTTGTTCATCATTTTCCTTTTACCAAAAACACAATCCATAAAAGTTATCCATTATCCGCTGCCATACTTAGGAGATATACATCAGGTGGTATCAGAGCAGAGTTTCACGAGTTCTAATCTTGTGAACGATCATGGCTGGAGACGATACAACTACAGGAGAAATTCCATTCGGCATGACTTTTGAGCAAGCACAAAACATGCGTCGTGATAGGCAAATTCAAGATTTGCAAGAACAATTGCTGCGTGTTCTTAATCTCTTTGAACAAAATCCCCCAATTCAAAATCAGAACCTTGGGAATGATGGTTCATCTTCTGAAGAGGAGCGTGAGGCACATCCTAGGAGGCAATATAGGCGCAACAACAATGATGATCGTGGGCTTAAGCTTGATATTCCAGAATTTGAAGGTGGTACAGATCCGGAAAAGTACTTGGAATGGATTAGAAGTGCTGAACGTGTATTTGAGTACAAGGAGTACGATGATCGCAAGAAATTCAAGATTGCTACCTTGAAGCTTACTAAATATGCTTCATTGTGGTATGAGAATTTGAAGAATCAGCAAAGGCGTGAAGGTAAGATCAGAATTTCCTCTTGGGAGAAGTTTAAGAAGTACCTTAATAGAAGATTCCTTCCGAACTCTTATTTGCAAGACAATTTTTCCAAACTTAATAATCTGAAGCAGGGTGATTTATCAGTGCAAGATTACATCATGGAGTATGATAAACTGTGTATTTTGTGTGATGTGCAAGAGCCTACGTAACAAAGCATGGCACGTTTTCTTGGTGGCCTAAATGAAGAAATAGCAACTATGGTGGAATTGCGGCCTTGTTTTACACTTGATGAGTTATGTAAGGTGGCTATTAAGTGTGAGAAGCAATTAAGGGGGAAGAAGGCAGCCAAGAAACCTCTCGTGGTCAAAGGATTATTCTCGCATCAAAAGGTGGTTCGAGTAGTTCGTCCGCAGCTCAAAAGGTTACAACGGAAACAAAGCCAACAACTTCTTCAAAGGCTGAAGTGAAGAACACTATAAAGAACATGGACAAGGTGAAATGTTTCAAGTGTAAGGGGTATGGGCATTACCAATCAGATTGTCCAAATAGTCGGATTTTGGTATTACATGAGATCGAGGAGATTGAGGCTACGTTACAAGCCGAGGGGGAAGAAGAGAACAAAGAGGAGCATGAGTCGATTAATACAGTAAAACCTAAAAGGTGAGACCTTGGTGCTACGGAGAACTTTGCACTCCCAACCTTCACCGCTGAGGAAGAACAAAGAGAGCAGATTTCTCATGCAAGGTGCCTTGTTCAAGGGAAGGTTTGCAATCTGGTCATAGATGGAGGGAGTTGCCCTAATGTTGCTTCTACTACGCTTGTGGAGAAATTGCAACTACCATTGCGCATTCATCCCCAACCTTACAAGTTGCATTGGCTCAAAGAATGGAAGTGAAGTAAAGGTAACCAAACAGGCCCTAGTTTCTTTTTCCATGGGAAATTATAAAGATGAGGTACTTTGTGATGTGGTACCTATGGATGTTTGCCATATTCTGTTGGGATGACCATGGCAATTTGATAGGAGCGTGGTACATCATGGGAGAAAGAATGAGTATGTGGTTGAGGTAAATCGAAAGAAGTATACCTTATTACCTTTGCCCCCATCAAAAGCTTCTCCAACTAAACCCCCACCACAAAAACAAAATCTGTTTGCAAGTGAGAGAGAGGTTGAAAGGGAGTTAGAAGGTGGAGGAGTGGTGTATGTTTTATTTGTAGAAAGGATTGAGGGTAAAGAAGGGGAGGGCGCAATTGACCCCCTTTTGAAATCCTTGCTTGATAAGTATTGTGATGTTTTCCCGGAAGAATTGCCTTTTGGATTGCCGCCATTGAGAGGGATTGAACACCAGATTGACTTGATTCCCGGAGCTCCATTACCCAACAAACCATCCTATAGATGTAATCCGGAGGAGACAAAGGAGCTTCAAAGGCAGATTGAAGAGTTGATAGAGAAAGGTTATGTGCGGGAGAGTATGAGTCCTTGTGCTGTCCCAGCTTTGTTGGTTCCTAAGCAAGATGGTACTTGGCGTTTGTGTGTTGATAGTAGAGCAATCAATAACATCACTATCAAATACCGTTTTCCTATGCCAAGGTTGGATGACATGTTTGATGAGCTCCATGGTTCTGTTGTTTTTTCGAAGATCGATTTGAGAAGTGGCTATCATCAAATTCGCATGCGCGAAGGAGATGAGTGGAAGACCGCATTCAAGACAAAGCATGGGCTTTATGAATGGACTGTTATGCCTTTTGGGCTCACAAATGCCCCAAGCACTTTCATGAGGTTGATGAATGAAGTGTTGAGGCCATTCTTGGGTAAGTTTATTGTTGTTTACTTTGATTCCATGTTTTTAGTATCCAAGCTTTGCTTTCTTCTTGGTGGTTTAATCTTGGTATCAAGGGTGGGTTGAAATGGTTGGGTCATATGCTGCCTTGTTTTATTTTATGGGAGATATGGAAAAGTCGAAATAAAGCGAAAATGGAAGGTTTTCCTATGGCTGTTTCAAATATAGTTTCATCTGTTATCTTGGACATCAAAGGTATTGTCAAAGCTTTTAATATTGGGTTTGAAAGTAAATGGCATGATTGTCATGCTCTCTCTCAATTTGATATCTCCCCTTCTTGGATATCTCCAAAGCAAATTCGGCTAGTGCATTGGAAGCCCCCTATCTTGGAGCAGTTCAAGCTTAACACGGATGGGGCTTCGAAAGGGAATCCGGTATTATTCGGTGGTGGCATTTTCAGGAATTCTAAAGGAAAAATTCTTTTTGCGTATTCTCATTTCTATGGCCACGGTAATAACATGGTGGCGGAGGCGAAGGCAGTTTGCGACGGATTGGTTTTTGCTAGAAATTTTGGTATTTCATCTATTTGGTTGGAGATTGACTCTGAAGTTCTCCTTAAAATCCTTATTGAGGAGTACCATATTCCTTGGTGTATTTGGTACGAAGTCCAGGAAATAAAAAGAATCATGGCCCACATGTTGGTTAGAGTGACTCATATTCTTCGCGAGGGAAATAAGGTGGCAGATGGTTTGGCAAATGCGGCTGTTCGGCATAGGTGTAATTCAGTATTTTACTCTTTCGAGGATCTCCCCCAAGAGTGTAAAGGTCCATATGTCCTTGACTCCAATTCTACCCCTTATATTAGGACGAAGTGATGTTCAGAATAAAGTTGAAGATGAGGTTGAAGATGAAGTTTGTTGCTGGTGTTGTTGCAATGTTGCTGTTGCCTGCTCCCGCATTTCTGCTGGTGTTTGTTGCTGCTGCTACATTGTTGCTGCTGCTGTTTTTGTCTTGTGCGGTCGCACAAGAGCCACGGCTGTCTTGTGCGGCCGCCCTAGTTGCTGCTGCTGTTTTTTTGTCTTTTATTATTGATGTATTTTTATTTTTACACCCCCTCCCCTTTATTGTAGAGGATCTTACAGGTTGTGTAAGAACTCCCCCCTGTTTTTTCTGGTGGTTGAGGTTGTCATGTCCTCCACCATGTTTGTAATTTTATTTTTCGTTTTTAATAAAATCTAGGGAGTACCGTCTCCTTTCGCCAAAAAAAAAAAAAAAAAAAAAAAAAAAAAAAAAAGCAAAAGTTTGGATTTACATTTGCAGCACCTTGAGCAATTGTTTCAAGTTTTGAGAGCTAATAAGCTCTATGGCAAGATGGAGAAATGTTCGTTTATGCAGCCTAGTGTTACTTTCTTGGGCTATGTGGTTACTAAGGATGGTATTTTGGTTGATCAATCAAAGATTGCAGCAATAAAGTCTTGGCCTACACCAACTACAATCACGGAGGTGAGATCTTTTCATGGCTTAGCGTCTTTTTACAGAAGGTTTATTCAGGATTTTAGTACTCTAACCAGCCCTATGACCGAGTGTTTGAAGAAAGGGAAGTTTGGATGGACTTCTTCTGCTCAAAAATCTTTTGAATTGATAAAGAGGAAGCTTTGTGAGACCCCCGTCCTAGCACTACCAGATTTTACTCAACCATTTGAGGTTGAATGTGATGCAAGTGGAGTAGGTATAGGGGCTGTTCTCCTTCAAGGAAAGCGTCCTATTGCTTATTTTAGTGAAAAGTTGGGTGGTTCTAGACTCAATTACTCCACTTATGACAAGGAGTTCTATACGTGCCTTGGATCATTGGACTCATTACTTGAGGCCTAATCACTTTATTTTGCATTCAGATCATGAGGCGTTAAAGTATATTCATGGGCAGCATAAGTTGAATCCTAGACATGCTAAATGGGTGGAGTTCTTACAATCCTTTAATTTCTCTTCGAAATATAAGGATGGAAAGAGCAATGTAGTGGATGATACACTTGCAGAATTGAGGCCAATTCTTTCTGAAGAAGGGGAGGATAATACGGGAGAGATAAACATTATGGTTGACAAGGCCTTAGAAACCTTTCAAGATGGGGAAATTATATTTTTGGGCCATTTGGAGCAGCCAATTTTCGGACAGAATTGATGTTGCAGATTCGTTGGGCCATAACTGCTGCCATACTTAATATTTTTAAGTGATTCAAAAAGGAGCTGAGAGATCTATTTCTTATCTTTCCAACAAGTGCTGAAAGTCATCCTAATTCGGAGTATTCAAGGAGTTATGCCCATTTGAAGTCAGCCATGTGTTAGAAATCTGAACAGTCACATCCATGGAATGTGAATTTTGGCCAAGTTCATGTTGGTTCAGATTAAGTTTAGATAAACATGTTCTCATTTATTTTGAGTCTTTTGTCCAGCCTATATAAGGGCTAAGTATGTAATAGTTGGGGGCATGTTAGGTTTGAATTCAATAATTGAGAAACATTTGTTGTTCTCTGAAAACTCGGTTTGTCTTTAATCCCATCTTGGGAGGGTGACTGCCAAAAGGATCTTTATGCCATTCTTGGTGACTTTGTCTTTATAGAATTGGTTGGTGATCTTATCTATCTTTTCGTCTTGTTCATCATTTTCCTTTTACCAAAAACACAATCCATAAAAGTTATCCATTATCCGCTGCCATACTTAGGAGATATACATCAATCCTCCCCTCCATCTCTTTGTGAGAGACCAGCCTTAGTCTTTATAGACTTTAGGCTTTTAGACAAAGCTTCGTTAACAGACTGTGGCAAAACAATACCCCTTCTTGCCATCAAAGGAGCCGTATAATCCTTAGAGCCACCATCCTTCTTTGTAAGATCAATAACAGATTTTAACACATCTTTTTTGGCTTCATTAAAATCAGCACTCTTGCTAGAACCTTCTTGATTACCCTTATTTTTATCTTTCCGAATCCAAGTTTCATTTTTAGTATCCCCCTTCTTATGATCCTCCTTTTCATCCCTTTTCACTCCTTGATCAGCCTTCTTCTTCCCATCCCCATCACCATTTTTCTTGTATTCAGAATTTAGAATACGGCAATTAAAATTATCATGACCTAATAGAGAACAATGGCTGCAATACATAGGCATGTTATCATACTCAACAGGTTGCACAAAACTCGGCAAAAAATCACCACAATCTATATGAATTTTATCAGGAAGCCTTTTTAGTAAGTCCACTTGCACCAAAATCTTAGCCACACTTGGCCTAGACAATTCAGCAGTAGCTTTATCAAGCGACATAGGCTTTCCAAAGATTCGAGCCAAAGAGAATAGAAATATTTTATTGAAAAGATGAACCGGCAATCCAGGAAGACTTACCCATACAGGAACAATAGAAGAGTCCGTTTGAGGCTTCCATGAAGGTGTCCAAACTGAAGTACGCATAGGAAATCTGTTCACATACCAAACCTCCCTAGTCCAAATGCGTTGGAAATCTTCTTCATTGGTGAGTTGAATCAACATATGACGAGAATCTATATGGCCCAATTTATAAGCTCCCTTCAAATGAAACGTAGCAAAAGCAATTCTTGCAGCCTCCATAGTAGGTCTGCCATTAGAGAATTTTCCAACCAATGTCCAAGCAAAAGGCTTAGTAAAAGCCTCTAAAGCTTCTTTAGAAAGTTTCAAAGAAGGCATACCTTTGTGAATAGCGGCTGGAATCAATGGAATATCTTGGATTGGAGTCGATTGAGTAGAGCTGATTATGGAAGCAAAAGATTTATTAGGATTAGGAGGAGGCGCTGCCCTAGGGTTTGCATGAGAGTGAATCACGGCTGGAGCAACATTCGGTTCAGCATTAGGGTTCTGCAGCGGATTAGGGTTAGCATTGTGATTGGTATTAGGGTTTGCATTAGAGGGAAGAGGAGGAAACATGACCGGATCAGCCATGGAGGGCAAACCCTAATTAGGGTTTCACCAAAACCGGCAAGAGATAGAGAGAACGTTTTTTACAAGTAGCTTGATCGATTGCTTCATGGATAAGCCTTCCCTTCACGAAGCCACTCTGATTTTGAGAGATAAGACGAGGCAAAACTAGACCCAATCGACTTGTGAAAATCTTTGTAATGGTCCCGACCTAGCTTCATCCGACATATAATCATATACTTATACCATTATTATCAAGCCAAAGCACAAAGTTGAAATTACCCGATCCAATACGCGGACGACATTTCGAGGTTTATGAAAGGTGCTACTTTGTAGAGTCGCCACGCCGTTTTGATTATGCCCAAAACATTGAGAAAAGGTTGTTTTATTGTGTGATGAGATTTTGAGTTCGGAGGTCAGGTTACGCCTCTGGAAGAGATTTTTGTGCTCACCCAAGTCGCCTCATTTTCATGAGTCTTTCTGTATACTTTTCTTTGAAAGCTGTGTGTGTGTGTGTGTTTTAAAAATGCATTCTGAAAATAATGTCTACATTATAGAGGATGTATTAAAGCAAAAATGTATTTAAAGACTTGAAATTATGCACTGACGGGTTTGGACAGGTTTGAGCTGTTTGTGGGGTGTTTGGAGTTTGGTGAGTGGGTATAGGTTGGTTGGGGATGAATAGGGGTTTTGGGACATTGGGAGGTCGATCGGGACGGACCGGGATGGATCGGGATCGCTCGAGATCGCCTCGAGATGGATCGGGATGCCTCGGGACGAGTTGGAATGGTTCAGAATGCTGCCTGAAGGCTGCAAGGAGATAGGAGAGAGTTGAGGTGTGTTTGAAATGAGCTGGGGAGGCTGGTATTTATAGGACTTGAAAATTTGCAACACGTCCATACGGACACTTCTTCAATCAGAAGTATTTTTAATTTTCCTGGATTTGGGGGATTTTGTCGTGTTGACAAACATGTCCGTACGGATACATTTGTCAATTTTCGTGGTTAAGAAATGTTTTTGACGTGTTTGACAAGGAAAACCACAAAAACAACCATACTTACACATATGTCCGTACGAGCTTCCTTGTAATCAGTCTTCTTTTCAGAGTTTCCACTACCATTAGATAGTACTCGTCGAGAGCTTTCCAACCATATATGGCACGTCTCAATTGGAGTCCGTATGAAGAAGTTATGACCTCCGGAAGTTTGCCCTTGGTATTTTCTGTATGCTTAGATGGAGAGCGGTCCGGATTGGGGTACTTACAGAAGCCCCTTGGCGAAGTCACATATGAAGGAAGTGGGGTCGTCGATAAAAATAAGAATCCCAATCTGGATTGCTCGTCGGGAGGGAAGAGATAAATAACCAGGTTGGTCGGAAGGCTGGACCCTTTTTATAGGATTCCTACGTATCTCGAGTGGGAATCATGCCTGATCGTTGTTCGTGTGTGAGGGCAATTTTGAGGGGCCTCGACCTATGGGGAACTATTCGTAGGCGTTCGTCCTGATTTGAGACTATTTTGAGGCGTCTGGACCTAAGTTGAGACTATTCCTTGAGGCGTATCGGCCTGAGTTGAGACTATTCCTTGAGGCGTCTGGACCTAAGTGTGACTGTTTGAAGGCGTCTATACCTAAGGGAGATTGTTCAAAGGTGTCTGGACCTATGAGAGATTGTTTAAAGGCGTTACCTAAGTGTGACTGTTTGAAGGCGTCTATACCTAAGGGTGACTGTTTAAAGGTGTCTATACCTAAGTGTGACTGTTTGAAGGCGTCTATACCTAAAGGAGACTGTTCGAAGGCATCTGGACCTAAGCGTGAGTGTTTGAAGGCGTCTATACCTAAAGGAGACTATTCCTTGAAGCGTCTCGGCCTGAAATAATGAGGACGTGGTGACGCCCCTGCTGAAGTGATGAGGACGTGGTGGCACCTCTGGCTGAGATAATGAGGACGTGGTGGTGCCTCTGGCTAAGATAATGAGGACGTGGTGGCGCCTCTGGCTGAGATAATGAGGACGTGGTGGCGCCTCTAGCTGAGATAATGAGGATGTGGTGGCGCCTCTGGCTGAGATAATGAGGACGTAGAGTCGCCTCTGGCTGAGATAATGAGGACGTGGTGGCGCCTCTGCGGAAGTGATGAGGACATGGTGGTGCCTCTGGCTGAGATAATAAGGACGTGGTTGCACCTCTGGCTGGGTTTGTTGAAACATTTGCAGAGTATCGACAAGACGCAAAAGTGATGGCTGTCATTAAGGTCTTTCTGAAAGTCCTGGTGGTTCTCCACTTATACATTCCACTTCAGTTGAGGAGAGTCGATCATGAACCCTATTTTCTTCACCGCTATCACCAGGCTATGGTTTACCACTAGGGATCTACCTTTTGATGAGAGTTTGGTTGCAGACATCCATTGAGTAGAAGCATTATTTGGTTCTTCCTTCTGGAAGGTTAGGCTCGTGAATCTGGCCAGTTGTACATGATGATTCCCCAAGTCATTAACTCATGTGATCAAGGTGAGCATGATTCGGATGCTCTTGCTCGGGCCTTTTGTGGTACGGGTTCTCGGCTACTCTTTTTGCATGGAGCGAATCCTCTTGATGTTTTTCTTTTCTAGGTGCTTTGGCCTACCTGGAGATGAGCAGGGAGACTTCTTGGAGTGGAGATGTCATGGTTGAGATTTATCGGGCTTTAAACACGTGTTCGAGGTCGGATACGTCCTCCTTTGATGCTTTTAAGTTGGTCTTCGAGGTACCTCATATTTTCTGCACTGCCGGTATGTATTGGGTTGTGCTAAACTTTCCCCTTTGCTTCTACCTAACAGGTTTGGTCTCACGAGGTGTTCAATGTTGCTCCTTTTTTCACCTAAAAGAGGGGAGTAGACTCGATCCCGGTTGTGAGTAGCTGGAGAAAGAGCAATCGTGGGGCGTGCTGGGGTGGACCTTTTGAAACATGTTGTGCTGGGGCGGACTTCTTAAAACATGTCGTGCTGGGGTGGACTTCTTGACATATGCCGTGCTGGGGCGGACTTCTTGAAAACATGTCGTGCTGGGGCGGACTTCTTGAAACATGCCATTCTGGGGTGGACTTCTTGAAACATGCCGTTGAAATAACCTGCATTCACTGGCAATCACAAAAGCAACGAGCGGTTTGAATTTCACGAAAGAAAAAAAGAGAGTCGCCACGCCATTTTTATCATGAGCCAAAACTTTGAAAAGGGCTTTTGAACAGAGATTGTTAGATTCGGAGGTCACGTTACGCCTCATGAAAAGATTAATTGTGCTCACCCGAAACACCTCGTATGGACGAGTCTTTCTACATAGCTCGAAAACTGTGCGTGTGTGTGAATTACTTGAAAATGAGTTTGAATGGCGGGTTTTGAATTGAAAATGAGTTTGAATGGAGGGTTTTGAAATGAGGGGTATTTTGACATGAGTCGGGCATTATAACGTTGCCCTTTTTTGATAAAATGACAGTAAGGAAAAAAATTTATTTGAATCGCGCATTATAACGTTACCCTTTTTTTATAAAATGACAGTAAAGAGAAGACATTTAAAGTAATTGACAGTAATGAAATGACGATCGACAAGTCAATTTGTTGACTCGGATGTTAAAGTAAGTACGATCAACAAACCAAACAATTTGGACGGTAAATAACGATATTGAAATGACGATATCAACGAATCGAACAATTCGGACGGTAAAAGATGCAATCGACGAATCAAACGATTCAGACGGTAAAAAACGTTATTTAAATGACAATATCAACGAATCAAGCGATTCGGACGGTAAAAATCACAACCAACGAATCAAACAATTAGGGCGGTAAATGACGTAATAAGATAAAGTGATAAATTTGTGCCTAAACAGGTTGAAGCAAAAGAGAAGGGCCCTAGTACTGAGACTAATGAACATATTTCTTCTAGTAGTGGGGCTAAATCTGATGGTATTGCTCAAGAAGCGGAGTTGCCTGATCTAGATTCGGGGACTGTTAACAATATGTTTCTGGCTCCTACTATGGCTCGGAGGGGTCCTACTATGGCTCCTACTATGGCTCCTAAACAGGTTGATCCTCAGCCTTCAAAGGTGTCTTCTAATAGTGGTACGAAAATTGATGGAGTGGATCAAGAAATTGAGATTGTTGATCTTGGTGGGGGGGTTTTCAAAGGAGCCTCCTACCAGCAAGGTGAGCGAAAAGGTTTTTATTCCCATCAAGGCAAGAAGAGGACAGCCCATTTACGATCTTTGTTCAAAAGGTTTTTAATAAGGTTTGCAATGAGGTGATTCATATGGCTGAGAAGGCAGCCACTAACGATGCTATTGAAAGTGTTTTGACAGATGTTGCTGCTCATACGGAGCAAAATCAGGGATCTATTCCTCCTCATGATACAAAAACTGGTCCCAATGTTTCAAATGTTGTGGAAGTTCGCAATACTGATGTGGCTGTTCAAGGAAATATTACTGATGAAAAAAATGGGTTTGTTGCTGCTCCTATGGAAAACATTGCGCCTGTTCATAATGTTTTAGGTAATGTCAATGCTCCTCCGAATGATGAGGAGGCTATAATGCGTAACATTGCTCGATATAGGGAGTCCCATCCTCCCCAACCTTTCGTGGCAGTGGAACCAATCTCTCCAGAGCGTTTTTCGTCTTCAAGGGCTCCATATTCATTTGTTACTGATATGGCTGGCTATACTCCTTTTATTCCGTCTCACAAAAAGAATACAAATGCTGATGGTTTCACAATGGTCTCCTCTAGAAAATGGCGTGGAAGGTCGGCTTCTCCTCCTGATAATTTTGTTTGATGGGTTTTGGCTTTCCCCTTTCCCCTTTGATAGCTTAGGGTTTAGTTCCCCCCTTCCTCTTGTTTTGGGTCGGTCCATATGGACTTACACCCCTCCCCTTAGCTTTCTTGATTTTATTGTTGGCTTTAAGCCCCACATTGTAGATTTCTTTCCTTTTTCTGGTTAGGTTTTATGTCCCCCACCGTGCTTTGTTCTTTTATTTTATTTATAAAATCTAGGGAGCTACGTCTCCTTTCGTTTAAAAAAAAAAAAAAAGATAAAGTGATAAATGACGAGTCAAGATCTCTCATTTTAACTCTAAATTACTCTTTTCGAAAGAGAAAAGTAATAGAGAGAGGGTCATTTCTTGACTCGGAGACAACTAGTGTCTACATTTTGAAGAGTTTGATCGGAACAGAAATAGCGAAAAAGACGTAAAAGGGGATCAAAGTTTAGATTGAGAAGGAGAGTTTACCAATCGTCAGGTTTTGACTTTATCTTCCGAGGGATCGTATATTGGATACGAAAAGTGTTTGAAAAGTGTTTGGATTGTGTTTGTTTGGGAAAAACGAGGCTTTCATGCAAATCGAGGAAGTTTCCGAGACTTTCGGGGGGATTGGGACGCTGAATTCGAGGTATGAAGACAAGAGGATGAAATTTTTTTAGACCATTTACTGAATGACTGAGGCTGTATTTATAGGCTGTAAAATTGCAAAACAGGCCGGCCGGCCTATCCTTCATGTTGAGGGTATTTTGAGCATTTCAATTTATTGATGTGACCGTTGGACGACTTGTTGGTTAAGCCAGTAAAACAGGCGGCCGGCCTAAGTTTCAGTCTGAGGGTATTTTGGTCATTTCACACTCTGACGTGATTTGTCCCTGATTTGACCCTTGGGGAGACTTTTGTGACGAGTTATCATTATTTCGTCCTTTGTCCGTTATTTTGACAGTTTTTTAAATAACTGTCCGAATAAATGTCGGAACAGTCTCGAAAATTGCGTATTTATTGAAAAGTAATATTTTTCACGTGTTCTAACGTGTTTTTAATACACTTCGATTTTGGATAATCCGAACAGTCCCAGAAAATTTCGTTAATCTGGAAAGTGCGAATTAACGTATTATTACGAACCGGATTTTGGTACTTACAGTAGCCCCTCGGCGACGTCACTTACGGAGGAAGTGGGGTCGTCGAAACAGATAAGGATCCCAAATGTGGGAAGATGCCTTACGAAGTGATCTGAACGGTCAAATGGCTGGACCCTAAATCAAGGATTCCTACGTGTATCCACGAGGGAATCAAGCCGATCGTAGTTCTTGTCCGTTAAGCATAAGAGACTTAACTGACTGACTTTTAGGTCACGAGACCTTTCATTGGATATCTAACAGAATGACCAGAATGGTTGTGTTAAACAGATGTTTATGACAACACGGTCTAAGTCCGAAGAAGAGATTTGAAGTTCTAACGATGCGGTTAGAAATGAAATTTAACCTCGGGAGAGGATGGTATATTGCTGGTGAAAAGCGTCCAAAGTTCTAACGAAAGCGGTTAGAAATGGAAAAAAACGTTTGACATTCTAATGAAAGTAGTTAGAAACGAGGAAAATGTTTTAACGTTCTAACGACAGCGGTTAGAAACGAAAAGATGATTGAAGTTCTAACAAAGTCGGTTCGAAACAAAAGAGATGATTGAAGTTCTAACAAAGTCGGTTAGAAGCTGAAGAGATAATTGTAGTTCTAACAAAGTCGATTAGAAGCTAAAGCGATGATTGAAGTTCTAACAAAGTCGGTTAGAAGCTGAAGAGATAATTGCAGTTCTAACAAAGTCGGTTAGAAGCTGAAGAGATAATTGCAGTTCTAACAAAGTCGGTTAGAAGCTGAAGAGATGATTGAAGTTCTAACAAAGTCGGTTAGAAGCTGAAGAGATGATTGCACTTTTGTTAAAAGGGACGGGCTTACGATGATGGCCGAAGAAGGATTGTTGCACGGGCTTACGATGATTGCCGTTGAGATAAGATGTTCGGGCTTACGATGATTGCCGAAATTTAACCTCGAGAGAGGGAACGTTAAATAAGTTTAATGGAAATTTAACCTCAGGAGAGGGTACGTTAGCGAAATTTAATAGGAAATTTAACTTTAGGAGAGGGTACGTTAGCGAAATCTAACGGGAAATTTAATCTCGGGAGAGGATACGCTAGTGAAATCTAACGGGAAATTTAACCTCGGGAGAGGGTACGTTAGCAAAATCTAACGGGAAATTTAACCTCGGGAGAGGGTACGTTAGTGAAATCTAACGGGAAATTTAACCTCGGGAGAGGGTACGTTAGCAAAATCTAACGGGAAATTTAACCTCGGGAGAGGGTACGTTAGCGAAAGAGAATTATGAGAACATTTGAGCAAAAAGCATCAAATTTGAAAATATGAGGGGCTGGATGGTCATTTGGCCCAAAATGGCCCATCTAGTAAAACACGCCAGCAGACCTTTCCTTCAAATTGACCTGATTTAAGTCATCCGATGGGCAGAAAGAAAGAAAAACGAAAATTTGGTTTTCTGGCCGAGAGAGAAGAGAGAAAAATTTGCGATTTTCTTGATTCTTTGTCGAAATTTTGAGAGATTAACGCTATGGAAGGAAGATTAGGATGACGGGGCTGATTTTGGGCTCTTTGTCGAAATTATGAAACTACGGCTCTTGTTGCCCGATTTTGGGCTTTTGATCTTGCTATGCTTGATTGTTAAAATTGATTGTCGTTTGACTCAATTGAGGGTATGGGTAGACAATGTAGAAAATTTGGTGAAGAAATTCCATGCCTAGCTATGTTTTCCAAATTTAAAGTGTGTTAATTTGGGACAGAGATTTTGAAATGATTCCGAACTGAGACGAAAGATTTTTTTTGAACTGATTCCGAACTGAAACGGAAATTTTTGAAATAACTCTGAACTGAAACGAAAATTTTGAAATAACTCCGAACTGATACAGAAATATTTGAAATAACTCCGAACTGAAACGGAAATTTTTGGAATAACTCCGAACTAAAACGAAAATTTTTGGAATAACTCTGAACTGAAATGAATTTTTTTGGAATGATTGGATTATATCTCTTTGGCGATACAATTATGTGCTTTTGTTTCATGGCACATACATTTTGCATACGTTATTTGGGTATTAACATAATTTTGCTATGTCTTACCTGTAGGGGTGAGGGCCAATAGACTTGTCCACTAGAAAGAGTAGGGGGAACCTCGAGGCTGTGAGCGAGTTGTGGGGGATGCTCCCAGACGTGGCTCGGGGCGAAGGGAGAAGTCCTCGACAGATAGTTGTAGATTCTGGTCTGGTGGCTTCATCAGTACTGTGGCTGTAGTGGCGTTGACGCAGAGGGTCAAATTTGTTCACGTGGCCTTGAGCGAGCGCTTGTGGGACCCACACTTTTCATTTCAAGTGGGGGAGGCTACGATTACTCCAACGGATTTTGCAGCTATCAACGGGTTGTCTTTCCGAGGTAATCCCATAGAGTGGTTTGAAGAGTTCACTACGAAACAGCTCACAGACCTGCTGGGTTTTGACATCACGGATGCCAAGGGTACCGGCATATTATATAGTCCGATGGAGGGGCATCTTAGAAGAGGTATTGATGCGTATTTGGCTGGTTCTGAGAGGATGACAGTCGATCGATTGGCTCGGGGTTCTTATGGTTTGCTCTGTCAGCGACCATTTTTCCCAATGTTGATACGAAGTGTCAGTTTGCCTTGCTTAGCTCTTTGACTGACTTGGGGGCAGTGAGAGGATTTGCCTGGGGAGAAGCTGGCTTGGCCGAGCTCTACTTCGCACTGGATAAATATTCTCGAGGGGAAGAGAATTCTCTCTGCTGCTTCCAGTTCGCTTTGGATGTGAGTCTTCTTTTTTTCTCTTCCTTGTCTCGTTTTTCACTTGTCTGTATTTGTTTGTGGTTGACACTATTTCCTGTCTTCTTTTCAGGTGTGGTGCTTCGAGGTGTTCCATCCACAACGGTGGGGTATTAAGGAGGAATATGCTCTCCTATTTCCTGTTATGCTGACCTGGCAGAAGGAGGCCAGGAAACCGGGGAGGACGAGGGATAGCACTAGGGTTACTTATGAGGAGGTGTCCGAGGCTTTGGAGCGAGACTTTTCACAAAGGGTGAATCTGGCATGGTGCGTCGGCTCGATCATGAGATCATTGATGCCGCCAGGGAGGTGACAAATAAGAGGAAGCTTCTGGTGGGGCTCTCTTGTGACATCCTGTACTTGGGCGAGAGTGTGACTTGCCAGTACACTCAGGAATCGGATCCCATGGTTCCTAGGGATCCTCCTATCTTCATGCTGCATTCTTTGCTTATGGATGAGGAAGAGTTGCACCGGTATAGGCTGGGAGTGCCTTTTACTGAGAATGTCCTTAAGGCAGACTATGACATCTTCCGGAGGATGAGGCTGAGGAGCTAACAAGTGATGGCTAGAGAGGGGGAAGATCCTTCACATCTCAAAGATTCTCCTCTCCTCCGCACTCATTTTGCGTATGAGGGCGTTGGTGGTTACCGCAGGCGGTTAATGATCCCAATTCCTGAGCAGGCGAGGCCTCGATACTGAGTCGATCCCGGTGCTACGGTGAGTATCTCGCTGATTTCATGTATTTGTACTCACTTTCTGCATATGTGTATCTGCATTGTTCTTTCCATCATTTGATTGTTTCCTTGACGTGCAGGTCTCGGGACGTACCCATGATTTGATTGTCTGACGTCTGAAGGGAGTGACAGGTTTAGCCCAGCGACTTCTTGATTACATACGGTGTGGATCCAGGAGAAGTGTGGCGGTTCATGAGCCTATGCCCTCTAGGCCATCTGTTGTTAGGGAATCATCTGCTTCCACGACTAGCGGGATGGATGCGGAGCGGAGCTTTAGTCAGTCTCCTGATTGCCAGGGTGAGACTTCTGGATCGCAGGCCCGACATTCTTCTTACTCAATATTTGAGCATGGGGGACCTTCGGGAACACAGGCACAGGGCAGTC
Source organism: Adenophora triphylla var. japonica (assembly GCA_022495995.1). Lineage (NCBI taxonomy): Eukaryota > Viridiplantae > Streptophyta > Magnoliopsida > Asterales > Campanulaceae > Adenophora > Adenophora triphylla. The sequence goes on along the minus strand of JAFEMH010000667.1, from coordinate 6,818 downwards.
ATTCTTCGTACATCGGAGTGGATGACTTTATGAGTTATATGTTTGCCACAGATTCCGTTGCGGCGGCACAGTTTCTTGAGTGCTTGGATGACGAGAAGGATTCAGAGTAGCCCAATGGTATTTTAGATAGCTATATGTACTGCTTATTTCTAATAATGTTTGTATTCGGGATGCCCTTGTTCTGGGGCAAAACTTTGTACATCTTATTATTATCATGATTTCTTTTATTTACTTTTGGCATTTAACGAAACAAGATAAGCAAGTAATTTAATCAAAATAAATGATGACGGAAATGCACTGAAAAACTGATTTGAACAAGTAAAAGTTACTATTTTTATGCACTATTATTGTTATTTGCACTGTTGCACGAGCCCGGGACGGATTTGGCATTGTATGGGGGATGGTTCACGGATGTTTGGCTGATTTGGATAGGATATGAACAGGGTGTGCTTTGGAATGGGCAAGGGAACATGATGGGCAAAGAAGGCTGCAGTTTGCCTATGTCAACATGCAAGACAGTCCGGCCGACCTCTCCTTCAATTTCGACTCCTTTAAATTGAAGCTTTAGTTTTGCTGATTTTCTGAAGTTCAAAGTTGTTTCCATTGCATTTGAAGCTGGAAATCCGTTTCTTCCCTTCAAGGCTTGAAATTTATTCACTTTTCATGGCCACATTTCCAAAGTTGCCTACTCAGATGCAAGAGCGATTCTTGGATAGGTTCAAGATGTGGGCGAGGCACTATATGAGGCATAACAAAGAGTTCTTCAAAGTTGCTATAAGGTAAAGTTGGTCTGGGCCTTGAAGGAACTCTCCCCTAACTGGGATCTTCTGAGAGCTGCTGCTCATTTTTGGGATGTGAGAAGGCATGGGTACGGTTTCTTGTACAATGAGATCACGCCCACGTTCGAAGATTTTCGTGCTATCCTTAGAGGACCTGAGGTGGAGCAGGTTGCGCTTCCCTTGACTGGAGGGATGACGATTGTTGAGACGTTGACATCTTTTCTTGGCATTTCTTGGTCCTTCTCTCGGCGGCCCTTAGAGATAGAAGGCAATCAGGCTGACTGGGAACTTTGGATGGCCAAGCTTTGGACACATCACTTGCTATGGTGGGTTCCTCATTGGAAACTACAGATGTGTCGAACCGTTCAGGGTGGTCTTCTCATTGTTAGAGTTTCGGGACTTTCCCGATCTTCTTTCTATATCCCCTCTTTGGTCTTACGGCAATTTGGGATGGAGAAGGTCCCTTTAATGGACTTGAGAGATGCTGCTACCTTCGAGGTGGGGTCATTTTCCATGGACAACCCTTCGACGTTCTTGCTTCTCATGCGGTTGTGGCGACATTCGTCTTTTCCAGTTAGGGTTCTCTTTCACCGGAGGGGGAGCACTATTTTGTCTACAGGCTACTTGAAATGGTATGAGAATATATGGGGGAGACACAAATGGTACTTTTAAAGGAGGTGAAGTGAGCTTTTAGGTCTTAACCGTCGTGACAGCTCAACTTTGAGGAGGGCCGAGGCCAAGGCTAACCCTCAAGATAGTATGGGGGATGATATGGCGGACTATGAGGTCAACGCGAGCCGATTGGCAGACAGGAGCATAGACATGATGGCTCGAAGAGAGGTGGCTCGTAGTAGAGCTAGGGAATGGGCTGCATTAGCGGCAACGGGTTTGCCAGAGGCGTCGAGAAGGATCCTAGAGCCTGGCAGATGATCGACAGAGATATTTCCAGTAAAAGAACACCCGTCTTGGAAAGGGGAAGGGAAGGAAATATGAAGGACCGAGCACAAGTGGGTAGATTGACCTTGCAGTACGAAGTATCCACCCACTGTCATTGCAGACACATTATGTTTAATTAAGTTTTTTTTTTATTTTTCTTTTGCAAGTATGTAGTGAGTCGAGAGTAAACCATGTTTGAACTCGTCAAAAAGTATTTTAACTGTAATGAATTCGTGGGTTAATTTAAGAGTTTTTTGAGACACAAGTGATTGGTGCCGAATTTGAAATTTTATTTGTTTTTTAGACTGAACCAATAATGGCTACCTACGTTCCCCTTTTACAAATGGACTAAGGGGCTCAGGTCATCGTAGTAAAACTCTTTTGAGAGAGGGAAAAAATAGAAGTGGGATGAATAGTGCAACTCTGATTTTTACCTAGACCATTTTGAAGATGATTCTATTTGGGTATTTCTCTTTTAGCACTTTGATTTTACAGTTTGGGGAATAGGGGGAAAGAGAGAGTTGACTCTATTTCTTCTTCAAACAAAGTATCTGCGAAGCATGCTTCCGTTCACTGGGTTGACGAAAGGGTTCCATCCAAATCAGCTAGCTTTATTGCTCCTCTCGAGAAGATCTTCTGGACTGCGAACGCGCCTATCCAGGTAGGTTCCCACTTTCTGAGGGGATTGGTCTATGTAGGAGGCTTTTCTTTAAGCACTAAGTCAACTTCTCTGATGTCTCGGGTCTTGACTTTTTTATCAAAAGCTCGGGCCATTCGATTTTGGTAGACACGAGTATATTCCATGGTTTTCAATCTTCGCTCATCGAGGAGAGCCAGCTCGTCATGACGGCTTTGGAGCCATTCGACTTCGTTGATCCCATTTTCCAAGAGGACTCGTAGAGAGGGAATTTCTAGTTCAACTAGTAACATGGCCCCCATTGCATAAGTTAGCGCGAAAGGAGTCTCCCCAATGGCGGTTATGACTGATGTTCGATATCCCCAAAGTGGCAAATGCAGCTTTTCGGGCCAATCCCGTCCGGCCATTTATCCTTGCAAGAGTCTTGTTTTTTGCCTCTACTACGCCGCTAGTCTATGGTTTATAGGGATAAGACTTGTGGCGTGTAACTCTGAACTCGGTTAGCAGTTGGTCGCAATCTCCTTCGAAGTGGGTCCCATTATCAGATATGATCTCGTTGGGCACTCCGTATCTGCACATGATGTTTTCCTTGATGAACTCGGCCACCTTCTTGGAATTCAGTACTTTGTAGGATTTGGCTTCTACCCATTTGGTGAAGTAGTCGACAAAGACTAATATGAACTCGTGGCCATTGCTTCTGGGGGAATAATCTTGCCGATGACGTCGATTCCCTATGTGGCGAAAGGCCATGACGTAGTCATGCAATAGAGCTCGTGAGGTGGAAAATAATTGAGGTTGGAAAAACGTTGGCACTTGTCGCAACTTCTGATGAACTGAATGCAGTCTGTTTCCATTGATATCAATAGTAGCCCATACGGAGGATGATTTGCATCAATGCTCTGGGCATTCATGTGTGGGGCCGCAACTCAGTTGTGAATTTTGTTCATCAACTCGACGGCTTTCTCTTTGCTTACACATCGAAGGAGCGGTCCTTGGTGCCGTTTCTTGTATAACATGCCTCCCAAAATGACGGCGGGATGCTAGGCATTTAGAGGTACCATGCTTTTGGCTTTGATGTCGTTCTTTGTAGTTTCCTTCTTCCCGTGAAAGAGGCTTCTCCACTTTTGAATCTTGGCATACTTGGTTGTACCAGGGTTCGTTGGATTGGTTTAGGTTCCACTTCAATCTCACAACAATAGGTTGGGGTTTCCGCCTCCCTACTTTGAATGGCTTTACTGATTTCCCCTCGGGAATTTCAACGAGAGAGGCTAGAGTAGCCAAGGCATCGGCCAGGCGGTTCTGCCTCTCGGCAAGTAGTGGAAAGAGATTACCTTGAATTGAGCGATGAGCTCTTCCATGTAAGCATGGTACTTCTGGAGACCATGGTCTATCGTCTTCCATCTGTTGGACACCTGATTGATGATCAGTGCTGAGTCTCCGTATACTTCCAATTCTTTGATGTTGCATTCGAGATCGGCTTCTAAACCGGCCACGCATGCTTCATATTCTGTCGTGTTGTTGGTTACTTCTGTTAGTCAAATATATGTATAGTTTTAAGAATTGCTTAATCCCAATCATAATAATCATTATTGAGAACCCCTACTTTTAACTAGACCAATTAGAATTTTTCTATGTATGTTAGGTTCCCTTAGTGCTAATGCCAGTATTTTATAAATGTATTTTTCTCAAAGCTTGAAGAGTTGAAAACCCTGAACATATTCCTTGTGGTAAACTGGTTACTTGTTTAAGAAGCTTCATCAACCGGTTGACAGCCTCAACCGGTCAACATAGCTTAACAGATCAGATTACTAACTGGTTGAGACAGTCAACCGGTCAAGAGGCCATCAGTTGCCAATGATCAGTCAAGCTTCAACTCAGCTGATGCATTTATTGCTCCCAACTACTCAGCCCCCAATTTAGCTGAAGTTGGTAAAACAGCATGCTAAAAAGACATTTCTGCAATTTGTCAGTAACTCAATGAGGAATGTCAAAGTTACCATTACTCACTGAATGCCTATGCCAAGTCATCTTTTTAACCTCTTTAGAGACAACAACTCTATTTTGTAGTTCACTATAAATACCCTCTCCAGAGCATTAAAGAAGGTTGGTGCTTTTAAGATCTTTGAGAGTGGGTTGCCAAGAACTACTAGCATTCAAGCATTCAATTTCAAGGCATTCAAGTCCCTCATATTCACTAGACTATCTCTGTTAGGACAAACACTGAGCACCATCAATCAATATTTGTAGTGATCCTAAACAAGACTATTATGATTGGAACACATTGATTGAATCACACACACACCCTAGAGAAATCGCTCAACATTGTGAACACATCTCTAGAAAACAGGTCAATATTGTAGCACGATCCATTAGTGATCACTTTACCTTTGGCACCTTTAATCATAAGGCTTGCAATTTGTAATAGTTAGGTATCATTAATAGTGTACTTTCACAAATCCAAGTTTTGACCAAACTTGATAGAGCACGTAGGCTTTAAGCCCTCGTATTTCCTTTCCCAAGTGGTTGAGGTTGTCATGTCCCCCACCATGTTTTAATTTTTGCTTATATCAATAAAATCTAGGGAGTACCGTCTCCTTTCGCCAAAAAAAAAAAAAAAAAGATAGAGCACGTGAGTTATTTAACACTTTGTGAACCTCTTCAAACAATTGTGTCATTTCCTTTGTTTGCTTGCTTTTTATTTGTGTTGTTGTAACTGACAATGTCTCAACCGGTCATAACCTTTGACTCCTAGTTACCGTTTGTTTGTTTCTCCGTTGGAAAATACTACCGCATGATATTTTAACTTAGTCTTCGAAATACCTTTCCACTAACCGATCACTTTGTGTGACTCAAACCGGTAATATTTTATCCGCTGTGCAAAACCGGTTCTACCTTGGTTAGGACCTCCTTGATAAGTTACTTGGCATTTTGCTGAAGAGTTTTAAGAAAAGTTTTTAAACATGCTATGTCACCCCCCCTCTAGCCCGTTTTCCTACACTGGATTTGGGGCCTGAACAATTGGTATCGTAGGCTTTCAATTTTTTAAAAATATTTTTCCAAGCTTAATAAGCTTGAATTGCCGAGTTCCAAAATGGCTGGAAAACTCATGCGAAACGTGGAACATGGCAACTATTCCCATGTTAAACAAAACAAATTTTCAGTATGAAAAAATGTAGAGATGATGCGGTATATGGATTCAATTGATGATAGATTAATGCACTTGTGAAGTCGAGATGGTTTACCTAGTTGACACCCATTAAAAATCAACACCTACACCTAGGAGCACCCTGAAAACTCCTCTCATGGATAACGTCGATAGATCTTCGAACAAGATTTCGAGGTATTATGAAACTTATGTTCCAAAGCCTCGAGAAGAATGGACCAAAGGAGGATAAGTATTTGTGCAGCTCTGGATAAAAAGGCTGCATGTACATTCTAACCTTTGGTCTTGATGGATAGGACTGTGACCCAAACAAGTACAAAGCTATGAGACTCGCTTTCCAACACTGTGTGGCAAAGTCTTCCTCAGAGATTTTGAAGGGAGGATCAGTGGCTAAGGACAACCGACTCTACAAAAGTGTTGTTGAAGTTCGAGTCCTGTCTAGAAGAACCCAAGTGAGACTCTTAAAGAAACGTCACGATCGTTTTACGCGAGGCAAGCAATTCTTGCGCTTCTTTAGGAAGGAATCTATACAATGAAAGACATTAACATGAGGTTCCTCAATTCTCTTGGAGATTTTGTGGCATGTCAAGGTCTCCTATTTTAAAAGAATGCCGAGATTTGGACAAGACTCACATTCAAAATATTGTGTCAACTTTATTCTTGCATGAGGAAGAACTCAATAGGCCGGGTGGAGTTCAAAAACAATTTAAAAACTTATCTCCTCACAAACTTCGTACCGAGATCTTTCCTGGCTCTTCCATGTTTAACAAACTAATCCGCTAATGTCTCTCCCACACCACAAATTTCATATAAACCAAACTAATGTCAACCCTAGCAGTTTGAATGAGGAAGATTTAATTTGGTCGCTTTGCTAGAAATTATAGAAAATTCAAGGACTTTAAGAGATCCTTAACAACCTCACAAAGAAATCATCTCCACCCCAAATCCTCATCCTTCTAAAGATCCTGAAATTTCCAAAGATCTAGCCAAAATCCTCAACCTCAACCGATGGTTAAAACGCTCATGGCGAGCTTGTTTGCTACAACTGTAGGAAATCTGGCCATTTCCCCTCTAAGTGTCCTCAACCGAAATATAAATTTTTGAGGAAGAAACCCTTTAGGAAAAACCCAAGATCCAAAAGCTTAGTAGCCGAGGAAGGGACAAAAAAGGCTACGGGAGTTTGGTTTGAGACCGACTCGAAAATGAGAATGCTGACTTTATAAAGATGCCGATGTTAGTTTTGTTGCTATTGATGGAACCGATGATGGACATATCTCTTTACAAAGCCACCTATCTCTAGACA